>OZ024830.1:30863986-31570125 GCA_964016985.1 Anodontia alba
TCACGACATTGTATGGTGTGTGTACTTATCAGAATCGCCTCCTCGAAGCGATCTAATGAGCACACACAACATACCATCATTGTGGAAAAGATTGAAAAGATTTCCCTAAGTTATCTCCATTTGCTTCCTGACCTGATACATCATTTACCCTTAGTGGCTCTAACTACCCATATCTCGAACAAATTTTCCATGGTCCCAGAGACGTTCGAGCTATTAAGGTTCGGCTGTAATTTGAATAGTTAATATTTATTGTCTTCTGTGTTGATATACTGCTGATGTACGGAAACTTTGTCCAAACTGAGCAATTCTATGTTTCTTGATTTGTCTGTTTCTCTCTCTGTCTGTGTCTCTCTCTCTCTCTCTCTCTGTGTGTGTGTGTGTGTGTGTGTGTCTGTCTGTCTGTCTCTCTCCCCCCCCCCTCTCTCTCTCTCCGGCATCCATTTCTTAATGGTCTTATGTGATTGATTTGTTCCAGAGAAATGGTCACGTGATGGTATTATTACACTGAGGGTAGCCTTTTCAAGGGACCAGAAAGATAAAGTGTATGTCCAGGATCTCCTCTATGAAGACAGAACTTATATATGGAACTTGATTAAAGAGGTAAACTAAATTGTTGAGTAGTCGGGTCCAGCAAAATGTTCCAGGATACATGTACCTGCAGGCTCAGTGGAATTTTTCATGAATATGCACCATTTTAACTCTTACCATCACGAAAACATGCCTATATAATTTTGACCCCCTTAAACCCCACTTTTATATAGTAAAACTGGGGTTTATAAGGGTATACATTATTTTTCTTATTTCTGCTCAAAAACATATATTGTGGGTACTCGTTAGAACCGCCTCGCTGAGGCGGTTCTAACGAGTACCCACAATCTATGTTTTGAGCAGAAATATGAAAAATATCAGAGGTTTTTATATGAAAATTTTCAGTATTTTTGGAGGTGAAATTTTCTATATATTTGAATAGGCGAGTTTTCGTAATGCCACTTTATCGGTAAACTCATACGACCAATTGATGATCTTTCACGTACTTTCCTAGAAAGCAGGATTTGGAATTTTATGTAATTGGTCTGCTAAGACGACAATGTGCATGAAATGACAAATCCCTTTTTATGGGAAAAACAAAACAAAAATATGTCAAAATGTTTGCTCTATTTTTTAATACTTTTGGCCGAACAAGTTATTGCAATGACCGTTTACTAAAAAAGCTATTAGAATTTTCTTCAAAGTTATATCTTCGCTTATAGTGGTGGTTTTTCTTATGCGCCTTCAGTAGACCATTTTTCAGAAGGGAGACAAAAAACAATTGACAGAGTTGCCTCTTAAGAGGAATGGACACAGTTTCAACTCTATCAAATAGTTTTTGTCTCACTTCTGAAAAGGAAAGAATTTGCTCCCCTTGCAGTAAATATTCCATGAATTATAATACATATTTGTTTATAAATATCTGGGCCCAGTTGTTCAAAGCATATGTAGCTTAACAAGCTTGTTAGTGATCAAAATGTTAACTGTTCTAGTAAGTACAATATCTAATTCACTGGTATTTTTGCTGAAAAAATGTGAGTAGCTTTTGCTACTCACATTTTTTCAGCAAAAATGTAAGCTTATTTGCTATATTTAATAGTCAAAATTTTAACAATAAATTGTTAGTTTTGAACAACTGGGCCCGATGCTCATGTTTTTTTTTTTTTTTTTTTTTTTTATCTTCATTTTCAGCAACAAGCATATATCTATGTATGTGGTGATGCTAAATACATGGCTCATGACGTGCACACAACTCTTCTAAATATAGCTCAATGTGAAGGTCGGCTCAGTCAAAGTGACGCCGTAATGTTTTTCCAGAAACTAGAGCAAGAGTCCAGATATCAGAAAGACGTTTGGGTTGTTTGAAAATATGCCGTAATTGCCTTGACCTGATGACAAAACCAACAAAATGGCATGTGCGCCCAGCTAAGACTCAGATCAGCCTGGGCATCCGCCCAAGCTGATCAGAGTCTTCTCTGTCCGCATGAAGAAAGGTTGGGTCCTCAGCTATCCATTGAGTGCACAGCGAAGACTCTGATCAGACTGGGCGGATGCCCAGGCTGATCTGAGTCTTCGCTGAGCGCACATGCCATTTTGTTGGTTTTGTCATGAGGGTCTCGTTTGTGAAGATTATGTGATAATATTGTATCTGCCTATGGAAATGGATACTCCTAAAAGGCTAAGCGTGTCAGTGCTATAAATGAACCGCGAATCATGATTATAAATGATATGACCTTTCATTCAATAAAAGCATGTACGATAGATTCGCATGAAGCATGTATGTTTTCCCATATTAATTTTATCTGTGATATTTAACCAATTGAGGACAGGAGATCCCTAAACGGGTAATTGGCAAACAGTGCAGATCCAGATAACGCGACGTCTTATCTGGATCTCCACTGTTTGCAAATATTTCAATCATTTTTCTTTATAAATATCTATATCATATAGCCTAATATACCTAAAATCGAAAATGGACTCTTCCAATATATAGTATGGGAGAGTTTTTTTCAGTCTTTAATGGGTTAAACACTTGTGCGGAGAAATTATAGAATATGCATACTGTATTTACCCTAAGTTTTCGGACATATGAACATGAGCTAACAGTGTAATAAAATCTAAAATCTAATAAGTTCGCTCATGGAAACAAAGAACGCATAAAAGTCTCTGTTATATTTTAGACTAGTCTCGGTTATATTTTAGATCATGCATCTTATGACAGCAATATAATTTGCTGAGCTGCGTACACTCCTTAGCACCGGCCATAACGGAACTCGATTGCAAACATACCAGAATGTACTCAGAGCCCGGATGGCCCGTTTACCATATCTAATTCGAACTCGTTGTAAAGTCCCTACGAAATACATCCGATTGCTCAAGAAAACAAATCTTTGGGGAAATTTTCTTATTTTGTCATAAAATTGTATGTTGTGTGTATTTATCAGAATCACCTCTTTGAGGCGATTCTAATGAGTACACACAACATACCATTATTGTGTAGAAGATCGAAAAGTTTTCCTTAAATTATCACCATTTCCTTCCTGACCTGGCCATGATTAACCCTCAGTGGCTCCAACTACCCATGTCTCGAACAGTTTTCCATGGTCCCAAAGTTGTTCGAGCCATTGAGGTTCGACTGTAGTAAAATGAAATTGGTCGTACTTTGGTGAAGTATGGAAAGGAGTTATATGGTGTCCAAATATTCAGGGTAAATACAGGTTTCCCCTTGCTAAGGGGATGGTTACAGTGTTACATTTTACGTCATTTGTGACAAGGGAGACAACTTTTGTGAAAATACGTTTGCTTTCCTGTACACCAATCCCGTTTCAAACCTTTCGAAAAAGGGGTCTACTCTAAAAGGAAAGAATTTGCTCCGAAAGGGAGCAAATTCTTTCCTTTTAGAGTAGACCCTTTTTTGTTTGAAGGACTTAAACAATTTTGACAGAGTTTCTTCCTTGAAAGTGTATCAATGCCCATTATTTTTGTCTGTGATAATTATACACTTGTGTAAGTAAGTCAGCTATTATGTACGGTAATAAACAATTTAGTTACTTTAATTTTGTCTTATAATCTTGTCTGGTTCTGCAATGATCAAAATTGCATATCTGGTCTTGGCGCACCTAATTAGTTCTCTTGACATAGAAGAATTTCGTCCCGCAATTTGTTTGTAAATGTTCTAGCTTACGTAAAACTGTTCGGCTCTCAAGTATCAGATTACGATCTTTCTCCAATTATATGTGCAATTTTCCTCGTGTGGAAAGAATTGGATAACTGTAATTTGCAGTTTCAGGGCCTTTATGTGCGATAAAACCACAAGTAATTAAGCTTCTGCGTAGAAAAATCGGTCTCCATGGCACGAGTGAAATGGGGGTATTTACGATTCTTATCAGACTGTGCCTATGCGAACTCTGGTCGAGAGGATTTACCGTCAATTTATAGAATAATTTGATGCAGCTGATTGTACCGCGGAACAACTAGTGCCTTGATTAAACTGTTATAATGCGGTGGTTGATCTGAACTTTTGATATTTGCTTATGCTCCGAAGGTCCCTGGAGTGCAACCGTATTTTCCCTTATTCGGACAGACAGGTCAGAGCAAACTGTGTATCTCCAGATCAGACGCCGCATTTCGCGGGGTCTGATCTGTGTCTGCACTGTTCGCCAAACATTCAGTAGTATTTTATACACATCAACCGGTACTTAAAACTGATATTCAAATATTAGGACAAATATGGTAAGAATAAGATGCCCAAATATTAAGGTAAACACTGTACTCAATTATTGCTCCTATTTCTTTGCAACAACTCCAGTGAAACCTCCGAACCATCAAACGAAATGAACACGAAAAAAAAACAAAACAAAAAAAAACACGAACTATTTTATATGTGAAATGCGAAGATTCAGAAAAGCCTGGCCACATGCACATTTTTGCTGTGTTGCCAAACATATACGTTTGGGACGTTACGGATTCTAAAAACCGACAGAGACGGCCCGACCAGACTGCGCAAGCGCAACGGCAGGTTGGTCAGGACTGTCGCTGTTTACAAATGATATGAGGTATATTTTCCTATGCCCTGACAAAAATGATGATGACTGCAGCGGCAGAAAAGGCCCATTACGAGAATCTAACGCAATAACAGTAATCACACACAAATAGAATGTTCTTAGGCTAACAGAAATTACATGTTAAAGAGCCGCAACGTCAGAAAACGTACCTTTTGACTATGAGCGCCCAACTAAGACCTAAATCAACCTGCTCATCCGCTAGTCTGATAAGATTCTTTATTGTCCGTGTGAAGAAACTTTGAATCTTTGGCTATCCAAAAGGTGCCCAGTGAAGATTGTGCAGGCTGATCTGAGTCTTTTCCTGAGCGCACATGTCCGAAGGTACGTTTCTGATGTCTCGTAATGTTTTCCTGATATTAACATTTATAGGTTTAATAGTGCTCTATTACGGTTCTTTGAGACAATTAGAGTTCAGGGTCATACACTTGTGGAGTTCGGCATAGACTTTGATACGGACATGCGTTTGTAAAACGAGAAACCGGCCCCATTTAGAAACTTAGTTAAAATATAATCCTAGCAGGCAAACGACGTCGAAACAACGTCGATTGGGATCCCAGCTCAACTGATTTAACCAGCAGGCACATGACGTTTATACAATGTCGGCTCAAAGTCGATGCAACGTCATGACGTTGAGGCGACGTTGTATTGTGCCTACTGGGTAGTGCAGTTTAATTGGTCGAGGGCTAATTTGAAACTGTTTTTATACTTCGGTAAATCCACTGAGCAGGAAACTTGGAACTATCTTCTTTGTAAAGATTTCTAAAATGACCTATTTCTCACGTTTCCAATGTAAAAAACATGGCAATTTAAACATTTCATTTTTGTAGACTTTATCGGTGTGTACATGTACACACTAGCGAATCACTCTCAAACCTAACATGAAACCGGGCTTTATTCAGTTTGTAAGTTGTTCGCCGGCGTTTGCACATCGATAATATCCTTGAAAAATGAAAATCATTCCTATATTAAATGAAGATACCCAGGAAAGGCCACAATTACGAATCACGACTAGAAGGCACGGAAAGAAGACATGATGAGCAAACAATAGCAAGATACAACGACACAGTTACAATACCCTATATAAAAATCTAGAAGAACTGCAACAGAGAAACCGGAATGGTCAGCAGAAATAACCACTAGGTGGGCTTAGGGGGGGGGGGGGGGGGGGTGAGGAGGGTGCTTAAATCTTGCCATGCTGAATAAATTAAGATGACACGCCCACTTCTAATTGTCAGTCAAGCAGATTTCTTGTTCCAGACTATTGATATAAGTTCACATACTGAATGGCAAACAGTGCAGATCCAGATCAGTTGGTATATCCTGGTTCAGCAGGACAAGGGTTAAACTAGTCATAATCGATCGAAACGATGGCCTGAATTGTGATGCAGCTCAAACGTACATAATGTATTCCGGTCCGCGCAGAGAACACTGCTTCAGCAAAACAAAACTACAGTGAAACAATGTGGAGGGCCCAAAGGCAATGTGACCATTTGTTGTCCTTATATTTGGGTTAAATTTGTGATTATCATACATCATTTAAAGAAGCGGGCCATTTCTATATCGACCTGCCTAACACAAGTGGGGTTTCCCATACCTAAAAATACACGAAACAGACCAAACAGTATACTTCCGGGTCTTATCAAAGGGGCATTCCCAATGCACATCTGTACATCATAGGAAGTAACCACACCCCGACATCCCACTACACACTACACAAATGGTCACACTCAGCCTACCAAAAGTTAGGCTAGTATTTAGCCCTGTGTATATTCAGTCTTAGTTTTAGAAGGCAAACATATTACGTTCTGGAGTCGTCGCATTCAGCCTGTGTATACTATCCTCATAAAATTTAAGGGTCAGTTTGTGGCATGTATTATAAACACCTTACATTAACAGATATACATGCAAGATTTACCCCTGTTCTATCATAAAACGAAAGAACAGGCATTTACACGTAGTCTTTTAGGTTAGATTGCAATAAAGCTCAATTTCAATAAATATATAGAAATTATGCATTTTAATTTTAGCGAAACTGTATTTGTTATTAGAAACCAGCGCTGTGAATAGACATGGTACTGAAATAAATTTAATCAAAGAATGAGGTCCTTTATTTACATTTTCCGTCGCGGGAAATAGTGCTGTTCTGATAAGCCATCTTTGATCTCAGAACAGGTTATTTATTCACACGCTGAAGAGAAAAGACAATGTTCTTTTGAAATAGTTCAACTTACATTAAAATATATCAGCTGTGACTCTAGACAAAATGGTCAACACATATATGCCAAACAAGATGGCAGTTTTATTGAGCCAGAGCTAATGGTAAAATACACAATGATTTTGTGGCGACGTCGCCCAGCACTGCAACGCCCGTCGTCTTGACCAATTTGGCCTAGACTATATGACGCAAATAAAATAAAATTACTGCTTCTGCGAACCATTCCAAAATGCTACTGTTCTAAAATAAATTAATACAATAATTATAACAGTTATAAAATATAACAAGGTGCGACATCCGCTGTATTCTTAGGTGGGCTGCCAGTGTTGTTTGTTATTACTTCTTCAGTATGGACATAATACAATGACATTTCGAGTCCAATACCTTGTGGCATTTATTTCTGAATGCCCCTTGTATTACTGACGTCAATCTAAGAATGAATAAAGATGCTTATAATAAGCTGAACAGTTCCATTGAGAAAAAATATTCATATTCAGATCATGATTAAGGGGACTACATACACTATCAAGGGGAATCAACTCGGTCAAAATTGTACTAGCTCCCTTCAGAAAAGGGATCTACTCTGAAAGGAAAGAATTTGCTCCCCGTCGGAGCAAATTCTTTCCTTTTAGAGTAGATCCCTTTACAAAAGGGGATGGCTGAGTAGGAAAGCAAACAGAAGGTCACAAATGCTATCTTTTAAACATTTGCTGGCAGAAAATCTTCTAAGGCGATCCAGTCCCCGTTTAAAATAACATGGAATTACTCAGTATGAACCAGACGTTTTATATTAGAGTTTGCATTTGGATTTATGCATTTGGCATGTTATTAAAATGTTTTCTTGTGTTATTCCTCAACGTTACAGCACTTTGTCAGCTCCAGTCGCTAACTAAATTGCTCTTAATGCGATTTGCATTTATTTTAGGATTCTTTATGCAGAATTTGTGCTCTTTTTCTAAGAATTGGGAAATAAGGTTCTGTATCATAACCGACGTCCAATTTTTTTCATGGTGGCTTGTTGGATTAATCCATTAATTTTGATGTTTTCTGCAGATTTTGTGCTCTTTCCGCTGAAGTGGGAAATGAAGTTGAACGTCGTTACCGACGTCACGGCTTTATGGCTTATTAATCCCCATGGTGAAGCTTGTCCCAGCATGAATGATGAAGTACCAACAAAGAGCTATTGCATTTAGAATCTGAATCAAGCCCTTTTACGATATAGGACTTAATAACTCTCTGGACTGTTGCAAGGAAAGCGTTGCCGATTTTTCAAATGCACAGTCTGGTATTTCAACTATTAAGTGGGCTAGACACGCTTTCAAATTAAGCAGCTCTGTTAAACTTGTTTCGTCTCCTTTTCGAAAAGGATTTATTTATTTATTTATTTATTTATACAATGTTTGAAGAGGGTAACACAATTAGCTGCAATAGCTAGTCAACCTTGAGGCCCTCTGTAAAAACTAAAAAACACAAATAATAATAAAAAGAAAAACAAAACACAGAAGGAACCATATATACACCCATACACAGTAAAAATAAGATATTGAATCATTATGAGATTTAGAAATCTTAAAATTGGGACTCCGTGTAAACAAATCCAACTTAAAATTTAAAATGTCTTAAAGAAGACCAGATAAACTGTAAATATATAATGTAAGGAATGTGTATCAGATGTCGAACCATTGATACCTCAAAAGGCACATAAAAGTACAGTCAAACCTCGATAGCTCGAACACCGATGGCTCGTTTACCATGGCTAATTCGAACTCGATTTTGAGTCCCTACGAAATTCTTCCGATAGCTTAATAAAACCAATATTTAAGGAAATTTTCTTATTTTATCACAAAATTGTCTGTTGTATGTACTTATTAGAATCGCCTCTCTTCGAGGCGATTCTAATGAGTACACTCAACATACAATTATTGTGTAGACGAGCGATAGATTTCCCAGAATTAGCGATATTTGCTTCCTGACCTGGCGCAATGATTAACCATCATTGGCTCGAACTACCCATGGCTCGAACACTTTTCCATGGTACCAAAGGTGTTCGAGCCATTAAAGTTCGACTGTATATCACAGGCAATTTTAAAATGCATGATTTAAAAGCCGGACAAACTGTATATAGGAAACACGGCTATCACAGCATTCATCTTAGAAGATTGTCTAGGAAATGTAATCTACCCGAAGATGCAATACGGATGACACGGCAGTCATACACACAAAATGTGCACGGTGAATGAACCAATCACCTACTTCCTCACGCATCATTGCCCATCCCTCGAGGAACGGTCTGCGGCTGAAGGGATTCCCGTGTGCAGGATCGACTACCAACATCTACATCATCGAACAATTGCACGTTTATCAAAGGTAATAAAAACACAAAAAGCTGCCATTTTCTAATAATGCCTAACATAGGGTTTTATACTTTTCTTAATAATGCTTAATGTCTCTGAGTTTCTGATTGCATGAGGCAATAATTTCCATAACCTCGGAGCCAAGCATGAAAACGCATCACGAAAACGTACCTATATAATTTTGACCCCCTCAAACCTCACTTTTATACAGTACAACTGGGGTTTACAGGGGTATACATTATTTTTCTTATTTCTGCTCAAAAACACAGATTGTGGGTACTTGTTAGAACCGCCTCAGCGAGGCGGTTCTAACGAGTACCACAATCTATGTTTTGAGCAGAAATATGAAAAATGTTAGAATTTTTATCTGAACACTTTCAGTTTTTAGTGGTGAAATTTTAAATATATTTGAATAGGCGTGTTTTCGTAATGGTACCGCTATATAGGGCCGTGGTTGACAGACTCTATGCTTTAAGAGTAGACCACTTTTCTTAATAGAGGTCTTCTCTAAAAGGAGAGATTGTGCTCCCAAGAAACATAGTCTACTCTAAATGCAAAGAATTTGCTCCCCTTGAGGGAGCAATTCTTTGCATTTAGAGTAGACCAAGAGAGCAAATTCTTTGCATTGAGAATAGGCCCCTTTTCAGAAAGGGGATTGATGTACAGTAAAAACAAACAGGAAGTCACAAAATTGTTCTCCCTTGTACAAAAATGCTGAAAGTCTACAAAGTGTACATATTCACCTTAACTTCCTTTTTCATGGCGCTTCAATTTGACATAATCTGCACATAACAAACATATAAACTGGTCTTATAGTGCACATTGCATAGGAGTGGTAACGTAATGTGAAATAAACATAGACTGGGATTATTTCCTTCATATCATTTTGTTGAATACTGTTATTTTACTATCGACAAAGCATATATTTTCTTTTTCAAGGCAAGTTGTTTGCAGGCCAGTCGGGCAGTGGCAGTTGATGGTTTCTAGGCATATGCGGACAGCGAAGGCCCAGATTGCTATATTGGATCATTGGATACTAAGGAACATATGGATGGACAGCTAAGGCTCTTTTGCTGAGACTGCGACCGAATCTCTACATTTCTTTTTTGCTGGAAGACACCATTTCAATTGGCTCGACACATACGATATGCACTTTCAGCACTAGACTTAGGTTACGACCTTTGGTGCACTAGTCCCGCTATATGGTACATTTTGTAATTTGGACCGTACCGTGCGGAAATGACTTCGGCATATGTGGACATCGAAGGCCCAGATCAGACTGCGCAGATGCGCAGTCTGATCAGGGCCTTCTGTCCGCTAACAGAATCATTGGATACTACATAATGTATGAATCGAGAACAAAGGCCTAGATGATATTTTGAGCATGCGCGGGATAAATTTGAATCTGCACATTTTGCGCCTTTTCGAAAGTGATGCGGCCCATACGGTTATTTAGTCATTATAACCATGCCAACGCACCTTCCTTTAAGGCATCAGAAGATCAGTTTCAAATATATTCTTTGGTCAAACCTTAAGGGAAATTGAAACACTTTCAGGGGAGGCAACTTTGTCAAACCTGTTTTGCCTCCTTTATGAAAAAGGGCTTTCTCTAAAAGAAATTAATTTGCTCTTTTTGTATATTGTATAAAGCATGTCTTATGAAATGCTCTAACACAGTATTTTTCTTTATTACAGCACTACGCACGACATATATTATAGTCCATTTTTTTTCGTCGCGCAAAATCCAAATAGAAGGAGCATATTTAATGAAAATACCTCAACAATAAGCTATTATAGGACTGAATTATTATTTTTGAAGATTTTATCGATGTTTAAACACCGGCAATTCCGAAGGACTTCATTCAGTTTGTGAGTGATTCGCGGAGTTTACACGTTGATGAAAATTATTATTTTGTGGATTTTATCGATGTCTAAACACCGGCGATTCCGAAGGACTACTTTCAGTTTGTGAGTGATTCGTGGAGTTTACACGTCGATAAAAATATTATTTTGTGGATTTTATCGATATGTAAACTCCGGCGAATCGCCGGAGTTTACACATCGTTAAAACACACACACACACACACACACACACACACACACACACACACACACACACACACACACACACACACACACAAAACAAACAAACAAAAAACAATTTAATCCTTATGTTCCCAACTTTGTTACAAACGTTGCCAAAAGTGTCAATCATCCGACACGTCAGAAGGAAAACAGATCCGACAGATTCCCGCGCTTGCACTTTTAAGTATAAAACATTTCTTTCAACCAATCGAATTGCGTAAATTGTGTATTTGAATTATATTTAATAGCATGTAAAAACACCGTATGCTTCTAGCACAGTTTATACGTAGTTAGTTCTCTTGTTAGTCTGTAAATGTAGATATTTGCTTATTTACTCGTAATTGCAGTCGTTTGTTTTCTCTGTCTCAGGGACAGTACATAATTTAATTAGCTACGGTTAATGAGAACTGGGAAAAATTACTCTAGTAGGCGCAATCACTGTGACAGTCTAAATTTAGTTCTTCAAATACCTAATTGATTTTACAGTGCCTGTCAAATTTCAAGCTTTGACTAATTAGAACAGAAATGTTTTACTGCACACTAGATTTCAGATTTCAGCAGCCAGTTACTTATGCATGTAAAATAATCTACTCTTTTTTGCGGATCTTATGCTAGTCACTTTTGAGCTGAAACTGTTGTAGGAAGAATAAGAAAACACGACCCCATTACCATCACGAAAATAAGCCTATATAATTTTGACCCCCTTAAACCCCACTTTTATACAGTAAAACTGGGGTTTAGAGGGGTATACATTATTTTTCTTTATTCTGCTCAAAACATAGATTGTGGATACTGAAAATTTTACCACCAAAAAATGAGCATTTTCAGATAAAAAATTCTAATATTTTTCATATTTCTGCTCAAAACAGTAACGAGTACTTACAATCTATGTTTTGAGCAGAAATATGAAAAATATTAGAATTTTTTATCTGAAAATGCTCATTTTTTTGGTGGTAAAATTTTCAGTATATTTGAATAGGCATGTTTTCGTAATGATTGCAAAAGAAGGTTTCATATCCTACAACGCACAGAAATGCTTGATTTACAGATGTAATTGTTGGATTGATATATGGACAGATGTGAATATATCTGTTGGCCCAGGCCTGTCCCAGAATATCGTATTTACCCAAATATTCGGATACCATCAAGAAAACACGCATACATGTATATAGTTTTGACCCCCTTAAACCCCTTTTTTATACAGTAAAACTGGGGTTTACAGGGTATACATTGCCGAGGCGGTTCTAACAAGTACACACAATCTATGTTTTGAGCAGAAATATGAAAACTACCAGAATTTTTAATCTGAAAGTTTTCATTTTTGGTAGTAAAATCCTCAATATATTTGAATATAGGCGTGTTTTCGGAATGGTTATACTTACAATCAAAATTGTTCTAAAATGCATTTTATTACCTATGATGCGTCTAAAACTGACAGCCCATTACGAAAACACGCCTATTCAAATATATAGGAGATTTCACCTCCAAAAACTGAAAATTTTCAGATGAAAAACTGGTACTTTTCATATTTCTGCTCAAAACATAGATTGTGGGTATTCGTTAGAACCGCCTCACTGAGGCGGTTCTAACGAGTACCCACAATCTATTTTTTGGGCAGAAATAAGAAAAATAATATATACCCCTGTAAACCCCAGTTTTACTATATAAAAGTGGGATTTAAGGGGGTCAAAATTATATAGGCATGTTTTCGTGATGTGAGTGGCAGACATTGTCGACAATCTGTCCAATCTGTATCTACACTGCTTGCTGAGATTTGTCGGTCTGAAAACATGGGGTAAACACTGTCTCAACAAAAACATATGTTGTGAGTACTCATTAGAAGCGCCTCGCTGAGGCGCTTCTAATGAGTACCCACACAATATGTTTTTTTGGAGCAAAAATAGAAATATCCGCAATTTTCGGTTGAAAAACACGTCTTATCCGAAGCTATGCGTTAGCTGCTTCGTTTTCTATTCCCTGTACTTAATATATGCAAATGGCAAGCACAGATCTAATAAGTTTTCACACTTAACATATTACACAGGAAACAGAAACAATCTTATGCAAGCCGTGCCTCGCAAAAGGGGCGCTTGAAGACCAAGCCTGTTTAACCATTTATAAGTAAATATAACGGGACAAGGGCTTTGGGGCTTCAAATTTTACCGAAGATTCTTTGTTGTGCCAGGTTACGGTAAGAATCAGTAACGCTTGGCATTTTGTCAACATGTCCATGTATTGTGTACTCCATTGTTCTCCTATAATATATGGTGAAAACTGATGTATGTTGAGATATACATTATTAAGCGATTATTTTGAATTTGCTCATTTTTATAGTGAAAAATTGGCTATGTACATATAAATACTTATTAAGCGAATAAGTTTGTTTGTTATTATACCATTGTTTTAAACTTGACTTCTTTGTTTTATTATTTCTATGAATCTTTTATTATGCACAAATATGTTTTTTTTTTATTACCAAGTTGTTCGATTTTTCGCCATATTATATAGTCGAAAGGTCAATGCCTATAGAGCTCTGTATGTAAGGGCTGCTTAGATAAATATTTTTTCTTATTTCTCCTCGGAAATATATGTTGTGGTGGTCATTAGAAGCGCTTCTGCGAGGCGCTTTTCATGAGTACCCGCAACATATGTTTTCCTGGAGAAATGCGAATAGAATCAATTAGTTACGGTAGTAGTATTGGGCGTCACTGTGGGCACGCCCATAGTGGCACCCAATACTACTTACGGTTCCAAAAATGTCATACTTAGAGCGTTGGCTTACAAGTGTACGATTCGTGTGTTTACGTAACAGTCAGCTTAATCATTGCGCATGCACAATTTGATCCGGCAGCTGCTGTTCAGATATGCTTTAAGGGGAATAAGTGCTCCAGAAAGGGAAATCACTCTGACATTGAAATCTATGTGTCGCTTCTCACTGGGGATTACACGGGGAGCAAATTCTTTCCTGTAAGAGTAACCCCCAGTTTTGAAACTTTAAAATAATGAAAAGGCAAAATCTTGCCCGCAAAGTTTGCCTGTCTATACAAAACAGCGGCCAAATTGTTAGGTGTGGTATTTTACCTTAAACTCGTTTTCATGTGACGTGGGTAAATGCGTAAAACATTAACAAGATGGTCTAGACGCTTGTAAATAATTATTCAAATTGTCAGGCTGCTATTCCGATATACTGTTTTATTCGATTTTGCCTCGTCCATCACTGAAGAATTAAAAATCGAATTCTAAAATTTGATTATCTTTCTTCCTGCGTTCATCTTCATTTTTATTCGTCCTATATTTTAGTACATTGCCTCGGCTTGCATTATTTTGTGTCGACTGTAAGGTTTCTTAATGGACAAAGTCGTTGTCTGTCATTAAAATCAAGTAAATAAGTTATAGATAAACCATGGTTATTGTCGAGGTTTTGGGTATACTGTAAATTATACCATAGTTTGGTGACCTTTCACTGTCTGACCCCAAACGAGGCGGAGCCAAGTTGACAGTCATTCTAAAGTACACCTGTGAGATCTATAAATAAAACCATGGGTTAATTTTCAAATCTGAAAATTATCCCATGGTCCAGCTATGGTATAATTTTCGGTTATTGCGATTTAACCTTAGTTTTATTTACATAGAGACAATGAACATCCATTGGTTAAATTCTACGTAAATGTACTGGATTGTTTGCTATTTGCTATAGCGGAGCTAACTTTTGTGACTTCCTGCTTTTTTCCTGCACAAGTACCTTCTTGAAAAGTGTCTACACTAAAAGGAAAGAACGTGTTGCTTCCAAGGAAGCAACCTCGAGATCTACCTATTTTAGGGTAGAATACGTTAAATTTAAATTTTAAGTATGTCAGTCTACATGTATGTGACTTAGATATTCCTAAACTATTTGCAAACAGTGGATACCCTGATCAGACGCCGCATTCTGCGGCGTCTGATCCGGGTCTGCACTGTTTGCCAATTACCAATTTTCGTGGTCTCCGGACGCAAATGTGTCTAACACCGTAAATGTTAATAAAGACATGTATGCGTGTTTTCTTGATGGTATCCGAATATTTGGGTAAATACGATATTCTGGGACAGGCCTGGGCCAACAGGTATATTCACATCTGCCCATATATCATAAAAATGTAAATAAAGACTATTTCTACACTTGTTTCTAACAAAAACCAGACTTTGTGGTAATAGTCTTTGCGCATGTATTTACGTGGTTGCTAGGCAACAAAAACCGAACCATTTTAGCCCTCAACCTGAGCAAATGGATCAGGCGGCGCGGAATGACTGTATGTTAGGAGCACATTCATAAGGTACACTTTCTCATGTTCTGGCTAATTTGTATGTTAATCAATTTCGAGTGAATAAATTCCCCACCCTATACATTGAAAGAGTCGAATTTCTATTCTAAGTATGTCAGATTATGTGATTTAGATATTACTTGAGAATAATGTCTAAACAATTTGCAAACAGTGGAGACCCTGATCCTATCTGGGTCTGCACTGTTTGCCAATTACCCTTTTTCGTTTCCCCAGACTAAAGTGGGTTAACAGTATAAAAATCATGTAAATTAAAACCATTTCTAAACGTGTATCTGACAATAAACAGACTTTGTGGTCATGTTCTTTCACGTGTTGTTACTTGGTTACTAGGCAACAAACGCCGAAAAATTTGAATCACAACCTGAGAACAGAGATTTTACGTCATGTCAGGTCCTTCTCCATTCGTTGAAATGTGAGCCGGGACACAGTATTTCATACAATATTGCATATGCGCCCAGTGAAGACTCAGGTCAGCATGTGCTTTTACTGAGTCTGTTCATACGGCACTAACACCAGCTCTGTTGGTGACGAACAGAGTCTGACAGGAATGACCCAAGAGAACACCGAGCACATTAAACAAGAAACATCTAAAAAACGAAGATAAGAAATGCAGAATAGTAGATATTTGTTTTGCTAGTTGGTAGGTGCTGAGGCTGATCATGTTGGATAAGATATTTGGGACTCGAGGATGCAGTGGTTTGTGAAAAGTTAAATGTATGTGAGATTGCCTATGTGCTCATGAATGCTGTTCTCAACATGAAGTGACTCTTTTTGAACTTGCCCGAGATTTATTGCCTGACGGCATTAAAACAACTTTCACTTTACACCCGAAACTTTGACAGTTTCCTTGTCAAAGTCACACCCGCTATGTAACACTTGGTACGAGGGTGAGTCTGATGTCACCGCTATAGGCAAGATAGCTTCTTTTCGTCATTTAGACATACCGCAAGATAGCTTTCATGGAATGGCTGTCGAGTCCAAAGATATTATAACCAATAAAATAGCTTGCTCGATCTTACTTCTTTTACGTTTGTCGCTTTAACATTTTTTCATCGTCATTTTCAAATTTAACAATACTGTGAGCGACGTCGGCTGGAACTATGGTACCTACCTTTGTAACCAAAATTACAGCCGAACACCTATGGTAGCTACCAGAGTGACGTCATCGGTTTACCATAGTTCAACCCACCTCTGGAGTAGAGTTTCTAAGGTACTGAAGAGTATTCAAGATGGCGGTTGTGGCTGAAACGCAAGACCTGCGAATGTACAAGTCACAGATGTCTCTTCAAAGTGTTTAGTAATGAGAAACATGATTCTTTTTATGTTTTGGTGCTTATAGAATGTATAGATAGAAATTGGTTTAAATACTGGATTTTAGTCAATGTTACATTTTTCAGTGCGGGTCTAGTTCTAAGCCTGAAATGTCGTTTTCAGGGTAACTATATAACTATATAACTGACAAAAAGCTGCAAAAGGCTTTTGTCAATATCAATATATGATAATTTTGTTTCAACGAAGGTCCTGTGACCTATTTAGCATTATTTTGTCATGACAGTCTACTAAAGTAGCAACCACAGGTGTTCCTCTGATAATGCTAGTACGCATGTCATTGGTAGCTACCATAGTACCTACTTTAGTACGAGTCGAAGTCGGCTACTATTCTTACCATCGCTTAATTTAATCATGTCTCGTGCTGTCAAGAAACTTACAGATTAAACAGATTGTAGGCCTTAAATATATGATATATACAGTGGAACCTCGACAATTCAAAGTCCAAGGGACCAAACAGTTTTGTTTGAATTCTTGAGACTTTGAATAATTGAGGGTTAAAATGCATACATATATTTAAGTTGGGACTTCAAAATGATTTTGAATTATTGAGAATTTTGAATTATTGGAGTTTGAATTATCGAGGTTCTACTGTTTTTATTTTCAAACATTATTTTGAGTTGTTAAGCCCATTATGGTATTCATACGACTTCGTCAAATAATATTGCATAACATTTCATAGAGAAAGCTATTGAACATTTTTGCCCCATTGGGTTTGGGCAAGTAGCACATCTGCAGCCTCGCAAACTACGTAGCTGTATGTGAAAGGAATGAAAACGAATATCTGATTTTTCACCCAGCTGTCTTTAATTCAGAGAGATTCCTCTGTGAGGGAAGCCAGTTCTTCTTAGAAGGACCTCTCTTTGAACAAGAGCTGTCAGCAGACAGCATAGCTCGCCTGGAATTCGGGAGATACTGGAGTGTCAGCGTGATACAAGTAGATAACAATAGTCCATGTGATTTGAAAAAAAAAATTGTTTAACGATCCAGTAATGAGTCCAAAAGGTGCACACGGAATCGCAAACGGTGTAGACTCTTATTAGACTGCTCTTTAGGAGCAGTATGATCTGGGTCTGCACTGTTTGCTTAGGCAAAAACTTAGGATCATTACGATAAGAGGAAATGTTATGGCATTTTAGCTCTTTATAGGATTTCTTGTACTATGGTTTGGTCATTTGTTGTCATGAATTTGACATTATCAGGGATCAAATATATAATTTCTAAGCCTGTGACCATCGAATCTTTGTTACGCCTCCTTATCTGGAGCTATGAACTTGAGGCTTTGATAAAATATTTTGAGGTTGAAGTTGCCAGCTGATTAATATGAAAGATTTACCGTAAAAATCCTAAACATTCGGACACCTTGAACACTTGCTGTAATTCTCCTAAAATTTGAACAAATTTGTTTAACGTTCCAGTAATTAGTACAAAAGGTGCAGACGGAATCGCAAACAGCATAGACCCTGATCAGACTCTTCTTTAGGATCAGTCTGGTCTGGCCTGAGTCTGCACTATTTGCTTAGGGCTATCTGTCCCAATACTTAGGATCATTACGGTATGAGGAAATGTTATGGCATTTTAGCTCTTAACAGGATTTCTTGTGCTATGGTTTGGTCATTTGTTGTCATGAATTTGACATTATCGAGGATCAAATATAAAATTTCTAAGTATGTGACCTTGATCCTGAGGCCATAGGCATCGGTTGGGTGATGATGAATAAAACTTTGGACCTGTGTCTACCAAATCTAACATATGGTTTGGAAAATATAAACTCTTTAAACATTTTAATATAAATTTCTAAGTTCTTAACTTTGACCTTGAGGCCGTGGGCATGGACAGGGGGTATTGCTGAATACAATTTAGGACCTGTATCCATCATCATACTAAATATGAACAAATTACATCATATGGTTTGGGAAATATGAGCTCTTAAAAACTTCAATATAAAATTTTTAAGTCTGTGACCTTGAAATTGAGGTCAAAGGCATGGGTAGGGTATTGCTGAATTAAACTTTGGAACTGTATCTATCATCATACCAAATATGAACGAAATCCATCGTATAGTTTGGAAAAAAAATGAGCTCTTAAAACTTTAACATTAAAAATTTCTAAATCCATGATTTTGACTTTGAGGTAATGAGCTGGGGTATTGCTGAATAAAACTTTGGAACTATATCTATCATCATACCAAATATGAGCCAAATCTATCAAATCTGGAAAATATAAGCTTCTGGAAAATATAAGCTTTTAAAAATCTTTAACGTAAATGTGGACGCCGACGCCGAAGCCGGGGTAGTGCAGTAGCTTTTCTTGGACTTCGTCGAGGCGAGATAAAAATGAGGCACATATTTTCAACGCAGGGTTGTGTACGTATTTCTTGTATCTACACAATTGTCTGGGGAGGCAATTCTGTTAATTGTTTTACTTCCCATCTAGAAAGAGATATACAGTCGACTCTCGTTATCTCGAAGTCCAATGAGCTCTCTGAAATACTTCCGATATATCCGTGCCTCGACACATCAGATTTCCAGAATTGAAGAAAAAATAAATCGAACAATCACATTCCACAAATGAATATCCTGAAGTTAGAGATATTTGTAAAGATTGTGCAAAAGAGGAGTTCTTAGGAGCAATTTCTCCTCATTTCCACAAAATTGTGTTACCTGTTGATTTCCATCTTTGAACAGGGACCAGACCTTTACTTCAAAATGTGGTTATTCGAGATAACGAGAGTCGACTGTTCTCTTAAAATAAAGAATGTGCTGGGAGAAAATTCGTACCTTTGTAGATAAGAACAATTTTCTGAAGCGGTGCTGTTATGCAGGAAGGTAGAAGCCCTTAAAGTCATCTCCCTTGTAAAGATGGCGGAAATCTACCTTGTCCTCTTATGGATAATTATATACGACGCTCTGTTTTCAGTATTCATTTTGTTATCTATCGAAATACGTTTTCATAACTGTTGATTTCAGACTGAATGATTTCATGTTGTGTTCATTTAACTCTAGACTATGGGTTTGCATTTGACTGTCATTCATTATAGACTTTGACAGATCACAAACCAAGAAAACTATTAAAACACGGCTTTGTGCCAGTTCCTGGAAGCATAACCGTGTTTAATTATACTTTCCCAGCTGACATTCTACATAAATCTATAGCGGGCCGTTATCGGCCCGTCAGCTACCCTGACGGGCCGATAACGGCCCGCTATAGATTTATGTAGAATGCTTACTGGGTTGTTGCTTAGTCACTGTCTCTTAATTGATTTCAAGTCCAAGCTACGTATGTCTGACTGAAGACTTCTAAATGAGAGATTTCAAAAGAAACATTCAAGAGGTTAATACGACTCTAAAATCGTTTGAATGTATTCCCCTTCCCTTTTTTTCTAAGATAAAAGAATTGCAGTAAATGAGCAGATAAGTTTGGAATTCAAGATGCATTGTATGTTTCCTGTTTTCCAGCGACTGAAAGTCTGGAAGTAGTTGCACGCAAACAATTCATAGAAAACTAATTTGAGTACAGATCTAGACAGTCCGAGAGAAAAATTCGCTTTTCTAATTCTAAATATGTTACAGTCAAAAGAGCGGTATTTCTTAACTTTTAACCTTTATCACTCTTTAGGCTAATTCAGCAGACGAAAATGTAGTGATAGTTTTCTTATTTTTCCCAGAAAAAAGGATTTGACATTTTATACAAATTGTCTCAAACGGAGCACTTTCATTACGAAAACTCGCCTATTCAAATATATAGAAAATTTCATCTCCAAAAACAGAAAATTTTCCGATGAAAAACTCTGATATTTTTTATATTTCTGCTCAAAAACATAGATTGTGGGTACTCGTTAGAACCGCCTCGACGAGGCGGTTCTAACGAGTACCCACAATCTATGTTTTTGAGCAGAAGTATGAAAAATAATGTATACTCCTGTAAACCCCAGTTTTACTATATAAAAGTGGGGTTTAAGGGGGTCAACATTATATAGGCGTGTTTTCGTAATGGCATGAACTTTTCAAGTTCTTTATTCTGGAAAAATAAGAAAAATATTTCAATACGTCATCTGGTGAAAATTGTACCAAGAGTGTTAAGCGTTAGGATTCTCTTTGCGTCTATTTCAATTATCGATGCTTTGGCAACTCCTGCAAAACTGTTTTTGAATCGTTTGTGAACTAGAGTCTACTCTAAAAAGAAAGAATTTGTTCCCAAGGGAAACAAAGTCTTTCCTTTTATAATAGACCCTTTTTCAGAAAAGCCTTGGCAGCAAGCAGGAAGTTACAGAATTTGTCTCATTTGTGATAAAATGCTGACAAATCTACCAAGTCTATCCAATCCCCTTAAAGCAGTCAGTGTGCTTGTATTCGTGAATGGTCAAAAAAAAAGCATTCTGGGTAAATATTTCCGGAAACAAACTTAAAAATAGCTTTCCTATTTTAGCAACAAATAAGATTTAACATTTCATGTGAATTGTCTCATAAGAAAAAAACAACATTACGTTAACTGTCAAAGTTTTTTTTTCTCCAGGGAAAACAAATATCAATTTATTGTCTGCTGACTTTGTCGAGAGAGTGCAAAAGGTTAATAATCAATCAGACTGCAAAGTTTGCGCAATTCAGTGTCTCTTAAATTTCAGTAATAAACGTAATTCGAAGGAAAGGTTTACAACTGAGCCGCAATGTTATAAAACGTACATGTATATTCGGAGATGTAAGCCCAGCGAAGATTCAGATCAGCATGCACATTTGCACAGTCTGATCGGAATCTTTCCTATGCGCATATATGATAGTCATTACGAAAACATGCCTACTAAGATATATAGAAAATTTCACCTCAAAAAAAAATTTTTCAGATGAAATCTCTGATATTTTTCATATTTCTGCTCAAAACATAAATTGTGGGTACTCGTTAGAACCGCCTCGCCGAGGCGATTCTAACGAGTACCCAGAATCTCTGTTTTTGAGCAGAAATAAGAAAAATAATGTACACCGCTGTAAACCCCAGTTTTACCATATGAAAGTTGGGTTTAAGGGTGTCAATACATGTATTATATAGGCATGCTTTCGTGATGCAAAGATACAACGAAGACTGATGAGATTGTGCAGATGCGCAAATTGATTTAAGCCTTCGTTCGGCGCACATATGAGAAGGTACGTTTTCTCACGTTGTGCCCCTATATCAGTATACTAATGCTTTAGCTTTTTTTGCTACATGTATAGCGTGAAATAGTTACACGAGCCATGTCACGCAGAAAGGGCGCTTGATTTTGAGTTCTTGTTTCACTTGTGGATTATTTTGTGTCGTCTCCCACAGATAAGGAGAACAGGAATAGAAGAGCTATTAGAGGAGAGGAAAGAGGGAAATACAGTCAAAACTTCAATAGCTCGAACACCGATGGCTCGTTAACCAAGGCTAATTCGAACTCGGTTTTGAGTCCCTACGAAATTCAAACGATAGCTCAAGAAAACAAATATTTAGGGATTTTTTCTTATTTTGTCAATAAATTGTATGTTGTGTTTACTCATTAGAATCGCCTCATCGAGGCAATTCTAATGAGTACACTCAACATACCATTATTGTACAGACAATCGAAAATATTTTCCTGTTATTATCGCTATTTGCCTCTTGACATGTCGCCATAATTAGCCCTCAATGGTTCGAACTACCCATATCTCGAATAAATTTCTATGGTCTCAAAGATGTTCGAGCCATTGAAGTTCAACTTTAGAGATGGATAAAGGAAATAGAGAATGACAGTGCAGAAACAGAACAAATACAATTATGCCCTCTTTCCCCTACCGTTGCAAATATAGGAGGCCCTTTCCAGCAGGCACACATCAAAATGACGTCGTATCAACGTCGATGCGACGTGATCACGTCGCATCGACGTTGACACGACGTCATTTTAACGTTGTGTGCCCACTGGGTTACTACTAGCTTACCGCCCAAAAGGCGCTTGATGTACAGTAAACCGTCGTTACAACGACAGCATTGATTCCTACAGACATTGCTATTAAAATGAATTTGCTGTTGTCCATAAGTCTTAATGAGCCGATTGATATGTAGGTAAGGTCTTGTTTCTCATAGAACATATGTTTTGTATATAGCGAGCCCTCGTTACAACGACAGCATTTGTTCCCTAAGATGTTGCCATTAACATCACGAAAACATGCCTATATAATTTTAACCTCCTTAAACCCCACTTTTATATAGTAAAACTGGGGTTTACAGGGGAATACACTATTTTTCTTATTTCTGCTCAAAACATAGATTGTGGTACTCGTTAGAACCGCCTCTGCGAGGCGGTTCTAACGAGTACCCACAATCTATCTTTTGAGCAGAAATATGAAAAAAAATATTTGATTTTTTTTCCCGAAAATTTACAATTTTCGGTGATTAACTTTTCCGTATATTTGAATAGGCATGTTTTCGTAATGAATGAATTTGCTGTTGTAAAGAATCCTTAATGAACTGAATGATATGTAAGAAAGACCTTGTTTTATTCTTATTACCTCATAGAATATATGTTTTGGATATTTGTTAGAATTGCCTCACTGAGGCAATTCTAACAAATATCCAAAACATATGTTGCTTGAAGTTTTAATGCAATATTCTTGCATAATTTCTCACTGACTGTAACCTCTTGAGCGAAGATTTCGTGACAGTCAAATTGTCATTATAACGAATTTTGTCATTGTATCGAGTGTCGGTATATAGATGGTTGACTGTATTTTGTTTGAATCGCGTTTCGTTAGAATTTTGTTAGAATCACCAGAAGCCTCAATGAGCAAATTCCTTCCTTTTAGAGTAGAACCCTTTTCGGAAGTTGAGGAGTATGTAGGAAGAAAATGGAAAGTCACAAAAGTAGTCTTCTTTGATAAAAATGGCGGAAAATTAACCAAATATATCGAATAACCTTAATGAGTGGTTGCAAATGCGCAGGCTGATCAGAGTCATTGCTTCGCGCTTCAACTCTTTCGGCGCCAAATTTCAGACGACATTTGTCGTCTGCTTTTTTATTTTAACAAAATATCGTTTTGAAAGACTGAATGTCAAATAGCATGGATCCTCATCTGGATCTAAGCTGTTTGCAAAAGCCTGTTATTATCGCCTGTGGCAGTGAAAAGGATAGCCAAGCAACAAGCTTTCTTAAGACGAATGGCAGAAACTCTGCTTACAATGTTTGAACGCGTAGGCTGAGTCTTTGCTCGGCGGCGATGCGATCTTGTAGAAAGCTTTCTTCCCCGCCTCTTGCGTGAGAAAAGCTAGGTTTAGTCGTAATGGTGTCAGAATAAGACTGATGCTAGTAATACGTTGTATAATTGCAGTGAGGCGGCAATACAAAAGGACACGAGTTCCCGCTATCGCAGTTAATACAGACACGACATGACAAGCCCGAGGTGATAAAACATTTTTCATGCTCAACTCAGCTGAGCATGAAATTTTTCCTGCTAATAAATATAAAATAACTGTAACAATTGTAGTGCAATACAGTACATACAATAACTTTATTGCATTAAACATACATAATGTGTCTAGGGCAAAATAAGCATCAATTGGCAAATACTGGATTTTTCTTTTTCTTGCATCTTGATGTGAGCCATTTATATCTTGTCGATTATTTAAAGGCCTAGATCTACTTTTAATTTTAATCTAACATGGTATCGCTCAAATTAGGTTGTGCAACTGTGCATTGTTTTTCTTCTTAACATAGCTAAGCATGAAAATTTCTCTGCTTATGAATATGAAAATGTCAACTATTGTTGGCATTTTCATTTTTATTAGCAGAGAAAATCTCAGGCTCAGCTGAGTTGAGCATGCAAAAAGTTTTATAACCTCGGGACCAGGAAGATTGTTGATAGTGACGTTAAACCTTAACCGAAATAAGCATACTTTTGCATGACTATCTTTTGTTTCCTTCTCACGAGGAATGGGGAGGGAGGCAAGGAGAGCATGAACAGCAAAAGTTTCTTCACTCCATAACCATCATGCAAATCCAATGTTTTTATATCTTGAAGTCAGGGCTTGAAAAGACAATAACTCATAAATACATAAAATTAATGTCTTCCTATTAAAATAAACATAATAAAACGTTTGAAAATAAAACTAAAATGTCAATTTAAAGGTATTGCATTGATTCAAATGTACAATAATAATATTGTTTATACATTTCTTTTCTGAAAAGACGTATTGTTTGTTCAGGTGAAATCCTTCAGCCCGCCGCAGGAAAGACAGACAATACTACGTTAACAACCCAGCGGGCACACAACGTTGAAACAACGTCAATTCAACGTCTTGTCTTGACGTTGAATCAACGTTGAATCGACGTTGTTTAAACGTTGTATGCCTACGTTGAAACAATGTAGATTCAACGTTGACTAAACTTCTTGACGTTGATTCAACGTTACATCAACATTGTTTCAACGTTGTATGCCTCCTGGGCAAGTCTATGTAATGTGTGCCCCCTTGTTTCCCTTTGATATATGAGCCGAAACGTCAGACGTGTGCGCCCAGTGAAGATTCCGATCAGCTTGTGTATCAGCGCAGTCTGATCAGAATCTTCACTGGGCACATTTTGGACAGCAAGGATGCAAAGTTTCTTTATTCTTTATGCGGATGCGCTGCTGTCTTCGTTGAACTCACATGTCCGAAGGTACTTTTTCTTACTTTCCGGCTCATAAAGTTAATTCAGGGGCATGCTTAGGTGTATAAACTGAACCACATCATGACAAAACCAACAAAATGGATATGCTCCCAGCGAAGATTCAGATCAGTCTGGGACCCACCCAGGCTTTCTTCATACGGACAGCGAACTGATCAGCCTGGGAATGCCATTTTGTTGGGTTTTTCATGGGGTTTGGTAAATGTTCAGAATTTCGGTGGCACAGACTGATGTGCGTTCGACTGGTGATCAGGAGGTCGCGGCTTCGATCCCCACCGGGTCTGGCAACATACTGACAAAATTCTATCGTGGAGATTGATCATGAATTTTTTCTACGGTCATTCTCTCCCTTCCATTGATTCAAAAAGGGCAGTTGTCAGTTTCTGGCGAAACAATGTACACAGGAACTGGTACTAGAGGCCTAAGGCAGAGCAGGAAAAGTGTGGTGAGGTACGGACCGGCTCGACATGACCTCGATATTGTTTACTGGGCCGTTAAACTTTAACCCAACTAACCATGTTGCCCTTCCCTCTATATTGTATAGTGAAAATAAAATGTCCTAACCCATTTATGCCTAGCGTCCCATAAAAGTGTCATTGGCAAACGGTGTAGTCCCAGATCAGACGCCGCAGTATGCGGCGTATGATCAGGGTCTACACTGTTTGTATTAAAACAGGCTTTTTTCTAGACAAAACATGGTTAGACTAAAAATTAATCGCACACTCCTTCTACTGGAAATGTACTGGTTCAAAAAGTAAATGTAAAATAGTCTACTCGGCATAAATGGATTAATGGCTTTAGACAAGAACCATTTCAAGATGAAGTTTACATATTTCTCCACCAAAAATATGTCCTGTTCGAGTTTCTAATGAGTTACCGCAACATACACTTTCATGGAGATACAAGAAAAGTCAGTAAGTAGTACTTATTAGATACTCCCGCAGACCAAAATATAACTGACGGACAGACATATGGACATACGGGCGGACAATGTGAAAACAGTATAACCAACCACAAACAATTCGCGGGGGTGGGTATATTAAGAAAATTATCAAATAAATTATAAATAAAAATGCCTTATCTGGAGCGATGGCTTAGAAGTACATATTTGTTACATGTAATATAATGAAAGGACTCTCATCGAACAAAAACGACATTACGTCATGTGTAAACAGTGTATGCTCCGATCCACCTGCGCATCCGCAAGTCTGTTCAGTCTAAACTAGTCGCTACCATATAATATGGACTTAACGGTTTAATAAGCGTACAGCGTAGACCCCTGGCAGACTGCGCGGATGCACATGTTGATTTAAGGCTCTGTTGTTCTCATATGACATAAGGACAGTTTTCTCACATTGTCAGCCATATCCCAGCTAGCATTCTGCTTACATCTATATCGGACCGTTATCGGCCCGACATGTATTATGTCGGGCCGATAATGATCCGATGTAGATGTAAGTGAATGGTAGCTAGGTAATGTCGTAACTGAAGACGGACATCTAATACAGGGCACATATTTAAGCATTATGGTTATAACCATCTCTTGTCACATTAAACAGCCAGTAAAATACTATTAGCGTTTAGCATGCCGAGAATTTGTTTTCTTACTTGTTTCTGGAAGTCCAAGACATCACGAAAACATGTCTATATAATTTTGACCCCCTTAAACCACACTTTTATATAGGAAAACTGGGGTTTACAGGGGTATACAATATTTTTCTTATTTATGCTCAAAGACATATATTGTGGGTACTCGTTAGAACCGCCTCGGCGAGGCGGTTCTAACGAGTACCCGCAATCTATGTTTTGAGCAGAAATATGAAAAATATCAGGATTTTTTATCTGAAAATTTTCATTTTTTTGGAGGTGAAATTTTCTATATATTAGAATAGGCGTGTTTTCGTAATGCTATTTTCCGAGGAAAAAAAGAAGAAAATATTTCAAAATACCATCTACAGAAATTTTTACCCAGCATGCTAGGCGATAAAACGAAGACTATCACTGAAGCTTACCACAGTTCTTATGTGACTAAGTAGGTATTCTGTTTCAAAGTAAGGGGAGTAGCCTGCCAGGGAATGGATGCAGCATTTTCTAATAACCATTAAAATGTTAGTCATGTTAAATGTCAATTTGCTTCAAAAGTGGGAAAATGCCAGTCGAAAAGAGGGACACAAAGGGACACGTATCTGCAATATACATGAGCTTGGGTTTTGATATTAGGTGTACGGATTAGATGGTGTGATTAACTATTGGGTATTAAGCATTAATTTCAACCCTAGAGTTATCACATCACCTTTATATCATGTCTAAGCCGTACACAGCTATCGAAACCCTAGCCCAATAAGTCATAACTCTGTATATATATCTCCCGGAACTAAAAGAAACTAAAGTTCAGCTGATTGTCCATATGAATCTCATATATGATGCGCAACGCACGGAAAGGATCCTTATGCAACTTGCGGACCAGCAGGCCCTGCTCAGCCTTCATGCTGATCTGTATCTGGGTCTTCGTTGTCCCATCACGAAATCATACCTATATAATTTTGACCCCCTTAAACCCCACTTTCAT
This sequence comes from Anodontia alba, assembly GCA_964016985.1. Taxonomy (NCBI): domain Eukaryota; kingdom Metazoa; phylum Mollusca; class Bivalvia; order Lucinida; family Lucinidae; genus Anodontia; species Anodontia alba. The sequence continues at coordinate 30,892,100 of OZ024830.1, forward strand.
ATAGTAAAACTGGGGTTTACAGAGGTATACATTATTTTTCTTATTTCTGCTCAAAACTATAGATTGTGGGTACTCGTTGGAACCGCCTCGCCGAGGCGGTTCCAACGAGTACTCACAATCTATGTTTTTAGCAAAAATATGAAAATATCAGAATTTGTATTTGAAAACTTTCAGTTTTTGGAGGTGAAATTTTCAATATATTTGAATAGGCGTGTTTTCGTAATGCCTTACAGAATCAATGTATACTGTAGTAAATGTCGACGAATGCCCACATCAGACTGCACAAATGCGCGCACTCATCTAGATATTCGCTGTTTGCATATGGCATAATGGACTTTTTCCCACGTTGCAGATCATATGACGTTTCAAGACGGTTATGACCTATACAAACAAACAAAGCAAAAGCCCAACCAACATGATCAAAGTTGGGGGTGTTGTGAATAATATGTAAATACAATTAATAAATGGTTATCCAATGTTTCATTTCCAAACTTTAACGTTGATACCGGAGCTAATTTTGATATAACCTTACTTTCTGTTATTTGAAAATACTGTTTCCAAATGAAATTATGCTGCCCCTAATTTGCTGTAGAATGCTTCTGAGGACTGTGCACGGTATCACAGAAGGAAATATGGTCTAAGTACGTAGTTTTCTAGCTGTAGCCATTAGGCCAAGGGAGGTAAAATTATCAATAAAAAGTGATTTTTGTTGTGAAAATTTGTATTTGTATGTATTTTTATGAAATGCATGTACATTTCTTTCAAAATGAATGTGCAGATTTTTCAGAACCTCATTTAGAGCATAAATTATTTTCGTGAAACGTTGAATATCAGAACACTTATTCTAATTGATTTTACTATTAATTTTAATTTGTGTTTATGGACAATATAATTATCAAAACAAAAGTCTGGGAAAATCAGTTTGAAAAAAAGGTGAAGCTCCTGTGATTTTTCGATACATCTAAAGTAGCTCAGGTATGAACCTTTATATTCGCCAGGTCCCGAGGGAGGTGTTGATAACCGAGGCCTCCTTGGTTTTCAACTTCTCCTTCGGGACCTGGCGAAGGAGGCCGCGGTTATCAACACGTCCCTCGGGACCTGGCGAATGTTAATGCATTGCAAAAGCATGTTTGATCGATATTATTGCATAAAAAGTGAAAACATTTGCTACATTTTGCGTTATTTATTGCACAATTTCGTTTCGCCTTTTCACTGATGTCTCGTTCTAGGGCCAGGCAGTATATGTCTCGTGACGGCAGCAATTCCGTGGCCCCGGTACAGGCATATTGAAAGTTGCGTAGCCGTGCATTAACAGAGCGCGTTAATTGCCTTGTTAACACACGGTTTTTCGCCGGGTAATGCACGGCTGTTAATAACGTGCGGCACTGCTTTTTATGCAATAATAAATTATCTTTTCTCTCATAACAGTAAAAGCAGACAGCCCGACACACATCAATATTCTCAATAATCACAAAGATATATTGGGATACATTGAAAAGGCAACACAAGACATGTGTTGCATATGTTATGGTGACAGACAGTGAAATAAACTACGCGTCATTTATTCAACGAACCTGCCACTGATGGATACCTCTCAACTATACTTCTAGCTAAGAGTCAATTATCTGATACCACAAAGTGTTATCTCACCTTCTTTATTTATAAATATTCGGACAGACATATAGACAGACCTGAGCAAACAGTATAGATCCAGATGAGACGCAGTTCAATATCTAGTGTTTGACTTACAGATCGGCTTGTGTTTTTCTTGTGTTATGGCTTCAGATCGCCATTTAGCCCTTTGTAGTGTTTCGTCATAATGTCTGGGATTAAGTATGTTTCATTGTTACGCTAATGTTTCACTGACGAGGTACAGGACACCTATGTGTACCAAATATATGTTTGTTATTTGGAGTTGTATCATATTTAAGGGCGAGGTTTCGCGCGGCAAAACTGGTTTAAGCAACCACCCCACTCCTCCTTCCCTCCCCCACCCCCACCCCAACGCAATTAGATTTTCTATTGCCCGTACCAAGGCTTTTCCCCTATGGCAGTTCTTCTGTGTTTCTGTGTCGGTGGTTTCATGTGTTGTGTTTGTTTTGTCATTATTTGTTCCTCATCTTTACTTCGTTCGGTGTCACGGGAAGGCTTGACATTTCCCGAGTATGTTCACTTATAACTTTTAACCATTTATGCCTAGCGTCCCATAATAAAAGACATTGGCAGACAGTGTAGACCCAGATCAGACGCCGCAGGTCGCGATGTCTGATCAGGGTTTACACTGTTTGCACTTAGTTCAGGAAACATTATAAAATATAATCATAAAAACTAACCAGACACTACTTATATTGAAATGAAACTTTCCAAAGAGTTAAGAGAGAAGATCACATTCCGCATAAATGTGTTAATATTGATTTGTATTAACGGTACTTGCATGTGTACACTGTACTTATAGAGACAAGACGTCGCTGTATGTGTTAAATAGGATAATGTAGGACATCGGACATGATGGTCTTAACGCATCCTTAAAGTTTGATGCCTTCATGTGATGCATATAGACATTACGAAAACACCCATATTCAAATAGAAAATTTCACTTCCAAAAAACTGAAAATTTTCATACAAAAAAACTCTGATATATTTCATATTTCTGCTAAAAACATAGAATTTGGATACCCGTTAGAACCGCCTCGGCGAGGCGGTTCTAACGAGTACCCACAAGCCATGCTTTTGAGCAGAAATAAGAAAAATAATGTATACCCCTGTAAACTCCAGTTTTAATATATAAAAGTGGGGTATAAGGGGACGTGGTTGGGGGGGGGGGTGCAAAATTATATAGGCATGTTTTCGTGATGGATAACAGATTCAGAATATATTGGTTGATAGATTACTACCATTTTTCATGGTCAAGTCACCATATTACTAAAACTGTATCACAACATCAGTGCATACGTTCATTTGTGAAGCAGAGAGGATAAATATGAAATCTGGGCCCAGCTGTTCGAAGCATCGTTAGCTTAACGAGCTCGCTAGTGGTCAAAATGTTAACTGTTCTCGAAAATACAACATCTAATTTACAGGTATTTCTGCTGAAAAAAAATGTGAGTAGCTTTCAGCAAAGACCCTGGTCAGACTGGGTGGTTTTTTAATAGGCATGCGTGCCATCATGTTGATTTTCCATTTGCTTGCATGCCTAAAAAAATGAGGGCTAGATGGAATACTTGCTTCTTACATAGTCGGCTGCCGTCTAGAAAGAATGTGCAAAAGTTCTGATTTTCTAAATGTTCTTGTTTAGTGGTTGGAATATGTAACAGGTGAAAAATGCAAATCACATTTTTCTCCGACCGGGGATCGAACCTGGTCCTCTGAATTAGAAGTCCGCGTCGCTTTAAAAGCCGGCTTGCATTGCAATGCGGTACAGGTGTGTTATATACTTATAAACGGTGACATAAACTGACTATTTCATGAAATGAAATATAATCTCTGTCCTAACTATCTCTCTTTCCTTGTTTCAGAAACTGTCCAAAACAGATCACGCTACACTCTTAGAAACTCAAATGATCTTGATCCAATTAATGCCCGAACAACTCAATATTACAATTCTTTTTTACCTGTGTCATGGAATGATCTCTCAGAAGCAGCGACACAAACTGAATCTTTAAATGCTTTTAAGAATTTTCTCAACAAAGACACAATACCTGTTCCCAAACATTATTACAGAGGCAACCGAAAGCTCCAAAACTTGCATACACGCTTAAGATCAAATTGCAATTAATTAAATCTTCATCTTTTTTATAAAGAATATACCTGACTCACCTTTATGTAGCTCTGGTAGCATTGCGGACAACCAACATTACTTCTTCCACTGTATGCATTATCTGCGACAGCGAAAGAAGCTTTTAAATGAATCGCAAGGTACGCTACCCCAGCTTTAAATCTACTTCTATATAGCGATTCTTACGAAATATATCTTACGAAACAAATACTGTCATATTTAAACATGTACACAGATATAGAATAGACACAAAACGCTTTTAATTATGTTAGTGACCTCTACGACGACTCACATGATCCAAGGATGCAGGACGTCTTTGCCCGCGCTCTAGCAGTCATCAACCTGATTTGAATTATTTATTTTTTTTATATTGTTTTACTTTTACCTCTCTTTTTTTTTCATTTTATTTTCACATTCCAAATTGCATCCAAACTCATATTTTTTTTTTTGTAAAATCTACCCATCCTTTGGCATATTCGTGTTTTTTGTACTCACAATATATCTTTTGAAATATTCTGTTTTTCTGTTTGCAATGACAATTATTTAATTACATTGATCTTTACTTTTTCCAAAATAGTTACTTCTTTGCTATCACTAATATACTTAATTTACTTTTGTTTTGCATATGTTTTACTTAATAATTAGTATGTGTTATATGTCAGCATGATCCGTAGTACACATTATTTGACAGACATCCACTTGAATTTATACAATATTTAGGCAGGTAAGAAGAAGAACTCTATAAGTACTTTTGCTTTCGTTCTTATCCTATAATTTGTTTGTATTTACTTGCTTGTATACTTAATATTAGTTCCGAAATAAATATGTTTAAACCAAACGGTGGCATTTACGACAATTTATTATGTATCGAAGCTATAGTTATCTCCAGTACAATTAGGGTATGTTTCAAACATTCTCAATTAAAAAGAATTTGAACACATACACAGGCATGCCTTTCGACACAAACGCTTCTTAATGAGATGTTCTGTTATTTTATTCAGGCTCTTCTAGGATAGACAAACATCATTGGTATTTAACCGCCAAATTTGAGTTTATAATAATCTTCCAGTTAGACTCTGATTAGATGAAGCCAAAGATCTGTGTGGGCAAATTTTTAAGTTAATAGGGTTGATGAACCTTAATAGCATCATTTCAATTTATTATTCTGAAGTGTGACAAAATATAACTAGCTGAAACAATCAATGCTAAATACCTGCCGTGTAGTATATGACGACACGCTGTCTTTGTTTATTATTGTGATTAATTCGATTTTATGTTTTCGCTTCGATGCACTGACTGCGTTGGGAGCCTATATGCGAACCGAATTTTTATGTATTTCTGTATTAAGAGTAGCATCGGGACCCGGGGTGAATTTGGCTAGCTGTAAAAGTGCTTTGAAGCCCCCGTTTGTTTACTCTGCTGGTTGTTCTAAGGCGGTGGTCCAGGTGTTAGTCTTACTCTTTGTTGCTTTGTGGTTTATTCTACGAGGCGATTTGTTTTATGTCTTGTCTTGTGTTATTTTGTTCTTGTGTTTTTCAGTCCTTTTAGCAATGCGATTACCTAGCTTGGGGAAGAGAGAGCTAATCTTGGTGCTTTTCGTGCGTTTGTTCAATTTGTGCTTGTTTGGTTTTGTCGATTTCCTCTTCCTCTTGTTGTCTGGGAGGGGCTGCGGTTTGTGATTGTGGCACTCCCTGGACTTTTCTCTTAACTTTTTTTTTTATAGTATTATCATTATAGAAATTACTGTTGTTAAGGAAAACAGGGAAGACCCTGCGTCTGATCTGGCTTTACACGTGTTGTGAATGTTCCTTTTATAGGAAGTTAAACGTAAATGGATTAAGTTAGAGATAAGAGTTATAGTAAACACCATGGACTCGGAACACCAATGGCTCGTTTACCGTTACTATTTCAAACTCGTTTTCGACTTCCAAGAAAGTTCATCTGGTAGCTCAGGAAAACAATTATTCAAGGATATTTTAGGGATTTTTTTCTTAATTTAGCATGAAAATGTATGTTGTTTGTACTCATTATTATCGCATCATCGATGCAATTCTAATTAGTACATACTATACAACTATTTTATAGAAGATCGAACAGGTATCCCTGAATTATCCACATTTGCCTCCTGATAGGATTAACCACCCTCAGTGTCTCGAACCCCCTATCTCTAGTTTCATGGTCCTAAAGATGTTCGACTGAAAATTACGTGTGACGACTGAAGACAATGTACTTGCTCACAGATAAGTTACTTCTTCTGTGTTTTCTGTTGTATTGCTTGGTTGCTCAGATTCCTAAAATAAACAAAATAGAAAGATTTAGCAACATAAGCCATATAAATTATTTTCAAAGTATTAAATGCAATCTGCATTCGCTTTTTAAATCTAAAATAACGTTATCGGAGTGTTTTGGGAATTCAGATGTTTGTAACTTAATCTGTGGAATGAAGGCGAAGAAATTGTTTAAAGGAAACAATATCCATTCTATCGGTTTTCTAAGAGCTCTTCCCATCATTTAGAAAAATGGCATCGTATATAGGACATAATGTAAACCGAACGCATTTTTGCAGGACTTATATACATGGATTAGATTTAAGAATATTTGGTAAGCTATGAAACATTTGACAGAATCTCGAAATAAATCTTTGAGAAATGATGGTAGATTATCAGATGTGGTTTTGAGAACAACCTGCTAAAAAAGGTAAGAGAAAAGTCCAGGGAGTGCCACAATCACAAACCGCAGCTCTTCCCAGACCCCAAGAGGAAGAGAAAACCGACAAATCCAAACAAGCACAAACCGAACTAACGTACGAAAAGCACTGATTAGCTCTCTCTTCCCCAAGCGAGGTAAACCTGACACTTTTTGTCCTGTACCGCCCTTAAAGTGGGGTCTAAGTACTAAAATTCCGCTCGACTTTACAGCTTGTCATAATGATGTACCCTGCAAGTGTCATGAAAATCTGTTCTAAAGCTTGTTCCAATCATATACATCTGTAAGCTGGAAAAATGCACCAACCGATTCACAGACAGAGATAGCATACCCACAAGAGACCGTAGTATTTGATCTCTGCTGAATTTTAAAATAAAGACAATGTCATCAAAATCATTTCAGTTCCTGCAAGTGCCATGAAAATCAGCTCTAAAGCCTGGTCCAATGATATATTCCTGCAAGTTGGATAAAAATGCACCAGCCGATTCACAGAAATATCATACCCACAATAAACCGTACTATTTGTGTTTTTGTTGAATTTGAAAATAAAGACAATTTTACCAAAATCATTTCAGTTCTTACACTTGTACCTCTACATTTAGCTCTGCAAGTATGATGACAATCCGCCAAAAATGTAAATAGAAATCATGTAAAATAAGAAACCGTTGCATCGATGGTAACGAAGGTGCTAAAAAAGAAAAACAAAACGTATGCCAACACTAATGCTAAGGGGATCCGGACCGAAGTCAATATCCATCTCCCCACTCGCATTGAACTATCCACAGGGACATAATAATTGCAAATGAGCAACACTCTTATTTTGAGTGGTAGCCTTATTTCAGCGGATATATGTAACGTGTCAAAGCTTTAAAATGAACTCTATTAAGGGTCATCTCTTATACGTAAATAGTGTTTAAACACCATATTCTGCGGATCACGAAATGAGATATTGTATAGCACTTCATGTACTTTCAGCAATCAGATTTTCATGTGGTGCTTAAACAGGCTGCATTCTCTTAGGTGTTTGAAATCTGTGCAAAAGTAATCAGTTCCGACTGGAACCATCCCCGTCATAATGCAGCACTTTAATAAGAATACATTTAACAACGAAACAAAACGCAACATAAATAGCTCATCGGAACGGCCATCAGCAACACTGCTGTGAGTCCAAACACTTTTGCAGCAAGGAGTATCGGAACGAGATATTATGGTGACCTGGTTTTAAGTTTTATGAATTCTCATTTGGAATCTTATTTTGCAGAACAATTAAAAATAATCACAAATCATAGGATATAACATTGATCTTATGCGACAGACTGCATCCTAAGTACCGAGTCATGACTGACAGCTAGTTATTCCTCTTTAATTGTACGACGGTGGAATGGGCCCTGACTATGATGACGCCGACCTACCCTTTCATTAGAGGGTTAGTGCCTGGGTAAAATAACAAAAATACGCCGATTCAAATATATTGAGAAAATCACCACAAAAAAAAAAAAAAAAATGAAAGTTTTCAGGAAAACATTCTGATATTTTTCATACTTCTGCTCAAAACATAGATTGTGGTTACTCGTTAGAACCACCTCGTCAAGGCGGTTCTAAAGAGTATCCACAATGTGTGTTTTGGAGCAGAAATAAAAAAAATAATGTATACACTTTTAAACCCCAGGTTTACAACAAAAATGGGGTTTAAGGGGGTTAACATTGTATATGTATGTTTTCGTGATGTGCTGAATACACACTGAACGTCATAGTGAAAAATAACCACCAACACATTCGCGGAGAGCTCAACTACTAACAGATAAGATCAGGAACATATCTTTGATCGTCATTTAGAATGCTGCACTTTCATGCAAGAAGCGGGCAGCCAAGTTGGTTCTGATCGGCTTAATCACTAAGCATATAGTCACCTGCGTAACATCAATTCTTACTTTTTATAGATTGTTATTATTCTATTTCCCTTTTTTTCTCTAAAACTCAGAAGTTCCAACAACACCCTTAGGTTTGTATATCAAATCCTCATAAAATTCGTGCTCCATTAGGTATTGCTCAAGAAGCTTTTCCCAGCCAACATTTAATTTCGAAATTAATTAGACTTACCAACACTGTGTCTGCATAACGTCTGAGAGCAGTTCAATGTTTAGGTCACTTATCGTTGCCACTGCAGATATGAAATATTTGCACTTTCCAATTTATTCCCATAATTTTGTACTTACACGTTTCTGCTCTGACTGGAAATTGGACATGGTCTGCATCATTGATTTGAGCATATCCTCCTGTCGGCGGCTTGTTTCTTCCAGATTCTGAATTGTCTGTTTGTACGACTTCTCCAAAGAAGACTAAAAGGTAATCAAAACTGTTCATGCAACAACTGTCTAAAAATAAGTAAGGAGATATCGGAAAAAAGTAGCAGTCTCCAAACAAAGCACCTAACAAGGCATCGGATAAGGCTTGAATGACATAGACCAATACCACAAAATGGCGACTCGTCGGAAACAGAATGATCAAATGTAAAGCAGCTAAAACACAAATACCACCTATTGCTATCTTTGGCGGTTGACCCTTAATGGGATGGGACTGGGTCTGTCGGACAGGGATGGGGCTTTGTGCAGGTAATTTATATATCGTTAAAGTTATATGGAAGACTTACAATTTGATACCAGACCAGGAACAACTTACTCTTCCAGTAGACGGTGTTAGGCGATAATGAGAAAAAATAACGGTGCCCCCTTGCGCCAACACACTGGTCAACGGACAGGAATTAGTTTTAATTGGAAGATGGCTTGTACGTTTTGAGAAAATCGGCTGACACTGAGAAGAAGCGCTAACAAGATAAGAATTTCATTTAAACACAATTAGTCCATGAAAGAACTGTTTTTACGAAATTACCCTTATGGTTCGAAAGGAGATGCAGTAACGGAATAAATCAAAGCTGGGCGCCAACGGCAATATTCTTGGACGGACCGAAACCATATTCGTTTAGACATAACTAAACTCCAAGGGGAACATCGCTGACTAGTTCAAAGACATCTGTTCAATCTTCTCAGAGAAGAAACTGCAACACTAGAAAAGACGAGCGTTTGTATGTTTTCCAAGACTGCCATCATACTATACCGAATTGCGTTTAAAAAAATTACAATAAGAGAATTGCATGCGCAAGATGTTGACATAATTCCTTTACATCACGGAAAGATACCTATATAATTTTATTTTGACCTCCTTAAACCCCACTTTCATATAGTAAAACCAGGGTTTACAGGGGAACACATTCTGTTTTTTGTTCCTTATTATGCTCAAATCATAGATTGTGGGTACTCGTTAGAACCGCCAAGCCAAGGCGGTTCTAACAAGTACCAACAATATTTGTGTTCAGCAAAAATATGAAAAATATTAGAATTTTTATCTGAAAACTTTCATTTTTTAGTGGTAAAATTTTCAGTATATTTGAATAGGCATGTTTTCGTAATGAGTCAATGGACTGAAACCATTTTCATTTAGACACAACTAGACCCTAGAGAAAACAACATCCTAGTCAATTTTCAAAGATATCCAAGAAATCATGATGAGAGATGCCATAACGAAATTGAAACAGTGAAATTCAGTGGGCGAATTTTAGTTCTCTAGTTGCCAGCTGTATGTCCGTATCAGTAAGCCGACTGGAATATATTTGACAAAAAGCATATCAAGACCTGGTATGCTAGGATTTGAGAAAAAAGTCCTTTGATAGTACCAGAGGAAATGACAAAAAAAAAACAAAAAAAAAAAAAAAAACAATAGCCACTATGTAAATTGTGGCCGACGGATCAGAACTATTTTCATTCAGATACAACTAGACAGTTCTTTTTATTTTACATTTTTTATCGGAATTGAGCCAATTCTGGGTTTTGGAAAAACTATGTCCGCTGAAGGAGACACGGATAGTCGTTCTTTTAGGTTTTCTTTGCTTCAAAGAGAAACCTTTATAAGTTTTTCTTAAACATCCCTGGCAATTTTAAGCTCTGCTAAACTCCATCAAGAAGCTCTCACTAAAGAAAATTAAACTCCTGGGAGGCCTGCGCAGATGTTCAAGCAGATCTTGGGCTTTACTGTTGGTAGAGTCGTTAACTTCGTTTTTTAGTTAAAGTGTCATCTCTTTGGCAGCAATATACTTGTTCAAGTGAGAGGCTTTGAAAACTATAAATGTGTTTGTAAAATGCTATGCCCTAAACTATATGCGTGTCCATTTAAAGTTATAAAGGTGCATATTTCATTAATCCGATCTCTTTTCGTACGTTAATCATGTGATCTACTCATTATAACCAGGTTTCAAGGCCGTAGCTCAAAGAATTTTCGAGATATCTTGCTCACAAGATATCATTATGTCCTACAGTGGAGATTATATTTTCATTTCAACATTTCTTTTTGAATCACTTGGCCCATTGTGACAGCTTTGAAACTGGAGTTCTGCTATAGGGATAAGCAGTGTTGCAAACTCCCATTTTCTATCTGTAATGTGTTCTTTGTTTCCAAATGCTATCTTTTTTACTTTTAGTTCATTGTAGTACACATGTCGATAAAGGGGAATAACTCAGGCACTACAACTTCAATGGAATGAAGAATCTAATGGTAAAAAATATGGGTCAGCTTATGTTTCATAAGTAATGCATATTTGAGATTTTAAAACCCTAGCACAAATAGTTCCAAAGACATGATAAGTTGCAAAAAACGCTCATATGCTTATGTCTGAAAAGGGGTCTAATTTAAACAAAAAATAATAAAATTTCACCAAAAGTTAATCAGGTCAAGTACACAATAATCCCTGATCGTCTGCAAAATTTCATAAACCTTGCTTGAGGTGTTCTTGAGGTATTATGCTTACAAGGTTTTCTTATCCTCAAATACCCAAGTCTCAAAAGGGGGCATAATTTGATCAAATATTTATATAAAAAAATCACTAAAATTTAATGATTTCATCTACGCATTAGTTTGAAATTGCTTGTAAAGTTTCATGAGTATAACTCAAGTGGTTCTTTAGATAAATTGCTTACATGATTTCCATTAGTTAAAATGCCTGAGTCTCTAAAAGGGCGTAATTCCACCATGAATAACCTGACAGAAAAAAAAACAAAACAAATATGGGTCAGCAAATGTTTCGTAAGCAATGCTGACTTTTCAAAATACGAGCATACATGGTTCTAAAGATATCAGAGGTGTCAAGGGTACGGACGGTCATGCGGATGGACGGACGGACCAACGGACAGACGGACAAGCCCAAAGCAATATGCCCTTCCAACTTCTTCGGGGGGACAAAAAATGTAAGGTGTTTTACAATAGTTAATTTTTCACGAATCACGGATTCTTTCTAAAGAACTTACGAAAGTATTATGGGAAATGTCATGGGAAAAAGGCACATAGGGACAACAAAAGTCCAGAGCAGCCTGCATATCTGCTAACAGTACCATTGGATTCCCAGCGGGCAAACAACGTTACACAACGTCGACTCAACGTCACGCTGATCGACGTTGTTATACGTTATGTGCCTGCTAGGTACTGTATTGGTATGCAGACAATGGCCTCATTAGATTATGCGGCTTCACGGCTGAGCTTCTGTCCGCATATGCCCATAACATCACGAAAACACACCTATATAATTTTGTCCTCCTTAAACCCCACTTGTATAAAGTAAAACTGGGGTTACAGGGGTATACATTATTTTTCTTATTTTGTAAAAAACATAGATTGTGGGTACTCGTTAGAACCGCCAGAATCTATGTTTTTAGAAGAAATAGGAAAATATAATATTGTTATCTGAAAATTTTCCTTTTGTTTGGTTATAAAATTTTCAATATATTTGGATAGGCGTGTTTTCCTTATGAGGCACCTTTATAAAAAAAAACCCAGGTCAATATGACATTTCCATGACACAAAACTATTTGATAACTCTCTTTGTCAAACTCCTGTAGCGTATGACTGATAGGGGGAGGTGGTTGTACGATATTCGATCATTTATGAATTCAGGCACGGATGTTTTCTAGGTAACATAAAAGATGCGTTATATCTTGCACGAAACGAAATATGTATGTAACGAAAACCATCACCAAGTAGCAAAAATGCGGAACCATTTTTTAATAAATTTTAATTCAGTGGTAGCAAGGAGACACCAATTACAAGTGTATAAAACCCGATTAGTATCCAAGTGTTTCTAAAACAGTTTTCTTAAAAACGCAAAACAATTTTCATTTTAGATCAGGGAATGATAAACAAACCGATTCTAAATTTACTGCCTTAAATATGTGTGCTCACACACAGAACTATGGGTGTTTTGCCAATATAACAGATATTCTCTCACTCTCTCCTTCTCTCTCTATGTGACACAATTGCTTTTAGGGACGAATGCACAGACTCATTTACATTCAAATATAGGGACACGCCGGAAATAAGGAAGTATTACTGACTACGTTAACATTTTATCGTGAATTTAGAATTTATGAGGAACCCATTTCAAATATGCGTCAAGAATACAAACTATAGTTGCATTTAATGACTCCGTTTTATCAGAAATCCTTGTTGCACCCACTTTTATGGTATCTTTTAATTGAGTGCTTGTCTTTTAAACCTATTTTGCATACACAAACGAAATATTTAGGGCACATACATATTTTCTTTTGCTACAAGTCCCATCTGAAACAACTCATGCACAGAGGTGGTTTTACATTTAATTGGCACATCACGAAAACCTTTTAGCATTGCGATAACCTCGGTTGGGGAAGAGAGAAGTAATCTTAGTGCTTTTCGTACGTTTGTTCGATTTGCGCTTGTTTGGTTTTGTATGTTTTCTCTTCCTCTTGGTGTCTGGGAAGTGCGCCGGCTTCCCCGGCGTGCCTCATATGGGGTATACATATCTCAACTTATTAGATTCGCCAGAGCTTCTTCAAACCTTAGCGTCTTTAACTGCCGTAATAAAGCCCTTACTGCCAAACTTCATAGTGCCTTGGTAGAAAAATATAACGTCAGTCTGAAAACACTTCTGCAACAACTTAGTGTACAAATTAAAAAAAAAAAATGTGGGAAAATCTAAATTTTTGGAGCAATTCAGAAAATTAATTAACCGTTATAAAAGAATCGATTATAGTCTTAATAATATACGGCAGACTGCATGCCTAGTTATCAACCCAATCATTGTTGACGGCTACGCTTCACTCTTTAATTGCACGACGGACCCAGGATCAAGTTGGCTTTAAACCCCTGGTGGTCTATTCTACTGACCGTTCTAAGGCGTTGGTCCCGATGTTAGTCTTTTTTTATTGTTGCTTTGTGGTTTATTCTACGAGGCGAGTTGTTTTATGTCTTGCCTTGTGTTATTTTGTTCTTGTGTTTTCAGGCCTTTAAGCATTGCAATTAGCTCGCTTGGGGAAGAGAGAGCTAGCCTTGGAGCTTTTCCTACGTTTGTTTGATTTGCACTTGTTTGGATGTGTCTGTTTCCTCTTCCTCTTGGTCTCTGTGAAGTGCTGCGGTTTGTGATTGTGGCACTCCCTGGACTTTTCTCTTACCACTTTTGTGTGATTATGGCACTCCCTGGACTTTTCTCTTACGCTCGTACCTTTTATGCCTATATAGTTTTGACCTCCTTAAACCCCAGTTTTATACACTAAAACTGGGGTTTACAGGGGCATACATTATCTTCTTTATTTCTGCCCAAAATCATAGATTGTGTGTACTCGTCAGAACCGCCTCGCCGAGGTGGCTCTAATGAGTACAAACAATCTATGTTTTGAGCAGATATATGAAAAAATGTCAGAATTTTTATCTGAAAACTTTCAGTTTTTGGTAGTGAAATTTTCAATATATATGAATAGGCATTTTTCGTAATGAGTATCATTTTTATTTAGGTTAATTGACACACTAGGTAAATAATTACGAAAAAACGCCTCTTCAAATACAGAAAAAAATTCACCTCCAAAAACTGAAAACTTTCAGATAAAAACTCTGATATGTTTCATATTTCTGGTCAAAACATAGATTGTAGATACTTGTTAGAACAGCCTCTGCGAGTCAGTTCTAACGAGTACCCACAATCTATGTTCTGAGCAAAAATAATAAAAAAAAAGTAATGTATACCCCTGTGTAAACTCTAGACTTACTAAATAAAAGTGGGGTTTAAGGGGGCAAATATATATAGGCATGTTTTCGTAAAGCTAAGGCATATTTTACAAGAGAGATGAATTCTGTGTCTTCCTGTTTGCGTTTCTGCACCCAGACCCTTCTGAAAGTTTTGTTTATGCTCCAAAAGAAAGCATATTCCTTCTTTTTAGCACAGACCCTTTTCAAAAGGGAGACAAAACAATTTTTTTAGGATTGCCTCTCCTGAGTGTATCAATTTCTCTTAAATGTGCTGCGCGAACTGCATACGCATATTCCACTATGTGGAAAAAGAAAACTTTAAGTTTGATTCATTCTACATTTCCGCATAATCCAATAAGGGTCTTTGTTGTTCGTACATACATTCGAGAGTATCCAATTAGTCAGTAAGAGGACAGAATAAAGACCTTGATCCATGTTAACATTTAAATTTATCTGTTCATTCTGTGCTTTTGTCATTTAGTTCTTGAACCGATAGAAATTACAGATACATTTGTCAAATGACCTTATATGTTCAGGAAAGAAAGAAATGCGATAAGGACTATTATTTTCGTCTTCCATTTACGCTGTAATTATTATTTAACCAGCTGGAATAAACTGCTTATTAGTTATTCATTCTCTCTCAAATGAAAACCTTTATTTACGTTTCACTTCAAGAGCATGTTGAAATGTCATTTGAAAAATCAATTTGGTAATTCCTGCACGTGCACACACAAACACACACAATGTGATAGTCGGCTACAAGCTTTGTGATATTTTGTTGGACACACACAGGTAGACGGGCGCACAAGCACATACTCATGCGCAAACACACACACAAGCACACGCAACAATCGACTAACTAACAACTAAGTCAGGTCAAATGAAACGGTGGCTTAGGGAAAATGCAAAGAGCGTCGATACAGACCAGCTTGTGCATTCGCACAGCTTATTAGAGCCTGTGTTTATGAAAGTCTCTGCCCCCAACTTCTTTTGCCTAACACTGCTGCCCCTAATAGTTCTGAGATATCTTGCTTACAAGGTTAAAATGCAGAAATTTTCAACGGGCCATTACTGAAGGAAAAATAATTCAGAATTTTTTCATGTTTAGGAGGTCATCTACACATCATTCCCTATCAGCCTTCAAGTATCAAAGCAACAGCTTAAACAGTTTCAAGCTATACCACTTACAAGGTTAAAATGCTGAAACTTTCAAAGGGTCATAACTCAAGCAAAAAATCAGAATTTTTCAAAAATTAATGAGGTCAACTACTTATCATTCCCTATCAGGCTGTCATTTTAAGGCAATCAATTTTCAAGATATCTTGCTTACAAGGTTAAAATGCCTAACGTTTCAAAGGACCATAACTAAAAAAATAGGAAATGTTTTTTTTTTCAAATGTTAATCTACTCAGGTCATCTACTCATCATTCCCTATCAGTCTGTCAAGCTGCAAGGCAACAGTTTAAGCAGATATTCAAGAAATCCTACTCACAAGGTTGAAATGCTTAAATGTTCAAAGGTACACAACTAAAACGTTTTCAAAAGTTAATCAGGTCATCTAATCATCATCTCCATCAGCCCGTCAAGTCTCAAGGCAATAGATGAAACGTTTTTTGGTTGTTTCTTTTTTTAGAAATTTTGCTTACTAAGTTAAAATGCCCAAATTTTCAATTTTTTTTTTTTTTGTTTTTCAAAAGTTGATCAAGGCCTTCTACTTCTCATTTCCTGTCAGCCTATCAAGCTTTAAGACAATAAAAAGGTTTTGAGATATAATGCTTACAATGTTAAAATGCCGAAATTTTCAAAGGATCATAACTCAAGAAAAAATACGAATTTTTAAAGGTAAGCAGGTAGTCTATTATCATTCTTCATCAGCCTGTCAAGTTTCAAGACAACAGCTAAAACTGGTTTCGAGATATCTTGCTTACAAGGTTAAAATGCCCAAATTTTCAAAGAAGAATAACTCAAGATTTTTTTCAGATTGTTTTCAAAAGTTATACTCATAATTTGTTATCAGCTTGTCAAGTTTCCAGAAAATAACTCAGTTTTTGGTATATCTTGCTTAAAAAATTTAAATGCCCAAATTTTCACAGGGCCATAACTCAAGAAAACGATTCAGATTTTGTTCAGCATTTGATCAGGTCATCTACTTATCATCCCCTTTCAGCCTATTAAGTTTCATTATAATAGCTCAAACAGTTTTTGAGGTATGTTGCTTACAAGATTTCTTGCCATGTTTTTTAAAGGGGCATAACTCAAGAATGGGGCATAACCTTGATAAGAAACAATACGGGTCACCTTTGTTTTTCCTGAGGAATCCATACATGAAATTTTAAAAACCTAGCATGCACGGTTCAAAAGTTATTCTACGCACCAAAAAGCGGGACAAACGAAATAAAAACGGAAAAACGAACGGTCAAGCCCAAAGCAATATGCCCTCCGACATCTTTGAAGTTGGGGACCGACTTCTTTGAAGTTGGGGGCCGACTTCTTTGAAGTTGGTGGCATAATCAGGGTATCTACTGTACTTTGTGCATGTATGTTTTACGACATGCAGTGAAACCATAAATAAGTTCCTGTTTAGGAGGTGCTATGAAGCGTAACCAACAAACTACACTGCTATCAAAGAATAGTCTAAAAAAACCGAGACCCCGACTTCCGCTCGTTATCTGTTCTTTGTTTCCAAGGGCAACCTTTATATTTGCATTACTGTTCACAACAGACTAGTTAAACCGAGACTGTTGTTTTCGCTTATTTGACGTTTCTTGCTTCTAAAGTTTCTCTGCTTTTATAGCGATTTTACTTAACCCTTGTCCTGCTGAATAAATTAAGATGCCACGCCTACTTCTAATTTTCAGCCAATCAGATTGCTTGATCCGAATTGTTGCTATAAATTCATATTCTTAATGGTAAACAGTGCAGATCCAGATCAGTTGGCTTCTTCAGAAGCCAACTGATCTGGATCTACACTGTTTGCAAAGACAGGGTATATCCGGGTTCAGCAGGACAAGAGTTAATTTGCTGCAGCACAAAAACAGGCACAAAGCCCTAAAGTTAGTTTCGCACAATACAATTCATCACGAAAACATGCTTATATAATATTGAACCCCTTAAACCACTATTATATAGTAAAACTTGGGTTTACAGGGGTATACATTATTTTTCTTAGTTCTGCTCAAAACCATATCTTGTGGGTACTGGTTAGAATTGCCTCGTCGAGGCGGTTCTAACGAGTACCCACAACCTATGTTTTGAGCAGAAATATGAAAATTATCATAATTGTTTGTCTGAAAATTTCCATTTTTTTTGGGTGGTAAAACTTTCAGTATATTTGAATAGGCATGTTTTCGTAATTGTATTTACTTATATGATGTGAAACATGATAAAGTAAATATTTTGAAACTCTGAATTTCACCCTCGTAGGCCCTTAATGCTAAGTATGCTGAGTAAAAAGTTCAGCAGATGATATACTGAGGTATTTTTCTTATTTTCCTCGGTAAACAGGTTTTGATGTTTCATGCAAATTGTATTCAGTGGAAATAGTTGGACTGAAATGTCAAATCCTGTTTTCTGGGAAAAAATAAGAACAAAAAATATCAATTTGTTGTCTGCTAAATTGGCTGAGTAGTGTTGAAATGTGACATCACGAAAACATGCCTATATTATTTTGACCCCTTTAAACCCCACTTTTATATGGTAAAACTGGGGTTAACAGGGTACAAATTATTGTTTCTTATTTTGGTAAAAAAACAAAGAATGTGAATACTCGTTATAACTGCCTCGTCGAGGCGGTTCTAACGAATACTCACAATCTATGTTTTAAGCAGAAATATGAAAAATGTCAGATTTTTTTTTTATTTTTTGGTTGTAAAATTTTCAGTATATTTGAGCATACATGTTTTCATAAAGGAGGTGCAGAAATGGTCATCCGCACAAGCATATGAGCCCTTTTCATGTCATGAAAAATTTCAGATAAAAAAGTCTGATAAAAATTCTGATATTTGTTTATGTTTCTGCTCAAAACGTACTCGTTAGAACCGCCTAGATGATGTGGTTCTAGCAAGTACCCACAATCTATGTTCAGCAGAAATAAGATAATAATGTATATCCATGTAAACACCAGTTTTACTATGTAAAAGTGGGGTTTAAGGGGGTCAAAACTATAAAGGCACGTTTTCGTGATGCATTGCGCATTGCATGAGGGCTTTTTCGTTCAAGTATTTGTTTGCAAGCTATTGGCTTATCAATAAGCAGCCAAAGTAATGGCGCAATGTTTAAGTGCTCTGTCTCTTATTAATGTCTCGGATGAACCAATTAGGTCAAATGTCGTACTAAACGGCTTATACATATTAGAATCTTGTACTGTTTGTTCAAGGGTATACTTGATGAAACTTATTCAGTAGCGGTCCAAATAGATCTGTTTGAGATTCAGACAACTTCAATAGACCCGTCTGATAAATCATTATATGTATGCTAAAGCGATGCTTATTTACTGCGTCTGTTGAATTCGTCATAACCGATGTCTGAACACTTATATCTAACGCGTCTCTGATTTCAGTAGCAATAATTTACGGCTATCAATACAGAAAACCGGGCGGGATGTAAAGTAAAATTAATTCATACTCAAGTGCATCTATTTTTTTTAGCTCGACCATGTTGTTTTTAGTATACCAGTATAACATATGTATGAAGGCGGATTCTTTGCAGGAGGAGAAAATGCATGAAAATGCGGAACCCGGCAAGGGACTTTTCTTTCTGATGTTTAGCAGAAAAGAAATCAAAAAGATAAAAACAGAATGGAAATTAAAACAAAAATTAGACATTTTATTCTGATATTTAGCAGAACAGAAATCAAAACAATAAAAATCGAACAGAAATCAAAACAAAAAATAACACATTTCCTTTCCGATATTTAGCGGAAAAGAAATTAAAACAATAAAAGCAGAACGGAAATTAAAACAAAAAAAAAAAAAAAAAAAAAATCCCTTCTTATATTTAGCAGAAAAGAAACCCAAACAATAAAAACAGAAGAAATTCAAACAAAAATAACATATTTCTTTTCGATATTTATCAGAAAAGAAATTAAAATAATAATAAAAAACAGAAATAAAAACAAAAATAACACATTTCCTTTCCAATATTTAGCAGTAAAGAAATTAAAACGATAGTGAAACATATCGTTTAAACACTATAATATGTCGATTAAACGATTTATTATATCGTTTGTGCAACATAATGATCTCGATTTAACAACATAATAAATCAGCCAATGGAAAAAAAAAGGTAAAGGAAAAGTCCAGGGAGTGCCACAATCACAAACCGCAGCCCTTCCCAGACCCCAAGAGGAAGAGGAAACCGACAAATCCAAACAAGCACAAATCGAACAAACGTACAAAAAGCACTAAGGTTAGCTCTCTCTTCCCCAAGCGAGGTAATCGCAATACTAAAAGGACTAAAAAACACAAGAACAAAATGACACATGGAAAGACATACAACAAATCGCCTCGTAGAATAAACCACAAAGCAACAAAGAGTAAGACTAACACCGGGACCACCGCCTTAGAACGGTCAGTAGAATAAACCTCCGGGGGTTTAAAGCACTTTTACAGCTAGCTAACTTCACCCTGGGTCCCGATGCTACTCTTAATACAGAAACACATAAAAATTCGGTTCGCATAAAGGCTCCCAACTCAGTCAATGCATCAAAGCGAAAACACAAAAATCAAATTAATCACTATAATATACAAAGACGAGTACTCATGGCTAAAGCCCCGAATTATGTTGAATAAACGATATAATAAGTTGTTGAAGCGATATATTATGTCTTTAAAACGAGATCATAAAGTTGAAAAAAAAAAGAAACAAAACGATATAATAAGTCATTAAAACGCGATATTATTTGGATTCAATTTCCATTTATTTATTGTTTTTTTTTTTTAATTTCCGTTCTGTTTTTGTTTTAATTGTATCAAAAAAGAATTGTGCTATTTTTGTTTTAATTTCAATTTTTGTGTTTATTGTTTTAAATTCTTTTCTGCTAAATATTGGAAAGGAATCTTTTGTTTTTTTCTTGTTTTGTTTTAATTTCCCTTCTGTTTTGATTGTTTTAATTTCTTTTCTGCTAAATATCGGAAACGAAATGTGTTATTTTTGTTTTAATTTTTGTTCTATTTTTCTGTTGATTTCGTTTCTGCTATATATCAGAAAGGAAATGTCTATTTTTTTGGTTTTTATGTCCGTTCTTAATTTTATTGTTTTGGTTTCTTTTCTTCTAAACATTGGGCAGAAAACTAAACCAAATCAACAATATGAAAAACAAAACAGCATAGTATGTCGTTTAATCGACTTATTATGTCATTTATTTCAACATAAAGATCTCGTTTAAACAATATACTGTCTAATTTCTTTCCTGTTAAATATTGGAAAGGAAATGTCTCATCAGGGATTCCCTATGAAAATGTGAACTAAAGAAGCCGAATGAAGTCAAATATCTGGGAAAAGACAATCTTCAAACATCTTGACCATCATATAATATAGCCAGCGAGTACAGTAAAACTATAGTATGACTCGAACATGGTAGCTGATTGAATCTCGTTTTTGACTCCTTAGAAGTTTTTCTGTTAACTTAATAAACGAATATTAAAATATTTTAAGGATTTTATATGATTTTATCATGTAAATGTCTGTTATGTAAACCCATTAGAATCCCATCATCAAGGCGATTCTAATAAATACACTCAGCATACCATTATTTTATAGAAAGTCGAAAAGAATTGTGCCAGCAAAGACTCAGCTCAGACTGCGAGTCTTCGTTGATCGCATGTTCTTTTTTCAGCCTACGGGCTGTCAAAAGAGGGATACTGGGTGGATGCATAGGCTGATCTGAGTCTTACACAGGTCTTATTGTAGGTTTTGTCGTCCACTGGCCCATCTCAGTTAAGCCTGTAGTTGTAACGTAGTTATTCAATATATTCGGACACCTTTGGTCCTTACTACATGTACCTAACATGAGCTTGTTCACTTTACTACCTGCTGATTTGTCTAAAACTTCTGCATGAGACACAAACAGTGCAGACCCTGATCATATGCAGCGGTCTCAGGCATTATGTACGAATACTTACTGGGCTAAATAAGGTGACTTATTTTCAGTAATCAATTGACATTTACCTGGACGTAATTAAAAAAGTATAGTCATAATTTCCACATGCACAAATATAGCGACAAAAACTTTGTGGAAAGCCTGCAGTAACAAAATAATATGCAAAACGTTTGAAAGTGTTGAACTAAACTCCACGTACCAGTCTTCTACCGACAGTTTCCTTAAAAGTATTCAAGTTGTCCTGTATATCTGTGTTGGCAGGTGATAATCCTCTGAACCGTGACATTCTGGGTACTTCAATTGGTAAGTCGAGCGGCGGCGGACAACTTATACGTCTGCTATGCCTAGATGAACGTAAAATGGGAACAATACATGACCACTGGTATAAAAAAACATGATGGTAAATATCTAACAGACAGAAATGTGTGTTAAAGGGATGGTTCATGACGATATTAATGTATATTATATTTTTGCAAGAGTGCGATGAAATGCGCAAACCCCAGTATAATATAACCACCAAATTGTGGTTCATTGTAGGCTACCAATTACGAACGATCATACGACTGCTTGTGTGTAGTCTGATCCTTTTCTTCACGCTTTGTTTATTATCCAATATCGGGAGAATGAAGCAAAGTTTGTTTTTAAACAGAGAATATTATACTCAGACTGTAAATATCTTCCTTTTGGACTTGATCATCCGTGTTCCAATGATTAGATACACTTGGTAAATGTTCTACGTCTTCGTTATTAAGGAGACAAATGTTATGGCTTCCAGTCTGCTTTCACGCATACCGTGCTCATGAATACGTGGTTTACACTAAAATAATTACAACAGTGTCCTTTTATTCGAACAAGTCCAGTTTACTATCTCCTGGATAAGTAGCAAACACTGTAGATCCTGATGAGATCTTAGGTCAGGCCTCTGCGTCCGAATACTTTGGTAAATACGCTACCTTATAAAGCGCAGATTAAATGGCGCTATAGTATGTATTAACTGTGAATATCAGTTCATTAGCATACCTATCAAAATGTAAGGGCGCTTGTAAAATGTTGTTGGTTTGCAGCTCCAGTTTAGAAGTGGATTTTGTAACTACCCGAGGCTTACTTTTCTCTTTGGTACACCCAGTGTCCTTATCACTGTCGGAGTCACTGAAATAAACATGAAATTGTTTAGAGTTACCATATAGCTCAAGTAAAGTAACTCTGAAGAACAAAATTATTGATTTGTTCTGTTTTAACATTATCTATAAAGGTAACTGAGGTATACATGGTATAGATATTACAACATTGTATGTCTCTTTTAAATACGTACGGCGAATTTTCTCAAGAAACATTGCTTTATTCGTTTTATTTCTTCAGAACTGATAATATACAGCTTAGTTACGCCTACGAATAGTTGATGAATTATTTCTAAAGAGCACCTAAACATTTTCATGACAGTATGCTGTGGGTATGGATTAGAGTTATCCCGATTATTGCATGAAGTATCCACAACATAGTTTTGAGAAAAAAAAAATGCTGATTTGGAAAAAAAAGGTAACAGAAAAGTCCAGGGAGTGCCACAATCACAAACCGCAGCCCTTCCTAGACCCCAAGAAGAAGAGGAAACCGACAAATCTAAACAAGCACAAACCGAACAAAAGTACGAAAAGCACTTAGCTCTGTCTTCCCCAAGCGAGGGAATCGCAATACTAAAAGGACTGAAAAACACAAGAACAAAATGACACACGGAAAGACATACAACAAATCGCCTCGTAGAATAAACCACAAAGCAACAAAGAGTAAGACTAACACCGGGACCACCGCCTTAGAGCAAACCACCGGGGTGGGGGGGGGGAGTTAAAGCACTTTTACAGCTAGCTACCTTCACCCTGGGTCCCGATGCTACTCTTAATGGAAACCCTTCTGTTTGGAGTTATGTAACCAAGTTAAGGCAATGCCGCTTAAGTAAACTAAACTCTTATAAAATGTGAACAATGTACATGTATAGGTATATCTAAGTTTAGTTCCGAGTTTTTATTTCAATATAGATCTAGTTATCAAATTTATAAGTAAATATACCCAGGAAATGCCAAAATCATGAAGCACAGCCCTCCCGAGGCATCAAAAGAAGAGATAAAGAACTAAAAAGGATAAAACAAATACAACATATGAAACCAAAGAAGAACAAACAAACATGAGCTGTAACAGAGGAACTGCCTTGGAACATACAATAAGGATTACTGGGGGCTTGAACAAGTTTTACCCGTGCGAAACCTTACCCTTAATTCTGATGCAGCTTCTACTTGCAAATATATGTTTGGTCTGCATAGGGGCCATTAACCTCATCTGCGAAACATCACAGTGAAATATATTTAATCAAAAACACTGTGATGAAACAAAACAAAGGGCTCAATGGTGATCTGAAGCCAGAACACAAGAAGACCACAAACAGGACTACGATGAGCCCGACCACAGCCATTGATAGTGAGGCGCCGACCATCTGACACAGAATGAGGAGGGAGCCGCCATTTAGTCTGAGGACCGATCCATCGTCGTGCAATTAAACTGGGGTGAAGTTAGGTACTTGAAAAATACTTGTTATAAATCAACTTGGATGAGCATTGTTGTGACTTTTAACTGGTTGAAATAGGAACTCTCGGAAATTGCTTAGTATGTGAGTTTCTCAAACCGGATTTGACAACATTTGGCTAAACGTGCGATTAGCGAGAGGCTTCAACTCTGATAATTGGAGGGTACAATCCACACGATAATCAGAACAATAACTCTTTTACACTTCACGTCAGTCTGAACACACAAAAACTGTATCACATACAACTAAATTTGAAGACGAAGACTTAACGTGATAACTTCTGAAGAAAATACAGAAAATGAGAGGCTTGAACAATTAAGAACAATGTTTTAAAGCAAACTATACACTGGCCCTCACATAAGACATTACAATGAAAAGAAACTCTTTAAATATATCAGATTGACTGAAAACATATGAAGACGTATTATAGATGATAATTTGATTGCATACATCACAAAATTTAATCCACGCAACCCAAAATCCTGTATCCTCATACTCAACGGGATAAATCATTCCTTTTAAGAAAAACAAACACAAACATGACATCAATCTCTACAAGCAAAATAGTTTACAGAATAGGCATCATCCACAATCAAAAGCATTTTTGTTTCTAATAAACAGGAAAAGGAATTCAGCTAAATGTAAAAAGCTAATATGTGGACTATGCAAATGCTTAAGTTGCTACCTTTATGATACTAATCCGAATAAGTATTTTATTGTATTATATAAGATGAAAGTAAACATCATTATCGAAACAAAGGAAAAAGAAAAGACTTTTATTCAAAGATTTAAAACAGATCTTAATTAAACAAGATATCTATACATTGGAGACACCAGAGTTACAAAAATCTAAAATGTTGCCTTTGGAAACAAAGAATACATAAAAGAACGAAAATTGGAGATTCGGTTTTATTAAGCCTCTTAATATGCAGCTATGTAGCCTGCCAGGCCACATACGCCCCCAGAACCGGCTTAACTGGTATTCCATTTTCAAAGTAACTAGAATGGGTTCAATGATCCAAAAGGAAATAAATATATTATCTATAATCAGAATTATGATAAAGTACAGGGAGACGTTTTAAGGTCGCTACACGGCACTAAACACCAGCTGTGGTGAAGTGATATAAACATGTAAAAGGTTGCCTCTGGAAACATAGAATACACAAAAGAACAAAAACCAACGACGGGTTTATGAAATGTCTTCATATGCAGCTATGTAGATTGCGAGGCTGCTTA
This sequence comes from Anodontia alba, assembly GCA_964016985.1. Taxonomy (NCBI): domain Eukaryota; kingdom Metazoa; phylum Mollusca; class Bivalvia; order Lucinida; family Lucinidae; genus Anodontia; species Anodontia alba. The sequence goes on from OZ024830.1 coordinate 30,917,588, forward strand.
GCACCCACCCCTCTAGCAGCCCTTTGACTATGTTTTAAAGTTTTAAGGTGTTACATCGACTGATGATTTGCCTGGGCGAAGTTAGTTCTACACAGTGAGGATATCAATAATGTAAGTGGTTTAAAAACTGTGTTTAAAAACTTGTATGAAACCAGTCAGACAGTAATTAAAAAGAATAAAACGAGTTTATCCAACTTGTAATTTTAAAACATATAGTGCAGATCTCTCTCTCTCTCTCTCTCTCTCTCTCTCTCTCTCTCTGAGATAATGAGAGAGATAGAAAGAGAGAGAGAGGGAGCTTTACTGAACTTGTCTAAATTCAGGAATGGAAGCGGGTACTCCGGACGCTAAGGGATAATAAGATTAATAGTTGTCTGATATGAAGGCCGCATCGCAATGTTTGCTTGTGATCAGAAATACTGATTTGAAAACGGTTTCATTTACTTGAAAGAAAATTGCAAATGGCTGAAACGTTAGAAGTTATACCTTCAGATGTGTTCGGCACAGTGCAGAAAGAGATCAACCAAATTATCCGCGCATTCTGATCAGCGTCTTTGTTGTTGCCTATAGAAACCTTCGATCTAAGATCGTGTATCAAATACTTTGATCAGATTGTACGAGTCTACAGTCAGATCTGAGTTGTCTCTAAGCGCACATGCCCCCCCCCCCCGCCGCCCCCCCCCCCCACTACGGCTGAATGATTCAGTTTCGATAAGGAAAGACAAAGGTGGAGTGTTATATATAAAATCAGACGAAATCATCGAAACGAAAATAAAATCATTAGTATGTGGATTTCACAACATTAATTGGCGTACAGTCAACCCTCTTTATACCGACATTTAATACAACGACAAAACTTGTTATAATGATAATTCGACTTGCACGTTATCATCCCTCAAGGGATGACATATATTAGAAATAATACAGGAATACTGGATTTAATACACCAAGAAACATATGCTTTTGTTATTTGTTAGAAACGCTTCACTGAGGCATTACCAAGAACATCCAAAACGTATGTTCTGTGGGAAATAAAAATAAAGGGCATTCCTACATATCATTTTGCTGTATTTAAGGTCTTTTTGCAACAGCAAATACATTTAATAACAACATCTTTAGGAACAGAAGCTGTCGTTGTAACGAGGGTTCACTGTACTTTACCTGGAAGACATGTTAGTATCACGTGTAAGAACTATTTTCGGCACAGGCAGTGAACTAGAAACTTCAGGCCGTGTAGGGCGAGTAATTTTGATAGGCTCCAGTTTAGGCCTTTCCCGCTGAGTATCACAAGAAGCACTTTGATTGAAAGAATTTTTGTCTGTGAAACCAACACTATCTATCCCGTCTGAACACTGTTTTCCGGCACTTACATCTTTCAACGTTTTACACAACCCACCATCACTCTCTGATATGTTTTCTGATTGAATATTCTTAGAAACGATGTCATTATCATCATCATTTGTATTTAAAGCTGTGTATTCTTGCTCGCGTCTCTTCTTTCTAAGTAGGTTAATTACTACATCAGCAAATCGGCATTCCTGCTTAGGTTTATCCTCGGCATCACTCTGATCATCCGAATCTGTCTCGGATGCTGAGTTTCTTTCACTTATCATTTTTAGGCTTGGAACAGCGAGCGTATGCCCATAGCTCTGTACCAGATTTGACCTATTGAAACTTGTGTCACATTTCTCATCTGAATCATCATTATCAAAGTCATTATTTGTTATGCTTGTATTTATATTACGATGCAATTTTTCAAGCGCTAAAGCAATTTGCCTTTCGTCCGAAGATTTCCGTCGTTGACTTTTCTTTCGGTGTCGTTTTATCTTTATACTGTTCTTTAAACTTAGCACTCTCTTTAATCTAGGAGACATGACGGGTAATTTCTGAATGCATTTTAGCTGTGGAAGATGGAACAGGTGATTACTTGTGTCTGTCTTCTTGTCTTTATTTTGTGATATTTTTCTCCTGTTAGAATCCGGTTGTGGTGAATTAGGGGCACTTTTCACCATTTTACGATGTTCTTCAGTCTCTCGCAGTCGCCTCTGGCCGTACTCTCTAATAATTTGCTGTAAAGTTAGTAAAGGGATATCGTATTTATACTTAATATTCAGACACTTTAACTCCTCATTATTTTACCCTAAAACTTGAATAAATCAAACGGACTACCTGTCGAGGAGTCTAAAATTGGTTGATAACAAACAAACAGTGTAGACCCTGATCAGACGGCTGATCTAGGTCTACATTGTTTGCTCTGGCCTGTCTGTCTGAATACTTAGGGCATGTATGGTTCCTGCAGTCTGACTTAGGTTAGTAGTTTATTAAAAGCTAAATCTTTATAAAAGAGAGAGAGAACGAAACAAAATATAGATATACAGGAAGCAAAAACACCACACTGTCATGCACATAGGGTATGTTAGTATATAAATAGGAGGTTTGATAAGCAAGTAGCTAGGAGGCAGGAAAGAAGTGATGCGTAACACACAAGAAAAATGCCCTTAGGCTACATGCAAACAGCAAAGACCAAGAATGGGCTGCTCATCGTATAGTCCGAGCAGAGCTTTCTCAGTCCGTTAATATATATGTATATATAGTCGAACTTCAATGGCTCGAACATCTTTGGGACCATCGAAATTTGCTCTAGACAGGGCTAGTTCAAGTTACTGAATATTAATAATAGCGCAACACAACATATATTTTCATGATAAATAAGAACGTTTCACTAAAATATCACTACATATTTGTTTTCTTGAGCTATCGGAGGAATTATCTAAGGACTCAAAAACGAGTTCGAATCAGCCATGGTAAACGAGCCATTGGTATTCGAGTCAATGAAGTTTTATTGTATATAGTTTGATTCTGTAAGCGGGCAACGAAAACCCTGATCAGACTCGGAGGTCTTGACCTTCACTACCAGTATATGACGCATCACGAAAACACGCCTACATAATTTTGACCCTCTTAAACCCCACTTTTATATAGTAAAACTGGGGTTTACAGGGGTATACATTATTTTTCTTATTTTGCTAAGACATACATTGTGGGTACTCGTTAGAACCGCCTGGTCAAAGCGGTTCTAATGAGTACCCACAAGCTATGTTTTCAGCAGAAATATTAAAAATATCAGAATTTTTTATCTGAAAATTTTCCGTTTTTTGGTTGTACAATTTTCAATATATTTGAATAGAAGTGTTTTCGTAATGGCAAGGATCTGTTCTCGCACTGTGTATCAGTGGTAGTTAGCCGGAAGAAAATGGGTAGTGCATGCAATACAATAATGCAGACAATAATATATAAAAGTATGGAATTTGTTTAAAAAACTAAAGAAAACATTATACTTGCCATTTTATTGGTTTCAATTAGTTTCTTGTCCTTCATTCAGGCATTGAGAGCGTTAGGGAACGTTTGTTGTTTTCACATCTACTTTGCATGTTTTATTTTTCTAACACCATTGAGCTCTATATCTTTGCGGGCACGAGACATGACTAAAATAATCCGCCTGAATTATTAGGGTTACTTTTGAACTGTTATTATAAATCCGTCTCATGCACTTTCAAACTATTGCGAGTAACCATAATTCTTGTTGACGAAATCAGACTTGATGTGAGATTGAATAAATTATATGAATAGTTATCAATTTCATATAAGACTTCTAGGTGGCATGATGGAAAAGTCCACTGAGGACATCTTGGTTAAATCTATGACAAAATCTGAGGCCAGTTTCATCAACAAAGTTAGTATGAATAATCGTAAAATAATCGTAGTTCTTTCTTAAGGAATGCATAGGTCGGTTTCATCAAACGATCGCAAAGACTGTACGAGCATAAACTTGCGTTTCATCAAAAACATCGTATTCTTTTACTATGTTCTAATACAGGGCCATAAATTATCACGTGCTAGATCACGTGCGGGCTTATAATTGTCGTGTAAAGTAGATTACACGACGCCAAGATGTCAGCAAAAGGCAAAAAATAAAATTGGAATGTTGTTTTACTGGAGACGGTGGACAAAGGAAAGTCCATTCTCTCTGGAAAGCACACTGCATTCGTAAACAATTAGAGGCTGTTGAGACAGTAGCAAGCGGTGACCACAGCAGTCATGCATCTAACTGGCGGGGATGCCTTGGGAATTAGACATACAACTCATACCCAAACCATGGGAATTCGATAGAAATTTTTGAAAAATGGGCGGGGAATAAGACATATAATATGGAAATTTTCGACACAAAATTGGGTAGGGAATTCGACAGCGATTTTCTTGGAACAAAATGTCTAATTGCCTAGAGTAATCCCGACACGCACTCCTACGGGGGGAAAACAATTATAGGTGCATAAACGCGATGAGCCGAGAAGACAGTGGATGAGATAGGCCTTCCCCGGACTCGCATTTCCTTTTTCAAAACAATTAAAATAAATTGCCAGTCATTTGTAACCACTGATCTGCGTCCTACGGGGTGCAGATAGTTACTAGTCATTTCTTTCAAATTCCTGATATAAACCCTATACATAAGTGCAAACTGAAGGATATAGCTCCGCTCCGCCCAACACCCTCGCCCGCCCCTAACTCTATGGCGGAAGTGAATGGGGGAGGATATTGTGTCTAGTTTCATGCACTTTCAACTTGTTGTAATAATCTTGCTATCATAGCTGCGGTGGGGGACGATCGAAAAGTCATTGTCCCGCTGCATTATAAGCTGCACTATTCTTCCCCAGCATTCCACCCTACCGTGCTGGCGTGCACGGAGGATGGGAGCAATTGTAACAAATGATTCAAGCATAGTGTCGCAGGCTAAAACAGTATTCGCGAAAAGTGCAGGACTGCCTGACAAAATTGGCATTTTTTCATTTTGTCCTGCAAAAACTTTTATCTGTCTGACAAATGTCCTGTGAATCTTAGCAAAGAAAATAATATTCTGACAACAAATATGCCTTCAGTCCTGCAGATACTTACTTCACCGTAAAGCAAATGTAGTATCTACTCCCTTTGCGATGTTTTAGAGGGAGGTTTGTTGCGTATCACCACGGTTTAGAATACCTTAATATAAAATGCAGTATCAGTTTTTGACGTACATTTGTTATTTGTGCGCTCAGTGGGTAGCTAAACACTCGTGGTTATGGAGAGTAAAGACTGTTCAAACTGACCGCCCTGTCTGATTAAGTTTTGTTATCAGCATGGATGAAAACTAGGGTACTTAGCCAGAAACTGAGAGCACAGACTGACTGGGGACGGCCAAGGTAAGCAAGTACCGGCCATACTCCCAACGAAACTTAAGGAACTCAACTAGATATTTTTCAGTAAAATTTTAAGTTATTGGAGAGGCGGATATACCTGTCTCTGACCACTCTACGTTTTGTCAACCTCGGCTATTTGCATCTCTTCTGCCTCCAGTATCACTTGAAAAGCAGCAGCCATTGTTATTACAGATACACATTTTGAGACGATAATATCGCCCGACACCGAAATATATGTCTTAAATTTACGATAAAAACTGAGACCTTTGCAGATCTCTAGAGTTTGATGAAGCAGGATTTTTGTCTTAAGAACTTCGTGTTAGGTTTGTAAGACGAACATACGTCATAAATGCTTTGATGAAACTAGCCCTTTGTATTAGTATATAGACATAGCAGGATAAACAGAAGCTTTATTTTATAACTACCTCACGAACGATAAGGACCTATCAGGCTCGACATCAATAGGAACATCTAAGCAAGCTGTAAGAAAATGTGTTTTTGGAGTCCGCTTTGATTTTCGTTGAGTAACAGTGGCTTCCAATCGTTCTTGTGCGTGCTTCATGAGAAATTTCTAAAACATGCAGGAACGTGTATACGTACAAAAGCAAAATGTCAATTTTGAACTTTTAAAACAGAAAGCAAAACTAAGAATTTTAATGCAAATAAGGACATTTATTATATAGCAATGAATATTGAATGATAAAAAGTATGCGATAAAATTCGAGGAGCAAGCATGTACTTGATATAACACGCTTATCCGGATACCTTCGAATGTTTCCGTTATGTCATATGATATCAAACTAGTGAATTTGTAATATTAATTTTACACTGTTGTTAGAATTGCTTTCAGATAAAGAATTTTCACAGAATTTTGTGTCTAAAGCATTGAATCGAGAGAAACTCTTTACAGCTATATTAATGAATTTATAGATATTGGTGAATATTGTCCCTCGCTGGGATGTCTATGGGCACTCATAAGCTCGTGTCCTTCGATATCCAAACTCGGGACAACAATATTCACCAGTATCAGTGCAATAATCCTTTATTATTATATACCTATAAATATTGAATTGTCAAAATTGTGCGATAAAATCCGAGGAGCAACCGTACAGATATAACTCGATATCAGCATGCTCACTTGATATTACAGGCTTATTCGGATGTCTTTGAATGTTCACATTACATGACACTGTTTTTAATGACGTCTTGAGATATGACGCCAAAGTTTGTCTTGCATTTGTGCCGGTTCTTCATTTTAGACAATAAAAATGCCTAATTTGAGGCTACAACTGGAAAATGATGCAAAATAATTATATTCGGACAGACAGACAGAGCAAAAAATAAAGACCAAGATAAGGCACCGCAGAACGCGACGTCTGATCAAGGTCTATACTATTTGCTTTTCATCTGGCAGTTTTGAAACAAAAGAACTAGTAGTAAAATTGACTTATTCAAATTTTAGGACAAGTATGGCAAGCAATACATCACGAAAACATGCCTATATAATTTTGACCCCCTTAAACCCGATTTTTATATAGTAAAACTGGGGTTTACAGGGGTATACATTATTGTTCTTATTTTTGCTCAAAACCATAGCTTGTGGGTACTCTTTAGAACCCCCTCGCCGAAGCGTTTCTAACGAGTACCCACAAGCTATGTTTTAAGCAGTAATATCTTTTTTTTTTCATCTGAAAAAATTTAGTTTTAGAGGTGAAATTTTCTATAAATTTGAATAGGCGTGTTTTCGCAATGAAGGCATTCGAATGCTTAAGGTAACAACTACTGTAACATATTTACAACATCAGCCAAAGACCGACATATAACAGTCTAAAAAGTCCGCAGCAATACATAGGTTTTCGCAAGTATGTAGATGTAGGGTACATTCGTGAGTAATGTCAATTTCCAACCTTGGCTTAGTCACATCACGAAAACACGCCTGTATAGTTTAGACCCCCTTCAACCCCACTTTTATAGTCAAACTAGGGTTTACATGGGTATACATTATTTTTCTATTTTCTGCTCAAAAACATAGATTGGGGTACTCGTTAGAACCGCCTCACCGAGGCGGTTTTTAACGAGTACCGCCAATCTATGTTTTGAGCAGAAATATGAAAAAATATCAGATTTTTTTTATCTGAAAATTTTCAGTTTTGCTGTTCTTTTTTTCAAATGCGCCCTTACTAGGTTGATATTTTACATGTCTTTTTTTCTCAGTTTTTAATCAGTCGAATTTCGAGTAAATTCTGCCATGCAAATAGCGTAGAACCAAATCACACGGGGAAGTTTGATCATGATCTTCATTATTTATGTTTAAGTCAGCACATTTCTCGACCACTTAGTAGCAAAGCAAGCATTTAAGGTAAATGGAAATTAAGCCGTCATTTTCTGAAAGGGGGCGGTTTTAGTTACACCTGTTTGTTTTCCTGTGCACCAACCCTCTTCTAAAAGGGGTCTCCTTTAGAAGGAACGTTTTTCAGAAGGGTACAAAATCAGTTTTGTCAGACAACTCTTTTGCTGCCACAGGCGATCATAATAACCTTTTGCAAACAACATAGATCCAAATGAGATGCTTTAACGGAAGCCGCCATTTCTCTGAGTACATGTCATAACCACCAGACTACATGTACATATGCACATTTTAACACTTTCACCGCTAGTTGCAACTTTTGTCATCTGCTGATAACCTTTGCAAACAGTTTGGACCCAGATCGCCCGGCCTGAACTGAATCCAAATGTTTGACACTCTGATGGTATTCCTGAAAGCCGTTTTGGAAAACTTAATTTAAAAAACATCGACAGACGACAAAAAAACATGCAAGATTATCCAGCGTGCAAAGAGTTAAATAAATCACATCTAAAATTATATGATATTGCTATATAATTGTACGACATGTGCTAATTTGTGTATATAACATTAACTAGTTGACATGAGCAGCAAGCGGTTATTTGTTAATCCCTCTATGAACAGTCCGGTGCCTGTAGAAGGCCCATGCAATCAGCGAAGACTGATCAAACTGCACGGATGCGCAGGCTGATCTGAATCTTCGCTGGTCGCACAAGTTTTATAGTAGGTTTTGTCGTGCACTGGCTCAAATTCAAAATGGCGACGCCCTTGCTCGATGATATAACAGTTGTGAAGAAAAATATTTTTCTTATTTCCTAACCCCGTTTGATCTAATTTGCGCCAAGATATTTGTTGTCTAAAGCGGAATTGTTTAGGATAAACAGTGCATTTTGTTGACCTTTCCCTTTAACCTTTATCACTCTCTAGGCATTTTCAGCAGACGACAAATTGATGATATTTTTCTTATTTTTCCCAGAAAACAGGATATGACATTTCATGCAAATTGTCTCCTAAGGAGACAATTTGCATGAAATGTCATATCCTGTTTTCTGGGAAAAATAAGAAAAATATTTCAAAATATCGTCTGCTGAAAATTTTACCTAGAGTGCTAAGCGTTAAAGAAGCCGGAACGTTACACGCCTCGTTTAAGAAACGGATGTACAAGTAATTGTTTGAAAGCGGCATCACTAAGGTCCCAGATACATACCTCGGCATCGGGATGATCCTTCAAGGCTGCAAGGACGTCTTCTCTGGATAGTACGAACAGCTCAGAGTAACCGACAGACACCACATCAGCTGTCCGCCTACAAAGGAATACATAGTTGACCTGAATGGCACGAACACAGTTGGAACCAAATATTTGTTCTAGTCATAGGTAGTTCAAGCCATTAAGGGTTAATACAGCGCCATGTCAGGAGGCAAATATGGGGGTAATTTAGGGATGCCTTTTCGATCTTCTATAAAATAATGGTATGCTGAGTGTACTCATTAGAATCGGATCAATGTGGCGATTATAATGAATACACACACAATATACATTTTTCGTGATAAAATAGTTTCTATAAAACATCCCCATATAGTTGTTTTCTTGAATTATTTTCTAAGGGACTCAAAAACGAGTTCGAATCAGCCACGGTAAACGAGCCATCACTGTTCGAGGGACATTATCATATATGCTAAATTGTTATAGACGGACGGACGGACACAGTGGCTGAAATATGCTTCCCCTCGACGTCTTCGACGGGCATTATCATATATGCTAAATTGTTATGGACAGACAGACGGACGGACACAGTGGCTGAAGTATGCTTCCCCTCGACGTCTTCGAGGGGGCATTATCGTATATGCGAACAAAGAAAGGCTACATCAACAGTCGGATTTTAGTCTGCGTTTTCCGTCGTTGTATTTTCTACAATATGAAATAATTCTTTGATCTGCACAGTCTGGTCTGGGTGTTCGAAATCGGCATATGGACCCTTTCTCCATGACATGGCCTGTTCATAGTGTCTAGTTATTCCATTAAACCATTAGTTTTGCTAAGGCAACGTTACAGCGCAACTATATCAGGCAACGGTTAGTAAGTTTTGGACATTTTTATACTTCACATTATATATATATATTGCCAATATATGACTTCGTATGAGACAGCCAGTCATTATGAATCAAGCGGAAAACACCAGAAAAATTAATCCAGATGTCTACTACAAATCACAAGCCATTAGTTAGGACTTAGATATGGTAAACTGCAGTCTGAGTGGGATTTCGTTCTTTTGTCCTAAAATGCAATATCTATCATATTGACCGCGCCGAGGTAAAATATCTTCGGAGGAAATGCAAACAACGAAGATATGGACCAGTTTGTGCATATGCACAGTCTACCTAGGGCGTTCGCTGACCACTTTCAGACCCATTTGATGATGTAAGATACATGTATATCGAAGGACGGCAGGTATCTTGATGACACTGAGCGGGTGGCAGGGTACTTGGAGTGCGCATTTCATGTTTACTTGAAGGCACTTTCCTTTTAGAGGGGACCAGCCAAGGTCCCGACAGCAGAACAACCTACCATACGGCACTTAGATACTACATCCACAGTCGGAATTGACACTCATCTGTACCCTAACAGGATTATATTCCTCACTATCAACCGTATGTTTTTACCTAAACATTATGACACCCAGACTCAATGACCACAGCTCTAAAAGACTAAACAAAAATACAGTCAAACCTGTGTTAGTGGTCACCTCTATTAAGCAGCCAACCTGTATTAAGCAGCCAGTGGAAAGTTGCCCCAAAATTCATAGACATATATTTGAACTGTATTAAGCAGCCACCTGCCTTCAGCAGCCACATTTTAAGCTTCCCATGGGTGGCTGCTTAAGACAGGTTTGACTGTATATTTGAAGATACCCTGGAAATGGCACAATCACGAAGCACAGACTTCCACAGCCACCAACAGAATGAGGGATGGGAAACAATGACAAAATAAGTGCCACATATGAAACCACCGACCATGAACAAAGGAGATTCCCCACCCCCCCCCCCCTCCCCTCCCCCCACCTCACACACACCTTGGAGCAGTCAGTAGAACAACTTCTAGGAGAGGGCTTCAACTAATTTTAGTAAGTCCATTTGACTACCTAATGATGTACAGTCAAACCTGTCTTAAGCAGCCACCCATGGGAAGCTTAAAATGTGGCTGCTGAAGGCAGGTGGCTGCTTAATACAGTTCAAATATTTAAGTCTATGAATTTTGGGGCAACTTTCCACTGGCTGCTTAATACAGGTTGGCTGCTTAATAGAGGTGACCACTAACACAGGTTTGACTGTATTAAAAAAGTGGTGGGTGAGTGACAAACAGTGTAGACCCTGATCAGACGCCGCATTCTGCGGCGTCTGATCTGGGACTACACTGTTTGCTCATGCCTTTATAGTATGAATTAGGTATAAGTGACAAGATAAGAGGCCTTAGTAGGACTGTGTGTCTGGAAAGGCTGCTAATGGTATTTGGTGTTGGCATACGGTACATTTTTACTGCGCCGCTTGAGATATCGATGTTGATCCTACAGATTTATGAAATAGCCGAGATTTACGCAATGATCCACTGAGTGTATAGTAATAAAGATTGCTTCAAAACCATTTGAACAGTGACACAGCATCTTCTACAAAATTGCATGTGCGCCCAGCGAATACTCTGATCAGTCTGTGCATCCGCGCAGTGTGTGTGATCTGTCCTTGTAGGTCACACTGGATAGTTTTTTTTTGAAGGTTCAAAGCGTAATCAGGCATATCCAGACTGATCAGTTTGCTGTGATGAGTCGGCTTATCTGAGTCTTCGCTGGAATTTTGAAGGAAACACTGTACCCCGACTCATTCAGAATGCCGGATCTGAAGTAATTACGCCTAAGAACTACTGATTGGATTGAAAAATCAAGTGAAGTGCGTGGAAACATAGCCATGATCAATTAAACACTTCGATATTTGAAAATGCGTAGGATTGAAAAAGATGCCTTCCGGTCATGTGCATCGAAGGCCCAGACCAGCCCGTGCAGTCTGATCAGGGCTTTCACTGTCCGATTACCTTAACCTTGTTTACCCATATATATATATATATATATATATATATATATATATATATATATATATATATATATATATATATATATATATATATATATATATATATATATCGGCATATCTTTACTGGCTTATGTTGATCTTTACTGTTCGCATGTGCGCCGAAGACACATTTACCCGTTGCTAACTCAGATAAAGCCTGCCATACAGTCGTCAGCGTACAATAAAACTCATGCATTTTTAACGTTGCTACTATAGATAGTATATAAAATTGACAGAAATGCAAATAATCTCGGACAGACTTGCCAGAGATTGGAAGTAATGACAGGCTTTCCTCATGTCCGTAACGATGCGTTAAATGTGTGCAAATTGGCATTACGACCGTGCAAATTACAAGAAATATGCTCAAGCTATTGGGCCAAGCCATGCGAAAACGTGTCTTTCGGCCTTTACTGTCCGCCAAATTTGGGTACTATAAAATGCATGCATGGAGAGCAAATGCCTGGATGAGACATTCCGCATGAGATGCATGATCCGAATCTGCGCATTATGCGCATGAACGAAGGCCTTAACGAAAGTTAACTGTGGTGCAAATTGTCCAGTGGGTAAGTTTGTGTGCCACTGACATACTTGTACTGCCTTATAATGATCAGGGCCCAGTTGTTCAAAGCTAACGACATCGTTAGTTAACGATTCGTTAAAATTTACAGCGAGAGATACGCAAATGTGCTGAAATTTTTCGCTGAAAAATGTGTGCAAAAGCTACTCACATTTTTTCAGCAAAAAATATCAGAATATTGTGTATTGAATCCGCTAAAACAGTTAACAAAATGACCCTTAACAAGCTCGTTAAGCTAACGACGCTTTGAACAACTGGGCCCTGTTATATACCAATACTGGCTGACACAAGTATTTTACGGGTACTGAGTGAGATGTACACGTAGTCTGTATTTGTCCACCAAACAAAGTTACCGTTACTCTAGATAAGACTGGGTTTCCACATAATATTTCCATTATTTCATTTAAAGCGCACAAAAAATGTTTTCGGGGAGATTTAAGAAAATTATCATTACTTTTCGGTTGGAAAATGCATCTTATCTAGATTCATGGTTACTGCCTTTGCACTACTAAGGGGTGCGGGGTGGGGTTGAAATAGAATTACCGTATTTACTCTAATAATTCGGACATCTCAACTCCTTACCATACTTATTCATACAATTCATTCATTTCATATTACCGTTCATGTTTTTGTTTCTATTATTTCATCATGTTTTCAAGGAAGTTTTGGTCAATAATCGAGAAGAAAAACACTTACCTGTTGATTCCACCGTCTAGATTCAGAATTCCTATCTCTCCGAAGAAGTCTCCTGTACTCATCTGTGTAAGGACAGTAGCACTCTCCCTAAATAAAGAATATAATCAAGTCAAAAACACAAGGCCGCCAAATGCAAATTTTACCTTAATGTTGAACAGTTCTGAGGAACATCATCAATAAACTACATAAAAAAACTTCCTTGTAAACAATGACATTTTGGGTAAATACGACGATCTCGGACAAACAGGGCAGAGCAAGCAGCGTAGACCTAAATCATGAACAACACTGTTTTCCATACAGCCGGCATATTAGGCGGATCAAATGGTTGTACAATGGATATATTATCATACCCAAGAAATACCTCAATCATGAAGCACAGCCCTCCCGAGGCTTCAAACGAATGAGAGATGAGGAACAAAGAATGACAAAACAAATGCTTTATATATGGTAATAGTGTAGTTGATCCGCAACCTGCGAAAACGTACCTTCTGACACACACATATGCGCCCATCGAAGACTCAGATCAGCCTGCGTATCCGCGCAGTCTGATCAGTCTTCGTTGCCCACATGAAGAAACTTTGCATCCTTGAATTTCAAAACAAAAAAAAAAAAAAAAAAAAAAAAAAAAAAAAGTGCGTCCAGTGAAGATTCTGATCAGACTGCAAGACTGCGCAGTTGCTCTGAATCTTTGCTAGGTGCACATGTCCGATTGTACGTTTTCTGGCGTCACGGTAAATTTATTAATACAGTCGACTCTCGTTACCTCGAAATCCAAGGGACTCTATGAAATACTTCGAGATATCCGTCCCTCTACATATCAGATTTGCAGAACTGAGGAAAAAATAATTCGAACAACCACTTTTAACTAATATATATGTAACTGGACTCTTGGAGTTAGAGATATATTGAAAATATTGTGGAAAAGAGGAGAAATTGGTCCTTAGGAGCAATTTCTCCTCTTTTCCACAATATTTTATACCTGTTGTTAGATTTTCATGTTTAGGCAGGGACCAGATTTTTAATTCGAGATAAGCGGTTATTCGAGATAAGTGATGTCGAGATAACGAGAGTCAACTGTAATCGCTCTGAAAGCAATTCAGTTTAGCTTCTAAAGGACAAAATGAACAGTGGCACAGCATATTCTACGACTTTCGCGGGCAGTAAAAGTCCCATTTAGCATGCAAATTATACAACATAAAGACAATCTTTATAATAGTGTAAGAAACTCATTGGATAGAGAGGAATGTAATCCTAGGCAAGAAAATAGAGACCTTTATCAGACATGTATGTACTTAGGCAAATTCAGGCCTTCTCTGTTCGCATATTGCATATGGGTCCATTCTCCTATCGTATATTCATTGCGTACCTTAACCCATTTGACTGAATGAAATCCTCTCCCCTCTCCCCAACACACAACATATTGGAAGGTTCTAATTTCGGTTTTAGGTATGCTGGGCTGTGTGATTTAGATATTTGTAGAGAAAAATGGTTGAACTGTTTGCAAACAGTTGAATCCCTGATCAGACGCCGCGTTCTGTGGCGTATGAGCTGGGTCTGCACGATTTGCCAATTACCCTTTAGGGATCTGCAGACTCCAATGGGTTAAGGTGGCTTGACACTTATGGTAGTTTTTCCGCAACTGTTTAAAGGGAGGAAACATTTATGATCTTTTATTGTTTGCATTTCTGTACATCAAGTTCATTCTGAAAAAAAAGGTCTATTAAAAACCGAAAGACTTTTTTTCCAAGTGTAGCATTTTTTCCTTTAAGAGTAGACCCCTTTTCAGAAGGGGTTGAAAACCAGTCAGACCGAGTTGCCTCTCCTAAAATTGAATTAATTCTCCTTAACTTCATAAGCACGCCAAAGATAATGAATGGCTAAGGCAAGACCAAACAACGGAGAATATGATAAGTTATAAACACTGAAGTTTATAGAATTAGTACACATTGTGTTATCAATAGTATATGCAGGCACTATGGGGACACCATATTGGTGTCCCCATAGTGCCTGCCTATACTACTGTTATCAATGCTGGTCAGCTAAATATAATAATAAGTGCTTTAAAGAATGGAACAGACACTATTCGGGAAAAGCTTCAATCAATAAATACAGCCATCCGGAATCACCTAAGGTGGACGTAAAACGGACATACGCACTATGATACAATTAAAACGCACTTTAAAAGGGCCCTGGTAGACCAAAACATGACAGAGTAGACAACTAAGTACACAAAAATGATTGGAGGGTTCTTTGGAGATATAGAAAAATAGCAGTGTCGGTTTTGTTGAAAACAAATATGGAAATATCCTGGAACGGAGACAAGGCTATGGAAAGGGATTGTGAAATGACAAAATAAACAGCACTACATTGACAACAACAGAACAAGCAAACGAAAGCGAACGGGCAGATGTGAAGTGATGCAACAAACACCGCCTTTGAATAGTCAACAGTGAGCATTTTGTGATTATTAGACAACCTACTCTATACAGCTCAAAAAATAGTTTTGTATATTGAGACTATTTATTTCTTAATTGGCGCGCGCCGGAGCTACGTCAGAGAAATCGCACAATATTGACGTCACCAGCCGTCCAATAGGTTTGACTATAGCACAGTTGTTGATGACATCAGCCATTTAAACTCAATGCAAACGCGCCGGGCAATAGTTTTGACTATACCTCTGTTGGTAACGTCAACGTTCACGGAAATGACATTGACATGCCGATGTCGCGTGCAAATTAAACGGCGTTCATTGGCTAATTCAATAATATTTTAGCATTTAGCAAATAAAACAGTTATTTCATAGCTGTTTTTGGCGGAATTGCTAAAACTACTGCCCACGGTACCGAGGACAGCTCGATGTACTATTGCCCTCGGCTTCCGGCCTCGGGCAATGGTGCTTCGAGCTGTCTACGGCACCTCAGGCAGTAGGTGACTATTCCACAAACAGGCATGAAATAACTGTATATAATCAGAGGCCTACAAAAAAGATATAACACCAGGCAGAGCTGTCTTGATTATCTTTACTAATTACTTTAAATTTGGCAAAATGGGCCGAGTTTTTCAAAACTAACGATGTCGTTGGTTAACGTATTGTTAAAATTTTGATCATAAGACATGGCATATGTGCTGATATGTTTGCTGAAAAATGTGGGCAGCTTTTGCTACTCACATTTTTTTATCAAAAATCCCTGTGAATTAGATATTGTACTTACTAGAACAGATAAAATTTTGACCACTAACGAGCTTGTTAAGCGAACGGTGTTTTGAACGAGTTGGCCATGGTCTTTATAATAGATGGGTGTTTAACTGTCGGGGCTTGTACAAACGACTTCCTGGTTAAACGTATGAGTATACTAATGATGCCGTCAAACAAAAGCAAAACGACTTTATTTGGAATTATGTATGCCGTGTCCATAACAAATCTCCTATAGAAACATTACGTGGAGACGCGTAGGAAATACCAGGCACCAAACGAAGACAAGAAGAGTAAATAATCGTCATATACAGTGAACCCTCGTTTCAACGACAGCCTTTGTTCCCAAAGCCGTTGCCATTAAAATGAATTTGCTGCTGTACAGAATACTTAATGAGCAGATTGATATATAAGAAATGTTTTGTTTTGTTCTTATTTCCTCATAGAGCATATGTTTTGGATATTTGTTAGAATCGCCTCATTGACATATGTTTCTTTAAAGTATTAGATATAATCTTCTTGGATATTTTTTGACTAATCGTTACCTCTTAAGCAAAGGTTTCATGAGAGTCAAATTGTCATTATAACGAATTTTTCGTTGTATCGAGTGTCGGTATAAAGAGGGTTGTCTGTATGAGACCATCGACGCACAAACAATGATTAAGTGCATCAGAGATCCGAGTTAGATAATGGTGACAATATATGTAAATAAATATACAGTCGACTCTCGTTATCTCGAACTGGCTTATCTCGAATAACCGCTTATCTCGAAGTGAAAATCTGCTCCTTGTTATAACACAGAAATCTACCAACAGGCAACAAAATATTGTGGAAAAGAGGAGAAATTGCTCCTTAGGAGCAATTTCTCCTCTTTTCCACAATATTTTTCATTTTATCTATAACTAAGGAGTCAAATTAAAGATTCATTCTGTTAAAGGTGGTTGTTCGATTAATTGTTTTCCTCAGTTCCGCAAATCGGATATGTCGAGGTACGGATATCTCGAAGTGTTTCATAGAGTCCCTTGGGTTTCGAGATAACGTGAGTCGACTGTATTTCATTTAGCTGTTTTATGCAAATGATTGCTCTCCTGCTTCTAATAAGAGTATACAAAATAAGTCGTATGGGCTACTTTTAAAAGTAGTATGTACCATCTGCTGTTTTAATAATGAGATGTTGTGACTTAGTAAAAAATTATCTATAAGTTTACCTAAATTACTAGACAGTGAGTATGCTGGAAGCAGGGATTTGAAGATGGAAGATAATGATTGTTTGATAGCCTCTGTAATGATAAAAGGGTTTGAGTTGAGTTGACTATCTACCTTTTTAGTTATAAGAAAAATCATTACGAAAACATGCCTATTCATATATACAGAAAACTTTACCACCAAAAAATGAAAATTTTCAGATAAAAAAGTCTGATATTTTTCATATTTCTGCTCAAAACATAGATTGTGGGTACTCGTTAGAACCGCCTCGACGAGGCGGTTCTAACGAGTACCCATTATCTATGTTTTTGAGCAGAAATAAGAAAAAAATAATGTATACCCCTGTAAACCCCAGTTTTACTATACAAAAGTAGGGTTTAAGGGGGTCAATACTATAAAGGCATGTTTTCGTGATGAGAATATCTTACCTAGCCATTAAAATGAATTCAAGGCAATCTTATTGTCCCGGAAATTAACAAAAAAAAAAAAAAAAAAAAAAAAAACAATTCAAAATATTTGTTGATTTTCGCCCGCAGCTGTTAAAAGCTATGTCTTAAAATTACAATTTTAGTTGTATAATTGCACACTTCATCTTGATATTAAACGCTGTCTCATACTATCTTGCCACTTAAGCAAGCATTAAAATGAGTTACGATAAAAAAGAAACATTTAGAGTCTCAGAACACAAGTAAAAAGGCAATTAAGATTCGCTCGTCGTCATGTTATATTGTTAAGCCGCGTCATTAGTAAATGGGTCTTTCAATGGGGCATATTCCCATCTACATACAGCTTAAGCTTTAGAATTCAGGGCCCAGTTAACGTTAGCGAATGTGACATTAAAATTTCTATCTTAAAATATGGCAAATACATCGATATTTTTGCTGGCAAATATGATTAGCTGGCAAATACATCGATATTTTTTCTGGCAAATATGATTAGCTGGCAAATACATCGATATTTTTGCTGGCAAATATGATTAGCTGCTTCTCACATTTTTTGCAGCAAAAATATCAATGTATTTGAAAATACCTTATGTAAAACAGTATCTGTCATTAACAAGGTCGTTAAGCTAACTATGCTTTGAACAACTGAGCCCTGCAGCTAAGTGATAAGAGATAAGGAGCCACAACGTTCTCGTATGTTTGACAGGAAATAAGACTTTAAAAGTACATAAAAAACAGACTTTTATTTAAACTATCTCCGACGACAATTAGAATGTAAAGTTTAAAAAGTCTAAAAAAGTGTAAAAAGACTAAAAAATTATTTCAGTTACTTTCTGTATGCATTTATATGTAATAATGTTAATGTTATAACTTTCAGCTTTAGAAGGTCTCTAATAAACATGCCTAAAGACAGGCTCTGCCTCTTTTTAGTGGCGATATAAAAAATTAGCTACTGTTTTAGGTTTAACTCATAAGCTTAGGATGAAACGCTTAATTTGTTCGCCAATAAGTCTCCATCCTACCCTGCATTTCAGTAAAACAGGTGGAGAGGGCAGGGGATGATGTCAGAAATCCAGAAGTATGTCACGTTGTGACAGTGAAGATCCAGGCCAGCCAAGGAAGCCATATAATCTGATCAGGGATTTTTATCATATACTGAAGCCATATAATCTGATCAGGGATTTTTATCATATACTTTATTTTAGTTTACGGTATCTGATAATTCTGTAAGCGGACATCAAAGGCCTTGATCAGACTGCGTGCATGCGCAGTCTGATCCTGGCCTTTGCTGTCTACATATGCTTCGAAGACATCTATTCCCATGGTTTGTCTCAGTTTCAAGATTTACTTCACGTTGAAATCAATTAGTCTTTAAAATTTCCTAGATACAGAGGACTCTGTGAATCAGATATGCAGATAGGATATAGCTACAATATAGACCAGCCTGCACATCTATTGTTACACCCAGCTAATTCACAACGTAGTACCAATTTCGCTCTGACATCGGGGTTACATCAAAGTGACGTAGTTACGAACGCTGATTGGTTTCTAACAGCACAGCATATCTACTACTACATTCAAGAAGATCCTGATATACGTGAGTATAAAATAACAAGAAATTACTAATATTCGTGGGGCGAATCAATGATATGAGGTACATTCTATACATGGTTATTAACGCAATTATGGTTCATAAAATTCCTCTTTATTTACAGGACGGTGAGTTGGGCCTCGACCAATTCCAAGCGGCCGGTGCTTGACTAGTGTTGTTTCTGTTAGGACCCTTCGTGCGTGGCAGTATATTGCTCTGACTCAGACCACCATTGAGACCTGTACTTTGTTCCATTGCAATTTTGTGAGTATTAATGTTTTACATAGATGTTTAACCGATGAGGTAGAGGACCTGACACGGAGCGAGCACGCAGTCATTTTGAGATGCATCAGAATTAAGGGTGTGGTTTGATTGAGTTTTGACCACACATTAGTGGTTTCTTCTGACAATGCAAAGACGGTTCCTCAGCTGCAGTTATTTCTTGTTTGTATGTCGAATATAGCGTTGCGTCTTGTCATTGTGTGTTCCTCATCTCTTCTTATTTCAGTGCCTCTGGAAGGCAGTGCTTCGTGACTATAGCATTTCCTGGGTAACTTCATTTATATTTTTGCCTGGAACTTCTCTGTTTGTTAATTAGACACATTTGTCCTCTCCATCCAATATTGGGACCGACTGACTTTTTTGATAAATTTCAAAATAAAATGCTCTAAACAAGGTATTTTTCAACCAAAATACTATTATTTTTTTCATATTTCACCACCGAAACTCATGTTCTGTGACACGTCTTATGAGCATATACAACAATTTCTTTTTCGAAAAGAAATAAGAAAGTATTTATCTAGAAACCCCTAAATTGTGATTAATGATTACTCATCTGCACTCCTCAAGTTTTATGGTGTACTTTCAGCATTTTAGGAGGAGCTAATTCAGTTATGAGAATGCACATAGATTAAGTGTTACCATTCCTTGGGAGAAAAACCATTTTTGTAGCATTTGTTTACTTCCTTACAATCTACAATGTAGGTCGTATATTTTGTTATATTTCTTTACTTTTCATTTTTATCCAAACCACAATAATCCAGTAAAACTTTAAACACAATGAGGTGGAACATTTAATTTAAGTCTTAACAAAACCGATTTTCATCTCACTGCGCGGAAGAAAATTTGATTTCAGCACAGATATGTGTCAATTTAACTCTGAAATTTGATTTGTGGATTGTCAATAAGATAATGCTGACGCACCGCTGAGTAACTATACATCTAAAATTTTAACAGTTATCAATATTTCTCAGTTCCACGGACTCAAAAGGAAATGCATCAAAAATGTATTCTTACTGACTGGTAATGAGTGTATGAGTTGCCGCTTGTTATATGATTACGGACGGCTAGTCTGTAATATATATTGTTAGCTTTACGAGCTCGTTCGTGGCAAAAATGTTAACTGTTCTAGTAAGTACAATATCTAACTCATAGGTATTTTTGCTGATAAAATGTGAGTAGCTTTTGCAAAAGCTACTCACATTTTTTCAGCAAAAATATTAGCGTATATGCCATATTTAATGATCAAAGTTTTAACGATACGTTATCTCACGACATACCTAGTTTTGAACAACTGGGCAAATACTAATACTAGAAAGGGTTTCTCAAAAACAGTAATAAAACAATGAACAGAACAACCCATAAACCACCGCCTCAGAACGGTCAACGGTATTCTCTCTCTCTCTCTCTCTCTCTCTCTCTCTCTCTCTCTCTCTCTCTCTTTTTTTTTCTTCAATTTACTTTTATCTGTTTCAAACGTCTAGGTTGGCTGTTTATTTAATTGAAACTACAAATATTTAGATAGATTCCTATACAATGTCATGTAATGTATCTATTGTATTCTTACATGGCGTGAACAGTCTTATCAACAAGTGTTCTGATACTACCGTATTCGACCTAATTACCGCACATACATGTACCCCTAAAATTGCACAGCCAAACAATTCTGTAGTCTTCAGATTACAGCCAGTGTAGTTTTTGTCTACTTCTATAGGAAGGCATATGTTGTGGGTGTACCCATTTGAATTGCATCGACTTAGCATTATTTGATAAGTCCTTCGCAGTTTTTGAAGTTTCTTTTTTAAAGTGTACCCTTAGTATAGGTAGGTACATATTTTACCACAAGTTTTCCCTGCATGTTTGAAAAACCTAAGCGCACAGGTAATTAGGTTGAATACGGTATACAGAAACTTTGTGGTAATGTTCTGTAACTGAGATATGTCGGATGGAAATGTCGCGGTTGCCAGCACGCTGACGATAAAGCTTTTTTGCAAATCTATGTCTCCCGAATGCTTGAATTCATTAAGTTTAACTTTGGTTGATGTTAGACAGACACTTGTCTAAAATTTGTCCAGTGCAAAACCCGGCCACATTGAATGACCTTGAAGTCAAGTTCATGGGTGTAGAATTTACATGTTTTTGTGTTTAAGTTTTAAAACCCCATTATCTCTTGAATGCAAAGGCGAATTGAGTCAATACGTGGAATTATTTATGATGCAAATTTGTATTCGTTGTAAGCTCAGCTCCACCGGCCTCACTGACATAGATTTTCAATGTTGATTGTTTGTTTGTTTGTGTTGAGATTTTACGACCCAGTCAACCCAATGGGGTCATGTCGAGCGCGGTCAGTTTACCTAACTATACTATTACTGGGCAGGCTTAGTCCTCTAAGCGGTTAACCATTATTGCGCACATTCTTTCGCCAGAAACTGACAGCTGTCCTTCTTGAATCAGCAGAGAGGAGAGATTCGATGTTGAAGTTTTATGATAAAATTCCTAAACCTTTATATCTCTTAAATGCCTGATTGGATTTACCCGATATTTTAATTTAAGTAAGATACGTACATCTAACTTGTCCAAAGTTTTATTTAGTGAGGTGCCCTCTACATTCTGTGAGCTTGATGTCAAGATCAAGAACTTTCTTATCTAAATAAAAGTTTATTGTAAAGGTTTTAAAGATATATATCATATGAGCGACTAGATGGATGTATCTGAAATTTGGGATGCTGTGAGATACTGCTACAAATACTGTTCTGAATAGATCCCATGCCTTACCCCCGCAGTAACCCTGAGATCAAGTAACAGACTTCATATTTGTTTTTGCGTATGAGGACAAGTGGGTATTTAGGGAGCTTTACTAACAATTCTTACATTTATAATGGAGGTCATATTGTCATGCATCCCCAACACTGCAGATATGTTCTATAAGCCAAATCCCTGTTCCATACTCATTACGAAAACAAGCCTATTCAAATATATTGAAAATTTCACCACCAAAAATTGAAAACTTTCAGATCAAGAACTCTGATATTTTTCACATTTTTGCTCAAAACATAGATTGTGGATACTCGTTAGAACCGCCTCGGCAAGGCGGTTCTAACGAGTACCCACAATCTACATTTTTGAGCAGAAGTAAGAAAAATAATGTATACCCATGTAAACCCCAGTTTTACTATACAAAATTGGGTTTAAGGGGATCAATATTATATAGGCATGTTTTCGTGATGGATTTCCCTGTTTATTGCGTACATACATGTTTATACCCTAAGTGTCTAAACAGACAGGACTGTGCAAATAGTGTAGACCCAGGCGAGACGTCGAAGAACGCGGCGTTTGATCTGAGTCTATACATTTTCCTTATAGTCAGTATAGTATAGACGTTAGGTAGTACATATACTTGTTACGATAAGTATGATTCTAAACTTTAGGGTAAGAATAATAGTGTGCAGGATTGTTCTTACCCAAGTATTTCTACGACGCCGTCAGCAATGATGAACATCTCTCGTGCTACCTCACCCCGCCGACAAATGAGATCACCGGGAGTAAATATGTAGGCCCTCATTTTCAGCATTAAGTCATGCAGAAACTCCGGGCGGCACTTCTGAAAAATTGTCACCTGAAAATTCCAAAAGAAATACATAAACTATTAAAATCTTGTGTGGAAAAACGGATGGCAATACCAGTCTGCGAATCCGCTCAATCTGATCAATGCCTTCGCCATTATGAAAACACGCCTATACAAATATATAGAAAATTTCACCTCCAAAAACTACAAAATTTTGGACGAAAAACTCTGATATTTTTCATATTTCTGCTCAAAACAAGGATTGTGGGTACTCGTTAGAACCGCCTCGGCAAGGCGGTTCTAACGAGTACACACAATCTATGTTTTTGAACAAGAATAAGAAAAATGATGTATACCCCTGTAAACCCCAGTTTTACTCTATAAAAGTGGGGTTTAAGGGGATCAGTATTATATAGGTATGTTTTCGTGATGGCTCTCGGCTATCTAGCTATACAAAAGTACAATAATGTGTATGTGTCGCACTATTCATAATCTCTGTGCTTTATCTACATTTAAAGCTTAGCATTCTGGGTAAAATTTCAGCAGACTTGACATTTTGGAATGTTCTTTAGTTCTTATTTATCCTAGGACAAAGACTTTGACGTTTCATGCAAATTGTCTCCTTAGGAGAATTTGCATAAATTGTTAAAGCCTACTTTTTGAGCAAAATAAAAACTATAAATTTGTCGTCTGCTGAATCAGCTCGGAGGGTTGTATAAGGTATAATACTGCTTTTTAAATTTGTTTCTGTATTTTAGTATCATTAACCTATTTCCAAGTAGGTGAATAAGTAATTGCCCACATATGACGTCATCAGCGTTAGGCTAGCTTGATATTATTCAAAAATAATAAAATGGCGTTAAAGAAGACTACAACATTAAAATGCCGCTTTAAATATTATGGCGATTTTCCTACTGTTTTGGCAAAAAAAGTATGAAAACATATAAAGGTATTTTCAAACTTTTCTTTTTTCTGTAGATTACGAGTATAAGCGGTATATGTAGATGTACAGCTATTTCTCATTACGAAAACACACCTATATAATTCTGATCCCCTTAAACCCCACTTTTATATAGTACAACTTGGGTTTACAGGGTATATATTCGAGTACCCACAATCTATGTTTTGAGCAGAAATATGAAAAATATCCGAATTTTTTATCTGAAAATTTTCAGTTTTTGGAGGTGAAATTTTCTATATATTTGAATAGGCGTGTTTTCGTGATGTGGGAACCGCATATTGTTTACAAAATAACCTGAAATACATGTCCCCAGAAACGGAGAAATCAAATTAAATCTACTGTGTGTTGGACATCATCTATTTGAAACTTCCAATATCATACTTCAAACCACTTGTTCTTTCTATTTCTGTGCTTTCGTGTCAAATATTTACCGTACATTTAAGTTTACGGTCAAAAATGGATCTGTTCATAGTTTACTGATTTTTGGAAAAAGTTTTATTAGAAAATATTTGTTTTTTATTTCTCTAGTGATTGTTATCAAATGATATTTCATAACAATACTGTGAACATTAAGATATTTTGAACAAGTTGAACTGGAACCAGAAACCAAAATGCATTCCTTATCAAATT
The DNA here is from genome assembly GCA_964016985.1 of Anodontia alba. Lineage (NCBI taxonomy): Eukaryota > Metazoa > Mollusca > Bivalvia > Lucinida > Lucinidae > Anodontia > Anodontia alba. The sequence continues at coordinate 30,942,423 of OZ024830.1, forward strand.
TTGCACATTTGGCAGCCAGTTTAACTTTTGCTTTGTAAACAAAATGGAAATATTGGGATTTTTTAAACCGATGAATAGAATAAAACCTTCGATGCATAGGCAGTTACGACAAAAAGGTTTGCATGACATAAGCTTGCAAATTTACTTTTGCAGAGTAAAGCACCATTCAAACAAGGACATTCTGAAATAAGTCGGTAGCAGAGTTATCTATAATTGCTGACCATAATGTCACAATGTGAATAGTTGTTTATTCTAGGCTTACCACGAGAAAATATATGTTCAAGATATATTCAAACAGACAAGATTCAGATCAACCAGCAGAAGCATGTATTCTGATCAAGGTCTTTGCGTATTCGACCTAAATACCACTCTGTGCGTTTAGGTTTTTCAAAATAACTGGGAAAACTTGTGGTAAAATATGTATCTGCCTACAAAAGGCACACTTTAAAAAGACCAGCAAAGGACTTTTTTATGATTTTTAAGATTTGTTTGTTTCTGTTATAAAAGCAAATATTGTGGGTACGCATTTGAATTGCATCGACAAGTCGATGCAATTCTAAAGGGTACCCACAACATATGCCTTTATAAAAAAAAGTAAAAAGCGTATGTTGTGGGTACGCATTTGAATTGCATCGACAAGTCGATGCAATTCAAATGGGTACCCACAACATATGCCTTTATAATTAGACAAAGAGTATACTGGCTGTAATCAGAAGACTACGGAATTGCTTGACTGCCCTTATAGGGGTATGTGCGGTAATTAGGTCGAATACGTTGCGTCATTGTATTTGACGGTACCCTTTGCTCCTTTTAGGGGACTGGATACAGTTGATAGATTTGCCGCCATTTCTTCAAGGAAGACAACTTCCTGCACATCTAGACCCTTCTGAAAAAGGGTCTACCATAAGAGTAGTAGTGGTCATAGTACCCAAGCCGTAATCCAAACTCATAAATCCGTAAACGAATGACAGATAGAATGTTTAGACCAACAGACATGGACCCCAGAATAAAGGGGGTAATCAGGCGTCCGCGGATAGTAAGCATTACTTGGTAAGCAAGCTCCGCCCACCATGCCCATAGGCCTGAACGAAGGAAGTGTAAGAAGAAGCGTATGTCCGGGAGTTTGAAAGTCTACTTATGGCTCGTCATTGGCAAAAAACATCAGAAACAATTCTGTTAACTGCCACATTGTACGGATTGATCAGATCATGATGTCTCCAATAGAACTTCTTAAGTGGTGCTACCAGTTTGTTATTTTGATACCCCTGGCTCAACAAACTTGTAGTGAGCACTTTCCTACGCTCCAGGAAGTCCTGATAATTTGAACAGGCTCTGCCATAACGCATTTGCTTCCTGGGGAGCTAGTTCTTTCCTTTTAGAGTAGACCTTTTTAAGTGGGGAGGCAAAAGACTTTTCAGTTAAATTTTCTCTGAGCATTAAGCATATATAGCGAATGTCGCAGATGCCCAGGTAGATATGTTTACTCGCTGTTCGCATTATCTCAGAAGGCACCTTTTTCCTATGACACGGTTCGGATGTCAGAAACACTTGTTCTTAAAAGGCAAGATAAAAATGCGTCAGGAGATTGCAGTTAAGAGTATTGCTTTTAACCGCAATCCTGAACTTTATTACTTTGTAAATTACGCGCTGAAAGTTATTCAATAAAATGAAGTTTAAATCAAATACCGACCTGTCGCAACGTTCCGAGATTGACATGCAGCGCCAACTCAGTTTTCAGTTTGTCTGGTAGAAGGCCTAGCGAGTTAATATCATTACAGTTCAGACGGCCTCTGAAAATAGAGAACACATAAACTCACCATATACAATTGAGCCGGGGCACAGCATTTGCTACGAGATTGCATGTGTGCCCAGCGAAGACTCAAATCAAACTGCGTATCCGCGCAGTCTGATCAGAGTCGTCGCAGGGCATTCTGTGGGTAGCCAAGGATCCCAACTGTTTTCAGGACGGCAGCGAAGACTCCGACAAGACTGCGCGGATGCACAGGCTGTTCTTACACTTTGCTGGGCGCATACGCAGTCTTGTAGAAAATGCTGTGCCCCGGCTCAGATAAGAAATACAATCATCTAAGTCATTACGAAAATATGCCTATTCAAAAGGTTTAACACCAAAAAATGAAAATTTTCTGATAAACAATTCTAATATTTTTTTCATATTTCAGCTCTAAACATAGGTTGTGGGTGCTCGTTAGAACCGCCTCGACGAGGCGGTTCTAACGAATACCCACAGTCTAGGCATTCAGCAGAAATAAAAAAAGACTGATTTATTGATATCCATAATTCGAATTAGTGATATCCATTATTTACCGCAAAGGGCTTTGGTGGCATTCGTTATTTAAACTTTTCTTTGCAAAGACGAATTATTGATATCCAGATTTCGAATAAGTGATATCAATAAATGTGCCGAATTATAGATATCCATAATTCGAATTATGGATATCACTAATTTAAATTATAGATATCCAAAATTCTAAATTTTTAATGAATATCACTATTTCGAATGATGGATATCACTTATTCGAAATAGTGATATCCATTATTCGAAATAGTGATATCCATAAATGGGCTGACTTAGTAATATGCGTAAATCGAATTTATTTAGTGATATACACAAATCATTTAGATTATTGGATATCTAAAACTCGATAAGTGATATTTATAATTCGAATAATGGATATCACTTATTCGAATTACGGATATCCATAAATAATTATGGATATCACTAATTCGAATTATGGATATCACTAATTCGAATAATGGATATCCATAAATAATCACGGATATCTATAAGTAGGGAATAAATGGTAAAGCGGCGCCCCGTATTTGTAAGCCATGAAATTTGATCGTTCAGCATGGCAAAAAAGAGGAAATTAGATTATTAAGCAGATTATTACATATTTATGAGTACAAAAGACCGACATAAATAAAAAAATAAATAAATAAATAGTAAATAAATAAATAAATAAATAAAATCAGATTTAAAACCTGCACAATTCCGAAAATTCGCTGACTAAACACTACCTACGTATTACTTTTTTTTTTACAAAATAGGATAGAGGTTTGGAGTACATACGAGTATTACATGGACTTGTACAAATGTACATCAAAGTACGACATGAAACAGGCTAATAAAGGTCTACCATAGTTCCATACAAGAGGGGGAATCCTTGTAATAGATTGTCTTGTTTCTCCACGACAACATATGTTGCTGGTACTCATTAATAGTGTCTCATTACGAAAACACGCCTATTCAAATATATAGAAAATTTCAAAAACTGAAAATTTTCAGATAAAAATTTTGATATTTTTTCCATATTTCTGCTCAAAAACATAGATTGTGGGTATCGTTAGAACCGCCTCGGCGAGGCGGTTCTTACGAGTACCCACAATCTATGTTTTTGAGCAAAAATAAGAAAAATAATGTATACCCCTGTAAACCCCAGTTTTACTGTATAAAAGTGGGGTTTAAGGGGGTCAAAATTATATAGGCATGTTTTCGTAATGTCGCCAAAGGGTTATTGATGAGTACCCACGGCATATGTTTTGTGTAGAATTATGGCCTTCCATGGAACCATATAAGAGGGCGTATTCAGAGAATTTTATTCTTATTACATATATACATAAGTTGTGTGTACTCATTAAACCGCTTCTAATGAGAACCCACAACGTATGTTTTATGTAGAAATAATGAATACTATAGAACCAGATAAAAGGGGGTACCAGATAATGTAGCTACTATTTCGAAGCTCCTTTGAGCACCCACAACATATGTTTTCGTATATAAAGAAGAAAGAATTACATCACGAAAACATGCCTATATATTTTTGACCCCCCCCCCTTAAAACCTACTTTTATATAGTAAAACTGGGGTTTCATATGTATACATTATTTTTCTTATTTCTGCTCAAAAAACGTTTGTGGGTACTCGTTAGAACCGCCTCATCGAGGCGGTTCTAACGAGTACCCACAATGTATGCTTTGAGCAGAAATATGAAAAATATCAGAATTTTTTATCTGAAAATTTTCATTTTCTGGTGGTAAAATTTTCAGTATATTTGAATAGGCGTGTTTTCGTAATGATCTACTTTTTTGTAGAAAAAAAAGTGCCTTATGTGGAGCCATGACGTCATCGCTGTTGTCAGCGAATATTCCACCGTTTGGCTTGGCGTGGTTTACATAACACTTCATTGTAATACATCTGCTAACAAAGGTTACGTCGATAAGATTTATAAGATTAAATAAAATACAAACTTGTAACCAGCGAAATGCATTTTATCGATTGCTGTCGGACAGCTGTCTCAAGAGGGGAGTATAAAATGGACTGCAACATGAAGACTTTACCGTTATGCAGTAAGCAGAAAAGCAGAGACGTAAATCAGCCAGTAAATCAATGCAATCTGATCCATGCTTTCTGTATAGGTTACAATGTTTCTTTAATCCTTTTATCCCTGATTATCTAAAGTAGACTCTTCCGTCTTTAAATTTGGATTTGTCCATTATCTTTAACCCTTGTCCTGCTAAATAAATTAAGATGCCGCATCCACATCTAATTTTCGGCCAATCAGATTACTTAATCTACTTACATTACGGCGAGGCGGTTCTAACGAGTACACACAATCTGTTTTTGAGCAGAAATAAGACAAATAATGTATACCCCTGTAAGCCTCATTTTTACTATATAAAAGTGGGGTTTAAGGGGGTGAATATTATATAGGCATATTTTCGTGATGCGAGTATACCTTTACAACCTTCTCTGGCCTTCTCTGCAGCTATTGCGTCACGAAAACATGCCTATATAATTTTGACCCCCTTAAACCCTACTGATATATAGTAAAACTGGGGTTTACAGGGGTATACACTACTTTTCTTATTTCTGCTGAAAAACATAGTTTGTGGGTACTCGTTAGAACCGCCTCTGCGAGGCGGTTCTAACGAGTACCCACAATCTATGTTTTGAGCAGAAATATGAAAAATATCAGAATTTTTTATCTGAAAATTTTCATTTGTTTGGTAGTAAAATTTTCATGTATTTGAATAGGCGTGTCTTCGTAATGGTAAAGTGCCGTGTGGTGGCCGTGAAAAGTCTCCTCGTACTTTATTTTTAAAATAAGTACATTTTTTTTATTTTTATTTATTTATTTATTTATTTATTGATTTTACCTCGGATTCACCTAGCCCATCTTGATGTCTTGGAAACTCGAGTTTTTTTTTGCTTACGCCAGTTCTAGGGGCTCTGGGCGTATGTAGTCCTGGTGACTACATTGCTGCCATATGACAAATCTCATTGAAACGGATAATTCCGATTTTCGTTTTTTATGTGTTCGGTGTTCACAATTAAATTTGTCTGCTAGGGCCTCAATAAAACCTCCTATGGAAGTCTTAGATCCCTTGCTTATGGTGGTGAAAAGAAACTTTGGGTTTGCGTGGTAAACAAAACGGATTATCACCATAGAACGAAACACGTAAACACGTATGCAAAACTTTAAAAATGCTTAATTTGCAATCACTTCATGAACCGGACTTAACATGCTCTCGTTTGCATGAGCGGTTAAAACTTCATTTAAAACTCCAGCAATTTCCTCCTGACATTTATTGAAGTCCCCATCGGTAGGGAATCTGTATTTCAACCCTTTAGATCCCAGTGCACGAATTCAAAATCCGGATTAATTTGACCAGCTGCGGAGTAACAATATACGTGGTATTTACGATGTCATGATTCAGGAGTATTAATTAGTCTGAATATCAAGGTCATAAACTTATCTTATTAACCGATTTATGCCGAGTGGATTCTTCTTCTTAAACTCTTTGGACAGGTTCATTTCCTATATAAGGGGTGTCTGGTTAGTTATTATTATTGTCATGTTTTGTTGAAAGATCTGAACTTAATGCAAACAGTGTAGACCCAGATCAGACGCCGCGTTCTGCGGCGTCTGATATGGGTCTTCACTGTTTGCCAATGTCCCATCTATAGGACGCTAGGCATAAATAAATTAAACCATAGTTTGATCTTTAGAATAAGCTCATTATAATTGTAGCAATTAATGAGCATTTCAATACTTTTAAATAGGTTGGAATAGCAGAAATGGCAGATTTATCTCTTAATATATTTGACATATTTATAAATTCGATTCCCTTATTAATGGTATGGATGTGAATAAAAATAAAAATCTAAAAGGTCGCCTTTAGAGAGAAAGAACACACAAAAGCACGAAAATCGGAGACTCGGCTTTATTATGTCTAATGAGATTATTTTCTGAGACGATATATGGTCTATGAGTATGCTAAAAAAAAAAGGTAAGAAAAAAGTCCAGGGAGTGCCACAATCACAAACCGCAGGCCCTTCCCAGACACCAAGAGGAAGAGGAAACCGACAAATCCAAACAAGCACAAATCGAACAAACGTACGAAAAGCGCCTACGATTAGCTCTCTCTTCCGCAAGAGAGGTAATCGCAATGCTAAAAGGACTGAAAAAGCACAAGAACAAAATGACACAATGTAAGACATAAAACAAATCGTCTCGTAGAATAAACCACAAAGCAACACAGAGTAAGACTAACACTGGGACCACCGCCCTTAGACCGATCAGTAGAGTAAACAACCGAGGGGGTGGGGGAGGGGGATTTAAAGCATTTTTACAGCTAGCCAACCACCCTGGGTCTCGATGCTACTCTTAATGCAGGAATACATAAAATTCGGTTCGCATAAATGCTCCCAACTCAGTCAGTGCATCAAAGCGAAAAAATCAAATTAATCACTATAATAAACAAAGACGAGTACTCATGGCTAATTCTACTGTATGCCAATGTAAATGAAAACCAATAGTTGAACCACGACGGGCCAAGCCAAAGACATATCGTCAAGCCCCATCCCACTGGTTAAAGTTTTACGAAGAGGCCGTCATTGAGTCTGAGGCCCGAACCGCCGTCGTGCAATTAAAGAGTGAAGCATAGCCATCAACATTGATAGGGTTGACAACTAGGCATGCAGTCTGCCGTATAATATCCAGGCTATAGCCAATTCTTTTATAACGGTTAATAAGTTTTCTGAATTGCTCCGAAAAATTAGATTTCCTACAATTTTTCTAAATCTGTACACTAAATCACCGTAAAATTCTGGTTCCGATATACCTTGTTGCAGAAGTGTTTTCAGACTGACGCTATATTTTTCTACCAAGGCACTGTGTCTGCGATAAAAAAATTTCGAAAACGCCTTACGAAGTTTAAAATAACGACAGCCCTGTCTAAGAAGTTTGGCAGTGAGGGCTTTATTACGGTAGTTAAAGTCACTAAGATTTGAAGAAGCTCTGGCGAATCTAATAAGTTTAGATATGTATACCCCATATGAGGTACGCCGTGGGACATCGCCATCCAGAAAAGGGAAATAAATATATAAACAGCGAATGCGAATAACTACACTGTAAATCGACAATTTATCCATTTCGTTTTCCTTAATACTTAACCCTTTCAACCGTGCAAACCAAATGGTCGGGTTTCTCAATTCCTGCTATCTTGCAAAAAACGCAAGCGTTCAATCAGAAAGATATACGCATTACGAAAACCTGCCTATTCAAATATAATGAAACTTTTACCACCAAAAAATGAAAATTTTCAGATAAAAAATCCTGATATTTTTCATATTTCTGCTAAAAACATAGATTGTGGATACTCGTTAGAACCGCCTCCACACCGTATCCACAATCTATGTTTTGAGGGAGGCGGTTCTAACGAGTATCCACAATCTATGTTTTTGAGCAGAAATAAGAAAAATAATGCTTACCCCTGTATATATACTATATATTTACTATATAAAGTGGGGTTTAAGTGGGGTAGAATTATCTAGGCATGTTTTCGTGATGGGTTGAGTTTTTGTATATATAAGGTTTGGATATCAGTTCATACAAAACCGCTGTATAGCAATGCGAAACTAATTGCTTTTTAGAAAAAAAGCATGCATTTTGCATGATGTTGGTTTAGAAATTTGCCAAGCAGTTGTAAGTTCTATTATGCGTATAATACACGTAATAAAATACACACAATATACACCCAGCTCGCGATAAATTAATCTGGACAGTTATGTTTGAATATAAATTAGTACTGAATGTTTGAAATTCTCATCGCGTTTTGTAAAACGGCATGTATTTTGATGAACAATTTAGTTACGGCAATTATTATGTTTAGTCTTCATACCGTCTAACCCAGTATAGTTCGTCAACAAAGGTTTTGAAATTATGGACATGAAGAAATGCGCGTTTAAGATTTACGTAAGTATAATACAGTTTTCATTAGGAATATTTTTTATTGACAAAAAAAAAAAAAAAAAAAAAAAAATGACATATGCACGAATGCCCGATGTCTGGTAAAATTTAAAATGTATCATTCAAAATGGTAAACGTTTTCTTACAGGTTTATGGTAGCGGCCATATTAGACGAAAAATCAAACAGTTTTTGGTGTAAATGCATTTCTGTATACCTTCTAATAACGGCTATTGAGAACGATAGAAGGCTTATTTGAAACGCAGTTTGCATGCGAAATTTAAAAAAAAATTAATGTCAGACAGGAAACCGGGGTACTCTCCCATAAATGCGGAAAACAACTGGAATGTCACAAATGACGTCATGCTTGCATATGCGCATGAGAACATAAACATTCTGCTTTCTACTTTGAGTATATTTCTTTCTTTTTTATGATATTAACCTGAATACACAAGGTTTTGTATACTTAGAAATTGTTAAATATCATCTGGGCCTCCATAGAAACGTGCACGTTTTCGCGAAATGCAATGTATGCAAATCTGGTATACAGTTGTTTTATACATACAGACATGTCTAGGCTTTCTTCCTAAATCGTATATATCTTTCTGATGCTAGGATTAGCAAAAATTGAATACTGGAATCCGTCCTAAAACCTGATACGTTTGAAACAGTGTATTCCCAGATGAAACAGTTCGTAATGAGCCGTCTCATCAGGATCTGTTACACGTTTTGCCGCTCTATTTTCATTACGAAAACACACCTATTCAAATATATAGAAAAATTCAACTCCAAAAACTGAAAATTTTCAGATAAAAAACTCTGATAATTTTTCGTATTTCGGCTCAAAACATAGATTGTGGTACTCGTTAGAACCGCCTCGCCGAGGCGGTTCTAACGAGTACCCACAATCTATGTTTTTGAGTAGAAATAAGAAAATAATGTATACCCCTGTAAACCCCAGTTTTACTGTATAAAAGTTGGGTTTAAGGGGGTCAAAATTATATAGGTATGTTTTCGTGATGGATTTCTGACTGACACGCCGTTTTGAAACAATGGATATGTCCATACTTCAATGATGGAAGAGCCCATTTCTGAAACTCAGGGATGAAAGGGTTAAAAAACAAGTAGAAACATATGTTAAAACATAAAGTCTAGAATGTCGAATGTTGTAATATTTTGGTAATTCTGAAAGTGTCAGGTAACCCGAGTTCTACGTTTAATATTATCATTCACCTGCTATCCATGTGACCGACGTGTACTTTAATGAATGTCAAAGTCTGGCATTTGTCTTGGCGATAAGTAATCATTGAATCCCAATGGAAAAAGTTGTTTGCAATGATTTGATCGATTTTAATTCGTGTTCATATGTTTGTATAATTAAAATCTAGAGCGATCAATTTTAATGTAAATAGTTTTCTCCACTTCTTGGACAGACATGTCGTTCGATGAATGATCAGTATGTCTGAAATGAAGACAAAGAAAATCATCAAATACAGTATAACCTCAATGGCTCGAACACGGATGGCTCGTTACCCTGGATGATTCGAACTCTTTTTCCAGTCCCTACAAAATTCTTCCAATAGCTAAATATAACAAATATTTAGGGATTTTTTCTTATTCTATCATGGAATTGTATGTTGTGTGTACTCATTAGAATTGCCTCATCGAGGCGATTCTAATGAGTACACTCAACATACAATCATTGTGTAGAAAATCGAAAAGATTTCTCTAAATTATCGCTATTTGCTTCCTGAACTGGTGCCATAACCCTCAGTGGCTCGAACTATCTATGTCTCGAACAAATTTCCATGGTCCCAAAGATGTTCGAGCCATTGAGGTTCGACTGTATATTTGAACGTGTTCACTATACGAATGTGTTGACCAAACCTCCACTCGAGGGGAGGGAGAAGTGGACCGGGGAGGTAAGTTTTTCCAACACTTTGCGCGCCAGATTTACTATATTGTCATGTCGAATCTTAAATGACGTCGTTAGACGAAGGTCAGTTCAAATCAGACATGTTTATACTGTTTATAACTGTCTACCATTCAAGATGAAGTACTAATGGATTTAGAAAATGAAAACTGCTACTTTCCAAAGTTCGAGTGTATTTCTCTGTATTCCTTTTCGGCACACGTTACATAGTTACAATGCAAGGAAAAGTAATCACAGACGTCGCCAGATAAACGTCACGTTCAAACTAGCGCTACGTATCTGTGTTGCATCCAATTCCTGACAAAGGGCACTCGCTATCCGCTAACAGAATCAGTGGATACTATAGAATACATCAATGGGAGCAAAAGCCCGGATGATATTTCGCGCACCAATGACACGGCCCAATTCTTACAACATCTACAGTTCCTGGACTTGCACTTACAAATGTATAGATACATTCCGCAGCCTTAATATGGTGCAAGTGTCAAACCATTACCTTAACAACTGTAGGAGGAGTTGCGAGAATGTACGGAATGTTGTACAGCCGCCACAGCAGCACAAACACAACAGCTATGATATGCAAAAGTACCATATTTGCCGTATGTAATCGGACTGATAGGCCTGAGCAAACAGTGTAGACCCAGATGAGACGCCGCAGAACGCGGCGCCCCATCAGGGTCTACACCGTTTGCCACTCATCCAGTAAATTTTTGACACAACATCGGGTAGTTAATTGTATTTATTCAAATTTTAGAACAAGTATGGTAAGGAGTTGAGATATCCGAATACTTAGGGTAAATACGGTACAGGACGGTATCAATCACGTGACATTACGAAAACACGCCTATTCAAAAATATAGAAAATTTCACCTCCAAAAACTGAAAATTTTCAGATGAAAACTGATATTTTTTCATATTTCTGCTCAAAACATAGATTGAGGGTACTCGTTAGAACCGCCTCGCCGAGCAGAAATAAGAAAAATAATGTATACCCCTGAAAACCCCAGTTTTAATATTTAGAGAGGGGTTTAAGGGGAGTCAAAATCATAAAGGCGTGTTTTCGTGATGCACAGAACTCAACCCCAAGGCAGCAGATGAGGATAAAATGACATGAAAAATAAAATACATAATATAAGGACGGCCTATCGTAATATCAAGCATCTAAAATATCTTTAGAATAAAAGCTTTATAGGATTTTGATATCTAAATACACAGTAATGATATGCATCCGTCTGAAAAGCAAAAGTGTCTTTCTTTCCTAACCATAACAGATTAGAGACAAATGAAAACGCGGACATTTATAGAATGAGACATTCATGATAACCAATCAATGCTACAGTGACATAAGAAAACATTCTAGATTACTACTATAATAAGTTTGCTATTCCGTTTAAACCACACATAAAGCTATGAAAATTTTATCTAGACCTTATATATTTTCAAACATTATGCTCGTCGGTTAACGAATAAAGAAAAATAAAAGCTTTGAAGTATGGTCACAAAATTTTATTTTCAATTTGCCTAAACAAAGCATACTTATTCAACTCAACTACTCTTTAATGTGTGTGAATTTAGGGACTTGTAGTAGGTTCATTTTAGGAACGTTGAACATATGAGAATTTTTTTTTTTTTTCATAATAAACGTTACGTAATGGAAAAGTATTTTCCTTTTAAAATTATGACAAAAGTCGTTCATTTTCCAAATCAGGACACCTCAAAGATCTGTTTTATGTTTTGCAAATAATGATGGTCAGCACATCATGAAAACATGCCTATACAATGTTGACCCCCTTAAACCCCACTTTTAAAGTAAAACTGGGGTTTACAGGGGTATACATTATTTTTCTTATTTCTGCTCAAAACATAGATTGTGGGTACTCATTAGAATTGCCTTGCTGAGGCGGTTCTAACGAGTACCCACAATCTATGTTTTGAGCAGAAATATGAAACAATATCAGAATTTTTATCTGAAAATTTTCATTTGTTTGGTGGTAAATTTTCAGTATATTTGGATAGGCGTGTTTTCGTAATGAACTCAACTGCAGTCTAAGATCAATTTAGATCTATAAAACAACTAAATATAGAAGCACTAGTCTATAAACGTTATTCGCCAGTCACTGCTAATGACGTCTGTATTGCAGCGGGCAAATGAATAAATAACCCAACTTGCAGATTTATTGAAGAACGTGCCAGCAAAACTATCATGAGCTGTACATTATGATTGGTAAATACAGTCGAACCTTGTTATCTCGAACTCGCTTATTTCGAATTACCACTTATCTCGAAGTGAAAATCTGGTCCCTGTTTTAATATGAAACTATGAAAACAGGTAACAAAATAATGTGGAAAAGAGGAGAAATTGCTCCTAAGGAGCAATTTCTGCTCTTTTCCACATTATTTTATATACATATTTCTACATGTAACTTCAGGAGTCAAATTACATATTCATTTGTTAAATGTGGTTGTTCAATTTATTGTTTTCCTCACTCTCTCAACTCTGGTATGTCGAGGTATGGATGTTTCAGTGAGTCTCTTGGAATTCGAGATAACGAGAGTCGACTGTAGATGATGATTAGAATGCCCTATTCAATACATACTGTGTCCTAAAGGCAGAGTTTGATGTTCGTAATATAAATTCAGGATTTCATGTCAAGTCACCGTTTGCTTAATTCGAAGGCTGCGTAAGGGACCTAGACACCATTCGGTGGGTTATTCGCCTTTTGTAATTGGAGGACAACTTTTGTGGCATCCTGGCCCCGAGGTTATAAAACGTTTTTCATGCTCAACTCAGCTGAGCACGAAATTTTCTCTGCTACTAAATATGAAAATGCCAACAAAAATTGGTATTTTCATATTTATTAGCAGAGAAATGTTCATGCTCAGCTGTGTTTAACAACAAAAAGTTGCAATGTTTAGTAATTTGATATTTATCAGCAGGACAAATTTCATGCTCAGCTGAGTTGATGTACGCCTGTAGGCTCTCCGGAGCACTATATTCCTTCTGAAAAACGGTCAACGCTTTTAGATTAGACTCCTTTTCTTTATGACGGCAAACCATTTTGACTGAGTTGTCTTCCTTGAACAGGTAAAACGCCATTATGGGTATGTCAGCAGCTATAGTATCAATCATCATGAAAACGAGTACACACAATCTATGTTTTGAGCAGAAATATGAAAAAATATCAGAGTTTTTATCTGAAAATTTTCAGTTTTTGGAGGTGAAATTTTCTATATATTTGTATAGGCGTGTTTTCGTAATGAATAACTTATCAATGTACCTCAGTTTGTTGCTTATAACAGAGCCCAGTTGTTTAAACAAACTTAACGAAGTTGTTAGCTAACGTATCGTTAAATTTTCCATCTTGAAATATGGCAAATACATTGATATGTTTTACTGATAAAATGTGAGTAGATTTTTGCATCGCTTGCAAAAGCTACTCATATTTTTGTAGCAAAAATATCAATGCATTTGAAAATACCTTAGTTACAACAGTTAACGAGTTCATCATTAACGAGCTCGTTAAGCTAATGATGCTTTGACTAGCTTCGCCCAGGTTATAACATTATGAAAATACGCCTATTCAAATATATAGAAAATTTCACCTCCAAAAACTGAAAATTTTCAGATAAAAAGCTCTGCTATTTTTCATATTTCTGCTCAAAACATAGATTGTAGGTACTCGTTAGAACCGCCTCGGCGAGGCGGTTCTAAAGAGTGCCCACAATCTATGTTTTTTAGCAGAAATAAGAAAAATGATGTATACCCCTGTAAACCCCAGTTTTACTGTATAAAAATGGGGTTTGAGGGGGTCAAAATTATAAAGGTATGTTTTCGTGATGTTTTGTAGCAAAAATATCAATGTACAATATTTGAAAATACCTTAGTTACAACAGTTAACAAATTCATCATTAACGAGCTCGTTAAGCTAATGATGCTTTGACCAGCTTGGTCCAGGTTATAACATTACGAAAACACGCCTATTCAAATATATAGAAAATTTCACCTCCAAAAACTGGAAATTTTCAGATAAAAAGCTATGATATTTTTTATATTTCTGCTCCAAACATAGATTGTGGGTACTCGTTAGAACCGCCTCGCCGAGGCGGTTCTAACGAGTACCCACAATCTATGTTTTTGAGCAGAAATAAGAAAAATAATGTATACCCCTGTAAACCCCAGTTTTAATATATATATAAATGGGGTTTAAGGGGGTCAAAATTATAAATATTTTTGTGATGTTTTTGTAGCAAAAATATCGATGTATTTGAAAATATCTTAGTTACAACAGTTAACAAGTTCATCATTAACGAGCTCGTTAAGCTAATGATGCTTTGACCAGCTTGGCCCAGGTAATAACATTACGAAAACACGCCTATTCAAATATATAGAAAATTTCACCTCCAAAAACTGGAAATTTTCAGATAAAAAGCTATGATACTTTTTATATTTCTGCTCAAAACATAGATTGTGGGTACTCGTTAGAACCGCCTCGCCGAGGCGGTTCTAACGAGTACCCACAATCTATGTTTTTGAGCAGAAATAAGAAAAATAATGTATACCCCTGTAAACCCCAGTTTTAATATATATAAATGGGGTTTAAGGGGGTCAAAATTATAAATGTTTTTGTGATGTTTTTGTAGCAAAAATATCAATGTATTTGAAAATATCTTAGTTACAACAGTTAACAAGTTCATCATTAACGAGCTCGTTAAGCTAATGATGCTTTGACCAGCTTGGCCCTGGTTATAACTTCAGAAGAACGGATACACCTCATTACGAAAACATGCCTATTAAAATATATAGAAAATTTCACCTCCAAAACCTGAAAATTTTCAGATAGAAAGCTCTGCTATTTTTCATATTTCTGCTCAAAACATAGATTGTGGGTACTCGTTAGAACCGCCTCGCCGAGGCGGTTCTAACGAGTACCCACAATCTATGTTTCTGAGCAGAAATATGAAAAATAATGTATACCCCTGTAAACCCTAGTTTTACTGTATAAAAGTGGGGTTTAAGGGGGGTCAAAACTATATAGGCATGTTTTTGTGATGTAGAGATGTGTAGCATTTTTACCAAAGGAGACAATTTTTATGACTTCCTGTTTGCTTTACTGCACGCCAAGACGTTTCTGCAAAGGAACTTTTAGATTAAAGAAAGGCTTTTCTCCCTCTGGGTGCAAATTATTTTCTTTTAGCAAAACTATAATTGTATCAAAAGAGTAAGCAGATTTGTTTTCTCTCTCTTTTTTCTTTTTTGGCAATTTGGTAAAGGCTGACTATCAATACCATGACTTATCTAGTAAATTGTACATGTTTTGCACTCCAATATTATAACAGAGGTTCTTAAAACGAAGTTCACTTTATATCTCAAACTTTGATAGTTTTCTGTTAAAGTCACACCCACTCTTTGTAACGCCGAGTACAGGAGTGGTATCTAATTTCAACGCCGTACGCGCCTTTCTGCGCACGATTGCTTCTCTTTGTCATTTAGACATACCACAATATGAATCTATGGAATGAGTCAGCGGATATTATTACCATTCAAAGTAGCTTGCTCGATTTAACTTCTTTTGTGTCTTTCGCTTTACCATTTTTCATCGTCATATTTGAATTTAACAATTATATAATCTTACCATCGCTTAAAGATCCATATGCCTCAAAAATAGACATTTTATTATCCAAGAAAGGTTTAATAAATTGATGTATGGTATTAATACTATCATAAAATGTGGCACCCGAAAGCCTGTAAAATTTCAAATATATGTGGTAGAGATTCTGCCATAAAGCCTATTTTCAGGTAATCACTCATTCTTGAAATGAAATGATTTTTTTTATCGTATTTCTGAATTATTTAAATGTTGCCAACATTAATTCAGAGATACGATAAAAATCATTCCATTTTTGAACCAGTTCAAAAAGGCGTGACTAACTGAATTTTTACAGGCTGTCAGATGCCACATTTATGATCGTATTAATACCATATATCAATACGTATTGAACCTTTCTTGGATAAACAATGTCTATTTTTGAGGAATTTGGAGCCTTTAATTTACTCGGTCGTAACATACTGTGGATTTGCAGATTAAAGGTGTTGTAGGCCTGAAATCTATGACATATATATGTTTTCATACAATTTATTTTTCAATCGAAAGGCCTTACGACTTCGTCGAATAAGCAATTTATTTCAGTGTGAAACGGTTACAAATGAACCGCAACGTGAGAAAACGTGCTCCCAACGAAGATTCAGATCAGCTAGGGGGAGGGCCGTAACTAATGTTGGTAGAACTTGTGGCCCGACCCCATTGCCTGATGAACGATGCAATAAAATATGTTTATACTATCCGCGCAGTCTGATCAGAGTATTCGTTGTTCGCATCAAGAAACTTTGCCCCCTAAGCTATCCCAAATGAACCCGGTGATCATTCTGATCAGACTGCGCGAATGTGCAGGCAGATCGGTATCTTCGCTGGGTGCACATGTACGAAAAAACAGTTGACTCTCGTTATCTCGACCTCGCTTATCTCGAATAACCGCTTATCTCGAAGTGAAAATCTGGTCCCTGCCTAAACATGAAAATCTAACAACAGGTAAACAAATATTGTGGAAAAGAGGAGAAATTGCTCCTCTTTTCCACAATATTTTCAATATATATCTAACTTCAAGAGTACATATATGTTTGTTAAATGTGGTTGTTCGAATTACTTTTTCCTCAGTTCTGCAAATCTGATATGTCGAGGTACGGATATCTCGAAGTATTTCATAGAGTTCCTTGGATTTCGAGATAATGACAGTCGACTGTATGTTTTTAACGATGAGGCCCAATTACCACCTCATTAGCAATCCTTATAGAATTATTCTACACCTACCGTAACTATCGCAATAACCTTCAGCCTGTTGTAGATGACAGAAGGTAGAAGAAGAATCTCTTGAGAATTTCATTTAGGGAAATAGATACACTTGATGGATTTACCGACATTTTTACAAGGGAGACAACTCTTTGCTTTCCCGTACGTGTTTCTTCTGTCAAGGGGTCTCCTCTAAAAGGAACAAGTTTGCATCCAGAGGAGCAAATTATTTCTTTTCTGTGAAGACCACGTTCAGCTAAGACGGTTTTCTCATTCTTTTGTAGCGAATCTCTCATTTCATTTTTTGTTCAGGCAAAACAAGAAAATGTATTTAAATTATCAATGCTTAACTGTTGCGTTTAATCTGATGACCCGTTTTTGACCAAACATTTTGACAGACCAAGCACAAACAAACAGTATAGACCAAGATAAGATGCCGCAGCAATTATCAAGGTCTTCACTGTTTGCCACTCATCCAGTTGTTAGACACAACAATAGGTAGTAAAATGGACTTGATCACAATTTAGGACTAGTATGGTGATGAGTTATAGTTTCCGAATATTTAGGGTAAAGACGGTAGCAAGCTACAATAAAAGATCAAGTCTGAGAAATTTAGTGAGTCTTCGTCTTGAACTATAGAATTCATTTCTCATTTGTCATTTGTTATAAGGAAGCGAACTGGTCAAAATAGACCGCAACGTGAGATAATGAACCTTCAGACAAGTGCGCCTAGCTAGACTCAGATTAGCCTGTGCATCCGCGCAGTCAGAGCAGATACTTCGCCGGGTATGATCTGGCAAGCCAGTGATTCAAGTCTTCTTGATGCAGACATTAAAGACTGATCAGACTGCGCAGAGAGTCAGACTGAGATGGCTTCACTGTGCGTCCTTGTCCAAAGGTATATTGTCATCCGTTTCGGCTTATTTCGACCAGTTTGCTTTCTTATAACAAATAAAGCCTAACCCGGTTCAAACATGAAAGATATGCCATTCATTTCTTCCTTTTTATACATTTTGATTTTGCATTTCATTGTTTGTGCGGTCTTCTAGCACAAATTGTAAGTGGCAAATGCTTGAGTGCAAAATCTCTAGGAATTAAACAATACAGCATTCATGTACTTCGATCAGTTGCATGTATAGACATACGAAAACACGCCTATTCAAATATACTGAAAATTTCACCACCGAAAACTGAAAGTTTTCAGATAAAAATTCTAATATTTTTTCATATTTCTGCTCAAAACATAGATTATGGGTACTCTTTAGAACCGCCTCAGTGAGGCGGTTCTAACGAATACCCACAATCTATGTTTTTGAGCAGAAATAAGAAAAATAATGTATACCCCTGTAAACCCCAGTTTTACTATATAAAAGTGGGGTTTGAGGGGATCAAAATTATATAGTATGTTTTCGTGATGGAGGAGACGCTGCTCTCTCTCTCTCTCTCTCTCTCTCTCTCTCGCTCTCTCTCTCTCTTGCATAGATTAAGCTTTTTTCCCTTGAAATTATATGTAGTTTTCAATTTACAAATCTATATATGTATATGTAGCAAAACGAATTCAACGTTTGATAACAAGTAAAAGATGTTGCTAACCGCTACCACTCTTTGGACGACAAAGGACCAGCTCTGACGGTAGCAATGTAAATTTGCCTACAAAATGATGGAAAATACATTTTCGGTTAACTGTATAATTTTTATTGCGGTGGACCTCTCATGACCTATTATTACTGTCATGAAAAAACATTTTTTTTTCTAAATGAAATGTAATGGGACCCTTAAATTGGGTAAAACTGTTCATTTTTGCTATTTGAAAGCATGGAAATTGGAAATGTATTTTCCTCGGCCCCTACCTTTCCTCAGCTAATCTTTTTGCAGGCATTTGTGTATACATTTTACACAATATATGTAATTGGTTACTTGAGGCAAGGGGGTGGGGAGAGAAAAAAGAAACAAACAAAAAACTATTTTCGTTTTGCTCATGGTGTAGCAATTAAAAGCATGGAAAGAATTGCAACTATTTTAAATTGAACTATATGAACTGCTATGGCCTGGCATATTCATTGTAGTATACACTTTACTTAATCTGTATATTTAGCCATCTGCCTGGCTTTTGTTGCAGAAACGCAGCCTCCACTCAGTATCTCGCAGATATAAAGCCTGATTCAGTAATGTGCATTTGGAAGGCAACTGTACACTCTGTGTATATATTGTATATATAGTCAACCAAAGGGAGCCCACTGGTTTGTTTGTTTGTGTTGAGGTTTTACGGCCTAGTCAACCCAATGGGGTCATGTCGTGCGCGGTCAGTTTACCTAACCACACGTTTACTGGGCAGGCTTAGTCCTCTAAGCGGTTAACCAGTATTGTGCACATTCTTTCGCCAAGGAGCTCACTGGTAGATGTGGAATACACTATAGGGCTCTAGTTAAGTAGTCAGCTGTTGTTTTTTTTTATCTTATTATTTTTTTTATTACTTTACTGCGACACAAATGCCTAGGTTCTAATTTTTTAATATTGTCTTGTTGTTTTAATGAGATTCCAAAACTTCATTAATTTGTGTAAAACTTTCAAAAACCTACTGACTCTGAGCCTACTGACATTTATCTGTATGATAATCAACTTATCTGGAGCAACTACTTAAAAACCGGGTCTTACAGCACTGTTATAGGGTATGTTAAATGTTTGGAGCTATTGTATTTTCTGTGGAAAACGTAAATTTATATCGTCAATTTTGGTCACATAATTGGCTATTTTTTTTTCATGTCAAATAGTATACTTTATGAAGATGTGCATAAACAATCACTTGCATAAAAAATCCAAATCTGAATTAGTTTTATTTTTTTCTAAAGAAAGTTACCCTTCCCTCCTAAACAATTACAATATGGCACCTGTAAGACAATTGGGCTACTTCTGCCTCTTTATAGAACATCATTACGAAAACAAGCCTAGTCATTATATACTGAAAATTTTACCACCAAAAAATGAAAATTTACAGACAAAAACTTCGGATACTTTTTATTTTTCTACTAAAAATAGATTGTTGGTACTCGTTGGAACTGCCTCGGCGAGGCGGTTCCAACGAGTACCCACAATCTATGTTTTTGAGCAGAAATTAGAACAATAATGTATAACCCTGTGAACACCAATTTTACTATATAAAAGTGGGGTTTAAAGGGGTCAGCATTATATAGGCATGTTTTCGTGATGGAATCTTCTTAAACATACCAGATATAATGGTATAGAAAATCATGGCAGAGGGGACAACACACAAAAAAAAATAGGCAGGTTGCCTATATTACCGTCGGAGGTCCTTGCTGAAGAAAGTTGTCTCCAATGGAGACAATTTGTATAAAATGTAAAATTCTGTTTTCTGAGAAAAATTTGAAAACTATTTCAACATATCATCAGCTGAAAATTTTACCCAGCATGCTAAGCGTAAATAATAGGTTTCGCACAATTTTTGGAGACTATATACATGTATATAGTGAAATACATATCTGCGTAGTTTAGAGCTCCAGATATGGAGGACTTTTCAAATAAGGAAGTATTGATGTTTTTTTCTAATTTCTCAAAAAACAAACAAAAAAAAAAAAAAAAAAAAAAAAAAAAAAAAAAACAACAACAAAAAAAAAAAAAAAAACAAAAAAAACAACAACAAAACTACTGCGCGTACTCATTAGAAGCAACTCACCGATGCGCTTCTAATGAGTACACACAACATATGTTTAAGTAAAGAAATGAAACATATATACATATAAGAAACATACCCAGCAAACACACAACGTCGTTATAAAGTTGCTGCAACGTCACGTCGTTGTTGTGATGTAGTGTGTTTACTGGGATATTTACCTGGGTAGTCCTCTTATCTGGAGATGTAGTGGATTAAAATTTAAGAAACATCAAATAATTGGCTTCGGAAACAAAGTGAAAACAAAAAAAACAAAAATCGGAAACTTGGTTCTATTAAGTCTCTTCATATGCCGCAATGTAATTTGTGAGGCTCTGTATAAGGGCTCTATTTTTCGCGTGTGATATCATGTAGTACAAATGTAAGCTGCAAAGCAAACTTGCCATTTGTGACAAAATATGCTTCAAATTCTGGATCTCAGCAAATAACTGATCTTAAGTAGAACGCGACGCATGATCAAAGTCTACATTGTTTACCAGTCGTCAAGAAGTTACTATACTCATCAACAGGCAGAACAATCGACGTGTTAGATTATTAGGACAAGTATGGTCAGCTATTAAGTTATCTGAATATTTAAGGCAAGCGAACCTAAAATATGTTGTCCTTTACTTGGAGTTTACTTTTTTACACTTTGGATGTCCTTAAACGTTTTCCATTACTCGAGAATAAGTTTTCAAGTACGAAATTACACTGTCATAAGAAATCATGTGACGTTTGGTGCAAATGTGTGACGCGGTCATAAAAGAGAACACGTTATAAGTCGACCATTCGTGCTTTTCAGAGAAAATGCAGATTCTTTGGCTATTCTCCTGACTCTCCTAATGTGATTAATTTAGCGCTTTATTCGAAAAGATTTGGGAAATGACGTTGTCAGAAAATCTCAGTCGGGTAATAAGACAGATATCAGCTTTAATAAAGGAAACAATTAGCGAAGTCCAACTAGTTCCCGGTGGAAATCTGTGAGGTCAACTTTAAAGGGGTGAGACACACTTTTAGGGGAGCTCACTCTGTCGAAATTGGTTTGCCCTCTCCCAAAAAGGGGTCAACTCTGTAACGAAAAATGTTCTCCCAGAGAAAGCAAATTCTTGTCCTATGGAGTAGACCCTTTTCAGAAGAGGTATAATGAATAGGCAAGCAAATATGATGCCACATGATGTTATCTCCCTTGGAGACAATTGCGGAATAATTTCCAAGTATATTCTATTTACCTTAATAATCTAGTATTTCTGATATTTGAGAGAGCAGCGAATTCACAACAGCGAAAGTTTGTTTCGACGTCACGGTGACATCGAAGCGATGCTACTGCTGTTGTATGTTTAAGAGCACAGATGGCCTAAACTGGCAACTCCAATTGAAAAAAATGTCTTCAAGCTTATGCAAAATCAACAGCCTGAGACTGATGATGTCATTGTTTGTCTCCTCTCTGAACAGCGAAATTCCATAAAAGGAATGAACTCCTCCCGAGGAATACATGCTTTCATTTTAGGGTAGACCCATTTTTAGAAAGGTGTGCAAAAATCAAACAAGAAGTGCCAAATTTTGTCTCATTATAAAATTTTATTTACCAAGGAACACGAGGTTTTGACCGTTGAATGATGGCCGAAATGTCGTGTTCCTAGGTAAATTTGTTTCAGCCATCAAGTGATGGCTGAAACGTCGTGTTCCTTGGCATATCAAGTAATTTCAGTTATTCGATTATTTGGATCCCTTATTAATTTGGATCACCAGTGTCATGAAGATTTCCTTATAAAATGGCAGAATCTCTACCACATGTATCCAGTCCCTTAAATAGGGTAAGCAAACAAAGACCCGTATAAAATAAAGTTTAACGTATTTTCGCTAAACATTCAAATAGACCATCAAACATACATTCGACTCTCGTTATCTCAATGTCCAAAATACTTCGAGATATAAAATAAATCGAATAAACACATTTCACACATGGATAAGTAATTTGATTCCTGAAGAGAGATATGCTGAAAATATTGTAGAAAAGAGGAGAAATTGCTCCTTGGGAGCAATTTCTCCTCTTTTCCATAATATTTTCTTACCTGTTGTTAAAGTTTTATGATAAACATGGTGCAAATACTCAGTTTGAGATAAGCGGTTATTCGAGATCAGCGAAGTCGAGATAACGCGAATCGACTGTGTAAGTGAAGATAACCAGAAAATGGTACAATCAGAAGAAACATCCCGAAGCGATCAACATTATAGCCGTTAAAGAGCCTAACCTGATATAATGTATATTACAATATAAGTGAAGAAGCCTTGGAACGGTCAGTAGAAAACAACTCGAGTATAGAGGTGGGGAAAGGGGCTTAAACCAGTTTTAGTCGAAATCTCATCCTTTATTCTGATGCAGCTCTAAATAACAAACATATGTTCGGTCCACGTAGAGGTTCTCTGTATTATAAGTGAAAAATCACTGTAAATCTATATAATCATAAACGCTGTAATTAAACAAAGTAAAGAGCTCTGATACAGCTCCAAATTACAAAAATATGTTTAGTCCAAGTAGAGATTCCCCATATTATCAGTGAAACGTCACAGGAACCCTATATAACATTACGAAAACAGGCCTATTCAAACAAATAGAAAATTTAACCTCCAAAAACTGAAAATGTTTCACATAAAAACAACTCTAGGCGGTTCTAACGAGTATCCACAATCTATGTTTTTGAGCAGAAATAAGAAAAATAATATATACCCCCTTAAACCCCAGTTTTACTATATATAAGTGGGGTTTAAGGGGGTCACCATTATATAAGCGTGTTTTCGTGATGATCACAAATGCCGTAATTAAACAAAGCCAAGGGCTCAGTGTGTGACTAGAACACAAGAAAACCACAATCAGGACCACGATGGGCCCACCACAGAGCTACCGTATTTACCTTAAGAATTCGGACACCCAACTCCTTATCATACTTTTCCTAAAATTTCAACCGCTCCAGTTTGCTACCTGCTTTGTATCTATAATATGCTAGGTGAGTGGCAAACAGTGTAGACCCTGCTGCTATTTATGTACGGAGGATTCCTAACAGCACAGGGGCCACTAGTAGGCCATAGAACATAAAGATACAAGTACAATAAACAATACATACAGACACACAATGACATAGGACATGAGAGAGAGAGAGAGAGAGAGAGAGAGAGAGAGAGAGAGAGAGAGAGAGAGAACGAGAGAGCAATGTGACTATTACAGAACAAACAATAAAGTGCATATTTAGGACAATGAGTTCATGTTTAGGACATTGGTATTAGTAGAATTTCTTTAGTCCGTTTGTCCATGGTTTATTTACCCCGTGGAATACTGTCATGAAATTTCACACACATACAAAGCCTGATGAGACTATGTGTCGTGAACACGTAAGACAACTCTTGCCTACTTGATTTTAAGTTATCTGCCCTTGCCGAGTGCGACGGGGACTTTGATCTCTAGTTTGTTATTGCAAATGTACTGTTCTGTTTTGTCATTGGCCTAAGTCAAAAGACTATTTGTGGAGAAGCGGGTCGACTGGTTTAACTGAACTGATTTTTTCGAAAAAACGTTAAAACATCATACCTAAATATAGATTCAAAACAGAAGTATTACAGCACAGACCTTAAGAAACAGTCTAAGGCTTCTACTATCATGCATACGACGAAGCATATGCTTCGTCGTATGCGTGATAGTAGAAGCCTTAGTTTGTATAATAACTCCGTCCTAAGTCTGTATCTGATTGTCGAGTTTTGGTTTCATACATTGTTCTTTCATCGGAAACATTGTGGAATTACAAGAGATGTTTTGTTTTTACTTTGGCTTCCGACTGACCTTAACTTTATGTCATCAAATTTGTTTTTGTAGCTGTTTTAATGTACTATACCCTGATAAGCTGGGATGTCTGTCAGAGGGTCGAATGTAATTTGGCACTGCGTCAGGATTAATGAGAGATAAAGAACACATAAAATTTGTTAAAGCCCCAGTACTTTTTAAAGGTGTTGTTTCATTTTCTGTTTTGTCTGTACTCCATTCGTCTGTCACTTTCCGTGTACTCTATATTTTGGCCAACGTATATCATATTCCTAACTTCTATTTGCTATGCTTTGAGAAGGCGGTGCATTGTGGCCGTGTTCTTACCTATGTTACACTTACTTTGTCACTGCATCAAGCATAGATTAATTCAGTTTTAATACAGCAGCAGGGTCCATCATAATGGTGTTGATTATATCTCGTTCTTTAGATCACTCTGTTTTTGTAACTGGGAAAGCAAAGTTCTACTCAACACATGGATACAGCTCGTGTGCAGTGTTCAATTTATATTAGTCTTCACGGATCGTTTGAAAGTCGAGATCTTTTGGAAAAATATAAGACATCAAAGGACAGATAACAACAGCAGACTTGGTTGTAATTAAGAGAGATAATGGAAACAAATATGTCAGATTCAATTACTTTACATGCTATTTGTAAGCTCAATAGTCCCAAAAGACCAGAAAGTTTACCCAGCGGACACACGGCATTTATACAACGTCGCATTAACGTCGATGCCACGGCCTGACTTTGCATCGACGTTCATGCGACGTTCCATCAACGTCATGTGCCCGCTGGATACTAATGTCAGTGGCATGTCTAAGTATGGTGGGACGTCCTACGGCCTCTATCCTTGAGAATCCGTTAGAAATACAGAACACAGCAAAAAAGAACTTACCGTATTCGATCTAATTACCGCACATACCCCTATAAACGCACAGTCAAGAAATTCCGTAGTCTTCAGATTACAGCCAGTGTAATTTTTCTTTACTTCTTTTTATAAAGAAAATCAGAAACAATCACATAATCATCATCAAATAAGTCCTTTTTCTGATCTTTTTTTATAGTGTATCCTTAATAGGTATAGGTACATATTTTATCACATCTGAGTGTTCCCAGTAATTTTGAAAAACCTAAGCGCACAGTGCGGTAATTAGGTCGAATACGGTATTCATATTATATTTGATAATGCGTATTCAGCTCTCACACAGCTACCATCATTCTGCACTGGAGAGTACTTAAATAACAAACAGTCCGCACTTTCACTCATGGTCCTCGAAAAAAAAAGGCTTTTTAGACGAGTACATTACGAAAACACGCCTATTTAAATATATAGAAAATTTCACCAACAAAAACGGAAAGTTTTCAGATGAAAAACTGATAGTTTTCATATTTCTGCTCAAAACATGGATTGTGGGTACTCGTTAGAACCGCCTCGGCGAGGCGGTTCTAACGAGTACCCACAATCTATGTTTTGAGCAGAAATAAGAAAAATAATGTATACCCCTATAAACCCCAGTTTTACTATATTAAAGTGGAGTTTAAGGGGGTCAAAATTATATAGGCTTGTTTTCCTGATGACATTTCTTAATTTTGTGTTTCCCTTCATAAACTCCTATGTTGTGACATCTCAGTATACTTATTTTAGCGGTGGATTTTAGTATTATGCTGCTGAGTATGCCTCTCTGGAGAAATATAAAAAATGCGATACTGCTTTTCTTAAATATGAGCTGAAACATCAGAGAACGTGCCTTCGGACACCCAGCGAAGAATCCGATCAGACCGCTTGATCAAAATCTTTACTTGGTGAATTTTGGATACCCAAGGTTTCAAAGTTATTTCATGTGAACAACGTAGACTGATCAGAATGTGCGAATGCGCAGGCTGATTTCAGTATTCGTTGGGTGAAAATTTCAGAAAGTACGTTTCCTCACGTTACGACCAATATGTCTTATGGAAAGGCCTGCTTGATTTTGACAGTTATTCCAGTTTTTAGTTTGAAACCGTCACGATGTCGTAACACAACTGATTTATTATCTCTTTGTGAATTTATTGCCATATAAATTAATGGATTGCTCTTTCTTTGGCTTCCAATGTACTCTCTTCTTATTCAGATTCCTCTAAATAAAGAAGCTAACAAAATGTACTGGTTGATGAACTTTTATGATACTTTTACCAGCATGTTTCGTATGATAATGTTTTGTTATCTGAGATAAAAATAAGGTCTCTTTACAAAGTGTGTTCCTGTCACAGAAATGTAAAGTTCCAGAATAGTGATTGTTTTGCGAATATATCGCAGGTATTGCTTGTGTTCTGGATAGCACAGAGCATGCTTCGTGATCCAATCTAGATATCTGGCGCTAGATCAGCAGGAAAAAGGTTGTCTATCCAAGGGCATTTGTTTTCACCGAGTACTCCGGTACGTCTCGAACTCTAACGATTGCAACCGTGTCTTCGATAACACGTTTATACGTTTAATGACTTTTCTGTGTAATCTAGGTAAAACAACAAACAAACGGATTTATAGACCAATGGTAAAACCAATCACAGATGAGTACATTCAGACAAAAAACGTCTAATAAAAGGTTAAAATTGACTCTATGTCCGACACATCGTTGTAGACTTAATGAGGACAGCAAAACTGTTTATTGGACTACCCACTAAGTTTGCAATATGTCGCATAGCATTTCTATTGTCATATCGCTTTATACTGATTAATAGTCATTTTTGATTATTCTGCAAACTCAGATGTAATCATTTTCAATACAACAGGCAAGGCAGTTGATGAATTCTACTACAGAGTTCAATACACAGCGCACGACAAACCTACAATAAGATTTGTGCGACGAGCGAAGACCGAGATCAGCCTGCGCATCCGCGCAGTCTGATCAGAGTCTCCGCTGATCGCAGGTGCCTTCTTCAGCCTTCGGGCTATTCAAAGATGGCTAAACGAGAACCCTTGCAATACTGGGTGAACCCTTGCAATACTGTACAGGCTGATCTAAGTATTTGCTGGTCACATAGATCTTATTGTAGGTTTTGTCGTGCGCTCGCTCAATTTTAAAACAACAGTAATTATAATACAATAACCTTGACATTTATACTACTACACCTTATTCATTAGATTGTAAGGATTCTAAATATTGTTAGTAGCGCGGTTGGTCATGTTATCACTATTAATTTGATGGACATTTCTGATACGTTAACCAACATTCTCGAATCTCCCCAGATATAAAAGTATTTTATTCTATTTGACATATCCATTTTTATAGAGTTAAGCAAAAGTTTCTTTTCGTCATATGATGCATGGTATCCAAGACCTCAATAGGAGGTATTGGAACGTTTTATTTATTTTTTGTTTCAGCTGACAACGCCGCAAATTATATCGTTCTTCTCTCACGATTCTATTATAGTAATAGTTGAATCCGAAACTAGCCAGCATTTAATTAAATCATTTATACCTAGCGTCCCATAAAAGGGACATTAGCTAACAGGGTAGACCCAGAACGCGGCGTCTGATCAGGATCTACACTGTTTGCGTTATGTACAGAAATTTTTTAAACATGGTAATAATAATTAAACTACCAACACACCCCTTCTACCGTAAATGGACCTGTCAAAGAGCTGTCGGCATAAATGAGTTAAATCTACATTTAGATGTTTAAATCATCGTGCACACCCGAAACTTAACAAAATGAAACCAAGCGTTGCACTTACAGCATTCGAAACTGTTTACCAGTGTATAAAGATAGTTTAAGCCCTGCCCCCTCCCACCAGCCGACCGCTCGAAGGCAGTTCCTCGGCTCCGGTTCCTTTTTGTTTGTATGCCGTTGATTGCAAATGTGTCATAGTGTCTTGTCATTGTTTGTTCATCATCTCTTCTACTTTTAATGCATAGGGAAGGCCTTGCTTTATTATTGCGGGCTTTCCTGGGAAACTTTTTTATATTTTTAAAATTGGATTGAATGTTTGGGAACTCAAAACATAAGCTGGTGCTGTAAACAGTGACGTAAATAACACAGCGACAAGAAAACCCAGACTTTATCTCGAATGTATTGTACTGCAGAAATTTATCGCGGCAATTTTATTTTTATACCCCATTTGTAGGTTTGACAATTCCGAAAATAAATTGTGTTTGCGGTAGGGCTTGGACGGGTAGAGATTTTGTACCCGGGTACCCGAGGTTCTGTTACTTTATGAATTTTAGGCATACCAACAGTTAGAAAATATACATTTGAATGAAACAAGCAAGTAGTGTTAGTCTCCCTGTCTGTCTGTTATTGGCACATGTAGGCCCGAAGTATTGGGTTGGCAAGCTCGTGGGCGATGACAAACCGTTCTGATGAGCTTTGCTCTATTTGTTTGAAAATCTCGTTATTTATATATTCAAAAATTAGCATTCGGGTAACGGGTAGAAAACTTGTACACGTTAATTGGTCTACCCGAAACAAACCTCGGGTACCAGGGTACTCGTCTCAGCCCGAATTTGTGGAATGACTCTAAAACATTGCCTTGTAAACTAAATGTTTTTAATAAAAACAAACGTACTGCTCTAACTATATTTCGTAATTAATTGTATATGTGGTAGAATTCACAAGCATTGCTTCTAAGGTACGTTCTTGACTTTGCAGCTCATTCTATAACAGACAGGATGAATTTCGTTTTTTATATTGTAAGTGTTCAGGGATAGGCATTATTTTTCTTATTTCTGCTCAAAAAGCATAGATTGTGGGTACTCGTTAGAACCACCTCGCCGAGGTATACAGGGGTATACATTATTTTTCTTATTTCTGCTCAAAAACTTTTATATAGTAAAACTGGGGTTTACAGGGGTATACATTATTTTTCTTATTTCAGCTCAAAAACATAGATTGTGGTACTCGTTAGAACCGCCTCAGCGAGGCGGTTCTAACGAGTACCCACAATCTATGTTTTGAACAGAAATATGAAAAATATCAGATATTTTTTATCTGAAAATTTGCTTTTTTTGGTGGTGAAATTTTCAATATATTTGAATAGGCGTGTTTTCGTAATGTGGAGAGACAAAAATACACATTTAAATATTCTTCTCCAGAACCAAGAAAGTGTTGATACTTATTCCTGGTATTCAATTGTTCAGCTTCAGCAAGAAACAAACGTACTGCTCAACTATATTTCGTAACAAGTGTATTCATATGTTACAAAATCCTATCCTAATGCATGGTCTTCATGAATAGAGATTTTAATTTTAGTTCATTTAATTTGGCGGATTGCTCATCAATCGACCCTTCATATATTGAAGCAAATCACGCGATGAGAAATATGTTACTAAGAGCGTGACTGTGATGTTTGAAATTCGTTAGATTACAATAATATTTACGCTACTTTGGTCTCGTATTTGTGGCTGAAATGCTGCAAGTGCACAAGCGTATGATTCCAATATATAGTGTAACGTTTGTAAAAGCTTTCCAAAATTCACAGGAGAGTTAGTTGTAGAATACTCGTAGCCGCACCAACAATGCTAGTATAGTGTCTGTGCATACCGGCAAAGTGCTGAAGCAATATTCATATTGCCAACTTTCATATATTAATTACCCCGTACATGCAGTTTACATACTCCGCTACAAGCAAACTACAATTTCGTAAGCCACTAAATTCGGTTAAATGTTGAGAAATTCTTGCCATGTTTAACGCAAAGTCCTACTCAAGAAACCAATTTCTGACTTTCGTGTAGCATTATAAATCGCGGTCTGCATCTTCCCAGGAAGCATTCTGCTTAAATCTATATTGGACCGAGAACAGTCCGATATATCCGATATATATTAAAGCAGAAAATAACAATTTTCTTTTCAGTTTCTATGAATTATTCTAAAATATCACCCTAAAATAAAATTAAAACCGATTTCGTCTGGCCCACGCAATTGCTAAAATAAACTGATTATTCTGGAAAACTTTGTATAAAAATAAAACTTTTAGCTTTTCATCACTGAATTTATTCATTGATGTTTCATAACAAGATTGCGAACATTTCCGAAATTTTGAATCGTTGAAACTTGTTAAATAGAATGGAAGGCAATGATCAGGAATCGATACAATTACCTAACACATTCCATCCAAGACACCAAGGGGAAAGAAGGATGCACTTAAAGTAACGGCACCACAAGCAAAACACTACAAACAGAAAGCCAAAAGGACAGTTTCTTTCCCAAATAATTGGCCAAACGGCTATCCAAAATATAGATTTTACCAGGACATACATGCAGAGACATACAATGACAGAAATAGTTATCTACAGCAGAAGCACCGTTATGAAACGGTCAGTAAACACCGAACTTGGAGGAGGGGTGGGGGCTTTAATCGAGTGGCCACTATCCTCTCCCTTAGTTGTGCCGTGGTATACACAAGACATTTGTTCAGTCCGTGTAAAGGGTTTCTAACTCACCAGTGCAACATCTCCCGAGAACATAAAAATCAAACGAAACCAGAGATGAAACAACGATTAGGAATCGACAGCAACAAATAACAGAAATGCTGAAGCAAAAGAAAACCAACAGCAGTTGGAATCAGGTGGGCCCGACCAGAGCCAGAGCATCAGGCACAAACCGACTTACTTAAAAGTCTTTAGGCCGGGGCCGTCATTGAGTCTGAGGCCCGACCAGCCGGCGTGCAGCCAAGGAGGGAAGCAAAGTTATTAATCGTGAATGGTTTAACTATCATGCATGCAATCTGTCGTATGACATTTATGTTGTACCCAATTTTTATGTATCGAAGAAGGGTTTTACGAATTTGAGTGCTTTAGTCATTGCATGTATAATTTTTTTTTTTTATAAATTTATATACTAAGTTACCGACAGGCCTGTTCTATTCCTAAACCTGCTTCTAACACATCTATCTTATCCGTTTTTATAATATGCAGAATTTTAAACTGCTCATTTTCAGCCACATGGAATAAAGCTGTAAGTGTAAGTGCTTAGTTGGTAATGATAAAACATTATATATTTATCAGGAAAACAATTTTCAAATGAACTTCTTCTGCTTCTTCTCAGTCCTGCACTAGGTGAATAACGGCTTTGTGAAAAATGTCGAAAGAATAGTAGTCTAGTTTTCTGTACAAACATGGGGTTATACTGAGATTTAGTTGTGCGTGTGGCTCAGGGCAAGAAGTTATAGCTAGAGTATGTGTTAGTGTATTATTAGTGAAACATCACAGTAAACATACATATAACAACAAATACTATGACGACTTGAAGTAGACGGCGCAGTGGTGATCTGGAGCCAGACCAAAAGAAAACCATGTGTAGGACCACGATGTGTTAACCTACAGACATTGAGAGTCAGGCGCCAACCTTCTGGAATAGGCTAACGCACAGTAAATAGCTGTCTTTAAGTCTGAGACCCGAATCAACGTCGACAATTACAGGAGAGGTGAGAGTGGGGGTTTGGGGAGTTACGACCCATAACTGCGTTAACAACCATGCTTGCAATTTGCCGCATACTATTCATGTTGAAGCCCAGTTTTGTAAGGAGTGCCAATATATCTGCTCTGAACCTAGATCTCAGTGCAATCCTTCTATGTTTAAAGGTTAAACTACCATAAAATTTGTATTACGATAAGCATTCGTGCAGAAGTATTTTCAAGCAACATTATATTTGGAAATTAACCCAGAGTGAGCTATTAGACCTAGAAGAAATTTAGCACTTAAAAGTTTATTCCGACTATTAACGTGACTTAACTACATCCTCTAAATCGAAATGTGTAAGATGAGAAATAGAGACACCATGACATTTAGCACGAGAATTGTCACCATTCAAAAACGAAACACTTACAATATAAAAGCGAAATTCATCCTGTCTGTTATAGAATGAGCTGCAAAGTCAAGAACGTACCTTAGAACAAGTGATTTGAGCGAAGATTCAGATCAGCCTGCACATTCACACAGTCTGATCATAATCTTTACTGGGCGCATTTTGGATAGCCAAAAACGTAAAGTTTCTTCTTGTGGAAACGGATTTGGAGGCTGATTTTAGTCTTCGTTGGATGCTCATGTCAGAATGTACGCCGTCTCGAATAGTGGCACAAATGTATTGCGTATTAACATCCAATATTGATAATCCAGAAGCCGGACTTTGGTATAAGTAGTTCAAGTGATTTTGGATACATTTACCGTTTGTGCAAAGTACTCATTATTATATGTGCGTCCAATGGAAATTGCGAAGTGGTTCACTGAACAGTCGGAAGTCTTTTGGCGTGCTCGACGCATACCAATAAACTAGGCGTGCAAGCAATTATAGATATAACCAAAAATATTGGTTACAAAGACGCTTAGCGTTTCGGTGCTTAAATAGTAGTGCAAGCCTTTTCGTGGTTTGTCAGAGCGAGCCACACAGAGGATGTTAACACGGTAGCGAGGCCAATAAGGACAGGCTATTGATACGGCGTCTGGTGTAAGAAGCCTCGTCTTGTATGAACGTTAATATGTTTGTGTATAAAACAACATATTTTTAGAATGTCGTTAGATTCAACTTTATTTTCATTCCGACACGTACCTCCGGACATGTACGCCCAGCGAAGATTAAAATCATCCTACGCATTCGCGCAGTCTGATCAGAACTTTTGCTGGGTGTATTTTGGACAGTCAAGCATCACGAAACCATGCCTATATAACCATGACCCCCTTAAACCCCACTTTTATATAGTAAAACTGGGGCTTACAGGGGTATACGTTGTTCTTCATATTTCTGCTCAAAACATAGATTGTGGGTACTCGTTAGAACCGCCTCGGCGAGGCGGTTCTAACGAGTACCACAATTTATGTTTTGAGCAGAAATATGAAAAATATCAGTTTTTTACCTATTTTCTTTCAGTTTTTTGTAGGTGAAATTTTCTATATATTTGAATAGCCTTGTTTTCGTAATGGGGCACAGTTTTTTAATGCAGACAACGAAGGCTTCGACACACTGCGCGCATGCGCAGGCTGATTTGAGTCTTTGTTGGTGGCATATATCAGAAGGTATGTTTTTGATGTCAAGGCTCATAAGGTATACTGTTTATAATCCCCAGCTGTAAAATAATAGGACCAAAAGGTCCTGATCGCTCCCCTTTGTCCTGAGATCATAATGTGATATGAACGTTTTGATCATTTTGTTCCCGACGTGAAGTTTCCGATCATTTGCAGTCAAAAAGGATCGTGTGCTCGTAAGTGACTACAACACCAGCTATTTCAGCTTTGCACATATAAAAGCCTAAGGAACCAAATAAGACCTTGTAGTAAAATAATTCGAAATCAACCCATGGTCATCATTTATATAAACTTAACAGTACATGCCTCCTAGATACTACCCCTACCTAGTTTTCAAAGTAATCGGTCCAGTGGTTGAAGGATTAGATTTTAAGATTTTACTACATATGGGCGTGGCGGCCATCTTGGGCATCTGACCTTGACCATATAATTTCATTCTCCTATCCCATATAGGCTTCATATGAAATATAATTGTAATTTTCCAAGTAGTTTCTAAGAAAAATGACATAAAAGAGATTCAATCAAAGTGACCTTGTCAAAGGTCACTAACTGACGTTGACCTTTAGCATTCATAGGAGTTAAAATCGGCTTCATTTCCAAATCACAGATTAAAATAGCAACAGAAAAAATCATATTTCAGCGAGTTCTTTTATTCAAAAGTTTCAGGGACAAACTTTAACATGCCGTAAAAAGGATAAAAGTCAACCCAGGATCATATTTTATATAAACTTTGTAGTACTACAGTTTCAACTGCTACATGCCAAGTTTCAAGGCAATCGGTTCAGTGAATCTGGAGTAGATTTTTAAAAAGTTTATACCATTATAATTTTATAAAGTTTATACCATTCATGGGCATGGCGGCCATCTTGTTCATCTCATTTAGAGTATTTGAATAAAACTTCATTCTTCTATTCCATAAATGCTTTACTCAAGTGACCTTCAGATAAGAACACTAAACAACCTTGACCTTAAGAATTCATATGGTTTAAAGTTTAGTGCATTTTCATTTCACAGATTATAATAGCAATAGAATTGACCAAATGTAATTTTCTTTCTCCCTCTTCTTGAAGGCTACGTATGAAATATGATTGAAATTAGCTGAGTAGTTTCAGAGGAGTCCTTTGAAAATGTTGACAGACGACGACGACAGACAGACGGACGGACGATGGATGCCGGAGGCTACCATCCTATAGGCTTCCTCGGAACCCTTGACTAATGGGAGCTAAAATGTCTGTTTTTTTTTTTTTTTTTTTTTTTAAATAAGCAGGGTAAAGATAATTTTCAGTTCCGAACTTTCTTTCAATTGAATCAAGAAATTTTTCTTTAACCAATTTATATGGTATTGTATTTTTATCCTAGAAAAATTACACAGGAGTTCTTTTCGTCCGAATGTAGCATGCATACTTACTTAGCGGACCGAACATATATTTGTTATCCGGAGCTGCATTAGAATTAAGGGTGAGGCTCCGCACCATAAAACTGGTGTAAGTTCACCCTCGCCCCATTCTCTGGTTTTTCTACCCACTGTTCCAAGGCGGTTCCTCTGTTGCAGTTCTTCTTTGTTTGGGCATCGTGGTCTCATACGTGGTGTTTGTTTTGTCGGTAATTATTTGTTCCTTCTCTCCCAATCACGAAAACCCCCTTAAGCCCCACTTTTATATAATAAAACTGGGGTTTACAGGGGTATATATTATTTTTCTTATTTCTGCTCAAAACCATACATTGAGGTACTCTTTAGAACCGCCTCGGCTAGGCGGTTCTAACGAGTACCCACAATCTATGTTTTCAGCAGAAATAATATCAGAATTTTTTATCTGAAAATTTTCTTTTTTTTTTGGTGGTGAAATTTCTATATATTTGAATAGGTGTGTTTTCGTGATGCCTTGTTTTTGTACCTCGGGAAGGCTGTGCTTCGTGTTTGTGGTATATCCTGTGTGTCTTCACATATACTTTAGCAAAGTCATTAGAAATTTTGATAGCAGAAAGAAACGTCAGTGATCTGGTCTTTGCAATATGTAAATCGACAGCGTACTGTTTTATATTAGGACAATATTACCATTTTGCCTTACATGTACCAATCTACACATGAAATAAAATAACAATAAAACATTCAAGACCTGAAAAGTACAAAGCTACTATAACGCTTAGGCGAACGGTGCTGACCAAAAACCCTACTGATCCACACTATCTAGTAAAATTTTATCCACGGTGATCTCTCTAAATATCCAAGACTCTAGAAAAGTGGATCAAATCATCCTGCGTACATGTACCTTTGGTATTTGCTACCAAACTTAGACCAAGTCTAGCTTTGACAACCTCATAGTATGACGCGTTTTCGTTGGTCGTGACAGCAAGTAGAGCTTGACGATTGTATATTCGCAAACAGTGTAGACTGAAGCGCAAGGGTATATTGCTTTACGCAGATGGCATATTCACTCATGTCATGTTTTGATTCGTTCGGTCCTGTTTCCTTCAATACTAGGACACTATATGGGGGAAATAGCGCGCACTAAGAGGGAATAGTCCTATCTGAAATTATCTACCACCCTTATTTAAGAGTACCATTTTTAAAGAAAAGAATTTGCTTTTCCTGAGAATGTCTTACATTATGTAAGCGTACGTATTTTATCCTATGTATTTAAAAGGACAGGCGTGAGTCAACAATGTAGACTCGGATCAGACGCAGACAAATGCGGCGACTGACCAAGTTCTACACTGTTTGATTTCAA
Organism: Anodontia alba; assembly: GCA_964016985.1. Classification (NCBI taxonomy): domain Eukaryota; kingdom Metazoa; phylum Mollusca; class Bivalvia; order Lucinida; family Lucinidae; genus Anodontia; species Anodontia alba. The sequence goes on from OZ024830.1 coordinate 30,978,675, forward strand.
CCAACATGTTGTGACACATGTACAAGTAATGAAATAGACTTATTACTATTTTCCCAGTCAGCATTCTACGTAAATCTATATCGGGCCGTCATCGGCCCGTCAGGGTAGCTGACGGGCCGATGACGGCCCGATGTAGATTTACGTAGAATGCTAGCTGGGTTAGGATGAATATAGAAAGTATGAACGTGTCCGATTTTTAGGATAAATACGTTAATCCTACGAGGTTGATTTCATATACCAGTGAAACAAAATATCTTCTGTCTGTCTTTACAAAAATGACATTAACGTGTTAGTTCTTGCAGATCTATCTAGCTACTTCTGTTTTACCTCTATGAATATTTTACCTCTATGTATATTTTACCTTTGTCTATCTATATTTTACCTCTGTCTATATTTTACCTCTATCTATATTTTACCTCTATCTCTATCTATATTTTACCTATATCTATGATTACGTCTATGTATATCTTACCTCTGTCTCTATGTATATATTACCGCTATCTATATTTCACTTCCACGTATATTTTACCTCTATCTCTATCTATATTTTATCTCTACCTCTGTTTTACATCTCTCTATACTCGTACCCCTATCTAACCATTTTACCTTTACCTCTCTCTTATACCTCTATTTATCTGTTTTCTTTACCGTAGTCAGAAAATTTGGTGTGCCCGTTTGTCTAATTTGTGTGGGTGTGCAAGAAGCAACAGTTCCGATCCTGATAAAACTTTTTTTTTTTTTTAAGTTTTAGCTTGGTTCACACTTTTTGCTTAAATGTTGACTTTAGCTGTAACGAAAATCATAGGTGCTTCACTCTTGTTTCAATCTGATATGCCCAGACTTATATTTAGATAATTACATCGTCCGTAAAATTAATTAGAATAAGCGTTCTGATACTCTGTGTTTCACGAAAATAGTTTATGCTCTCATTTAGGCTCTGAAGAATCTGCACACTCATTATGAAAGACATATACAGACTTGCCATAAAAATTCATAAAAGTACAAATATACAAAAAAAAAAACAACAACAAAACTTCTAAAGAAATAAGATTAAAATCATTATTTAATTGAAAAAAAAACAACAACAACATTTTTACCTCCCTTGACCTAACTTGGCTACGTAGCCTAGATAGAAAACTACGTACTTAGACAATATTTTCCCATATAATACTTTAATTCGCAGTCCTCAGAAGCATTTTATAGCAAACTAGGGACAGCTTAATTTCATTTGGAAATAGTATTTTCAAACCATAAAAAGTAAGTTGTATCATAATTTACTCCGGTATAAACTTTTAAGCTACCGTTTTTACTCTCAATATTTACTTTAGATACCTTATCTACTTACCATACTTCTCCCAAACTTTTAACACATGTATTTTACTACCAGTGCATGTGTCTAAAATTGCTTGATGAATGACAAACAGTGTAGAACCCGATCAGACGATGTTTGCTAATCTGTTTGTCCGAATACGAAATATGACTATGGTATATTCCACAAAATTAGGTATATTACGGTAATGTTGAACTTACCTTGTCCAGACATAGTCGTACCATCTTTGTACTCGCTTCTGCAACTCTTTCGGTACATCATGTGTCTGCATATAAAATTTGGCGCCGTCCTGCAAAACAATATTTTAATGATAAAAGAAAACACTCAACAAGAGAACTTATACTGACACAGAACGATCTGCTTCCTCTCTAAGTTTTTCCTGCTCTAAAAGGAAAACAAATGGACCCTCTTTACTTTAAGCGTAGTCGTTGTTCCTAATAGAAGAAATTTTCGGAGAAGCTCCAGTAATTCAAGAGTTTAAAATACTAATGAAGTAACGTTCTGATTGCAAAACTTGTTTCGTGTCGAAATTTGGTCGAAGAATCTTTCAAATATATCCCTTCTCATTACGGAAACACGCCTATTCAAATATATAGAAAATTTCACCTCCAAAAACTGAAAAATTTTCAGATGAAAAACTCTGATATTTTTCATATTTCTGCTCAAAACATAGATTGTGGGTACTCGTTAGAACTGCCTCGCTGAGGCGGTTCTAACGAGTACCCACAATCTATGTTTTTGAGCAGAAATAAGAAAAATAATGTATACCCCTGTATACCCCAATTTTACTATATAAAAGTGGGGTTCAAGGGGTTCAAAACAACATAGGTATGTTTTCGTGATGTCTTTTAAAGTAAGTGGAAGCATGTCATTATGATAAGTCATAAATTATGCTCAATGATCACAAACAAGAACAACAACAAAAAAAGAAAAATAAATAAATAAATAAATAAATAAATAAATTAGACAGCAGTACAATGAAGGAAACGTTTTAGGGCCGCCACACGCACTAGCTGTAGTGTATATAGATTCTATAAGGAATGACACTTAAGAGGGACAATCGCACACAAAAGAGCTGAAAGTAACTGATTTGTCGACGTTTTACTGCGTTCTGCGTCAGATTAGGTTATTTTTGCAGAACTCATTAGTGACCCTCGTCAAAGATTTACAAACACCCGGAATAAACAAAAGATCAGGGTCCAGTTGTTTAAAGCATCGTCAGCTTAACGAGCTCGTTAGCGGTCAAAATTTTAACTGTTCTAGTAAGTACAATATCAAATTCACACGTATTTTGGCTTAAAAATGTGAGTAGCTTTTGCATATGCAAAAGCTACTCAGATTTTTTTTCAGCAAAAATATTGGCGTATATGCCATATTCAATGATCAAAGTTCTAACGATATGCTAACTAACGACATCGTTAGTTTTGAAAAACTGGACCTAAAAATATTAACTACACTATACTGAAGGACAAGGAGTTGGTATGTTTTTTTGTTGTTTTTTTTTGTTTTTTGTTGTTGTTTTTTTGTCCACCACATGGCACTTACATCAGCTTATGTCAAGATAAAAAATTTTTTTTGAAAAGAATTTCCCTTGAAGTCAATGATTACAGATAGATGTAAATAAATGAAGTATCGATATATTCTGAGCCAGACTAGCTAGTTTCAGAACTAGGCATCAACTGATCCCTTACGAAAACACGCCTATTCAAATATATTGAAAATTTCACCACCAAAAACTGAAAGTTTTCAGATAACAATTCTGATATTTTTCATATTTCTGCTCAAAACATAAATTGTGGGTACTCGTTAGAACCGCCTTGAGGCGGTTCTAACGAGTACCCAAAATGTATATTGTTGAGCAGAAATAAGAAAAATACTGTATACCCCTCTAAACCCCAGTTTTACTATATAAAAGTGGGGTTTAAGGGGGTCAACCTTATATAGGTATATTTTCGTGATGATACCTGTACTAACGAGTTACATTTTTCGTGTTTATTTGAGGTATTTTTGGCTTTTCAGACTCTAGTTCTCCATACTGTTAACGGAACTAGATATACTTGGCCGGTTTTACACCACTATACTGCAGATTATATTCCATTTCCTTTGTGATCATTGGGTCCATTGTGGTATATTTGAAAATGGAGTTCTGCTCATGTATACGCTAGAGGGCGTAAGCAGTGTTGCAAACTTCATTACTGCCTATGAAGAGTCTCAGTAAAACCGAGGCTCCCATTTTCTTATCCGTAGTGTGTTCTTTGTTTCCAAAGGCAATCTTTTTGACGTTTATTTTACTACACTACAGCTGGTGTTAGTGCCGTGTGGCGGCGGTAGATCGTCTCCCCGTACTTTACCATAGTGCAGATTATATTTCATTTCCTTTGGGATCATTGGGCCCATTGTGGTATATTTAAAAATCGCGTTCTGCTCATGTATATGCTAAAGGGCGTAAGCAGTGTTGCAATTTCATTACTGCTTATGAAGAGACTCAATAAAACCGAGACTCCCATTTCAAATCTGTAGTGTGTTCTTTGTTTCAAAAGGCAACCTTTTTGACGTTTATTTTACTACACTGCAGCTCGTGTTAGTGCAGTGTGGCGGCGGTAGAACGTCTCCCCGTACTTCACCATAGTGCAGATTATATTTCATTTCCTTTGGGATCACTGGGTCCATTGTCTAATTTGATACTTGATACTCGAGTTCCGCTCATGTATACGCTAGAGGGCGTAAGCAGTGTTGCAAACTTCTTTACTGCTTTTGAAGAGTCTCAGTAACCGAGACTCCCATTTTCTAATCCGTAGTGTTTGTTTTTTTTTGTTTCCAAAGGCCGTTTTTTTTTAAGTTTATCTTACATCATGTTTTACAAGGATGACAGCTTTGTAGTTTCCTGTTTGCATTCCTGCACACCAAAGCCCCTTTTTGAAGAAGGGTCTTCTCTAAAAGGAAACAATTCGCTACTTTTAGAGCAGAAAACTTTTCACATCACGAAAACACGCCTATATAGCTTTGACCCCCTTAAACCTCTCTTTTATACAGTAAAACTGGGGTTTACATGGGTACACATTAATTTTTTTATTTCTGCTCAAAAACATAGATTGTGGGTAATCATTAGAACAGCCTCGTCTAGGCGGTTCTAACAAGTGCCCATAATCTATGTTTAGAGCAGAAATATTAAAACTACCAGAATTTTTCATCTGAAAGTTTTCCTTTTTTTTTTGTGGTATAATTCTCAATATATTTGAATAGGCGTTTTTCGTAATGAGCAGCGGTAAAGCAATTTTGGCAAAACTGCCTTCATTGGAAGTGTATTAACTGCCCTTAAACTATCCTGATCAGACTGTGTAAATTTTGGTCATGAAGCAGTATACAAATAAAGCGGCTAATACAGTTATAAATTTTTATCGACCATTCTATACTTGCGTTATAATTTCAATTCCCCTGAAATGCTCGCTTGTCACTCAAAACTAGTTAGCACTTAGTTAATACATTTGTTCTGTCCAATGTCTCGCGTAATAAGACAAGAAACACATTTTGTGGGAAACAGCTTCAGAAACAGCGCGAAACTTGATGACATGGGATAAGTTCCTAGCTGTATGAAATATAAAATATAAATATGGATATATCCAAAAAAAGCCAGTCACAGAACATACTCATTCTAAGGCATCGGATATACAGTAAAACTTAACATTACGAAAAATCGCCTATTGAAAATTTCACTACCAAAAAACTGAAAGTTTTCAGATAAAAATTCTGATATTTTTAAATGTTTCTGCTCAAAACAAAAATTGTGGGTACACAAAATGATACTGCAAAACGGCACGTCATCGGAAAAAGAACGAACAAACTCAAAGAAACTGCAACAGATACAGAACGGTCACAGCCGTTGAGGACTTAAATCTGGTTTTATATGCAACAAACACCGCCCTTAATCTTGATGCAGTTATAGCAGCGCATAATCGTTTGGTCGGAATCCCCAACAGTAGATTAACACAGAAAAAGATATAACAAAATATCGTTTCAATAATGAAACAAAGACGAGGGATCAAAGTACAAAGTTTATTTTGATGAAAACAAATCATTCAAGATTGCTACTGGGATGGGTGGAGATAAGTGAACGAACGTTAATCCATTTTCTTCCTTAATATACATCTTTTATGTCAACCTATTTCTATGCTTGCGGTATTAATTATTGGAATTCTGACACTCTATTGTATTTCATTCATTTGATAGTTCACACAAATGAATAAAAAAAGTTTCTTGAATTAATGGAAAAAAATAGAGTAAAACATTCCCTTGCTTCTAACGAAACGAATGCGCTGGGGATTTCTTTTTTTACTTCTGTTTTGCCAGGTCCCTTCTAAGTAGTAGTCTGCTACAAAAGTAAAAATTCTGCTCCCTGTGGGAGCAAATTATTTCCTTTTAGATAACTCCCTTTTCAGCGCAAAGAAATTTGGACTTCATCGTTAGTTTGACAATACTTATCTTCAATGAACTTTACATGACCAATGACCTATGTTTAAACAACTGCTCAGGTGCGCGACCCAGGAACATTGGGTAGTTTTGTTGATTGTTTGGAGACATATACTAGGGAAAAACAGTGACGTAGTGTTTTAGTCGATGTTACTTGGTTTCACAATCAATTTAGAGATCGTCAAGATAAAGTTATGTGTACTGGAGTACAGCAGACTGGCTCAAGTCTCTAGTGACTAAATTTGTTTTTCTTATAATCCTATTTGAAAATCCACTCAACTAAAACCAAACTAATATCATCACTATAAAGGCTGGTCACTCCATAGCATCATTTTCAACCGCATAATGCGAAACTACTACTTCAGGACATATATGGATAACGAATCCTGTATCTGCTTTGGAATAACTGGAAAAGGCGCTTTTTCAACCTTTTTACCAATGAAAACATAGTCGACTATGGCTATCTCGACTTCGCTTATCTTGTAAAACTGCTTATCTCGAAATGAAAATGTGTTTAAACATGAAAATCTAACAACATGTAACAAAATATTTTTGAAAAGAGGAGAAATTGCTCCAAAGGAGCAATTTCTCTTCTTTTCCACAATTCTTTCAATATATCTCTAATTTCAAGGGTCAAATTATATATTCATTTGTAAAATGTGGTTGTTTCTTTTATTGTTTTTTCTCAATTCTGCAAAGCTGATATGACGAGGTACGGACATCTCGAAATATTTCTTAGAGTCCCTTGGACTTCGAGATAATGAGAGCTGACTGTATGTAGTGCCACTCATATGTTTTCGTGGAGAAACAAGAAAATGTCATCACGAAAACATACTTATATAATTCTGACCCCCTTAAATCCCACTTTTATATAGTAAAACTGGGGTTTACAGGGGTATACATTATTTTTCTTATTTCTGCTCAAAACATAGATTGTGGGTACTCGTTAGAACCGCCTCGGCGAGGCGGTTCTAACGAGTACCCACAATCTATGTTTTGAGCAGAAATAAGAAAAATATCGAGGCGGTTCTAACGAGTACCCACAATCTATGTTTTAAGCAGAAATAAGAAAAATATCAGAATTTTTTTACCTGAAAACTTTCAGTTTTTGGTGGTGACATTTTCAATATATTTGAATAAGGGTGTTTTCGTAATGTTTATCTGGATTCTCATCCTATCTGCTGCCATATTTCGCATTTAAACCATCCGACCATTACTTTGCTGTTTCATTACGAAAACACGCACATTCAAATATATTAAGAATCTTACCACCAAAAAATGAAAACTTTCAGATGAAAAATTCTGGTAATTTTCATATTTCTGCTCAAAACATAGATTGTGGGTACTCGTTAGAACCGCCTCGTCGAGGGAGGTTCTAACGAGTACATGTACCCACAATCTATGTTTTTGAGCAGAAATAAGAAAATTAATGTTTACCCCTGTAAACCCCAGTTTTACTGTATAAAATCGGGGTTTAATGGGGTAAAAACTATTTAGGCGTCTTTTCGTGATGATTTAAAAACAGGGGTACATTTACAAACAACCATCTGGCAAACAGTAGCAACAAGGATCGCCACGAAACAGAAATGCTTATTTTGTGAATCTCTTAGGAGATACTATTTGGAAACATATCATACAGAATCTTATGATTCTGTGAACTGATAGCATTGCACATGCTAATCCGGGCTTTCTAATCCATATATGTATCTAAACATAAATCAAATGATGCGCAGCGCACGAAAAAACCTTATACAATTTGCGGACAAAGCAGTCCAGATCAGCATGCACATTCATGTTATCTAATCTGATAATTCACTGTTCGTCTACACACACTACAGTATCATTTGATTCTGTAAGCGGATAAAGAAGGCCAAAATTTGCGGACAACGCAGGTCCAGATCAGCCTGCGCATAGCGCAGGCTGATCTGGACCTGCGTTGTCCGCAAATTTGCGTAAGGGCCGCTTTCGTGCGTTGCGCATCACATTTCATGGCACATTTAGTATTACTTACCAAAAGCCTCTCGAATTCTTGTCGGCTTGCATTTCTGTTGGTGATAACGTTCCCCACTTGCCCTAGAATAACAATATTTGAACCGCAACGTAAGCAAGCGAATTTTCTGAGATGTGCGCTCAACGAAGACTCAAATCAGCCTGCCTATCCGCGCACTGTATTAAGAAACTTAAGAATCTTGATTATCTAATATGAGCATAGTGAAGAATCTGTTCATACTGTTCTAATGCACAGGCTGATCTGAAATTTTGCAGGGCGCACGTGTTCTAAGGTACGTTTACTGACGCTGTGGTTTATTTAGTCAAATCAGAGTAGAACAAACTTGATGCCACGAAAAAAAAACAGAGAAGAGCGAGACCAGCATGCACAGAGAGAACTGTCCTAAGGGCTTAGCGTCCTCTCTCTCTCTGTGTGTTTCAGCCTCTCTCTCTCTTTCGGTCTGTCTGTCTCCCTCTGTCTGTCTGTCTGTTTCTCTCTCTCTCTCTCTGTCGGTATCACTGTCTCTGTTTCTCTTTCTCTTCTGTCGGTCTGTCTGTCCGTCTGTCCCTCTCTCTATGTCTGTTTGTCTGTCTGTCTGTCTGTTTGTCTGTCTCTCTCCCCTCTTGGTATCTGTTTGTTTGTCTGTTTGTTTGTCTGTCTGTTTGTCTGTCTGTCTGTCCGTCCGTCCGTCTGTCTCCCTGTCTGTCTGTCTCTCTCTCTGAAGTGTGTTAGTTCATCTTTGTATGTTACATGTACTACTACAATCAAACCTCAATACTAACATCTTTGGTACCATGCAAATTTGTTCTAGACATGGTTAATTCAAGCCACTGTGTTTTAATAATAACGCCAGGCCATGAGGCAAATTGATATAATATAGGGATGTCTTTTTGATCTTCTATACAATAATGGTATGTTGAGTGTACTCATTAGAGTCGCCTCATCGAGGCGATTCTAATGAGTACACACAACATAATAAGAAAACATCCCTAAAATATCCATTAATATTTGCTTTCTTGGGCTATTTCGTAGGGACTCAAAAACGAGTTCGAAATAGCCATGGTAAATAAGTCGTCAGTGTTCGAGTCACTGAGGTTTTACTATATATTGGACCAGAAGTTAGGGACATTTATTCGGATGTAAGGGGAATAAATACACTTTCATTGGAGACAACCTCTGTCACAATTATTGTTTTGTCTTATTTATGAACAAGGGTCTACTCTAAAAGGAAAGAATTTGGGACCAAACTCCCAAATTCTTTCCTTTAAAAGTAGATCCACTTTCAGAAGGGCTTGGTGTGCATTCAAGCCAACAGGAAGTGAAAATGTGTACGAAATAGCGGAGAACACACAAATTTATAAAATTGCGGCAGGTGTCGAATTCAAAGCTAATTCATTTAAAATCTTCTTTCATGCATAGTCATTATTTCATTTCTTGGATCTTATTCTATATGGTCCTTAAGAGTGTCATCTACGAAAGAAAACTGGTGTTAACCATTGAAAGTGAAACTTGCAGTATAACTGGTGGTTTGTATCACAATCTTGCGTACAGATGTTCAAGAGAATTGGCGAAGAATACCACAGCAACAGACTGCATGGGTTGTCAGAAGTATCTGTTGTTACTGCTAAATCTGTATCAATTTTGTAGCTGAACATACGAGTTTCTTATAAGCTGTTATTAAACGTGTGATCCGAGTTAATAACCAACAACCACCGGTTACTAAAAGAGTGACCCCAACTGTTTGCAGCATAATATCTCTGCAATGAGCCCTTTGGAACTAATTTCAAGAAATAAAATAAACGGTGAATTCTAAATGAATAGAGTATTTAACCAAAAAAAGTTTAAGCTTGACACATGTCTTAATATCTGCTTTATCACAATAAGCCCAAATATCCCTAACGTTTTGCATTTACAGTCGATTCTCGTTATCTGAATGTCCGAGGGACTCTCTTAAATACTTCGAGATGTCCCCGTACATGCCATTAGCTGTTGATGGAAATCTGTGAGATTTTGCAAATTTTTAGGGGAGATTTGATGAAATTCTGTGAGATTTTTATGAAAATCACTTTCAGGCTTACATAAGTAAGTTAAAAGCCATTATTTTAATGAATTAAGCTTAGGATAGCCATGCTAATGTGTGATTTATTTCTAGTTCTTCAAAAAATAGCTTATTAAATGGTATGAAAATTCTGTGAGATTTGAAAATCTTATGGGAAACGGGGTCCAGAAGGCCAAAATTCTGTGAGATTTTGTCTCACAGTGTGAGGTATGGCATGTATGGTACTTCGACATATCAGATTTGCAGAATTGAGGAAAAAAAATAAATTAAACTACCACATTTCACAAATGAATATGTAATTTGACTACTGAAGTTAGAGATATATTAAAAATATTGTGGAAAAGAAGAGAAATTGCTTCTTAGGAAGTCGAGTTAACGCGAGTCGGCCGTATATAAACTGTATCTGTAAAAACTCGATTAAAATTACATATTTACATTACGAAAACATGCCTATTCAAGTATATAGAAAATTTCACCTCCAAAAACTGAAAAAATTCAGATAAAAATATTGATATTTTTCTAATTTCTATTCAAAACATAGATTGTTGGTACTCGTTAGAGCCGCCTCGGCGAGGCGGTTCTAACGAGTACCCACAATCTATTTTTATGAGCAAAAATAAGAAAAATAATGTATACCCCTGTAAACCCATTGAAAGTGAAACTTGCAGTATAACTGGTGGTTTGTATCACAATCTTACGTACAGATGTTCAAGAGAATTGGCGAAGAATACCACAGCAACAGACTGCATGGGTTGTCAGAAGTATCTGTTGTTACTGCTAAATCTGTATCAATTTTGTAGCTGAACATACGAGTTTCTTATAAGCTGTTATTAAACGTGTGATCCGAGTTAATAACCAACAACCACCGGTTACTAAAAGAGTGACCCCAACTGTTTGCAGCATAATATCTCTGCAATGAGCCCTTTGGAACTAATTTCAAGAAATAAAATAAACGGCGAATTCTAAATGAATAGAGTATTTAACCAAAAAAAGTTTAAGCTTGACACATGTCTTAATATCTGCTTTATCACAATAAGCCCAAATATCCCTAACGTTTTGCATTTACAGTCGATTCTCGTTATCTGAATGTCCGAGGGACTCTCTTAAATACTTCGAGATGTCCCCGTACTTCGACATATCAGATTTGCAGAATTGAGGAAAAAAAAAATAAATTAAACTACCACATTTCACAAATGAATATGTAATTTGACTACTGAAGTTAGAGATATATTAAAAATATTGTGGAAAAGAAGAGAAATTGCTTCTTAGGAAGTCGAGTTAACGCGAGTCGGCCGTATATAAACTGTATCTGTAAAAACTCGATTAAAATTACATATTTACATTACGAAAACATGCCTATTCAAGTATATAGATATTTTAACCTCCAAAAACTGAAAAAATTCAGATAAAAATATTGATTTTTTTCTAATTTCTATTCAAAACATAGATTGTTGGTACTCGTTAGAACCGCCTCGGCGAGGCGGTTCTAACGAGTACCCACAATCTATTTTTATGAGCAAAAATAAGAAAAATAATGTATACCCCTGTAAACCCCAGTTTTTCTATATGAAAGTGGGGTTTAAGGGGGTCAAAATTTTATAGGTAAGTTTACGTGATGCTTAATGTTCTTTCCCTGAAAAGGACGCAGGTGTGCGAATTAATAATGAAAAAAACTTCCCAACGAAGACTTAAATCAACCTACGCAGCACAGACAGATCAGAGCATTTGTTATCCGCATGAGAAATCTTTGCACTACAGACTACCCAAAATGCGTCTAGTGAAGATTCGCGCAGTATGATCTGAATCTTCGCAATGTGGAATTGCACGAAGGTACGTTTTCTGAAGTTCAGGCTCTCAAGGTTTCTTCTACCTAATTGAAGATGAAATTACAGACATGACTGAATCCAATGTTAACGTCAAATACAGAGGCCTTTTTTCTCAGTGCAGATAAAGTACACCTCACCACGGAAACATACCTATGTAGTTTTGACCCCCTTAAACCCCACTTTTATAAAGTAAAACTGGGGTTTACAGGGGTATACATTATTTTTCTTATTTCTGCTCAAAACATAGATTGTGGGTACTCGTTAGAACCGCCTCGCCGAGGCGGTTCTAACGAATACCCACAATCTATGTTTTGAGCAGAAATAAGAAAAATAGTTTTGAGCAGAAATAAGAAAAATAATGGACCTATGATAGATGGATTGACAGAGGGACACTCGTACAACCAATGTGAAACCATAATACCCCACCACTATCATGTGGCAGTGTATAAAAAGAAAAAGATCTGCTAAGGGCTCATCAAATGATGCTTGTTTGATGTTTTTGTGTTGTTTTTTTGCTGATTTTTTTTTTATAAAAGCATATGTTGTGGGTATTCATTTGAAATATGAAAAATATCAGATTTTTTTATGTGAAAACTTGCTGTTTTGGGTGGTGAAATTTTCTATATACAGTCGAACTTCAATGGCTCGACATCTTTGGGACCATAGAAAATTGTTCGAGACATGGGTAGTTCGAGCCACTGAAGGTTAATCATGGCGCCAGGTCAGGAAGCAAATAGCGATAATTTAGGGAATTTCTCGATTTTCTACACAATGATTGTATGTTGAGTGCACTCATTAGAATCGCCTCGATGAGGCGATTCTAATAAGTACACACAATATACAATTCCATGATAAAATAAGTAAACAAAATCCCTAAATATTTGTTCACTTGAGCTATTGGAAGGATTTTGTAGGGACTGAAAAACGAGTTCGAATCATCCACGGTAAACGAGTCATCCGGGTTAGAGCCACTGAGGTTATACTGTATTTGTATGGGCGTGTTTTCGTAATGTGCCAACAAATACACTCAGCCTACTGTAATTTTACGCCCATTTATCTTCATTCTATCTTAGATATCTTTTTTCACCACGGGGTGTATGCTTTTAAGCCGTTCTGTTATACTACAGAGAAAGGATCTTATATATCTTCACATGAGTATTTTATTTCCAAGTCCGACTCTGTAATAGTGCAAATGTACTTGAAGTCAAATGTCGTTTAAGGAAATCTTGTAGTCGACATCATTTATTTTAACAATACCCAATTTTATCTAGCTTGAGTCAGACAGAAAGAGTAATCAATATTCACTTTATAAATTAATACAGACAACTCCCGTTATCTCGACTTCGCTTATCTCGAATAACCGCTTATCACGAAGTATAAATCTGGTCCCAGTTAAAACATGAAAATCTAACAACAGGTGATAAAATATTGTGGAAAAGAGGAGAAATTGCTCCTAAGGAGCAATCCTTCCTCTTTTCCACAATATTTTCAATATACCTCTAACTTCAGGAGTAAAATTACATATTCATTTGTGAAATATTGTTATTCAATTTATTTTTTTTCCTCAAATCTGCAAATCTGATATGTCCGAGGTACGGACATCTCGAAGTGTTTCAGAGAGTCCCTTGGACTTCGAGATGACGAGAGTCGACTGTACCTCAAAACAAGCAATTACTTACCTACAATGGTCGCAAATATGAAAACTCCAATCAAGTAACTCACAATCACAAATGCATACCTGAAACATAAAGACAACGTAGATAAAATATCATTTTCGTAATGCGAACAACTAAGATCGGTTTGTACAGTCTGATCAGGGCATGAGTTTTGTACTTATAGAATCACTGAATAATGTAGAATATATTGAAGTACTGATAAGGACCTGATCAGACTGCGAAAAAGAAAAGGCTGAATTTCGGCTTTGCTTTTCGCATATGTCAAATCCTTTCCTCGCTCCAGTGACTCGGTAAACACACAACGTCGTGTAGATGTGGTCAAAACGTCATGACGTCCTGAAGCTGTGAAACGATTGGGCCATTTGAGCGAAGGAAGAAATCGGCTAAATCATGATTAATATAGAGTTAGCATTCTCGATACGTTAACAAGTCTATGTAATATGTAACCCCATGCTCCCCATTAATATATAATGATAGACATTACGAAAACATGTCTATTCTAATATATTGAAAATTTTACCCCCAAAAAATGAAAATTTTCAGATAAAAAATTCATATTTTCCATATTTCTGCTCAAAACATAGATTGTGGGTACGCGTTCGAACCGCCTCAACGAGGCGGTTCTAACGAGTACCCACAATCTATGTTTCTGAGCAGAAATAAGAAAACTAAAGTATACCCCTGTAAACCCCAGTTGTACTATATAAAAGTGGGGTTTAAGGGGGTCAAAGTTATATAGGCATGTTTTCGTGATGGTGCTTTTTGAATGTTGCTGGCTTTAACCCATTTTAGTCGGGAAATCCCCCAAAAGGGTAATTGGCAAACAGTGCAGATCCAGATCATACGCCGCGTTCTGCTGCGTTCTCATTTAAAACAGGAAATTCAATAAACCATAGAAATAAAAAAAAATAACCAGACACCCTGTTATTGGAAACAGACCAGTCTAAAGAGTTGTGATAGAAGAGTCCACTCGGCGTAAATGGGTTAAACCAGCTTCCTATGTGCTAGTTACTTCTAGCAACACGTTAATAGTATAAATTTCTCTTGATGTGCTTATTAACTATATCATAGTGGAAATACCATGGTTTACATTGGTCTAGATAAAAGGTCCTTCTAATGGATACCTACATGTTCTCTTTGAGGAGAAATAAGAAAAAAATATCAACATTATTTTTATTTAACAGTTGCTTTCCTAAAGTTATGACTTACAAAAGAACGTAGTCTACAAAGTGTGCTAAGCGTAGACCAAGCTCTTTGTGAAAGCCAATACTTGGTTATAAAAATGTTGTGCAGTTCATGGAAAATAACATTGTTCCTGTCCATGAACTTTCATAGAGTGCTTCCAGACAATGACAAACATTCAGATTGTCTACGTCCGTGAACAATAAGTAGACATGTTACAAAGACGTGTTAACATAATTGATTGTCCTTTTAAAAACTGTCAAGTGCTCATAAATTTGTTTGGAAGAGACGCTAGTAAGTGACAGCCGCTGAAAGAACAACACATAGAGCTTAAAAGTAGTTGCGAATGATGTCATGCATGTACTCAGCTAGCATTCTACGTAAATCTATATCGGGCCGTCATCGGCCCGTCAGGGTAGCTGACGGGCCGATGACGGCCCGATATAGATTTACGTAGAATGCTGACTGGGTATCCAAATGTAAAGAAAAACTATGACATGAATTCTTGCAAAACACACCAAGCTATACTGTAGCAAGGGCGGTTGTTCGAAAAGTATAATCATCATGCTACTATAGAATTAGAATCTTCAGCGGACGCATTTTGGATAGTAAAGGATACAAATTTTCTTCATGTGAACAACAAAGACTCTAATCAGACAGTACAGATGCGCCGGGTGATTCGAGCCTGCGTGGTCCTCACATGTCAGAACATCACGAAAATATGTCTATATAATTTTGATCCCCTTCAACTCCACTTTTATATAGTAAAACTGGGGTTTACAGGGGTATACGTTATTTTTTCTTATTTCTGTTCAAAAACATAAATTGTGGGTACTCGTTAGAACCGCCTCGCCGAGGCGGTTCAAACGAGTACCCACAGTCTATGTTTTGAGCATAAATATGAAAACTAACCAGAGCTTTTGTTATATCTGAATTTTATTTATTTATTTTTTTTTTGGAGATGAAATTTTCTTTATATTTGAATAGGTGTGTTTTCGTAATGAGGTACTTTTTCCATCGTTGCAGCTCATTTATTTACATCTCTGGAAAAATTAAATATACTTGATTAGTACTGTGTCAAAGGCTGTTCGCACCTATTTCTCAAGAAAGGCTAGCCGAGAGAAGGCTCATGTGTCATTTTTCGAACGACCGCTGGACCTTAGTTTTACTATATAAAAGTGGGGTTTAAGGGGATCAAAATTATAAGCATGTTTTTGTGATGAAGAGCAAAAGTCAAAGGGCAAAATTTGTCCGTCTTTTGTTTTTGCTTAGGCCGCACCTAAATAGTGATTACAACAGACACAGACAACAGATAGCGGGTGTTATGCAAATATATTTAGATAAGCAACTACACAAAATCTCTTTAGTTAGACTAAATACAAGCGAAGTCCAGCCAATCTAATAAATGTAAGTATGCATACAAGTTCCAGGAAAGATCACAACTATGCCTAATCTATTTACTGAAGAAGTAGTGACAAAATAAAGCATTTTACACAGAATATCCTTGGGAGACACCCGTTCGTTTTGTTACTCAGATCGTACAAGAACTAAAAGAGTTGACACGACCCACCAAGAGGAAAATTGCACCGAAACATATTCCAGTCTAATATCACTGCAATGAAATGAACAAGCTTTTGGGCTAGCCACGAGCATGTATGTCATATGCAACATATAGCGTGGTGAAACCAAATGACCCTTTAAATAGATAGAAGCATGGTATTAAACTGAAAAGTGATTATAAATCATAAGGTTAATCAATTTATTTGATATGTATTTACCCAATACTTACTTAACCCTTTCAATCCTTTGAATGTTTGCATATCCGTTGTTAACCCTGTCATGCTGAATAAATTAAGATGTCACCCCCACTTCTAATTTTCAGCCAGTCAGATCACTTGGTCCTGGTTGTTGACTTAAATTCACATACTTAATAACAAACAGTGCAGATCCAGATCAGTTGGCTTCTTTAGAAGCCGACTGATTTGGATCTACACTGTTTGCTAAGACCAGGCATGTCGTGTTCAATAAGAGAAGAGTTAAAAGGAAGGGTGTCAGCACAAAATCGAAAACAGAATGGCAAACAGTGTAGATCCGGATGAAACAGCTTGTTACGAGCCGTCTCATCTGGATCTACACTGTTTGCAAAGGTACCTGTTTTGTTCTGCAGATACGAAAGGGTTAATGACGTTTTTGTTTTTGAAACTCCCGAACGGGAGG
This sequence comes from Anodontia alba, assembly GCA_964016985.1. Classification (NCBI taxonomy): domain Eukaryota; kingdom Metazoa; phylum Mollusca; class Bivalvia; order Lucinida; family Lucinidae; genus Anodontia; species Anodontia alba. The sequence goes on from OZ024830.1 coordinate 30,995,422, forward strand.
TGGTATAAATATCTGTTACCAGAACGACCAGAGTTCAATGTTCTCCAGTCACGTCCTTCTCTTTCATCTCTTCTACTATATATATCTTTTATCGGTTTTCTCCCTTTCTCTGGGAGACGACATAAAATGGCCCAAACGGGTTGACGTGTCGTTAAACCCCAACACAATCAATCATGCTGTTTGTGCAATGATCCTAGACAAGAGTTAGAACATAGCCTCCAAAGACACTAACAGTGTCTCTAGACACGACATACTAAACTTAATATCTGCTTAGTGCTGAGCAATTGCATCATGATGTCCACGGGCTGTCATCACGAAAACACGCTTATATAATTTTGACCCCATTTAACCCCACTTTTATGTAGTAAAACTGGGTTTACAGGGGTATACATTATTTTTTCTAATTTCTTATTTTGCTAATAACATAGATTGTGGGCAAATATGAAAAATATTAGATTTTTTTTTTATCTGAAATTTTTTTCTTTTTTGGTCGTAAAATTTTCAACATATTTGAATAGGCGTGTTTTAATGGTTACGTTCCCTAAAATACCCATAAATATTTGTCATAAGCTGTCTTATCACGGTAATCGAGCTATCAGCGTTCGCATCACTTAAAAGTCGACTTTATATTGTCACAGTTAAATATCATTAGTTTCGTCCTGTACACATCACGAAAACATGCCTATATAATGTTGAACCCCTAAAACCCCACTTTTATATAGTAAAACTGGGGTTTACACGAGTGTGCATTATTTTTCTTATTTCTGCTTAGAAATATAGATTGTGGGTACTCGTTAGAACCGCCTCGCCGGGGCGGTTCTAACGAGTACCCACAATCTATATTTTGAGCAGAAACATGAAAAATATCAGAATTTTTTTTCTGAAAATTTTCATTTTTTGGTGGTAAACTTTTCAATATATTTGAATAGGCGTGTTTTCGTTATGAGGAATTAAGGTTCAGACTATATCAAAATGCAACTTTGTGAATGTTTTGTCTGTCCCCACTCTTAATTAAAATGGGGATATTGTTGTCTCAGCTAGGCTTCATAATGTGTCTCTCTGTTTGAAGAGCGTCTTAAGAGTACTTGGCCACTAATTGTAGCCCCCTCTGTTCGTACGCCTGTTTTTGTGAATGTACCGACTTGTATTGCCATGGCTTGTGACTCAATGACGGCCTCTTCGTAAAACTTTAACCAGCAGGTTGTGGCTTGACAATGTGTCTTTGGCTTGGCCCGCCGTGGTTCAACTATTGGTTTTCATTTACTCTGGCATACAGTAGAATTGCCATGAGTACTCGTCTTTGTTTATTGTAGTGATTAATTTGAATTTTATGTTTTCGCTTTGATGCGACTGAGTTATGAGCCTTTATGCGAACCACTTTTTTATGTATTTCTGTATAAGCATCGGGACCTAGGGTGAAGTTGGCTGGCCGTAAAGTGCTTTGAACCCCGGGTGGTTCATTTTACTGGCCGTTCTAAGGCGGTGGTCCCGGTGTTAGTCTTACTCTTTGTTGCTTTGTAGTTTATTCTAAGAGGCGATTTGTTTTAAGTCTTGCCTTTTGTTATTTTGTTTCTTGTATTTTTCAGTCCTTGTAGCATTGCGATTATCTGGCTTGGGGAAGAGAGAGCTAATGCTTTTCGTGCCTTTGATCGATTTACGCTTGTTTGGTTTTGTCTGTTTCCTCTTCCTCTTCGTGTCTGGGAAGGGCTGCGGCTTGTGATTGTGGTACTCCCTGGACTTTTCCCTTACCTTTTTGTTCCTTATCTCTTCTTCTTCCGACTGTGACTACGGCCTTTCCTGGGTAACTACATTTGTACTTTTTTATAACTGTATTGCTAACTTGTATCAAATTAGTTTTACAATGTTCAGTATATGGTTTTGTGTTACATGCAATTATGGTTGTCATAGCATCAACAAAGCTCAACATAATATCCTGCGAAATTAGATTTACGACAAAATCATTTGTCTTTTTATGAGTGTTGGACTAATAAATTATGGTAAATAAAAAACTATAGAAAAAATGTCCAATTTTCAGAGCAATCGCACAGCCTGATCAGAATCTTCGCAGGGCCCAGTTTTGGATAGTTAGGCATGCAAATGTTCTTCGTGCGGAGAAGACTGATTAGACTGCGCGGATACACAGGCTGATTTGAGTCTTCATTGGGCGAACATGTCAGAAGGTACGTTTTCTCCCGTTGAGGCTCATTTATTTTGTCATTATTGTGCAGTCGACTCTCGTTCTCTCTACTTTGCGATAGTACAGTGAATCCTCATTACAACGACAGCATTTGTTCCCAAAGACGTTGCCATTAAAATGAATATGCTGTTGTACAGATTACTAAATGAGCATTTATTATTAATATGTAAGAAAAAGATACTGTTTGTTCTTGTTTCCGCATAGAACATATTTTTTTGGATATTTGTTAGAATCGCCTCAATGAGGCGATTGTAACAAATATCCAAAACATATGTTTCTTTAAAGTATTAAGTACAATATTCTTGCATATTTTGTGACTAATTGTTACCTCTTAAGCGAAGGTTTCGTGACAATCTAATTGTCATTATAACGAATTTTGTCGTTGTATAGAGTGTCGGTATAAAGAGGGTTGTCTGTACAGTCGACTCTCGTTATCTCTACTTTGCTTTCTTCAAATAATCGCAAATGAAATTCTGGTCCCTGTTTAAACATAAAAAACTAACAACAAGTAAAAAAAATATATATTGTGGAAAAGAGGATAAATTTCTTCTTTCTCCTCTTTTCCACAATATTTTTAATATGTCTCTCTTCGGTAGTCAAATTATATATTCATTTGTGAAATGTGGTTGTTCGATTTATCTTGCTTCAATTCTACAAATGTGATACTTTAAGGTATGGATATCACGAAGTATTTCAGAGAGTCCGTTGGACTTCGCGATAACGAAAGTCGACTGTACTAGCAGCTACCATATAAATCATTTTGAAAGTAATTCATTTCGGCTCCATGTCTGTCTGTCTGAACAGTTCTAATTTTGTCTTTGTGTATGTCGACTCTATGATTGTCCGAAACACATTTTGGTATGTTCACCCCAGACTCATCAGTTCTTGTTTATAATATTTCGAAGCAAAGTTATGATGAACGATTAATGCGAAAAGTCAGTTCATTTGAGTAGTATAGGATTACAGTACGTTAAGCAAATATTCTTCTCATTGGTACACTAACCATATTTTTAATAAAGTCAAATGTCACATCTCTGAAGGCTATAGTTTCCGATTACTTTATTAAGTTTGTTGTGGTGGTTTGAGGTAATTTAATTTTAAATACATTTCGATAAGCATGATCAATAATAATTCAGCAACTCTAAATATATTAATTAAAACACCTCGGAAATGCCACAGTCATGAAGCGCAGCCAAACCGAGGTAAAGAAAGAATAAGAGAATAGAGAAACCATTGGAGGTACAGGCCTCAAACAAGCTTTACTCACGCTAAAGCTTGCCCTTAATTCGGCTGCAACGGGTAAGTCGTTTGAAAACGTGTAAATGCGGATGAATGCATTAAAGACGGAAAAATATCAGAATAGCTCAGTAGCGATAAAACACTTCTTCGACAAACAGAATGACCACAAGACCAGGATCTGCAACCGAAATCTTGAACTGGAATGGTCAACGTCAAAAATAAAGATGTCCAGTGAGTTCCCTGCTAGAATATGGCCTAACAATGCCACCAAAAAGAAGATTAAACACCCATGAGGTGATGATTAGTACATACAAAACAACGAAAAGCAAACCAACCAGTCCTCTCTTTCCCAATCATGTGAATTACAATGGCCAGGCAGGTCCCGCCAAACACGACAAACCCAGCCACAACGTCTCACAAACAACAAGCATCACAAAAAACTTCAGCAGTTAAAACTACTAGGGGCAGCGCTGGGAGGTATAGCAATTAGGGACCGTGCGGGGAAGTATAGAAAGTTTGTTTATCTGATGATTATTATAAGCCATTGATTTTGTCACGGAGTGCGACTGCCCTGTTCTAACTACTATCTACAAAGTATGTTTTCTATAATTTCTAAAAAAAAATTAAAAAGTTGCTTTTGGAAACACAGAACACAATGAACGAAAATATGAGATCCAGATTTTTTTCATATACAGTTATGTTGTTTGCGAGGCTGTTTAGACGCAGAAGGGTGACAAAACATAACAAAACTATTTCACTTTAAATAATTTGCCAAATACAATATTTGCTGAGTCAAACACATTTACGCTATGGTAGACTTCAGTTCCAAACTATAAGTGAAGACACCCAGGAAATGCTACAATCACGAAGCCCCGCAGCCTTGCCGAAGCAGGAACAAGTAATAACAGAACAAACGCCACATATGAAATCACCGACTCACAAAGAAGAACTGTAACAGAGGAACTAACTGCCTTGGAACATTATCGGGAAACAAACTCTGTCTTAGCTACATGTACCCTTTGTGCTCACGTCACACACTCTGATGTCTTTTTGGGTGCGATTTCTATTCGGAAAACAGGTATTTCCATTTCGTTCTTCAATACATTCAAACGGAACTTTTTACACATAGCGCAGTTAGTGACGCATACATTCAAACGGATTTTTTTACACATAGCGGGGTTACTGACGCATACATTCCCCTTTCTTTCACTACTTTCATTATCTGTCTGCTTACGATGGTTACCGAGAACACTTGAGACAAAACCCTGAAAAACTGACTGGTAGCGAACACGAAAATCCTTTATCCCCCAAACACACTAAACATAAGTTGTGAGAACAGTTTTCGCTTTGAAGCACTTTTATTTACTTACACCTGTTTTCTTGACAGCAACAGAAACTACCTCTTCGGATAGAGTTATATTCAATAAAAAGTACAATACATGAATAAATTCCAACCGGTATTATATATCGTGCGTACTTTTGCTAGTATCATGTTTTTATATTATGATTGGCAACCAGCGTTTTAAATGACTGACATCTGTTTTGATCATTCTGTTTATTTTATACTTGAAGCAATCATTAAGATATTTCCTAAATGGCTGCCCCCCTACCATGCTTTGGAAAGCTCGTGGTTTGAAAAGCCAAATTTGTTACTGGCTTGATGGCAGCTATTTTTGGCGTCAATATTTTGGAGTATAGGAATTATAAGCAGGCAGGTACAATGTATTAGATTGGAGAAGAGGGATATTTCATAGCAGTAGACTACTACATTCTATTATCAGGGCGGGGTAGTCTTTGCATGAAGTTCTAAAATAATAAGTTAAAACTATTAGGATAACGATTTACATCTCTCTCTCTCTCTCTCTCTCTCTCTCTCTCTCTCTCTGATCTAATTTGGTGTTGTGCTGAAACATCGAGTTTCTAGCAGCAAAATACTGGAGTCCCCGACACCTCGTGGTTATACTAACTGCAGAGGAATTGTTAAGTAGGGAGGAGTATTCAGTGATAATTCTGGGATATATTTTCTTATTTCTCCATAAAAATACCCAAAAAACATAGGCTGTGAGTACTCATTAGAAGCGCCTCGCCGAGGCGCTTTTAATGAGTACCACGACATATGTTTTTTTTTTTTTTGTTTTTTTTTGTTTTTTTTTTGGAGAACTGGAGCAAATTATCCCATAATTATCAACAAATACTCCTCCTTATCAAATCCCCTGTAACTGATTGTTATTGTTGTGAATACAAATAATTAAAACATAAATTCAGGGATGGACACACCAGCTACAGGTTGATTCCTCTCATCGGATAGAACAGGTTGGTCGGAAGGCTGGCTGGAAAATGACACCGGGCAGCTGTGCCACGTATCAGACGTTGATAGTTTGGCGGGAACTCCTCCATGAAAATCATGAGCTTCGAGGTCAAAGTTACCCATTTGTCGTCGTTGTTCCCCGCCAAGACTCGTGAATATCCGTAGTAGTACGGTCTGCACAACATTATTATATGTCCAAAAAAAGGTAAGAGAAAAGTCCAGGGAGTGCCACAATCACAAACCGCAGCCCTTCCCAGACCCCAAGAGGAAGAGGAAACCGACAAATCCAAACAAGCACAAACCGAACAAACGTACGAAAAGCACTAAGATTAGCTCTCTCTTCCCCAAGCGAGGTAATCGCAATACTAAAAGGACTGAAAAACACAAGAATAAAATGACACACGGAAAGACATACAACAAATCGCCTCGTAGAATAAACCACAAAGCAACAAAGTGTGAGACTAACACCGGGACCACCGCCTTAGAACGGTCCGTAGAGCAAACCACCGGGGGGGGGGGGGGGGGTGTTTAAAGCACTTTTACAGCTAGCTAACTTCACCCTGGGTCCCGATGCTACTCTTAATACAGAAACACATAAAAATTCGGTTCGCATAAAGGCTCCCAACTCAGTCAATGCATCAAAGCGAAAACATAAAAATCAAATTAATCACTATAATAAACAAAGACGAGTACTCATGGCTAATTCTACTGTATGCCAGAGTAAATGAAAACCAATAGTTGAACCACGGCGGGCCAAGTCCCGGTAAAAGAACAACACAAAAGCAAGTGTCATTTAATACGACGTCGTTCAAGTGTACCTCGCCGCTGTTTCCAAGCTGCTGTGCCTCCCCGCTATTTCCAAGCTGCACTTTATTACTGAACGCCATGGTTGTCAGTGTATAGTTTCTCTTATCTGTTCTATTAGTTTACCAGAATAAAATCAATAAATAAATGAAATAAAATTGTGTGATGCTCAATATTTTACCGCCAATTTGAGCACTGCAAGGAAGCTGTCGGCTTTATTTTCTCTCGACTTGTTAGCTTGTATATAATCTTCTGGAAGGCAAAAGCCGAAAAGTATGATTTAAAGTTGGCATAATCGACTTCATTATCAACGTGGAAGCTGCCAGGCTTTTTTTTTTTTCATTCAGCCTGTTTATGTGGCAGATAAGATCATTACGAAAACATGCCTATTTAAATATATTGATAATTTCACCACGAAAAAACCTGAAAGTTTTCGGATAAAAATTCTGATATTTTCCATATTTCTGCTCAAAACATAGATTGTGGGTACTCGTTAGAACCGCCTGTAAACCCCAGTTTTACTATATAAAAGTGGGGTTTAAGGGGGTCAAAATTATATAGGCGTGTTTTCGTGATGTTTCTTTCGTTTTTCTTTTTTATACCGCCAAAGACGAGTTTATCGTCATCGCCAGAGGGATGGATATGGGTAACGTATTATTGTACATCCAGGTGAAGCTTTGATTTTATTTTCTAGGGTGCATTAAAATAAAAGAGTGTTTTGTTACAGAATCGCAGTTTTCTGTAGTAGATAACATTTACATTCCTGACACTTTGGCCTTAGTGTACTCAGTAACCACGGAAAGCAGTGGGACAATCAAAGTAGCTAAAAAAGGAGATAATTATGCCCCACCAACTGCGCTTTGTGTTAAACTTTTTACGTCAGACTGTATGAAGAAGGAAATGAAAATACCTTTTTTCCGAATACAAGACGCTGCCGAAGGTGTCATCAACAGTATGACGTAAGCACAAATGGTAGCAAACACGAATATTGTTTGACGACAGTGGGAACGGGCAGTAAAAGAAACTACTGGGTAGGGGTGCTTAAACCAGTTTTAGTACTGATTGGGAAATGCATATTTTTGTCATCACATACAAGTCTAATAAAAACTATCATTTTATATTTAAATATTTGGGCATGATTTTAATTTTGGGCTTTGCCTATCAACTTATCATATGGCATTTGTACAACGAAGCAAACAGTTACACAGCTATGAAAAAATTGTCTTGAGTGATTATTCATAAAAATTACACATGCAAAATTATGATCGAAATTACCAGAAAAGTTTATCATATCTTTAATTCTTATGCACATTTTCGTTGTCATAAATATATATGGACATGCCTAAAAAGGCCACAATCAAAGCAAACGGCCCGCCCTCTTAAGATACCATATAAAGGATCAATTACATGAAATGGTAATACAACAAATAAAGACGATCAGTAACAAAATATCACTTTAGAACGATCAATAGTAAAAGCCAAGATGTCCATGGAGAATCACAATCACAGAATATAGCATACCAATGACACTAAAAGGAAAAGGTAAACGAAATATGACGAACTGAATACGTTACAAAACAGAAACCAAAGCAACTAAGTGTTGGTGGGTTGAATCTTGTTTTATTGACGCACAGCTTTTTTTTTTCTGTGCAATGACGCAAAATTATTGTTTGCATTTGAAATGTGAGTTTTACTGAAGGCTTCAGCTTCTGTCTTTGCATCTTTTAAATGAATATAACAGAAGTTACATATTTACTTAATATACATCAAGAAAACATGCATAAGTAATTTTGACCCCTTTAAACCCCACTTTTATATAGTAAAACTGGGGTTTACTGGGGTATACATTATTTTTCTTATTTCTGCTCAAAAACATAGTTTATGGGTACTCTTTAGAGCCGCCTCGTCGAGGCGGTTCTAACGAGTATCCACAATCTATGTTTTGAGCAGAAATATGAAAGATATTGGATTTTTTTTGTCTGAAAAGTTTCATTGTTTTGGTGGTAAATTAATCAGTATATTTGAATAGGCATGTTTTTTAATGATTATGATGGACATGAGGCACGGCCTTTCTTCAAGCTCGAATTTAGTATTCAGTAGAATCCACCTACGACAATACCTAGTTGTCTAGCTAAATCTTGCATTACCATTCAGATATATGATTATATTTTCCATATGCAGATGTAATAGTTCAAATTATACTGAAACAATCCTTTATGATCTTCTAATCAATGACACAGATTAGCTATTCTTCTCAAACAGCTGCTACTTCCATGTATCAAAAGTATTCTGCATTCTATATCAGAACAATGGATTTCTACTCCGTTTTGGTCAGCTCTAACTAAAACTGCGGGCTTTTGATTGAAATGGATACATTTTCGGAGGAGACAATTCTATTGAAAGTTTTTTTTTTTTTTTTGTGTCCCTTCTAAAAAAGTGTCTACTTGCCTTTTAGATTAGATCCCTTCTCAGAATTGCTTTACGCGCAGAAAGCAAACAATCGTGAAAACATACCTCTATAATTTTGATCCTCTTAAATCCCACTTTTATTTAGAAAAACTGGGGTTTACAGGGGTATACATTATTTTTCTCATTTCTGCTTCAAAACATAGATTGTAGGTACTCGTTAGAACTGCATCTGTTCAAAACATAGCCTGTGGGTACTCGTTAGAACCGCCTCTATGTTTTGAGCAGAAATATGAAAAATATCTATCTGAAAATTGTCAATTTTTGTAAGTGTAATTTTCAGTATATTTGAATTGGCGTGTTTTCGTATTCCGGGGAAAATACATAAATGTAAATATCCAGAAAAATGAGAAACAAACAATGACAAAATAACGGCACAGTTGCAACAGCCAACATACACGAAAACACGCCTAGTAAAATATATTGAAAATTTTACAACCAAAAAAGAAAATATTTCAGATAAAAATTCTGATATTTTTATATTTCTGCTCAAAACATAGATTGTGGTTACTCGTTAGAACCGCCTCGGCGAGACGGTTCTAACGAGTACCCACAATCTATGTTTTGAGCAAAATAAGTAAACTAATGGTATCCCTGTAAACCCCAGTTGTTTTTTTAACAGCAAAAAAGTGGGGTTTAAGGGTATCAAACTTATATAGGCGTGTTTTCGTGATGTAAAGAATTGCCTGTGAACAGTCAGTTGAAACAACGACTGAGCAAGAGCATGGGTCTAGTTTTACTTGATCGAGAAACCTCGCCCTTGATGCATCATGAAAACATGCCTATGTAATTTTGATCCCCCTTAAATCCCTCTTTATATAATAAAACTTGGGTTTACATGGGATACATTCTTTTTCTTTTTTTTTCTGCTTCAAAACATAGACTGTTGGTACTCGGTCAGAACCGCCTCAACCACGAGGTTCTAACGAGTACCCACACTCTATGTTTTGAGCAGAAATATGAAAAATCATTATGAAAACACACCTATTCAAATATATTGAGAATTGTACCACCAAAAAAACTGACAATTTTCACATAAAAAAAAACTCTGATATTTTCATATTTCTGCTCAAAATATAGATTGTGGATACTCGTTAAAACCGCCTCGGCCAAGCGGTTCTAACGAGTACCCACAATCTATGTTTTTGAGCAGAAATAAGAGCACTAATGTATACCCATGTAAACCTCAGTTTTATTTAAAAAAAAAACGGGGTTTAAGGGGGGTCAAAACTATATAGGCGTGTTTTCGTGATGGTCAGAGGTTTTTATCTGAAAATTTTTAGTTTTTGGCGGCGAAATTTTCTATATATTTGAATAGACGTGTTTTCGTAATGAGCTCAAAACTGCAAATATTTATTGGGTCTGCGTAGGATCTTTTACATTATTTAAGGCGTCTCCCCTGTACGATGGCGGAAACGTTACCAAGTGTACCATGTCACTTTAAGAGTATCAATTAGTCTATTTCAGCTTGAAGTTCAGTTATGCACGATTATAAAAGGCATATTCATGATGAATTGCTGCCAAGATAAACGCTTGTAGATATAGGAAAGGTTCAAGTCATAACAGATGTTTGCGATGCACTCTAAAATATCACTAAATTCAGGATGAGCTTCAATTTATAGAAGGTATTAGCGGGATTCGGCGTTTTTGTGCTTATGTCGCCCATATTCGCTGTAAGAGTGGTAAAAAATCTACCTACTGTTTGCGGTTGCTGATTATTATTGTTTCTATTGTTTTTTCCATGGTACTTCTGATATGCCTCAAAAGGAGACTACTTTTTTTTCTGCTTCAGTTGAGTGAATATCTACTGTCTGATGCCTATGGCTGCTGCAATTTGCTAACGGTAACGGTTGGTGTTTTGATTTTCCATCAGTCCGTTCCTTAGTCAGTCTGTCTGATCATCGTCAATCTATCCACATCTGTTGACAGTGTTTCTCATATATATCAACAGTTACGACCTAACCACCGAACGCTTGGTTCTTAATAAAATCGTGAAAATAACTGTTTGCTGACACAAACCATGTATTCAGGGGAATGGCTGCATATATCTAGGAGAGTCAATTTGTCAAAACTGTTTTCTTCGCCATGGTGACAGAGGTCTACTCTGAATGAAATAATTTCTTCCCGTTTTGCAAAGGGCTTGATGTCTAGGAAGGCAAACAGGAAGTCACAACAGGTTTCTCCATTGTGAAAAAAAAAAAAAAAAAAAAGGAAAGCAAAGACAAAACTCTTAAAATTTCGTTCAAATCTATGGCATCTAATATTGCTGAAAGAGCGAATCATAGTCATATTCATACATCCAGCACTGTAAATTTTGGTTGTGTTCATACTAAGTATATTTAGGCAAATACTAGACTAATACAGTATATGGCATATATAGACAAAGAGCTCCGAGGGAGACGATTTGCATGACATGTCAATTTACCACACATGTCCTATATTTTGACGGTCCATTAGACTACCCATTATAGTGTTTAAATCCTGATCTAACTCTGTGTTCTGAGGCGTCTGATCTGGGTCAACACAGTTTGATTAGGCCTCGTTTGTCTGAATATTCAGGGTAAAAATCAATAAATGAGTAAATTACTGCACTAACTAATGCTTTTGGACATCCGAATGTTGGTACAACTTTTATCTGCTTTACCTTGATGTCATCTTTTGGTAGCAACTTCACTCTATGTTAACCTGTTTCCTTTAGCTGCAGCTTTTGCTTGCAATGCACATGTATAATTGCTAGAGAGTTGTGATGATTGCAAGGCATTACATTTCATCACGTAAACATGCCTATATAATTTTGACCCCCTTAAACCCACTTTTATATAGTAAAACTGGGGTTTACAGGGGTGTACATTATTTTTCTTATTTCTGCTCAAAAACATAGATTGTAGGTACTTGTTAGACCCGCCTCACCGAGGCGGTTCTAACGAGTACCCACAATCTATGTTTTGAGCATAAATATAAAAATATCAGGGTTTTCTTTTTTTATCTGAAAATTTTCAGTTTTTGGAGGTAAACTTTGAATTTTCTATAGATTTGAATAGACGTGTTTTCGTTATGTGAATAGTTGAATATAGAGACTTTGTGTTATTTAGTCTGCAGTTTTAAAGGTTATTCTGAAGTAATAACTATATAGCCAGTGTGATGGTTGGCAACATTATAATTGTTAAAAAACGCTAGGGTTGACATAAAACAGGCGCCTGTTACCAAACAAGCCACAACTACGAAGCATAGCCTTGCCATCACGAACAAAAGCCTATATAATTTTGACCCCCTTAAACCCCACTTTTATACAGTTAAACTGGGGTTTACAGGGAAAACATTATTTTTCTTATTTCTGCTTATAAACATAGATTGTGGGTACTCGTTAGAACCGCCTCACCGAGGCGGTTCTACCGAGTACCCACAATCTATGTTTTGAGCAGAAATGTGAAAAATATCAGAGTTTTTTACCTGAAAATTTTCAGTTTTTGGAGGTAAAATTTTCTATATATTTGAATAGACGTGTTTTCGTAATGTGAATAGCTTAATGTAGAGACTTTGTGTTATTTATTTAGTCTGCAGTGTTGAAGGCTATCTGAGGCAATACCATAAAGCCAGTGTGATGGTTGTCAACATTATAATTGTTCAAAAACGCTAGGGTTTACATGAAACAGGCGCCTGTTACCACACAAAAGCCAAAGGATTTCAATGATTTTGATTTCGGTGTAGTTAGTTTGTAAACGCCTTTGCAATATATAAAAACATATTAATATATTTATTATATTTACCGCAAAAATTCAAGCACATCACGAAAACACGCCTATATAATTTTTTACCCCCTTAAACCAAACGTTTATATAGTAAAACTGGGGTTTACAGTAATATACATTATTTTTCTTATTTTGCGAGAAAAACATAGATTGTGGGTACTCGCCGAGGCGGTTCTAACTAGAATCCACAATCTTTGTTTTGAGCAAACATATGAAAAATATCAGAATTTTTTATCTGAAAATTTTCCTTTTTTGGTTGTAAAAATTTCAATATATTTGAATAGGCGTGTTTTTGTAATGTCTTAATTTCTTACTATACTTCTACTAACATTTTAATAAGACAATCTGGATCTTTGTTGAGATCTAGAAGTACTGACGAAATAGCAAACATTGCAGGTCCTAATCAAACTGCTACTTAAGAGTAGTTTAATCTGGGTCTATAATGTTTTCTCAGACCTATCTGTCCATATACCTAAGGTAAATACAGTATTTACATTATGAAAACTGGCCTATTCAAATATATTGAAAATTTCACCACCAAAAACTGAAAGTTTTCAGTTAAAAATTCTGATATTTTTCATATTTCTGCTCGAAACATAGATTGTGGGTACTCGCTAGAACCGCCTTGCCAAGGCGGTTCTAACGAGTACCCACAATCTATGTTTTTGACCAGAAATAAGAAAAATAATGTGTACCCCTGTAAACCCTAGTTTTACTATATAAAAGTGGGCTTTAAGGGGGTAAACATTATAATTATAGGTATGTTTTCGTGATGTTAATTTATTTTGCCAGGACGTCTTGAATACTGAGTGATGACACCCAAGACACACATAGTTTAATTCACCGTGTTTTATGGACTTGCATTTCAGCTTCTAGTACAAAAGTATTGGGGAACTCAATAACAAATACCACTTATAAACAGAAGAAAAAAGATGAATTTAGAATTTACTTTTATATCTACAGTCTTTTCTGGTGGCAGTCCGAAAAACGGTAAACTATTTTGAATGGAATTTTTAATGTTGTACTATTGTTGACGTAGTCAACCTGACACTGATGATTCAACCTGACACTGATGAATCATACGTAAGTGAACAATGATGTTATTCAATTACTTGCAAATAATCGAATAGTAAAATAATACAGACAAATATATAAAATATTATTTTAAATGTACTCACAGCCCCTATGATTTCTGTAGACAACGGCTCTAAGACGGATTATGGTCGTGTCTGTGTACCTGTACAGGTCCATAGTCAGATTTAGATTTTCATGCTCCTCCTACTTGACTTTTTTGTACATTGGTTCAATGATAATGTTCTAGAAATACACACGGCTATCGTTTTTGATCATTGTTTGTAACTCAAAGATTTGTACTATTTTAGTCATTTCCTTCTGAAAATAAATCTGCCTTAGCTCCAACATATCTCACGACAGGTTTCTAATAACTACTGTTAATGATACATATGACACGCAGATTAGTTTAACGCTTAGCACTCTGGGTAAAAAATTCAGCAGCAGACATTTTGAAATATTTTTCCCAGAAAACCGGTTTTGAATTTTAATGAAAATTGCCACTAATGCAGACACTTTGCATGAAAATGTCAAAAGCTGCTTTCTGGAGAAGCTAAGACAAATATCAATTTTTTTGTCTTCTGAATTAGCTCACAGAGTGCATTACGCAAACATGCCTATTCAAATATACTAAACATTTTTACAACCAAAAACGGAAAATTTTCAGATAAAAACTTTTGATATTTTTCTTATTTCTGCTCAAAACATAAATTGTGGGTACTCGTTAGAACCGCCTCAGCGAGGCGGTTCTAACGAGTACCCACAATCTATGTTTTTGAGCAGAAATAAGAAAAATAATGTATACCCCTGTAAACCCCAGTTTTACTTTTTAAAAGTGGGTTTTAAGGGGGTCAAAATTATATAGGTATGTTTTCGTAATGAGTAAAAGCTAGCAATGCGCAGCGCCGAGAGAAAATGGGCAACAAATCATTATACGAGCCGCGCAACAGCATTTCCTATAAGACTGCATGTGTGCCAGCGAAGACTCAGATCAGCCTGTGTATCCGCGCAGGCTGATGAAAGTCTTTGATGTCGGCCCATCACGAAAACATGCCTATATAATTTTGACCCCCTTAAACCCCACTTTTATAAAGTAAAACTGGGGTTTACAGGGCTTTACATTATTTTTCTTATTCCAGCTCAAAAACATAGATTGTGGTACTCATTAGAACCGCCTCGGCGAGGCGGTTCTAACGAGCACCCACAATCTATGTTTTAAGCAGAAATATGAAAAAATGTCAGATTTTTATCTGAAAATTTTCATTTTTGGGTGGTAAAATTTTCAGTATATTTGATTAGGCGTGTTTTCGAAATGATCTGCCAAAAGTGTCTGGGCTCACATTAGACCGCAAAATAGTTGCAGTCTGATCAGCCATTTCAAGATCATTGGATACCGATTATCATGGACAACAATAACATATGATCAGAATACGAATATTGATCTAAGGTTTTGCTGCTCGCACTTCGCACAAATTTCAAAAGCCTCTTTTTATCTGAACCGGGCTCAGCTATCATCAGTAAAACTGATATTTCTCTGTGGATGCTTACATGCAATGTGTAGCAAGTATATGTAATACTTTAATCAACGACAGCCTCACCAAACAAAAGACAGGCGCAACATTTAATATCTTTATACAGATGGTGGTAAGAAAAAAATAAATATGAATCAGATTTCCAATGCTTCAAGTGGATCAACCTGAGGTAGGAGGTCTTTAAATTTGAGTTGTTTTACTACCCAGTCATTGTGATTAACCTACTCACAATACATTTGTCTTTAGAACGGTGTAAAATTACCATATAATATGCAAACAACTGTCAAGCATTATGTAAAATGTTTTGCGACAAAACAATTATCTCAACTCAACTTTTAAACAACAAATAACCTTCAGCCTATTTCTTTAACGCCGAGGAGATATTTTGAAACTTATATTAAATGAGACGTAGTTGGGTAACATATCCGAACATTTTTAAGCAAATAGCAAATATTATGTAAACAAACGACAAAATAGTATATTAATGGTTTTGAATAAAGTGGAAGAATTTAATTACAGTCGAACCTCAATAGCCCGAACACCGAATTTATCTCATATAAGCTTATCTTAGTACGGAACAAATATTATTAATGATGGTAGCACACAAATTATTGCTACTAATGCTTCAAGGGTATACAACCCTTGTTTATGCACCCAAACCATCTTCTCATTATATTTGTGACAGCGCATGACAAAATCAACAGAATGGCATGTGCGCCCAGCGTAGACTCAAATAAGCCTGGGCATCCGCCCAGTCTGATCAGTCTTCGCTGTACGCAAGAAGAAAGCTTGTGTCCTTAGCTAACCACTGAGCGCACAGCGAAGACTGATCAGACTGGGCGGATGCCCAGACTGATCTGTCTTCGCTGGGCGCACATGCTATTTTGTTGGTTTTGTCATGCGCTGGATCATTTAATATGCGGCATAACCCACCTCCTCTTTACATTTTTCAATTGTAAAACGTGATGTAATTTCTTTCCGTACCCCCATTATAAAATTTGAGATTTAATTTGCAAATGCCACATTATCGTGTTACATCCATAATCACTTTAAACGTTATCATTTTTAGGCTAAATTATTAGATGAAAATTAGCGCATTTTTTTTTCTAATTTTTCACAGAAAATAAGACGACATTTCAATTAAATTGTTGGGAGACAATCTGAATGAAATGTCAAGTCTTATTTTGTTATCCATGAAAACAAAAACAAAACAGTGTGTGAAGTTGGCTTGGGATTCGCAACTTGGAATATCGATTTTGCCCAACCATAACCGTTACTTTACTATACTTTACTACTACGGAATAAATCGAATACCAAACTCCATATTTCAAACTCCAGGTCAACTTCATACACATAAAAAAAAACAAATAGTTTTAAATGTTGTCTGCTTTTTTTTTCTGCAGGCTATAATTTTCACTTTTGGAATGTCTCTTAGTCTAATTTTCTTGCGCAAAGTTGTGTCTTTCAATAAAAATGTTTTCATAAAGTATTTCAGGAAAAACAAAAAACAACAGAAAAACTGACAACAATAATACCCCGCCATTATCATGTCGGGGCCAAATAACTCTGTCAACAATTGACGAAATTCACCAATGAGCAATCCCAAACCAGATCTCCACAATATCAATGCACTTGTCAAATTTAGTGAAAATCTATTAATATTTACTAAAGTTATTGTCTGTTCTGAAACTAAAGTACGGATGTGTTGCGGGCAAATAATTCCGTCGAAAAAATAACGCAATTTGTCCATTAGCAATTCAAATGCAGATATCTACATTATCAATGCACATACCAAGTTTGGTGAAAATCCATTGACATTTACTAAAGTTACCGTCCGGAAATGAAAATACGGACGTGTCGAGGGCAAATAACATTCTACATTAACAAAATTTGCCTTTAGCAATCCCAAACCAGACCTCTACAATAGCAATGCACACAATAAGTTTGGTGAAAATCCATTGACATTTACTAAAGTTAACGTCCGGAAATGAAAATACGGACGTGTCGAGGGCAAATAACATTCTACATTAACAAAATTTGCCTTTAGCAATCCCAAACCAGACCTCTACAATAGCAATGCACACAATACGTTTGGTGAAAATCCATTGACATTTACTCAAGTTAGAGTCCAGAAACGAAACAACGGACGGACAACCATCGCGATTTCATAATATACCCCGCCACATTGCTCTTCGGTATCATATTCTACTGTGTCCAGAGATTATGTAAATTGACAGCGAGGACATTATCTTGATCAGAGTGTGCGGCTGCCGGGCTGATCTGAATCTTCGTTGTACTCATATGAGTTAATGACGTCTTCTTGATGTATTGACGTAACCCTTAAAGCGCTAACCACAACTGTAGTAGACGCTAGTTTGATTTTTTGTTGTTGTTTTTTTTGTGAGGAAATAAGATGTCTTGTAGACGATTCACGTAAAATGCCAAGTCTTATTCCTCGTAAAAGTAATTTGAAAATAGAACGCTGTCCGCTACAATTTTGCTAAGCGTTTCAAGGGTTAAATGTCACGCTAATTAGGTCTGATTATCCCAGTTTGAAGTCAATGGTACAAAGAAAAACAGTTACTTTGTCAATTATTATTACTTACGCATTCGGCTTTGTTTTACTTTCAATCTATTCTATCAAAGGCTTTTTCAAGAGGCTTGTTTAAGGACTGTAATGTACCAAATTTATTAAGTACTCCGCCAGACATGCCTAAGCAAACAGTGTAGATCCAGATCAGACGCCGCAAACGCGGCGTCTGATCTGGGTCTACACTGTTTGCCACTCATCTAGTAATGATAAGACACATCGTCAACAAAACGTTCCACATTGAAGGCCTTGACCGTTCATAAATATATTTGAATAGGCTTGTTTTCATGATGGACTAGTCTTCACGAATGCGAGTGTTCGTCTTCAGTTCTTTGTGACCAGCTGTGGTGTAGTAGGTTTATAGACCGTCCTTGTACTAGAGGTCGCATATTTGAACTAACTAACCTCTTAACCTTCAGTACTCTGGGAAAATTTAAGGAGACGGCATATTTAAATATTTTTTTTTTCTTATTTTCCCAGAAAACAGGATTAGACGCTTAAAAAATGTGTCCAATAGGGACAACTTGCATGAAATGTCAGATTCTGTTTTCTGGAAAAGAAATAGGAGTCACTTTGCATGAAATGTCAAATCCTGTTTCCTTAGGAAAAATAAGACAAAATATCACCAATTTGTTGTCTACTGATTCAAATGAATTAATTTGTTGAAACGAATTAAGTATTGAAAATTTGTATTTGGCAAAAAATAGTTCGATAATGTTAATTCGTGTCAAAGAATTAAAAAAATATCGAAATAATGAATTAATCGTTTCAGTGAACTCATTAATAATTTTTAATAACGAATAAATAATTCGTTTAAACGAAGTGAAATAATAGATTAACTTATTCATTTGAACGAATGAATTCAAAATAATCAATTAGCTAAATAACAAATTAATATATTTGTTTGAACGAATCAGTTATGCGAGATCATCACGAAAACATGCCTATATAATTTTGATCCCTCTAAACCCCTCATAGTTTTTTATAGTAAAACTGGGGTTTACAGGGGTATACATTATTTTTCTTAGTTCTGCGGCTTAAAAACATAGATTGTAGATACACGGTAGAACCGCCTCGCCGAGGCGGTTCTAACGAGTACCTACAATCTATGTTTGAGCAGTAATATGAAAAATATCAGAGTTCCTTTTTATCTGAAAATTTTCAGTTTTTGGAGGTGAATGTTTCTGTATATTTGAATATGCGTGCTTTCGTAATGTAATGAAATAATACATCTGGATGATAATATCACGGGCTCCGTTCGTCTAAAATCAAAACACGATAAAATTTCTCCAAAATGTTATCAATTTATTCGTTGTTTAAGAAATAGAACAGCTTAAGCCGTGAATTGTTAAATACTAATAAATCACAGGTTGGAGGCTAGTTGTATATGTTATGTAGATCAAATCACGAGCGAGTAGCGCGAGTGGTATATCTACTTACATGTACAACTGACCGACAAACTCAACAATTCACGCACTAGAGCTGTTCTATTTCGATTCTGACACATTAAAAATCGACAAAAATGTCGTTGATTTCCTTCAGATTTCCCAACCTTCCCCCATTATTCAACGAAACACCGCCAACTTCCTTGGCAGTAACACATACATTAACGTCTATTTGTAACAAATCCGATGCGAAAAAAAACGACGTTACACAGTCTAACGTCCAGGAAACGGCAAATGTCTTCGAAAATAAATCTGAAGAATGTCACGTAACGGCGGCTCTTCGCGTCAAGTTCTTCTGCCCACTGATTTGTTGCAGAATGAAACACATTTCCGTTGCCTTTATATGCGTGTTGTGTCAGAATTCAGAATTCTGCAATAGAATGACCCAGTTTGTAAGCACAAACGATTCTCAAGCTTACAATTTCACTCGTAATTGTCACTCATGTTTATAGCTGTCATTTCATTTCATCACAAGAGCTAAACTTAAATAACTGAACCGCGACAGGAGAAAATATGTCTTCGGGAAAAATACAACCAGTAAAGATCTAGCTCATCCAGTGGAGAAATATAGTCTGACAAGGAGCTTTGCACGGCGCGGCCTAAATAAAACAAGAGTCCCATGGGCCACAACGCTCACCTGAGTTAACTGCTTCAAGTTAATCAGGTCATTTACTCATCATTCTCTATCAGCCTGTAAAGTTTCAAGGCTTAAACAGTTTTTGAGATATCTTGCTTATAAGGGTAACATGCTGAAATTTTCAAAGGGCCCTAAATAAATAAATAAATAAATAAATAAATAAAATAAAAAAAAGGGGGGAGGGGAGGGGGTGATAAGAGGAACATTTCTGTGAAATCATTTTGAAATCAGGTCACTGGCCAAGGAGGAGATTTCGTTTAATATGTTTTTTTTTCTACTTTTAGCTCTGGTTGCCTTTTTTTTTCAGCCGTGCTGACCTATTTTAGCAATTTTGGTAAAGGGCCGTAAGAGAAAATACTTTGAAATCAGGACACTGACTGCTGCGGAGATGTCTTTTAATAGTTTTTCAATTTTTAGCTCTGGCCGCTATTTTTTCAGCCAAGCAGAACCATTTTAGTTATTTTGGTAGAGGTCCATTGGAGGAATACTGTGCAAATATTATGAAATCGGGACATTGGACAAGGACGAGATGTCGTTTGAAGATTTTCTATTTTTAGCTCTGGCGGCCATCTTGTTCAAAGGAGTATAACCATGGCAGCTATCTTGCATTTCCGACTGACACAATTTTAGCTCGTTTCAATCCAGACGTCATCCTGTTGCTACAGAGGAAGTTTCAGCTCAATGCGACGAAACGTTTGGGAAGAGATGTCCAAAATTGATTTTCAAGATAGCGGGCGGCCATCTTGGATTTTCTATTGGCTCGTTTAGCTATTTTGTGTCTACTAGGCGCCCAAATGCTCATCATTAAATTTCCATTTAACTGGATTACAGAGGATGTCCAAAATATGAATTCTCAACATTTTCCCATATAAATGTATAGGGCCCATACAAATGCATGGGGAAGCAAATTTGACCTTGCCGTAAAAAGGTCAAACGTCAACATAGGACCATCGTTTTTAGCAATTTTGGTAGATCTACTGTCCCCGATAAGTTGTGCATAGATTAGGCCCTAGGGCTTATTTGGTTCTGGAGAAGAAGATTTTTAAAGGTTTTTACCATATATGGGCATGGCAGCCATCTTGATCAATGGACCATGACCATTAGCTATCTTTCGTTCCCCTGCCCCAAGGAGGCCCAATGTAACATTTCAGCAACATTGGTCCAGAGGCTCAGAGAAGTCATTTGAAATTATCAACTTTTTTCCATACAAATGTAAACAAATGTAAGCACGGGGCCCATACAAACGCATACGCAAGCAAACTTGACCTTGCCGTAAAAAGGTCAAACATCAATGTACGACCATCATTTTAGCAACTTTGGTAGACCTCCCGTCCCTGATGATTTCTGAAAAAGATTCAGCCTGAAGGCATCCTATATTCTGGAGAAGATTCTTAAAGGTTTTTACCATATACGGGCATGGCGGCCATCTTGGTCAATGGACCGCAACCATTATAGCAATCTTTCATTCCCCTGTCCCAGGGAGGCTACAAATAAAATTGGAGCAACACTGGCCCAGAAGCTTCAGAGAAGAAGTCGTTTGAAATTGTCAAAATTTTTCCCATACAAATGCATAGGGAAGCAAACATGACCTCATTGTAAAAAGGTCAAATGTCAATGTATGACAATTATTTTAGCAACTTTGGTAGACCTCCCGTCTTCAATGATTTGTGCAAAGAGTCAGCCCCGTAGCATCCACGGTTCTGGAAAAGAAAATTTTTAAATGTTTTTACCATATATGGGCATAGCGGCCATCT
This sequence comes from Anodontia alba, assembly GCA_964016985.1. Lineage (NCBI taxonomy): Eukaryota > Metazoa > Mollusca > Bivalvia > Lucinida > Lucinidae > Anodontia > Anodontia alba. The sequence goes on from OZ024830.1 coordinate 31,017,214, forward strand.
TAGCAATCTTTCGTTCCCCCAACCTAAGAAGGCTGAACATGAAATTTGAGCAAAATTCGCTTAGTGGCTTCTGAGGAGAAGTCGTTTGAAAATGTTAACAGACGGACGGACGGAGGGACGCACGGACGGGCGATGGACAAAAAATGATCACTATAGCTCATCCTGAGCATAGCTCAGGTGAGCTAAAAAGATTTTTTCTTGAGATTATATTTTGAAAAATTCCAAACTTAGTCGACTTTAACGGGTTGTATAAGTCCGTAAAATAATCTGCCGGAACATAAGAAAACGTGTCTTATAACACACACCAAGCGACGCATCACGAAAACATGCCTATATAATTTCGACCCTTAAACCCCATTCTTACATAGTACATGTAAAACTGGGGTTTACAGAGGTATACATTATTTTTCTTATTTCTGCTCAAAAACACAGATTGTGGTACTCGTTAGAACCGCCTCGCCGAGGCGGTTCTAACGAGTACCCACAATCTATGTTTTGAGCAGAAATATGAAAAATATCAGAATTTTTTGTCTGAAAATTTTCATTTTTGGTGGTAAAGTTTTCAGTATATTTGAATTGGCATGTTTTCCTAATGGGCTCCAATCAGCCTGCATATCCGCGTAGTGTGAGTAGAGGCATCGCTGGCGCTCTGCGGATACCAAATTATTTTAGACTGATTCCGGCAAACAACAGGCTGATCGGGATGCGCGGATGCGCAGGCTGATTTGTGTCTATGTTGCGCCACATGTCCAAAGGTACGTTTTCTCACATTGAAGCTCAGCTATTTTCCTTAAACAAGCTTCTCTACATCACGAAAACATGTCTATGTAATTTTGACCCCCTCAAAAGAAAAAAAACAAAAAAAAAAACAGGGGGTTTGCAGGGGTATACATTATTTTTTCGTATTTCAACTATAAAACATAGATTGTGGGTATCCCTTAGAACCGCCCGGACGAGACGGATCTAACGAGTAACCACAATCTCTGTTTCGAGCTAGAATAACAAAAAGATCACATTTTTTCCATCTGAAAATTTTCGTTTTAGCAGGCATAAAAAAGTGCCATTTTTTGAATGGGCGTGTTTTCGTAATGAATACGAGTTGACACAGCCGAAAGCTACAACATGCATTTTATACTCACTCAGAATTCGACATCGTAGCTCTAGTAACAGAAATTAGAGAAATAGAAGTAAAAATAGTTTCAAATTGACAGAAAGGGTAAAAATGAACCGCAACGTGAGAAATGTACCTTGTTACATGTACGCCCAGCAAATACTTTGATCCACACTACATTAAGGGGAATGGGTATGCCGCCGACTTTCGTTATCTCGAAGTCCAGAGACTCTCTGAAATACTTCGAGATATCCGTACCTCGACATTACGAAATCATGCCTATTCAAATGTATAGAAATTTTCGCCTCAAAAAGCTGAAAATTTTTAGATAAAAGCTCTGATACTTCGCATATTTCTGCTCAAAACATAGATTGTGGGTACTCGTTACAACCACCTCGCTGAGGCTGTTCTAACGAGTACCCCAATCCATGTTTTCGAGCAGAAATAAGAAAAACAATGAATACCCCTGTAAACCCCAGTTTTACGATGTAAAAAGTGAGGTTTAAGGGGGTAAAAATTATATAGGCATGTTTTCGTCATAAAGAGAAATGGATATTCAGGCGTCTCTCGTTATCTCGAAGTCCAGCGAATCTCTGAAATACTTCGACATATCAGATTTGCAGAATTGAGTTAAACATTAATCAAACAACCACTTTTAAAGGCTCCATAGTCCTAAAAAAACAACAAAAAAAACAACAACATTTTTTTTTTTATTCAAGAAAGGTTTAATAAATTGATATATAGTAATAATACTTTCATAAAATATGGCATCTGACAGCCTGTATTTTATGAACTTTATCAGAAATGAAATGATTTTTATCGTATCTCTGAATTAATGTTTACAACATTATTCAGAGGTACAATAAATATGTTGGCAACATTAATTCAGAGATACAATAAAAGTCATTACATTTCAAAAACGAGAGATTAACTGGAATTTTACAGGATGTCAGGTGCCACATTTTATGATAGTATTAATACATGTACTATATACCAATCTATTAAACCTTTCTTGGATAATAAAATGTCTACGTTTGAGGAATATGGAGCTTTAACAAATGAATATTAATTTGACCCCAGAAGGTAGAAATACGTTGAAAATATTGTGGAAATATTGCTCCTTAGTAGCGATTTCTCCTCTTTTCCACATTTAGTTACCTGCTGTTCTATTTCCATTATAAAATAGGGACCAGATTTTCACTTCGAGATAAGCGGTTATTCGAGATAAGCGAAGTCGAGATAACGACAGTCGACTGTACTCTCAACGGAAGTTAATCTGTAAGAATTGCTTTTGTCCCCTTTTGAAGAAGGTTTTACTTCAAAGGGAAAGAATGCGCTCCCAAGGCGAGCACATTCTAGACGAGCATATTCTTTAATCTTAGAGTAGACATTTACCGGAAGGGGGTTGATATCATTGCTAAATCACGCCTATTCAAATATTTTGAAAATTTCACCACCAAAAACTGAATGTTTTCAGATAAAAATTCTGATATTTTTTCATATTTCTGCACAAAACATACATTGTAGGTACTCTTTAGAACCGCCGAGGCGTTTCTAATGAGTATCCACAATCTATGTTTTAAGCAGAAATAAGAAAAATAATGTATACCGCTGTAAACCCCAGTTTTACTATATAAAAGTGGGGTTTAAGGGGGGTCAAAATTATATGCTTTCGTGATGTAGAGAAATTAAACAGGAAGTCACAAAGATTGTCTCTCTTTTAAAAATGGCAGAAAATTCTACCACGCGTTTGAAGTCCCTTAAATACTACTATGCAATGTTTATTCATATACGGTGCAAATAGGATACATTGGGTTAGTAATTTAAATCCCAGTTTTAACGGGTTTTCCTCTTTAAAAGCTTAATTTTGATGTATGTATGGTTTCAATTACTCTTTCGAACTGCATGCGCATATATTAGAGGCTGCAATAAAAACGTTCTCTCATTTTTATCCATGTGTATATACTGAAAATGCCACAGTATATCTGAACACCTTTTGTACGGGTGTATTAACGCTATTAGTCTGCGAATATCCTCGCTGGGCACGATGTGGTTGAAGAATCATCACGAAAACATACCTATATAATTTTGACCCCCTTAAACCCAAATTTTATATAGTAAAACTGGGGTTTACAGGGTATACATTATTTTTCTTATTTCTGCTCAAAAACATAGATTGTGGGTACTCATTAGAGCTTGCCGAGGCGGTTCTAACGAGTTTCCACAATCTGTGTTTTGAGCAGGAATATGAAAAATATCAGACTTTTTTATCTGAAATTTTTTTGGGGTTTTAAAATTTTCAATATATTTGAAATGTAGTAATGTGATGTCAAAAACTGTTCAGACTGCGCGGATGCGCAGGCTGATCTGAGTCTGCGATAAGCGCACGTGCCGTAAGGTACAATTTTTCACGTTGAGGTCTCATTTCTTTGGCTTTTCATAAACAGTATCCAGATCCAATTCTGCATAGTACCTGTCTTCTCTCTGCTCTTTGATTATGTTTCACTTTTTTCGGCTTATCAGACACTAATTCTGTCCGACAACAAACGCAAACCATTCTAAAATATCAAAATTAGTTCAATGTTTATAGTGTCAATCATAACTGCAACAGATGGTATTCTGAAATGGTTTACTTTATTCTTTAGGAAAAACTAAGACATGTACGTTTCAAGTGAATCGTCTGCAAGGCAGAGTTGTCTGCCCTGAAAACGATTTCAATATTCAAATTAATTTCTTCAAAGGTTATGACCTTTGTTAAAGTCAGTTTGTAATGAAAACAATTTACATATTAAAATATTTTAATAAATAGAGTAAACTGATCCAGTTTGCAATTGTTATATTGTTGACAAAACTGTTGTTCCAACTAAATAGTTGCATGCTATGTTGAAGAATCAGATCTAAACACTTGAAAACAGCAAACATTATACCCTAAAAAATTCCCTTGAAGTATCATCGTTGAAATGTACTCTGATATTGAATAAAAAAAACAAAAACAAACTGACTGCCTAAATAACACAAAATATTGCAAAAGGCAGATCTAAAAAAGCAAGCAGACACAGATCAGACACCGTAGATCTCGGTCTACATTGTTTGTCACACATGCAGCAGTTTGTATACACATCAACAGGCAGTTAAATGAAATTGCTGGAAGCTTAGGGGACTAAAGTAAGGAATTAATGTTTCCCGGATTTAACCCCTTTATGCCGAGTGGACTGCTACTCCAACAGTCCGTTTCCAATAAAAGGGTTATTTGTTTAGTTTTTACTATTACCATATTTTACAGAAATTCCTGTATCTAATGAAAATAGTGTAGACCCTGATCAATTGCGGCGTCTGATCAGGGTCTACACTGTTTGCCAATGTCCCTTTCATGGGACGCTAGGCATAAATGGGAGTGTACTGGATACGTTTGGTTGATTTTTTTGTTTTGCCATTTTATTCAACAGAGCCAACTTACGTGACTTCAGGTTTGCTTTCCTACATCGAATGTCCCTTCTGTAAAAGGTCTACTTTAAAAGGAAAGAGTTTGCTCCTAAAGGGAGCAAATTCGTTAGTTTTAGTGTAGATCCCGTTTCAGTAGTGTGAGTAAAAACAATTTTGACACTTCAACAAGTTTTAGTTTTGTGTGTCATTACGAAAAAACGCCTATTCAAATATATTGAAAATTTTACAAACGAAAAAGGAAAATTTTCAGATAAAAAAAACCCTGATATTTTTCATATTTCTGCTCAAAACATAGATTGTGGGTACTCTTTAGAACCGCCTCGGTGATGCGGTTATAACGAGTACCCACAATCTATTTTTGAGCAGAAATAAGAAAAATAATGTATACCCCACTAAACCCCAGTTTTACTATATAAAAATGGGGTTTCAGGGGGTCAAAATTATATAGGTATGTTTTCGTGATGCCTTGTTCCCAAGGGTCATTCCTTTTTGAATCTATTAATCTTCTCTACAGCTGGTGTTAATGTCGTTTGGCGGCCACATAATGTCTCCCCGTACTTCAATATTGTAGTTATATTTTTTGGTCCTTTGTAATCAATAGGCCAATTTCGGAATATGAAGAACACTGATGAGGTATAATTGACCGAAACTATCTGTTCTGCCCCAGAAAACTTGACACCAGCTGTTTTCAGTTTAACAATAATGTTCCTTGCCCTCAAGTGTCATTTACTTAGATCCTACTTGTCTCTCTTGAAGTGTATTAATTCCTCTAAAGGTACAAATACACAGAATACTGTTTCCAAGAAAATGGGACAGAATCAGGCAACCAGCGTCATTGCTTTTTATTAGCTGATTCAACGGATAGCCCGTGTCTTTTATACAGTAAACCCTCCTTTCAACGACAGTACGTTGCCATTAAAATGAAATTAATAAGCAGATTGATATGTCAGAAAGGTCTTGTTTTGCTCTTATTTCCTTGTAGAACATATGTTTTGGATATTTTTTAGAATCGCCTAAGGCGATTCTAACAAATATCCAAAACATATGTTTCTTTAATTATTAAATACAATAGTCTTGCATAATTTGTAACTTATTGTTACCTCTTAAGCGATGGTTTACTGACAGTCAAATTGTCGTTATAATAAATTTTGTTGTTGTATCGAGTGTCGCTATAAAGCGGGTTATCTGAATATAGATAGTCCCGACAAGACTGCAGAAATATGCAGATTAGGTTATGATGGTGAAAATGAAGATGGTTTGGTGTTTTATATTTCTTTGAACATTATGTAGTGGGTTTGGATACACTTTTAGGGGAGGTAACTATGTCAAAATTGTTTTGCCTCTATTCTGAAAAGGTATATATCTATTCTAAAAGGAAATAATCTGCTCCCTGGAAGCAGTTCCTTTTAGAGTAGATCCCTTTCAGAAGGGATCCGGTGAGCAGAAAAGCAAGAAGGAAGTCACGAAATTTATCTCTTGTCAAAAAGTACGGGAAACTCTACCAAGAATATCAAGTCTCCTTGTCACCGAGACGATCAAGGGGTCATAATGAATGGCTCTATGCGATAAAGTGCGGTACAGACATTAGCAGAATTCCGCACCAGTATCTTCAATTTTGTCACCCTATCACAAGCCAGACTTTCCGAAAACTTCACCTTAACCGTTCATGTTTGTTCGGTATATTAAGAAGTAAACAGACAGCTCATAAATTATAACACTCATTATCATATAACAATAAACAAGACAAAAGTTTTAAGTACTTACTGCCAGTTAGTGTCCGGAGGAGGGAGGTCTCCTATCGTTGTTAAAGTCAAGGTTGACCAGTACAGAGATGCAAGATACTTCCGGGTCACGCTTGCATATTGACCTTCCGGTGTAGGGTATGACCAATCACCGTTGAAACCTTCCGCTTCCGAAATTAAATAATAAAATGCAGCAAACCAATGCGCACCAAGAAATAAAATATGTGAAAGACTTAAAACACGCAGCAAGTTTGGATAAGCTGTTCTAGATTCATAAATATGCATAAAGCGGACACTTCTGTACACTTTAAGAAAGCGAGGAAATCGAAGCATTGGATGAATTCCCAGGCTGAACTGTAGAAAATCCAAGGGTAACAAACAGACGAGATCGACAATAAAATAAGGATTCTTTGTATAGTTTTTGCACAGTTGTTGGGTGTTATAAACCATAAGTCCCTGAAGCAAGTACCCTGTACGAAACTGAACTAATATATCCAAAACGTACACAGTGTCACATAGAGCATCTAGACAAAACCAAACACTGTTGTAGTTATTCTGAATTTCTCTGAAAGTTTCTCTTGCTATACAGGTCCACAGGTTGTACAGGACGGCAACCGTAACTATTCCTAACCAATAGAACATAATTTCTCCAGCAGGGTGAATCACCAAAGACCGACAAGTTACATTTTTGTCGCGTGACGTATATCTAATATTTGTATTAGAATTAAATTCTATTTTATCTTCAGTCTGTCTTGTGGAAAATTTTCTCAGGAACGAATCTCCGCGGTTTAGACCATTCTTCTTCTTAACATGTACATGACTGATTGCATTAACAGTTGTTTTCAGCCGACCCCATCTATCCTTTGCATTCGGTGATCTTGCACCGGAATTCTTTTCGAATGGCTTTTCGGTACACACATGATTTGATGTAACAGTGTCGGGAGTGGATTCGGAGCACATCGTCATAGCTGGAATTCCATTGGCTTCTCCAACCTGTTGTCTTCTACCAGCCTTTTGAAACATGTTCTTCTACTTTATATCCTTCATTCTGAAATAAGAAATTGCTTTGTTTGTTTATTTGTATTGGGGTTTTACGGTCCAGTCAACCCAACGTGGTCATGTGTAGCGCGGTTAGTTTACCTTACCACACCTTTTCTTGGCGGTTAAACAGCATTGTGCACATTCCAGAAACTGACAACTGCCCTTCTTGAATCAGCAGAAGGCAGAGAATGACGGTAGAAAATATTTCATGATCAAATTGATCCGCATCAAATTGCATTCACATTAGGACTAATTTGATGCGGATCAAGATGATCTACATCAAGCTGCGCTCACACTATGGGCGACTTGATCCAGATCAAGTTGATGCGGATCCGGATCAAGTTGATGCGGATCAAATTTACGTTGCTGCAATGTTAACGCAATAACAGTATGAACACAAACTTGATCCGGATCAACTTGACGCAGATCAAATTAATCTGGATTAATTTAGTCCATAGAGTGAATGCAACTTGGATGTGGATCAATTTGATCCGGATCAACTTGGTTGCTAGTGTGAAAACAATTTGATCCGGATCAACTTGACGCAGATCAAATTAATCTAGATTAATTTAGTCCATAGAGTGAACGCAAAATTGCTTCAAAATCGTTTTTCATTTTTCTTCACTCACGAGACACTAAGACCATAAACGACAAAGACAACCATGATGCGAACCATCTAGGCAGCCCATTTATTTCGCGGGCCGCGATGGCCGGGGACATGCTTTCCGAATACCGAAAACTATTGTATGCCGATGGCAGGTACAACGACAATTAACTTTAGTGCGCTTACCTGAAATCCATTTTACTGCATCAGGATTTTTTTCTAAAGATTTTTTACTGTTTGTGCGTTTATATCTTGTATCTTTTTGGTCTTGTTTTTCTTTTTTTATGAGTCTACATATCACGAAAAGCAGGAAAAAAAACCATAAAAATAAAAATAACAACAATTTACGAGCCGATCAAACAAACACTTTATTGTGGCGAAGTTTTTACAGATTATCACGTGAAAAGAGCATTAAGTCTATGTGTTATTTAAAAATCTACATTAAAGTGTACCTTATGCACTAAACGAATCATGCTTAGTTTGTAAATAGACGGAGAATGGATAGAAATAAAATTCGAAGTAGAGATAAAATTCAAAATGGCGGCGATCGCAAATTTTGTAGGCTGACGTTAAGTCTCGTGATTCAACCCCTTGCAATTGGAATACTTGGCGTTATTGGCTATTATGTTGCTTGTATCGGCACGGCCGCCGTGTCAATAGCCTCTGCAAAATCACGGGACGCTTATTGTTTTTCAGGATAAGCACCGAACTACCCAAGCGTTTGTTGGACCATCACAGTTTTGGTCACACACATCACAGTTAGTCTATAGTAGTGCGTCTGCATGCCGACCCGCCTCGCCTCTCGGGTTGGACGCACTTATAATTTGAATATCTGTGATAATCGCCTCACTATATCTGAAACACATTTCTTTAAAGCATTAAATATAATATTCTTGCATATTTTTTGACTATGCTTAGATACCTCTTTCAGGTTCCATACTCCTAAAAAATAGACATTTTTTTATCCAACAAAGGTTTAATAAATTAATATGTATTAATATGACTATAAAATGTGGCAAAATAAAATCTGACAGCCCGTAAAATTTCATTTAGCCTCTTGTTTTTGAACTGGATCAAAAATGAAATGATTTTTTATCGTATTTCTGAATTAATGTTGACAAAATTAATTCAGAGATACGATAAATTTTATTTCATTTTCGATCCAGTTCAAAAACGAGAGATTGGCTGAAACTTTACAGGCTGTCAGTTGCCACATTTTATGATTGTATAAATATCATATATTTATTCATTAAATCTTTCTTGGACAATAATATGTCTATTTTGAGGAATATGGAGTATTTCAGCGAAGATTTCGTGACAGTGAAATTGTCATTATAACGAATTTCGTCGTTGCATCGAGTGTCGGTATAAAGAATGTTGTCTGTATAAATATTATAGAGAAGATAAATAATAGCAGCGTAAACGTTTTTGGCAAGATTATAAACTTAACATATTATATTTTCGAGCTTCTGACGTGAAAAAGAAATGTTTTCATTACGAGGCAAGTACAGCAAGGACTGACGTACCTTTCAGGATACTGTGGTACATTCGTACTATAAATGATTGCCGTGATTCATATTTATCAGTAAATCTTCTAGAATTTTTCCATTAATTTAGTCTGAAATAAAAGCAACATTTCGGTATTCAATATGTATGACACTGATGATAAAAGTCTTCAAGATATCTGAATGAGGTTGAATGAGTTTTGTTATGCTGAATGACATTATGATTATACTTTTAGCAGGAATAAAAAAATCTTTTAATGGCAACTGATACACTTTTAATGGCAACTGATACACTTTTAATGGCAACTGATACACTTTTAATGGCAACTGATACACTTTTAAGGGAGAAAACTGTCAAATTGTTTTGCTTTCTACTAAAAATAGGTTTATTCTAAAAGGCAAGAATTTGCTCCTTTTCTGGGGAGCATATTTTTTCCTTTAAAGTAGAAACCTTTTCGGAATAGTGGGGAGCAAATTACGATGTATTTCCTTTTATAGTAGACCTCTTTTCGGATTGGTGTACAGTAAAGGAATAAGGAAGCCACAAAAATCGTCTACCTTTCAAAAATGGCGAATAATCTATCAAATGCATTTATTCAACTGGGCAATGTGCTGATTTTATTAGAATCAAAACATACGAGATTATTCTTCAAGTATCCTTGTTTAAGCTCATCTTAGATCTAAAAAATATATTAAAAAAAATACTGCTATCTCATTTGGGCTCGTGAATAATTTGTCTTAATCTGCATTTCAACTGCGACGACTGATATGTATTTACATTTATACAGTCAAACTTCAATAGCTCGAACATCTTTGGGACTATAAAAAATGTTCGAGACATGGGTAGTTCGATCCACTGACGGTTAATCATGGTGCCCGGCCAGGAAGCAAATAGCGATGATTTAGGGATTTTTTTTTTATTTCCTTCACAATAATTGTATGTTGAGTATACTCATTAGAATCGCCTCAATGAGGCGATTCTAATGAGTACACACAACATACAATTTCATGATAAAATAAGAAAATTTTCCTTAATATTTGTTTTCTTGAGCTAGCGGAAGAATTTCGTAGGGACTCAAAAATGAGTTCGAATTAGCCATGGTAAACGAGCCATCGGTGTTCGAGCTATTGAGGTTCGACTGTGTATAAATTACCAAACTGCAACAACAAATTCTTGTCACGCATCATTTCTGAAACATGTACCGCAGAAAAACTGTAAAGGGAGAAAAATGAACTACTACATGTACTACTACTACTACTACACATTAACCTCTTTATAACACGGTTCGCTATAACACGGTTTTGGATACGACACGGTTCAAAGATGGATTTAAAAAATGTATAGATTATATAGAAAAATGACCATAAATGGTCATTTTTCTATATAATCTATACATTTTTGTTTGGATATAACATGGTTGTATAACTAACTCGGTTTATGCTTTGGACCCCAACAATAGTGTTATAAAGAGGTTGTGGTGTACTACTACTACTACTACTATTACTACTACTACTATATGTATATAAACTAAAAATATGAAATCAGAGAAAACTCGACTCTCCACTTATCAACACTGATTGATATGCAACAGTTTCTGCAACAGATAAACAGTTCAATAGACATGTCTTCGGATTTATTTACATTTTGCCCAAATAAAATATTTACACATATACGGTAGTAGACAAGACATATTTTTATCCATATATACTGATATCTGTCTGGTTCTGTTTCACCGAATCGTACTGAGAACCGCCCCTTGATCCTTATACGTACCAGATGTTTAGTAGAGGAATAAGGAAACCATCCCTCTGACTTAGTCTAATGCATTTCCTTCAAAAATCTGGGAACTACATACATGCACATTTCTGACAAAAGAACTGTCAATAATGTATTGACATATTTCTGTCCGTCGTTTGACCTTTTACCCTGCTCGACTTAAGCAGATGTAACCACTTAAATATTTAAGGTGGGCATATACACGTAGCATAGTCTGTTCAGGCCTGCGTACGTATACGCGCTTCTGAAATTTTTTCTCCGTTTAATAAGTTTGTCGCGTGGAAGGGACTTTAAACAGTTTCATTTTGAAAACACGCCTATTCAAATATACAGACATTTTCACCTCCAAAAACTGAAAATTTTCAGATATAAAACTATGATTTTTTTTCATATTTCTGCTCAGAACATAGATTCTGGGTACTCGTTAGAACCGCCTTGGCAAAGCGGTTCTAACGAGTACCCACAATCTATGTTTTTGAGCAGAAGTAAGAAAAACTAGAGCTGGTGTTTGTAAAACACTATGCCCCCAACTGCCTGATTCTAACACTGCTTGACTCCAACACTGCTTGACCATGACGGTAACTACAGTACAAATATACAAGATTTCAATGTAATTTTATTAAAAGGGAAATAGTCTAAAATGGGAGATAATTCGGGTAAGACAAAAATTCCGGGTCACCTATTTTTTTCATGAGGAATCCATATATGAAATTTCAAAACATTAGCATACATGTTTCTAAACTTATGCTATACACAATAAAGCAACAACATTAAATGGCCATAAAATTGCAAAGGGCCATAACTCCAACACCATTTCATTTAATTAATTCAAAATTTAATCAGATGATCTCCTCCTCAGTACCAATTAGTATATCAAATACCAAGGCTCTAGCTCAAATACTTTTTTAGATATCTTGCTAACGAGATTTCAATGTTATTTTATTAAAAGGTAAATAACTCGAAAATGGGAGACAATTTGGATAACAAAAAAAATACGGGTCACCTATTTTTTTCATGTGGAATCCATATGTGAAATTTCAAAACATTAGCATACATGATTCTAAACTATAAATGCTATGAAAAAAGATAACACAAGGTAAGCCAATCTACAAAGGGCCATAACTCATAAGTACTTTTCAGAATTTTTACTAAAAAATTAATCAGTTTATCTACTCATCAATACCAATATATTCATAAAGCTTAAATGCTCTAGCTTCAATAGCTTTTTTTTTATATTTTGCTTGCAAGGGAAAATGCCAAAATTTATAAAGGGCCATTACCCATGAAATATTTTTCAAAATATATTCAAAAGTTGACAAGGTCATCTACTTATCATTACCAATTAATTCACCAAGTTTCAAGGCTCTAGCTCCAACAGTTTTTGCGATATTTTGCTGAAAAGTTAAAATGCTCAAAATTACAAAGGGCCACAACTCATGAAGTATTTTTTTTTAATTTATTCGAAAGTTAATCAGGTCGTTTACTTATCACTTCCAAATTATTCATCAAGTTTCAAGGCTCTAGCTTCAATAGTTTTTGAGATATTTTGCTGACAAGGGAAAATGCCCAAATATACAAAGGGCCATAACGCATGAAATGTTCTTTTTAGAATTTACTCAAAAACTAATCAGGTCATCTACTTATCATTTCTAATCAATTCACCAAGTTTCAAGGCTCTAGCTCCAACAGTTTTTGAGATATTTTGCTGATAAGGTAAAATGCACAAAATTACAAAGAACCGTGACTCATGAAGTAGTTTTCATAAATTATTCAAAAGTTAATCAGATCATTTACTCATCACTACCAATCAATTCATGAAGTTTCAAGAACTCTAGCTTCAGTAGTATTTGAATTATAATGCTGACAAGGGAAAAATTCCCAAATTTACAAAGGGCCATTACTCTTGAAATATGTTTCAGAATTTTATTCAAAAGTTAATCAAGTTATCTACCCATCATTACCAATCAATTCACCAAGGTTATTTTGCTTACAATGTAAAAAAGCCCAAAATTACAAAGGGCCATAGGTCATGAAGTATTTTTCAGAATTTATTCAAAAGTTAATCAGGTCGTTTACTCATCACTACCAGTCTGTTGATCAAGTTTCAAGGTTCTAGCTTCAATACGTTTTGAGATATTTTGCTGACAAGATTGCATCCATATTTTTTCAAAGGGCCATAACTCAGGAAAGAGTCATAATCCTGTTGAGAAAAGAAATACCTGTCAGCTATTTTTTTTTCATGAAGAATCCATATAAGAAATTTCAAAAGGGTAGCATGCACGGTTCTTTAGTTATGCTATGCGTCAAAAAGCGAGCGGACGAACACACCAGGAGCAATATGCCCCTCCAACTTATTCGAAGCTGGGGGCATAATAATGTATACCCCTATAAACCACAGTTTATATAAAAGTGGGATTTATGGGGGTCAAAATTTTATAGGTGTGTTTTCGTGATGTGTACAGAAGTACTCATCTATCAGAAAATCTTTTTTTTTTTTTTTTTTTTTTGTGCATGTCGCATTACTCACCAAGCTAGCATTCTTCATAAATCTATAGCGGGCCGTTATCGGCCCGTCAGGATAGCTGACGGGCCGATAACGGCCCGCTATAGATTTATAAAGAATGATAGCCGGGCAGAAGCTGTAAATTTTCAAACATTTGTTATGAATCAGCATTTGTCATGATTCAATGCAAAACATTGTGTCGCAACTGTCTGTGCCATATCAGTGTGATTCATAGGATTTGAAAAATCAAATATTTTAATTTTATCATAGTAAAAATGGCTACAAACTAAGCAAAAGTAAATAGGGTAGGTGGATTGGTAGCAGTTTCCAAAAAGTTCTTCTTGTTAAAATTTTCAGAAAGTTTCACAATAGTGTTATGGAGCATCAATAATTAAAATCAGTGTAGGAAAACAAACAAAAATATTTTCTATAAAAAAGGAACACTTTAGTTAATTATAGAAATCAATCGCTGTTGTAATAAAGTCACATCTAATGAAAAAAAAAAACTTTCCTTGTGCGAGCGTGGCATTTATTTCATGTTTCCCCATAAAAGAGGGTTTAAAATTTAGTTGGGACTTGCAATCATACTTTCTGCCTATCGGAACAAATAAGCAAAGTGTCATCAAATTTTCGTTCGTCTGTTGATTTTTCCTAAGGAGTGCTTACTGTAACCAATTTTTGACTTCCCGCTCGCCCCCGCACAGAGAGAGAGAGAGAGAGAGAGAGAGAGAGAGAGAGAGAGAGAGAGAGAGAGAGAGAGTGGGAGAGTCTAATTTTGATTTAAAGAATGTCAGGCTATGAGATTGAAATATCCTTAACAGAAAAAAAAATGTCTTAACTATTAGCAAACACTGGAGACCCTGATTACCGTAAATCGATAGACTATCTAAGATACTGAGGGACACTGCTTCCGTTATGACTAAATTATTGAATGTATGTCTCCAAAAAAATGCAAAGCCGTAAAGGCTATCAATTGATGCAGACGACAATCAGCAATAATTGTCGTCTATCTGTAGTTCAACGACAATCTATTACCATTCTGAAAACACATCCTGACAAACTAACTGGGTTTCTGTAACTTATTTTTTTTCTTCTAAATATTATTTTACTGATAGAAACAATTAGAAGACAAACCATAATCAGAGTTTTCAGCATGGTCTGTTTATTTTTTTATTTTTTTATTTTTTTTTTTGCATTTTTTATGATTTTGTTTTTTAACTGTTGATGCGACAAATTCAAGATGCATATGTACATTAAGAATACTTAAAATAAACTGTGAATTTTACAAATTTACAAGAACCGATCAAACATAGCTTCTCGAATAGGTCATTATCTGGTCATGGAAATTTGTTGCGTTGTGTTTATTTTCAATACAATAGTCGTAGAAGTAAGACAGCAATTCTATGAACAAATATGTACGTTGCATCCAACAAACACTACTAGCTGCATTCAACAAATAAATTTTATTGTCTTCGTAATCGAAATACAATGAATATTTGGTTCATTGCGTTTTTACATCACCCAATCTCGATTAAAGGTACATTTATGTTGTACGTTGTGTTTATGTTAACATATTAAGCGCGTCCAACGGAATTGTGAAGTTCCCGGAGCGGTTCGGCGTGCAGACACCCTACTACAGACTACCTATGTGACCAGTGATGTGTGTGACCAAAAATGTGATGGTCCAACAAACGCTTGGGTGGTTCGGTGTTTATCTTGAAAAACAATAAGCATTCGGTGATTTGACCGAGACTATTGACACGGCGGCCGTGCCGATAATAGCAACAAATCACGAGATTTATGACGTTAGCCTACAAAATTTGCGATCGCGGCCATTTTGAATTTTGTCTCTACTTCGAATTTTATTTCTATCCATTCCCCGTCCATTTACAAGCTAAGCATGATTCGTTTTTTGGCATAAGGTACACTTTGATGTAGATTTTTAGACAACACATAGACACAACACATAGACTTTACGCTCTTTTCACGTGATAATCTTAAAAAAACTTCGACACAGGTAAGCGAACGATAGTATGTTGTCGTTGTAACTGTCATCGGCGTACACTAGTTTTCGGTATTTGGAAAGCATGGCCCCGCCCATCGGGGCCCGCGAAATAGATGGGCTGCCTAAAGCCTCCATGGCAGAGCTGCTAGTAACTAAGCTGGACCCGAATTCAAGATCGGGCCGGGTAAAAGTCCCACAAACTTGGAGGCAATGTCTCTGAACTACTGAAGTAGTGTTGACTTGGACGTTATATCGCAATTCATGCAGTGGATTAGAAGTCAAGCGTGGTCTTGAATCAAATTCAGTTAGATCTGGCCAGCCATATGTGAAGCATATGATGATAATTTGGACGCACGGATATAGGTAGCACCTATTAAATTCATATTATAGTTACACATTACACAATACACAGAAATTATGTGTTCCGCTAAATTATATACCTACGAAGTGCATGTACTACATAAATGCATTGAGAAGTTCTGATAGTATTTAGAAATTCAAAATTTTCTTCCTTAAAAATTAAAAAAGACATAAAATTCAGATTTTTTTTTTGTAATTTCTCGTTTTCGCAGGCATTTTGCTGTTTACGTGTTTTTTTTTTACTCACCCGATAAGTATATATGAGTCGTTAAAGCTCTGAAGAAGCATGAAAGCGTCAAAAGAGCTCAGGTTTATTTTTGTTTTCGGCACTGTACAATATTTCTGTAGTAAAATTAAAAAAAGAAAAAAAAATCCTGAAAATCAATCCAAAATGAGTCATCTACAGATATAACGCTGTGTGCACATTCCGTTTGCCATTATTGCTTTAGGTTTTTTTTGTCTTTTTTACTGTACCTTTCACAAGTAAAGTAACTGATCGCACAATGGTCCTTAAAGGCTTCTTTCGCAGTACATCTGTTCATGTTTACATCATTATTTGTAAATGGTAATCAAAGTATTTAAAGTAAATAGCAATTGAAGATTTGCATTTCCAGTAAATTGTAACTGAAGGTTTGTATTTACATTAAATGATAATTAAAGGTTTGTATTTATAGTAAATGGTAACCGAATGTTTGCATTTGCAGTAAATGGTAGTTAAAGGCATGTTTTTACAGTAAATGATAACTGAATGTTTGTATTTACAGTGAATGACAATTAAAGGTTTGTATTTACAGTAAATGGTAACTGAATGTTTGTATTTACAGTAAACGGTAATTAAAGGTTTGTATATACAGTAAACTTTTTTATAAAAAAAATCCTGAAAATCAATCCAAAGTATGTCATCTACAGCTATAACGCTGTGTGCGCATTCCGTTTGCCATTATTGCTTTAGCTTTTTTTTTCCTTTTTTACTGTACCTTTCACAAGTAAAGTAACTGATTGCTCAATGGCCCTTTAAGGCTTCTTTCGCAGTACATCTGTCCATATTTACAGCATTATTTAGTAATCAAAGGTTTTGTATTTAAAGTAAATAGCAAATGAAGGTTTGCATTTGCAGAAAGTGGTAGTTACATTAAATGATAATTAAAGGTTTGTATTTATAGTAAATGGTAACTGAATGTTTGCATTTACAGTAAATGACAATTGAAGGTTTGTATTTACAGTAAATGGTAACTGAATGTTTGTATTTACAGTAAATGGTAACTGAATGTTTGCATTTGCAGTAAGTGGTAGTTAAAGGCATGTTTTTACAGTAAATGGTAACTGCATGCTTGTTTTTACAGTAAATGGTAATTGAAGGTTTGTATTAACAGTAAACGGTAAATGAATGTTTGTATTTACAGTAAATGGTAATTGAAGGTTTGTATTTACAGTAAATTGTAACTGAATGTTTGTATTGACAGTAAATGGTAATTAAGGATTTTTATTTATAGAAAATGGTAACTGAATATTTGTATTTATAGTAAATGGTAATTGAATATTTGTATTTATAGTAAATAGTAATAAAAGGCCTGTGTTTACAGTAAAAAGTAATTGAAGCTTTATAGACGTATTAACAGTAAATGGTAATTGAAGTTTTATATGGCCATGAAAAGGTAACTGAATGTTTCGAAACAGCCACATTCGCTCTGATCTAAAGAATGATTTTTGGCCTACTCCATTGTGTCATATGCCGAATGGACTTTACCTTAGTAATGAAGTAATATTAATTTCTTGCATCGATATCTGTACAAATTAAAAATTTAATGCCTCATTTATAGCTCTGAAAAGACAGCCAGAATTAATAAAGGTTCTGCTATACCAAATGCTTGAGAATCTTATTAAGCAAAGACAATTTTGAGCTTATCAATTCACTAGGGATTTAACTTCATAATGACGTTGGGATTCGTATAACTTTTTGTAAAGGTTAGAAGATAAGTTAACGGCATGACGTTTATTTGCATCATTTACCACCAAAATGAAGTAATTCGTTTTTGCATATCAACAAACAAATGAACAATTTCTTTCATCGCACACGGCAAAAACAGAGAAAAAAGAGCGAAATTTTGCTTAAAATAAGTTGAACTTTCTCTTGTACTTAAACGTTTCCGAGAAAAGATACCCTACCGAAAACAACAATCCAAGTAGTATTTCAAAGGGAATCGACACAATTTCAAGGGAGATAACTCTGTCAATATTGGGATTTGCTCCTATTGAAACTCGGTATATTCTACAAGGGAGCAAAGTCTTTCCTTTTAGAGTAGACTCCTTTTCGAAAGTGAATTGGCGTGCAGGAAAGGAAACAGACAGTTATAGAAGTTGCATCCCTTGTGAAAAAGATGGAGAATCTACCATGTGCATACAGTCTCCTTTATTCACGTTAGAAAATACATTCTTTTCATATCATATGATGTTCATTCATCACGAAAACATACCTATATAAGTTTGACCCCCTTAAACCCGACTTTTATATAGTAAAACTGGGGTTTACAGGGGTATACATTATTTTACTTATTTCTGCTCAAAAACATAGATTGAGGTACTCGTTAGAACCACCTCGGCGAGGCGATTCTAACGAGCACACACAATCTATAATTTGAGCAGAAATCAGAAAAATATCAGATTTTTTATCTGATTTTTTTTATCATTTTTTGGTGGCAAAATTTTCAGTATATTTGAATAGGCGTGTTTTCGTAATGATTCACGTTACAAAATACATCCGTTTCATAAAATATGATGTTCACTGCAATAACAAGCTCCTTTATGCATGTGCGGCCAATCACATACATGTAAGCTCATCAGGGTTTTTGTTTTCTTGCACGTATACATAATCAATGGATACGCCAGAGGAATTGATAAGGAGGAGTATTTGGTGATATATATGGGATATTTTTTTTTAGTTCTGCATAAACTGACTAACTGTTCTAGCAAAACGAATAAGCTGAGAAATAAATAAAACAGACAATAGCACGATTAGAACAATAGCTCAGAATAGTTTAGTCCAAATCATTTATTTTTACTGACCGTTCGAAGGCCTTTCCCGTGTTGCAGTGCTGCACTGGTCGTTCACGCCTTTTATTATTATTTTTTTTTCAAATGTGGCGTTTTATATTGTCTTCTGTTTTCCTTACCGCTTCTTCTTTGGGCGCCTTGGGAAGGCTATTTGTCGTGAGTGTGGCCTGTCCAGGGAAACCATTTATTGAACGACCCACAGATAAGACGATCGGTTCGACCGTTTGAAAGGTTGACTTTCGAAGAGTGCCCTATAAATCACCTTGTAAGTCACCTTGTCTTTCCGTCCGTGGTCAGTTAGCGAAAATAGCCATAGCACATAAACCGTGGGAATACTTTATTAGTGATAAGTTTTGGTTTACTCATTACGAAAACACGCCTTTTCAAGTATATAGAAAATTTCACGTCCAAAAACTGAAAAATTTCAGATTAAAAAAACTCTGATATTTTTCTTATTTCTGCTCAAAACATAGATTGTGGGTACTCGTTAGAACCGCCTCGTCGAGGCGGTTCTAACGAGTACCCACAATCTATATTTTTGAGCAGAAGTAAGAAAAATGTATACCCCTGTAAACCCCAGTTTTACTATATAAAAGTGGGGTTTAAGGGGGTAAATATCATATAGGCGTGTTTTCGTGATGTGATACATACCCACAATTTCTAGCCGATGACACTGCCAAATGTGAGTTTTCATTGACAGAGGCTAAGCCGAGGGGAAAAAAAGTAAAATTATGAAAATGGATATAATCCTTGAATCGTATTACAGATTTTGATAATGTTTCACGCACTGATTGATGCCGACGAGATGTAACCAAGGACTTGCAAAAATCTGCTTTTATCGATTCGAGGCTGAGCCGAGGCAAAAAAAATGGAAGTTATTTTTATCGACCTGATCAAAATAAATAAATAAATAAATATGTTTATAAATGGCCATAACGCTTTAAAAGTTATGAATAGTTTGATAATTTTGCACATAACGCATAAAATATAATGAATAGTTTGATAATTTTGATTGATATTGACAAGGACCTGCTAATCGACTTGCAAAATCGTATATTTTATTGCCAGTCTAAGCCGATGCAAAAACTGAAAATTGTCATAAGGCTTAAATAAAAAATGTATAAACTATAAAAATGGCCATAAAGCTTGAACCGTGTGAAATATTTTGATAATTTTTCACGTACTTACTGAAACTAAATAGATCTATCTTCTCTGAGGAGGAATTAGAAAAAGTATAAAAACAAGCAGCTCGATTCTCTCTGTCGAAGCCTCAGACGTTCATTCCTCCGCCGCGCCATACTCGCCTGGTATGAGATTGTTCCTATACATGTCATCAGTAAGCAATTCAAGTTTAGAAATACGATATCAAGAACAATAATATTTTTTTTTAATTAACGATATTGGACAATTCCTCCATCCCGTATCAACAGCTTTGGCCCCGGACGTGTTGTGGTCATTACCAAAACACCGCCTATTCAAATATATAGAAAATTTCATCTCCAAAAACTGAAAATTTTCAGATAAAAAAACTCTTATATTTTTCATATTTCTGCCCAAAACATAGATTGTGGGTACTCGTTAGAACCGCCTCGGCAAGGCGGTTCTAACGAGTACCCACAATCTATGTTTTCGAGCAGAAATAAGAAAAATAATGTATACCCCTGTAAACCCCAGTTTTTCTATATAAAAGTGGGGTTAAAGGGGTCAAAATTATATAGGCGTGTTTTCGTGATGTTCAGGCACTTTCAGTATGTTTGGTATGTGAGAAAGTGATAACAAATCAGTTATTGACAAGTGTAACTTATCACTAAACAGAAATACATGCACGTGCTTTAGCCTATACAGAAAACTCTGTCCCCATCTCAAGTTTCGCATATTCCGGGCTGGTCCTGTGTCGAATATTGGAGAGCAAAAAAAAAAAAAAAAAAAAAAAAAAAAAAGGTTCTATGATGAAAGTTTACCCTTTTTTTACAACTCCCAAATATTCAGTGCTGCCGGACAGTTATAGCATAACATAGAGATTTTATAGTAAAACTACATGCCATATAACCCATTTATGCCTAGTGGAATATTCTACCTTAACTCTTTGGACAGGTCCATTTGCTATAAAAGGGGTGTCTGGTTACTTATCATTACTATTATCATCATCACGAAAACATGCCTATATAATTTTTACCCCCTTAAACGCCACTTTTATATAGTAAAACTGGGGTTTACAGGGGTATACATTATTGTTCTTATTGTTGCTCAAAACATAGATTGTGGGTACTCGTTAGAACCGCTTCGCCGAACCCACAATCTATGTTTTGAGCAGAAATGTAAAAAAAATATTAGAGTTTTTTATCTGACAATTTTCAGTTTTTGGAGGTGAAATTTTCTATATATTTGAATAGGCGTGTTTTCGTAATGGTTTTGTAGAAATTCTTGAGCTTAATGCAAACAGTGTAGACACTGATCAGACGCCGCGTTCTGCGGGTCGTGCATCTCTGCTGAGATTTTTTTTTTTATGCCCCCAACTTCAAAGAAGTTGGAGGGGCATATTGCTTCTGGGCTGTTCGTCCGTCCGTCCGTCCGTCCTTCCGTCCGTCCGTCGTCCGTCCGTCCGTCCGTCCGTTCGTCACGCTTTTTGATGCATAGCATAACTTTAAAACCGTGAATGCTACTGTTTTGAAATTTCATATATGGATTCCTCATGAAAAAATAGCTGACACGTATTTTTTTTCTTCACAGGATTATGCCCCTTTTCTGAGTTATTGCCCTTTGAAAAAATATGGATGCAATCTTGTCAGCAAAATATCTCAAAAACTATTAAAGCTAGAGCCTTGAAACTTGATGAATAGACTGGTAGTGATGAGTAGACAACCTGATTAGCTTTTGAAGAAATTTTGAAAAATACTTCTTGAGTTATGGCCCTTTGTAATTTTGGGCAATTTTACCTTGTCAGCAAAATATCTCAAAAACTGTTAGGGCTAGAGCCTTGAAACTTAGTAAATGGATTTGTAGTGATGAGTAGATGACCTCTTTAACTTTTGAAGAAATTCTGAAAAATACTTCATGAGTTATGGCCCTTTGTAATTTTGGGCATTTTTATCTTGTCAGCAAAATATCTCAAAAACCGTTGGAGCTAGAGTCTTGAAACTTAATGAATAGACTGGTAGTGATGAGTAGACAACCTGATTAACTTTTGAAGAAATTTTGAAAAATGCCTTTTGAGTTATGGCCCTTTGTAATTTTGGGCATTTTACCTTGTCAGCAAAATATCTCAAAAACTGTTAGAGCTTGAGCCTTGAAACTTAGTAAATGGATTTGTAGTGATGTGTAAATGACCTGATTAACTTTTGAAGAAATTCTGAAAAACACTTCATGAGTTATGGCCCTTTGTAATTTAGGGCATTTTTAACTTGTCAGCAAAATATCTCAAAAACTATTGAAGCTAGAGCCTTGAAACTTGATGAATAGACTGGTAGTGATGAGTAGACAACCTGATAAACTTTTAAAGAATTTTTGAAATATACTTCTTGAGTTATGCCCCTTTGTAATTTTAGGCGTTTTTATCTTGTCAGCAAAATATCTCAAAAACTGTTAGAGCTAGAGCCTTGAAACTTAGTAAATGGATTTGTAGTGATGAGTAGATGACCTGATTAATTTTTGAGGAAATTCTGAAAAATACTTCATGAGTTATGGCCCTTTGTAATTTTGGGCAATTTTACCTTGTCAGCAAAATATCTCAAAAACTGTTGGAACTAGAGCCTTGACACTTGATGAATAGACTGGTAGTGATGAGTAGACAACCTGATTAACTTTTGAAGAAATTTTGAAATATACTTCTTGAGTTATGCCCCTTTGTTATTTTGGGCACTTTTATCTTGTCAGCAAAATATCTCAAAAACTATTAGAGCTAGAGACTTGAAACTTGGTGAATTGATTGGTAATGATGAGTAGATGACCTGATTAATTTTTTTGTAAATTCTGAAAAATATTTCATAAGTAATGGCCCTTTGTAAATTTGGGCATGTTTCCCTTGTGAACAAAATATCTCAAAAACTATTGAAGCTGGAGCCTTGAAACTTGATGAATAGATTGGTAGCGATGAGTAGATGACCTGATTATGCCCCCAGTTTCGAATGAAATTGATGGGGCATATTATTTTGCCTTCATTTGTCCATCCGACTGTTTGTCCGTTCATCAAGCTTTTTTTGTGCATGCCATATCTTAAGAACCCTGCACGCTAGGGTTTTGAAATTTTATATTTGGGTTCCCAATGAAAAAATAGCCGACCCGTATTTTGTTTCTTGTCTAGCATGTTTATTTAAAGTTATGCCTCTTTGAAAAAAATCAGAATTAAATCTTGTGAGCAAGATATCTTGAAAAGTATTTAAGCTGGGTTCTTGAAATTCGATACAGTGAGTGGGAATGATGTGTACATTACCCGATTATATTTTGAGAGAATTCCATGAAAATATTGATAAAGTTACGGCCCTTTGCAGTTCTGCTCATTTTGACCTTGTCAGCAAGATTTCTCGAAAAGCACTTAAGCTAGGGTCTTGAAATATTATATGCTGATTGGGGATGATGTGGAGATTACCTGGTTTGTTTTTTAGGGAATTCCATGAAAAATTGATGTAGTTATGGCCCTTTGTAGTTCTAGGCATTTTGACTTTTTCAGCAAGATATCTCAAAAAGTATTTAAGCTAGAGCCATGATATTTGGTATACTGATTGGGATTGAGGAGGAGATCACCTGAATAAATTTTGAACCAATTAAATGAAATGTTGGAGTTATGGCCCTTCGCAATTTCGGGCCATTTAATGTCGTTGCTTTATTGTGTATAGCATAAGTTTAGAACCATGTATGCTAATGTTTTGAAATTTCATGTTTAGATTCCTCATGAAAAAATAGGTGATCCGTATTTTTTTCTTATCCCAATCATCTCCTATTTTAGAGTTATTTCCCTTTGATAAAATAACATTGAAATCATATATTTGTACTGTTGTTACCGTCATGGCTAAGCAGTGTTGGAGTCAAACAGTGTTAGAGTCAGGCAGTTGGGGGCATAGTGTT
Source organism: Anodontia alba (assembly GCA_964016985.1). Classification (NCBI taxonomy): domain Eukaryota; kingdom Metazoa; phylum Mollusca; class Bivalvia; order Lucinida; family Lucinidae; genus Anodontia; species Anodontia alba. The sequence goes on from OZ024830.1 coordinate 31,041,418, forward strand.
TTACAAACACCAGCTCTAGTTTTTTTTTTTGTTGTTGTTGTTGTTGTTGTTTTTCCAGTTATACACGTACATGCGGGTACCAAATCGCTAATTATTAAAAAATAATTACCCTTTTAATCAAAAGTCCATTATTTCACAACATTCAGTATATTTTGGATTTTTTGGCTTAATACTTAAATACTACATCACAAAAATCAGTAGTCACTAAAAGTTTAGGCCAAAAATCAGTAGTCAATAAAAAATAAGGCCACTAACCAGTAGTCATCCAGACCCTCAAAATTTAGCTCTTTGGATGTTTGCGGAGAGAGACAAACATATGTCAGTACCACAAAGAAAAATAGAACATTACGAAAATACGCCTTTTCAAATATATAGAAAATTTCACTTCCAAAAACTGAAAATTTTCAGGTTAAAAAAAAAAAAACAAAAAAAAAAACTTTTCAATTTCTGCTCAAAACATAGATTGTGGGTACACGTTTGGACCGCTCGGCGAAGCGGTTCTAACGAGTACCCACAGTCTATGTTTTTGAGCAGTAATAAGATATAATTATGTATTCCCCTGTAAACCCCAGTTTTACTATATAAAATTGGGGTTTAAGGGTCAATCTTATATAGGCATGTTTTCGCGATGAGTCACCTTTTGAGCAGTGTAGAGCTGTCAACAAAGTTACTCAATTCTTGGCACTAAAATAACAATTACAGAAAAACAGTTGTGGCACACAGATAAACTAAAAAAACATTTACAAAAAATTGGAATGTGTATGTTATGGTGAATAAACACTTTTGGTAGCTTTTCCGCCATAGTTTATAATGGTGACAACTTTTGTAACTTCCGGTTTGCTTTCCAATTCCTTTCTGAAAAAAGGTCCACTCTAAAAGAAAAGAATTTGCTCCCAAGGGGCCTGCGCTAAAAGAAAAGAATTTGCTCACAACGGGAACAAGTTCTTATCTTTATGAATAGACACCTTTTCAGAGGGGAAACAAAACCAAAACTGACAGAGCTGCAAGTATCTGCATTCCCCTGAAACACACAAGAACCTTCCCATATACAATATACAAATGTGGATTATGATTACATTGACATATGCAAATGGTGCATACTATGAGAACGCTGTCGTCATCACACCTTCGGACAATATAATCCCACACCAGCCTGCGCATAATTATGCCTTCTCTCTCCGCTTACAAAATCACTGGTTGGTGTAGAATGTATTAATAGATAAGATCATGTCCAGATTACTAGAATGAGCAGGCTGACCTGCGCGTTCATCGTTTCGCGTATGGCAGAAGAGTCATTTTTAGCGCGCTCTATCACTTTTTTCGCAACATGGCGAACCAAGCCAGTTTTGGAGCTAGTGAATCAAAAGGTTAAAACAAGGGAGATTTAAATAATAATAATAATAATAATAATATGTAAATAAATTACAAAACTAAATAAGTAAGTAAAAAAATGATACAGTCATCCTTGTACCCTTGATATTAATGATACGTCATACGTCCAATTATTCGGACAAAACTCCCCACTATATTTGTCCTAAACTTTTACCATGTCTTCTTTCATTACATTTTGTGTCTAAAAACTGCTGGATAAGTGACACACAATGTAGACTCTGATCCGATATTGCGGCGTCAGATCTTGGTTTACATTTTTCATATAGACCTGTCAGTCTGAGTATTTAGAGTTAATCCGGTATTTTAAATATTTTTCAGACTTGTCTGTCCGAGTATTTAGGGTAAATTTAAAACTAAAGCAATATAAGTATACCTTAAACGTGTATAGTGACTCCAAGACCAGTCTATTAATTTGCACAGTCTTGTCAGGATCGACTCTGTTTATATAAATGTTTTAGATTTTTAATCAAGTTAGTGAAAAGTGAATGTACTCACCTGCAGTATGCAAAAATAGGTATTCGGCCTTTTTGTTCGCTGTTTACCACTCATGCAACGATCTCCTAACAGATCACCAGGCCCAGTTGTTCAAAGCGTCGTTAGCTTAACGAGCTCGTTAAGGGTGATTTCGTTAACTGTTTTAGCGGATTCAATATACAATATTCTGATATTTTTGCTGGAAAAAATGTGAGTAAGCTACTCACATTTTTTTCAGCAAAACATTTCAGCACATTTGCGTATCACTCGATGTCCATTTTAACGAATCGTTAACTAACGATGTCGTTAGCTTTGAACAACTGGGCCCAGGTAGTAAAACAAGCGTGATCAAATATTAGAAGGAATATGGCAAAAAGTTAAGGTGCCCAATTTTTAGAATAAATACAGTAAGCATACCTTTAAATCCCAGTCATATATCCATATATCTCACTATTCTATCCATAATTAATATTAACTAATATTAACTAACAACATTCAGTTGATCTTTGCCAGTTTGCTCTGTCAATGCAACTGTTTGACTAGCCAACGAGGAAAGCAAATACACCGCCTGTATTCTATAAATGGAATCTTCAACCAATACAAGGACAGCCTTTGTCGTGTCTCTAGATAAGACACTTTCTTAACAAAAAAGTATCGATATTTTCCTTACTTCTCAATGAAAACATATGTTGTTGTACTCATTAGAAGCGCCTCGATGAGGCGCTTCCAATGAGTACCAACAACATATGTTTTCGTGGAACAATAAGAAAGATATTTGGATACCCCCTCATATCTGGAGCTATGCTTTGTGGAGCGGCATAGAGTTTCAGATCAAAGGGAATATTCATATAAATCTGCAGTTCCATGATAAATAAAGGATATTAAAGGATATTTACTCTTTTGTTGTGAATGTCATAAATATTTTCATCAAGTGTAATGAAAACATCAGTATTTTCACGAGTGCGAAGCACGAGTGAAAATTTGAATGTTTTCATTACACGAGATGAAAATTTCATGGTATTCACTGAAAAAGACTTAATTTTCTTTTTATTTTATTGTTTACATGCCAATGTGCGTTTCTGACGTTCTAACTAATGTCATCAAACAGAACATGAACGTCATGGCGTCGACGTTCAGTGCTTAAAGTGGAACGCAATATAAGTTGTAAGTATAGCTTGGCGTAAAGTGCTTAACAAGCCGTTTATTTTGATGCAAGAGTTTTCAAAATCAGCCTTGAAATAAGGAAGTTATGGTGGTTTGAATATATTTAAAATGGCTGTGATGGATGCCACCATATTGTAGGCTTTGTGACGTCACAGAGCCCAAATTAAATATGCAAAACCAAATTATAAATGATTTTTAAGAATAATTTTGCTACAGATCTTTATAATCTTTTAATTCTAGTGGCAAGCAATCCTTTTCTCCAAAATAAACCAACTTAATGAGAATAACTACTTTTATGAAACGAATTTTAATTTTTATGAAACCTCATTAAATATTCAAAATGGCGGCGCCCATTCCACCAATGTTAAAATATTCAGTTGTCTATAACTTACTACATTTTACCGATTTTGATTAAATTTGTGTCAAAATTCATCGTTTGTATAGTTCTTTACTTTAAAGCACAACACCTTTTAAGGTTGCGTTACCCTTTAACATGTGAAGAGCCGGAGTGACAAAAACAAAAAGTTTCGGCAAATCAAATTAATCTTGTTACTAAAATGTTCCTTACATTCTAACTACGAAAAAGGTGCATACCAACACTTGATAGTTTAGGTCAGAAACAAAGACGTTAGAGATGTACCAAAACCTGAAGTGGAGGTAACATCCGCTTTTGAAACAATGAAGAAAATCGAAGTCACCCAAAGCGAAGAGTAAAAATTTTAATCGTATCATACGGTACTTAAATGTTACGATATCATTTCACTAGTGATTGATGCCACTTTTATTTTCACCAGATATACACTGATTTCACAACTAACAATAAAATAAAACAAGTCTTCTTGACGTATGATAACAAGAAAGATCCAGATCAGTCAGCTAAGCCAAAAAATCTGATCAGGGATACAATATTGTGACATTTTTTGCTGAAAAAATGTGAGTAGCTTTTAATTAATTACCTGTTTATTAGGCCCGAAATAACTGTCCAATTGCATACACTGTAAGCTCTCAGTCTTTACTGAGTCCATAGTCCGACGATTCCTTGTCTCTTGACTCGGCGTTTGCGTGGAGAAACAAACACGTTTTTGTGGAGAATCGTGTTTGGATTCCTGTAGTAGGCAGAGTAATTTGAAGCAGTAGTCTTGTATCGTAAACATCAATCACGAACGATCATCAAAGATTGTTGATTATTCTTCAAATCATTAAAAGGTTTTATACAAGGAAAACTTAGAGGGACTGGCTATACCCGGTAGATTTTGAGATTTTTACACGGAAGATAATTTTTGGATACATTTTTGAAAACAAGAAGATATTTTGTGGTTTCTATAGCTTTTCAAAGTGATAAGTTGTAAATGTTGGGTTTTGTAATGATTAGAAACTGAATAATTGAACACTTTAAACTTCCTTATTTAAAACAAAAAAAATTCTGACATTTTTACACGAGAGACGATTTTTGAGACAAATGTTGAAACAACAAGATATTTGGGGGATGAATTAAACAGCTTATTAAGTCCTTTATAAGCTTTAAATTTGGGGTTCTATTTTATTAAAAACTGAATGAATTTACTCTCATTAAGTTCGCTTATATACAAAATGACTATGGCTGACGTCACCTTTCAAGGTATATGTATATTTGAAATGCGTTGTCGAGCTTATGCCAATGTGCGGGGTCAGGTTATGGGTACATGTACATCCGCATAGTCTGATCAGGGTCTTTACTTTCTGTTAATACGGCTCAGTGACCAACAATACCGTAAGTAGACCCTAATGCTTTATTAACCTTATTACCCCATGTGCTCATTCAGCAGACGACAAACTGAAGATTTTTTTTTTCAGAAAATAGGCTTTGTCTTTCATGCAAATTGTCTCCTAACCTAAGGAGACAATTTGCATAAAATGTCAAGATCTATTTTCTGGGAAAATGAGAAAAAATATAATGTCGTCTGTGAAACTATTTACCCAGCATGCTAAGCGTAAATGTGCCGGCTGATCAGGGTTATCCCTGTTTATGAATCAGAAAAAGCATCATGAAAACATGCCTATATAATTTTGACCCCTTAAACCCCACTTTTATAAGTAAAACTGGGGTTTAAAGGGGTATACGTTATTTTTGTTATTTCTGCTTAAAACATAGACTGTGGGTACTGGTTAACACCGCCTCACTGAGGCGGTTCTAACGAGTACCCACAATTTATGTTTAAAGCAGAAATAGGAACAATATCAGCCGGCCTCGGTGGCTCAGTTGGATGCGCCGTCCGACTGGAGACCAGGAGGTCGCGGGTTCAACCCCCCGCCGAGGTCGGCAACATTCTTTTAATCATGAAATATTTTCTACGGTCATTCTCTCAAGTCTTATTGCTGGTCGGACAAGTCACATTGGCATGCGCTGGCTCAAATAAGAAATATTTATATAATTTATTCGATGTAACATCAACTCCCGTCACCATGAATAACGGCTACTCTCTAATTTGTCATGGATTTATAATAACGCCCAGTAGATACAAACTATCTACGCCCAGTAGATACAAACTAGTAAAAACTTTCCCGAACACTTTTGATTTCTGAACGCAAACCTCAGCCATCATTGGTCTTCTGTCGTCTGGTACAAGGTAGTTTTTATAGGATGCACGCATACCTTTTGCATATTTTACGAAAGCTCTGCTCCAGATAAGGTACTTTTCAACCACACAAAGTGTTGGTATTTTTATTTATAACGCCACAAAAACATATGTTGTGGTACTCATTAGATGCGCCTCGGCGAGGCGCTTCTAATGAGTACCCACAACATATGTTTATGTGTAGAAGTAAGAAAAAAAAGTTCCCCGATATCCCCTCTTATCTAGAGTTTTGCTTTACACGTTGAATTTGTGAAATCTCGCCAAACGTTGTCAGAGACGTGAATTACAGAATTTTGCTTTTTAACACTTACCACACTATGGGCAGATTCAGCAGACGACCAACAGATGATATTGTTTCTTATTTTTCCTATAAAATAGGATCTGACATTTCATGAGACAATTTGCATGAAGTGTCAACTCCTATTTTGAGACAATTTGCATGAAGAGTCAAATCCTATTTTCTAGGAAAAAATAAGAAACAATATTTCAAAATGTCGTCTGCTGAAATTTGTGCCCAGCATGCAAAGCGTTTATATTTCAAATAAGATCTATAATGCCCTCAATTTCAATTTTTTTCGTCAACAACTGACAGTTAGAAACAACTGACAGGAAATTGCATATTTTTTGCTACTCAGTAATTAATACATATAATATAACGATTAATACCACCCAAGAGAAAGCTTACAGTAATTAAGGGGAAAGGCTACACCCACAGGGAAACAACTCTGTCAAAATTATATTTTCCTCCCTTCTGAAGATCCCGATCGGATCCGCAACATTCTTTCGTGGCGGAGACTGATCATTCTCTCCCTTGATTCAAAAATGGTAGTCCTCAGTTTCTGGTCAAAGAATCTGCACAAGTACTGATTAACCGCTTGGACTAACCCTGCCCAGGAAAAGTGTGGTTAGGTGACCTGACCGGTTCGATATGACCTCGATAGATTTTACTCGGCCGTTAAGCTACCATTAACTGACGTGTTTTGAAACAGATAGGTTTCACTTACTGACACAAAATTGCATTGGCAGAATTGCACCTGATAATCGACACACTAAACGTGGTTGATTATATATCATTTTATACGTATGTTGCATTGGAGTCGATAACAGTGCAAGTGATACACGTACTGCCCCCAAAGAGACCAGCCAAGAGTACACTTGCCTTAGTACACGGTGTTTGGATGCAGATATCAGTTTAATGGATTTCAGCATTATGTCAATTTAACTATAGTCGATTTCAATATCTCGACTACGCTTATCTCGAAAAACCGCTTATCTCAGTGAAAATCCGGTCCTGGTTTTTACATGAAATCTAATAACAGGTAACAAAATATTGCGGAAAAAAGGAGAAATTGCTCCTAAGGAGCAATTTCTCCTCTTTTCCACAATATGTTCAATATCTCTAACTTCAGGAGTCAAATTTCCTCTTGGTGTCGTTGGTTGGATATGCCCTACGAGTATGGCTATTCCTGGACCATTCCTCTTTCAGTTCCTTTTCTTTTATTTGTTCTTCTTTCGAGAAAGTTTTGTTTCGTTTTGTCATTTCGTGCCACTAGACCATTCAAGGCACATTGCCCTGGGAGATTGTGTCACCTCCTTGTTATCTCCATATTCATTTCAATTTTATATAGGTGCTTGAATGGTAAGCAGGAAACTTTATTATGCCCCGCCATAAAAAGGTCCCCTTATCACTACAAATGTCGCATCACAAAATAACATAACATGTCTGTACATGTGTCCCTAAACGTATTCTGCGACATACAGTGCCAGCACAATCCAGGGTGATTTCTGAGGGATTCGGTAGGTTTGAGCAAACAGTGTTGACCCAGATCAGACGCCGCAGAACGCGGCGTCTGATCCGGGTCTACACTGTTTGCCACTCATCCAACAATTTTACTCACATTCATAGACGGTAAAATGGACTTGATGAAGAGAAGTGTAAGGTTAAGATTAAGGGCTGTGAATGTTTATGGTAAACACGGTATCTCAAAATTTATCCGAAAATTTCGTCAAATTAAATTTTGAGTCAAAGGGGCGGGGATCAACTGAATCCCCACGAATCCCCAAGAACGCCCTCTGTATCCGCCGCTGCAATTATGTACAACAATATATAAATACCATTTCTGTCAGAGTGCAGCAAACGTGTTATACCTAATTATATAAATATACTGTCAAAAGACTTGCTAAAATAAAGACATAATTATATATAATTGGTTATGAAATCACGTATATGTAAATATATCAACGCTTATGAAAGAGTTACATGTCAAAACTAACAGAAAATCAGGACGAAATGCACGTTTCACTTTATGGCATTATGTTAATTATCCCTTGTCCTGCTGAACCCGGATATACCCTGCCTTTGCAAACGGTGCAGATCCAGATCAGTTGGCTTCTTCAGAAGCCCACTGATCTGAATCTGGATCTGCATTGTTTGCCATTACGTATGTGAATTAAGAAATAAATTATTCTAAACCGTGCTCAAATGCCTAAGATAAAGCACAGTTGAGTTTGGGTTGTACCCATTTGAGCACGAGCGAGCGCAGCGAGCAAGTGCTCAAATGGATACAACCCAAACTCAACTGTGCTTTATCTGGGGCATTTGAGCACGGTTCGGAATAATTTATTTCTTTTCCAACACCCCTCATTGAGCGAGTTTTGCATAAATGATTTTTTTTTATTGATTTTCATTATTATTTTTATTACCTGACTTCCCCTTTGGTAGTTGACAATACCTCTTAAGCATTATGTCTCGCGGTTACGTAGTTACAAGGTTCGATGACGAATATTCAAAATGGCGGATAACTTATGCGAATCAGCTGACAGTGTAAAATATAAATAAACGATGTATTAATATAAAAACTTAAATCCTGTGTTCATGAAAGAATTGCAAAACGTATGAAATTTGAGTGCCGCGATAGACTTTAATAAGGACAGATATAAAACAGCAAATAAGAATGTTAATCGACTTACTTTCGTTTTCGAACGTCAACAAATACACGATGGAAACAAGAAGTAAAACGAATGTGTTTGAATGGTGTAAACTGTAGAGAAACTCGTCAGGTAAAAAAAAGTAAAAAAACTGCAATATGCTAATAGATCATTTTCTGTCTCAATAAATAAAATAATTTATTATGTATATGAATGTTTCGGCCAATATTATATGCTGATCTAGCCTCCATAGTTACCAGGGTGCGAAACTCGCAAATATGATTGGTTTTCCGTCGATAGCGCGCGACGAAATTCCTGTGGTCAAATACCTTAGATAAAGCACGGATAGAAATATTAAGACAAAAAAGGAACAACACGTGCAGGGGTGTTAGAATTGATAGCAACAATCCGGATCAAGTAATCTGATTGGCTGAAAATTCGAAGTGGGCGTGACATCTTAATTTATTCAGCAGGACAAAGGTTAAGGAAAAATAGTATAAAAGACGTCCAGGAAGAGCCACAGTCATGCAGTCATGTTGTAAATAAATGCAAAAAAAAAAAAAAAAAAAAATAGAAATTTGCACGAAGAAAATCGGTTCGAAAGTTCTACTCAGTGGATTTGTCGATGTATTAATACCGTTTTCAAAATGCTCTCGACCAAATTGCGCTAAAATTGTAAGCATGCGAGTTAAAAACATTAAGAAATGCATTTTATTTTGTGGATTTTATCGATGTGTAAATATCGGCGAATCACTCAAGAATTTAATATAAAACCCGAAGGGCTTTATTCAGTTTATGAGTGGTTCGCCAGCATTTACACATCGATATAATTTACAAAAAGAAATTCATTCGTATATTAGCGCAGTCTGATCTGGTCATCTTTAATCGTCGATACAGTTAATGATTCTATGATCGGTTCACAAAGGTACAGATCAGACTGTGGGAATCCGAGGATACTGGTTAGTATGGGCCTTTGTTTCCCACATATGACAAGTATTGTTTGTCTTAGTCATGTATCATGTGTGCATTTGTGTTGTTTGTGTACGTTGTGTTGTGGGTTTAACGACACGTCAACCCTTGCGGGTCTTGTGTCGTCTCCCAAAGAAATGGAGAGAAGAGATAGAAGAGATGGTAGTGGAGATGAAAGAGACGGACAGGGAAGAAAGAGGAACAGGAATGAAAGTGAAGAAACAGAAGAAATACAAACATTCCCCCTCTACCCTTACCTGCTACAAGAATAGTAGGCCTTGCCCAACCGTAAGCCAATACCAGTTGGACGCCCTGGTGACGCAAGATACACGATTCCTTTGCCACACCCAATCACCCATGTTTGTGTATGTATGTATTTATGAATTGATCTATAGAATTGATCAATTGCAGCCGGTTAGTGACACTAAAATACACTATTCTGTAAATTCATTCGTGGACTGTTGAATTTATCTATTTATTCTTACAAAGCATGCAGTCGAAGAGACAACAACCTGAAATCAGACGTTTGTAAATGTTTCTATAGAAGTTTGTGTGTTTCCATAATTTTATCAAAAAAATGTTAAGTTTTATATATCTTAATATGTTTCCTATATATAAGTATTATGTTTGTTTATATTTGATCTAGCGCATGCGAAATGGTTCTTATCACAAAGGTAACTACCAAAGGCTTAGGCGAGGCTGCACATAAGCGAAGTCTCGCTGGAGCCGTTTCTGTTCGCAGGCATGTAGTAGAAACCTCGAGCTTGCATCAGGCAAAAACCGCATGTCTGTAGCCCGCATGCGCGGTTAAAAAAAAACAAAAACGGATAACCCTTAGGTGCCTGTTTTCAATTTAAGTTTCTGTGTGTTTCATCACGGAAACGTGCCTATATAATATTGACCCCCTTAAACCCCACTTTTTTATAGTAAAAACTGGGGTTTACAGGGGTCTACATTATTTTTCTTATTTCTGCTAAAAATCATAGATTGTGGGTACTCGTTAGAACAGCCTCGTCGAGGCGGTTCTAACGATAACGATAACCAACAACCCACGATAATTCTAACGATAACGATAACCCACAACCTACGTTTTGAGCATAAATATGAAAAATAAGAATATTTGATCTGAAAATTTTCATTTTTTTTTTTTTTTTTTTTTTTTGGTGATAAATTTTCAGTATATTTGAATAGGCATGTTTTCGTAATGGGCTGTACTTCTAAAAGCGTTACCGTATTCACACAAGTCCGGACAAACAAGATAGACCTAGATCAGATGCCATCGAACTCGGCGTCTGATCATGGTCTGTAATATCTGCTACTAAGCCATTTGTCAGTAGATTCATCAAAAGGTAGTTAAATGACATTATTCGATTTTAAGGATGATATCAGTAAGGAGTTTAGGGGCCTGAATATTTAGGTAAAACTTCTATAAGATGCCCTGTCCGATCGTTTAGTATAAAGACTGACCATAAAACGTTCTTTCACTAGTGTTAAGTCAAAGTTTCCACATGGCCCTATATCAGTATATTTATTACGAAAACACGCCTATTCAAATATAGAAAAAATTTCACCTCCAAAAACTGAAAATTATCAGGTATAAACGCTGATATTTTTCATATTTCTGCTCAAAACATAGATTGTGGGTACTCGTTAGAACCGCCTCTGCGAGGCGGTTCTAACGAGTACCCACAATCTATGTTTTTGAGCAGAAATGGAAAAATAATGTATACTCCTGTAAACCCCAATTTTACTATATAAAAGTGGGGTTTAAGGGGGTCAAATTGTATAGGTATGTTTTCGTGATGACATTATTTACCGTAAGTATACTGATACCTTAATTCCTCGCTATAATAGTTATAGAAACACCACCAATAAATAATGGAAAATGGTTACGAACTTTTTGGATCGGCTGTAATCAATGGAACAGGATAGAATCAACCATAAGGTGTATAAATTGGCTGAGAGGTTAGGAAATAGGAACTGTAAGAATTGGTCTTTTCGCATATTTCAAGAATGTGGGATTGAGCAGGGATCTGGTGTTTTAAAAAAGCATATAATTTTAATGGAATACAGAGTTTTAAGTGAAATAAATTTCAGGAAAAACATATCAAGATGTGTCTCGTGAACAGTCCTTAAGGGGTCAAGGGCGTAACAAATTAAGAACATATTTTAGATTATTTAAACGACGCTACGAAAAGGAACCATATTTGAATTGACCAATGTCAAAATCATATCGATGTGCCTACGCTTAATTTAGAGGTGTGGTTGTGCCGCTCAGGTTGGAGACTGATTACTACTAAGGGCTCTCTGAAAGTGTTAGAATCTATTCTTATCCATCAGGTTCACATATTGTAGAAAAATGAAGAACATGTGCTTCGGAATGTCCTGTCTATGAAATAGTAAGAAACAGTTTGTGTAACAAGATTTAAAAGCTTCTGTTGACTGGGCTAATGTGAGAAGTGACGAAAAGTTAGTCAAAATATTTACATGTGATAATCATGCTGTTATCAGAGTATGTGCCACAATTTGCCATGCTATTTTAAAGCGACGCCGAGAGTTACTGTGGTCTATAAACTCAGAAATGCATATGGCATTAAAGGTGCCTTGGCTAGGCGCTTTTGGTGAGTACCCGTGGCGTGTGTTTTCATCAGGGAATAGAAGAAATATTAAGTGATTGTCCCCTTATCTGTAGTCATATTAATATACATATTTTAGCATGGCATTATATGAGTTTTACTAGTCCTTTTAAAGACAGACAGACAGACAGACAGACAGACAGACAAAACATTTATTCTCTTAAGTCATTTAAACATGTGTACGATTCTAATTGTAGATAATATTCTAAATGATTTTAAAGTGTCTCATAGCTCTGTACATTACGAAAACATGCCTATGCAAATATACTGAAAATTTTACCACCAAAAATGAAATTTCTTAGATAAAAAATTCTGATATTTTTCATATTTCTGCTCAAAACATTGATTGTGGGTTCTCGTTAGAACCGCCTCATCGAGGCGGTTCTAACGAGTACCCACAATCTATATTTTGAGCAGAAATGAGAGAAATAATGTATACCCCTATAAACCCCAGTTTTCCTATATAAAAGTGGGGTTTAAGGGGGTTGAAATTAAATGGGCATGTTTTCGTGATGAGGAGAGTGGCTCTTCAAGCTTTCGTCAGTATTTTATATTTATATGTTATAAATTTATTATATTTATTTATGTTTGCAGTGGTGAGACAATGATAAATTCTAATGCACTCTTGTATGTAACGCGACGTCTGAATGAATAACGTCAAATATTCGTGACGGTACGTATATTCTGCGATATACTATCGAAAACCCAACGTCATTGTGTAACGTCGCTTTGCATTGGCTGGCATTTGGCTTGAAGCAGCTCACAGCGCTTGCTTGTTTTTAACAAAACGAATGATAAAAACAAGTATTAGGTGTTCCGCAAGGCTTTTAAAGCTGACGAAGTGCATTGTAATGGGGATAGCCGTAATAACAAAAATTCATTTTAGGAGGTATATCGTCGGATTTATAGTCCGAAGTTTCGTTTTACGGCTCCACTGAGCGGGACCCAAATGAAAAATTTTAATATAGTTATCCTCTAACTATTTGTGCTTGTATTTGTATAACGTCCTAAACGTTAAGGTAACCGAATATACTTAGCAGATTTTCCGCGATGTTTTACAGGAAGACAACTTTCGTGAGTGCCTGTTTGCTTTTCTGCACACCAGCACCCCTCTGAAAGGTGGACTTATCTAAAACGAAAATGTTTGCTTCCAAAAGGAGAGCATTGATTTTCGTTTAGAATAGACCCTTTTCCAGAGAACAAAAATGATTTTGAGAGTTACCACCCCTGAATTACCATTCCCTTTTGACAGGTCGGTGGCGTCAGAGATGGCTCTACACTGCTTATTCAGGTTTGTATAGATAAGTATGGCATTATTCATTTTGGTAATATTACAAAATGGGACAGACAGAGAAGGCTTGGTTTTATGTGCTATACAATTTCAGCGTCTGCACGTTTTAGTCATTATCTTTAATGCATCTTTGCCTTATGCCGTATTTTACACCTTAACTTCTCACATACTTCTTCTAATTTGTTTTCAAACAATAGACCACATGTTGATGTGTCTACAAACTGCTAGGTGAGCGGCAAATAGTGTAGACCCTGATCAGACGCCGCATTGTGCGGCGTCTGATCAGGGTCTACACTGTTTGCTCAAGCCTGTCTACTCGAATATTTAGATAAAATACGGTATGAATGAACTTATTACAGAACTTGAATAAATTCACATTGATGTTTGTACCACTTTAAGTGGAAAAAGGTCTTGCAGCTTACAATTTTGTATAGCAAGTCCCAAGTCGGTCTGCTAAATCCGAGCAAACTGTGGAGATGTCTCTATAATTGCAGTTCATCTTTGTTTGTGCTTCGGTGGCTTCGTATGTGGCTTTTGGTTTGCCAATATCTGTTCCTCATTTCTCGTTCGTTTGGTGTCTCGAAACGGCTGTGCGTCCTGATCGAGGCATTTCGTGGGCATCTTTACTCATATTGGAGCCAGCGCATATAAAACCTGCAATATGACAATGCGACCAGCGAAAGATCAGTCTGCGCACCTGCGCAGTCAGATCAGTCTTCGCTGATGGCATGTGCTTTCTACAGCCTCTAGGCTAATGAAAGAGGGTTAAAAGAGAACCCTTGCCATACTAGATGGATGTACAAGTTAATCTGAGTCTTTGCTGGTCATAGAGGTCTTATTGTAGGTTTTAATTAAGCCCCAGTAAGAGGTTTACTGACCTATCCAAAGCGGTGCGTCTGCTGTGGTTTACTATTTCTTTGAATGTATGTCTTTGCATGTATGTCCTGGTGATTCTTTTTTATTTTGGAAAGCCGTTTGGCCAATTATTTGGGAAAAAACTGTCCTTTTGGTTTACTACTTGTAGTGTTTTGATTGTGGCGCCGTTGCTTTAAGTGCGTCCTTCTTTCCCTTTGGTGTCTTGGACGGAAGGTGTTACGTAATTGTATCGATTCCTTTCTATTTATTTATCGTACGCTGGCTCATGTATAACAAATACCAAAACGTATAAATGGTCACCCACAAAAGGCAACAGGCACGAAGCACTGCCTCCTTAAGGCACCGAAAGAACGATATATTAGGACACAACGGCAAAGTTGCAATGACAGACATAATACAGTGAAAGAAGAAAGACAATATAAGAATAGGCATTCATCACGAAAACAAGCCTATATAATTTTGACCCTTTAAACCCCACTTGTATATAGTAAAACTGTGGTCTACAGGGGTGTACATTATTTACCTTATTTTGCTAAAACATAGATTGTGGGTACTCGTTAGAACCGCCACGCCAAAGCGGTTCTAACTGGTACCACCAGTCTATGTTTTGTGTAGGAATATGAAAAATATCAGAATTATCTATCTTTTGGTTGTAAAATTTTTAATATATTTGAACAGGTGTGTTTTCGTAATGGAACGATCAGCAGAAACGCAGCTACTGGGGGCAAATGGGAGTGCGAGGTGGTGGGAGTGGAGGACTATGCTATTTTTAGGATCGCAGCCCAGCCCTTTATTCTGATGCAGCTCAAATTACAAGTATGTACATGAACATTATTTGTACAGATAATCGGTTATTTTGATTGGTCCCTGGTTGTACACTTGTATATGAATATAGATCGCTTTGGACTGAAATACAGAAAACCGATAGTTAAGTTTGTAGATTGTCCATCCCAAATCATAGCTATGAGTTTAATATATTTTCTTCTTTTCAAACCTTGTGTATCGTTTTATATACGACAGAAATTATACCTAGAATATTCGGATGCCATAACTCCTTATCATACTTAGCCTAAACTATGAGTTTGTTTGAGTTGGAGTTCTACGGTAGAGCCAACACTGTTAAGGTCATATCGAGCCGGCCAGTTAACCTACGCTCACTTCTCATGGGCAGCCTTAGTCCGCTTAACAGTTAATCAGATTTGTGTACATACTTTTGCCAATAACTGACAACAGCCATTCTTGAATCAGCGGAAAGGGGAGAATGAACACAGACGTGATTTCAGAATGTTATTTAGCCGAGCTGGTATTTGAACTTGCAACCCCTGGTTCTGTAGTCAGACGCGCTACCGGCTGCACTGTGACGTTTGGTCCTAAATTATGAGCAGATACATTTCAATAATATATGATGTAAAAAATGGCAAACGAATAACAAACATTGCAGACCCTGATGAGGTGCCACGTTTTTTGGTATCCAATTTGGGGTTATATATTTTGCGCAAGCATATCTGTCTGCATACTTGGGTATAAACGGTATGAAATAATAAGCAGGGGAAATATGCATTTTCAGAGATAAAGAAATAATTACGTTTAGTGGCTTATTTAGATGCCATCTTCGAGGCTTATCTGTTTATGATGTTTCCTTCCTTGATTACTGCGCTTCCTGAATTCGTTCAGAAGTGGAGTCAGACAGAGTTTCTAAACTATTTGTTTAAACTTTACCTTCTCTAGGCTTTTTCAGCAGACGACAAATGAATGATGTATATTTTGTTGTTTCTTCCCCATGAAACAGGATTTGACATTTCATACAAATTGGAGACAATTTTTATGAATTGTCAAAATATGTTTCTGGGAAAAGTAGAACAAAAACAACATATTTCAATATGTCGTCTCTTGAATGTTTTATTTTTATTATCTTTTATTGTTCTCATACAGAGATGGAAAATTGTAGTTTTATGCTTCGTCAACAGAACCATGTTTAGGTTTTGTTCATTGTTGATTATAATCGACTATTTTGCAATCTGGATGTATGCTTCGTAAACATAACTACTGCCGTCTTGCATTCATTAGCTAATTTGTTGGTTGAGCTGCAGACTCGATGACGGCTAAATCCTAAACATTTTCTAGCTCTATTCTTGTCTGATATTTACAGTGGTCTAAAGCGCTCTATCTTCAGTTTGAAACTACCACTAAAGAGGAGTACATAACTTCGACAAATACATGTTCTCAGAAGCTGATAAGTAAAAGTTTATCCAAATCCATTTAGACATACTGATATCGAATTTGCGACATATTTGCAAATTGGCTGATCTATGAGATGTTTTGTTACCAGCGCATAGACAAACTACAAGCTAATGAATAAAATCTCGAAGTGACTCATTACTGTTTTGTAAATTTTATCTCTTTGATTTACTTTCATCATGTTGGTTATACGAATATAGGGATCAAACTAGGTTTTTCATGCATTAACATTCGCCAGGTCCCATTGGAGGTGTTGTAAACCGAGGCCAAAGGCCGCGGTTTTCAACACTTCCCAAGGGACCTGGCGAATGTTAATGCATTGAAAAACCATGTTCGATCGCTAGTATTGCATAAAAATTGAAAACATTTGCTACATTTTGCGTTATATCTTGCACTATTTTGTTTCGCCTTTTCACCGATGTCGCGCGAACGCTATTTCCACGTACTATGCTTGTTCTAGGGCAGGGCAGTACACATCTCGTGATGGCAGCAATTCTGTGGCTCAGTATGAGCATATTGAAAGTTGCGTAGCCGAGCATTAACAGCGCGTGAATTGTCTTGTTAATACACGGCTTTTCGCCGGATAATGCACGGCTATTAATAACGTGCGACACTGCTTTTTATGCAATAATTATTAAGAATTTTTCAACAAATGAGCAGCAACATCAGAAAATGTATCTACGAAAAATGTATCTTTCGACATCATAAAAATAAAGTCAGGGTCACCAAAATATGAATATAGTGCATACAAGGCGTTTTTGTTATGACAATCTTGTCAGTACTGTCAGTCACAAAATTTAATAACATTGATGTATCTCTGCAAGTTTGGCTTACAGCCATTTATCTGTCTGTTTATAAGATAGAGGTCACATAAGCTGTTGTTTGATTACAATTTGACAATTATTGGAACACTGTAATCTTCAAAATGAGGACACAGCACCGCCATCTATTCAGCTTTCAAGCATGTCCCATTGACATATTCCCGCAAACTGGATGATAATTATGTCAGCTTGTTCATTAGGTATCATGTACTCAAGAAACTGTACCACCGACCGGCACTGACACTAATGGTACCAATACCGAAAACATGCCATGTTTTTCTTTTAGAGAATTTGAACCCCACCTTCCCGACTATTGCTATATCAAAGTCGGGTTAGTTGGGTATTGCTTTCTCATATGTTTCTGATGACTGAGACCATAAAACTCTGCCCAGTTGCCAATAAAATCTACATCTGCATCAAAAATTAATCAAATTACAAATTTTAAATGGTTTCCTATGTTAAAAAATAAAGATTTTAAGACTATATTTTGCAGTGCAGGGAACCAGTGTTATCAGAGAAAGTAGTTCTCCAAGTAAGTTTGGTAATACCATCTGTTGTGAACAGGCTCATTAGTATAGGAGAGTTGAGGGCAGTAGCCATAAAACATCTGGTTGAATTATCAGTTGAGAATGAATTTTTTTGCCACTTTTTTTTCTAAGAGAAAAACTTGTCATGCAATATTATCCGCCTCTGGCGTTGGGCATAATAAATAAACAATACAAAATATTTAGACGTAAACGTCTAAGTACCGGCGCAAATTTTGTTCATGTTTACTTAGATATGGGACAAGGGTATACTAAAGTTTAATAAATTTTCAATGTAACAGGTAAAAAAGAACAACAATGCTTATATTAGCATGCGTCAGATATGATTATGTTTGAACTTTTTAAATATATGAATGGGTCCCATTTTTTTTTTTTCAAAATCCAAGTACATGTATATGAATGGAGTGGTTTTTCAGATTTTGGCATACAAATCTATACCAAAGTCACCAGTACATGTACTACCCCACCACCCGAGGCGTGAGACTTAAACACAAACTTTGTTTATCATTTTTGTATGTTTATTTTTTAGACTCTTAACATTGAAATGCATATCACGGTTGTATTTTCTGTCATAGTTTTCCGATATGGGAGCCTTTAGTTAGACCCAAGTCTGCTGCAGTGAAACCGGAAAATGAAATAACAATGTAAATCACCAACAACATAAACACAGAACAGTAATAAACCACAACAAAAGAACCGACTTGGAACGGTCAGTTATAATCCTCGAGCTCAACTTTCGCTGTGGTTCAATACACTTATTTGTACGGTTCGTTGAGCGATCTTCTAACTCATTATGCAATTGTGCAATCTCGCCAGAACCTCAGCAAGTAGCTCATACGAGCATTCTCAGCCAAACAACCAGGTCCTAGCCCTTCTGAGTGTCTCAACATGCGCATTCAAAGTTAGACACTACCGAAATCAACAAATTAATACCTTGGGATGAAAAGTCAGACACTGGTGTTCCCGACAGATACAAACACTTAGTGAAACGTCACACACCGACAATCCCGTCAAATATAAAAGTCCTTTGTGAGGAAATCGAACACTCTACCATACATGAAAATTAAAAGCTATATTAAGAGACGGACGCGATTCGCGCGCCAGTTAATAAATATTTCTGTTTATGAAAGCAAATCGCAATAACAATGCTTGCTCTGTATTAAATCTACTAAAGTCAATCGGTGGAGTAAACTAAAGTAAATAAGTAAGGCACTTGTACAATCAGATCCACATCAAGTTCTCAGCATCATAGGGAAAGACAGACAAATAAAATTAAACAGCCTCAAAAAAGAACACATGGCAAACAGAGTTGAAAACACTTTTCCAAAAAGGTGGCAGCTTTGTTATCCAAACTGACCTGAATATATCTTTAACTTACATAATAGTTAAGAGGAAAAAAAAAACATTAGCAAGTGAAATCCTACAGAACATTTAACAAAACGTACTACAATGAAAGTGCCGCCTTTGAACGATCAGTCATAGATTACGTGTGTGTGTGTGTGTGTGTGTGTGTGTGTGTGTGTGTGTGTGTGTGTGTGTGTGTAAGGGGTGGGGATGGGAAAGGCTTAAGCTAGCTTTACGGAATTCCAATCCTCGCTCGCAGTTTCCATAGTGGTAAAAACATACATTTGTTTGGTTCGCGTAGAAGTCTTCTTATTCATCCATAAATCATTACGGGCAACAAATAAATAACACATAAAGCCTGTACTGAAGCAAAGACGAGGACTCAACAAAACCAACAGAAAGGTACACAAAAATGATATGCATGACATGGCAGGATAATGGTTGTTCATCCAAAGGTCGGTTGCTACATCTGGGAAGTCTGGTTCGGTCCACAACATATGACGATGACCACATCTTAAATGTCGTCACGAAAAAATGCCTATATAATTTTGACCCACTTAAATCACACTTTTATGTAGAAGAATTGGGGTTTACAGGGGTATACATTATTTTTCTTATTTTTGCTCAAAAACATAGCGGTTCTAACGTGTACCCGCAATCTATGTTTTGAGCAGAAATATGAAAAATATCAGAGCTTTTTATCTTGAAGTTTTCAGTTTTTGGAGATGAAATTTTCTATATATTTGAATGGGCGTATTTTCGTAATGTGTTTAAAAGTTCACTAAGCTTTCGGTGTAATCCAAGTAAAAACAATAGTTATTATAGATAAACTGTCATAATTGTGCCGTTATTGTAAATTGCTGATGTCATGTTTACATTTAACAGTGTAGAGTATGAATAAGACACAATGTTCTAGTTTTGCCTGATCTCTGTCAGTATGAACTGCAAAAGTCTTAGTTTTTGGCATGGTCACGAAATCCAAGACAACTTAGACATCAGGCTTTCTGCAATTGACACCTTCCTGCGTCAAATTAAGAGCAGTCTGTTTAGGTTGGCCTCCATTTGAGCCGTCGTCAGAAAATGTACCTTTGGACATGTGCGCCTAACGTAGACTCAAATCAGCCTGCGCGTCCACGCAGTCTGATCATCGTTCTCGTTGTACGCATGAAGAAACTCTGCATTTATGTTTATCCAATATGCGCCCAGAGAAGATTCTGATCAGTCTGATCTGAATCTTCGCTGGGTGCACATGCCCGACGGTACGTTTTCTGACGTTACGGGGCATTTTGATTTTTTTTGCTATATTTAGTCAGATGATAGAATACCGCTGAACACGTAAATAATAAAAATGTCAGTCCCAAAGAGTATCTATACAGTGATCTGTCAGAGTCGATAAGAAATTAGAAAAACTAATTGGAGGAATTTAGACAGTGGACTTATTTGTCATGGTATTCCCCGACGACGGCGGAAGGCTAGACAGATCCGAAAGAATATGATCGGAACCGTTATCTGACAGTTGGAATATTGTATTGAATAATATATTAAGTGGGCCGCGTCAAGAGAACAAAGTGCCTTCGAACATGCGCAAAGTGTGCAGATTCACATCATCCTGCACATGCGCAAAGTCTCATCGGCATTTGCTCTCCATTGAAACATTTTGTAGTATACAGTGATTCGGACAATGGAGGCCCTGGTCAGACTGCAAGGATGCCTTTTGCAGTCAGCATTTGTCCGAAGACACGTTTTTGCATGGAGTGTCAATTTGATGCTCGCTAGAGATACGTGAAGCAATGCGACCGTACTTCACCGATATTCTTGAGTCACCGAAATGACCGTAAGTATTCAGACAAACATTCCTGTGCGTTTAATGGATCATGTCTAGCATTCTGGTCAAGTTGTTACGGAGGAGAGATTGTTGCTTATTTTTCTTTGATTTGTTGCTTCCATACTGTCTGTCATGGTTTCCCTTGGTGTCATTTTAAGGCTATGTTCTGTGATTGGGGCACTTCATTGACATCGCCTGTACTTTTTTTCCATCACTAAAACACGCCTATATAATGTTGACCCCCTTAAACCCCACTTTTATATAGTAAAACTGGGGTTTACAGGGGTATACATTATTTTTCTTATTTCTGTTCAAAAACATAGATTGTGGGTATTCGTTAGAACCGCCTCTGCGAGGCGGTTCTAACGAGTACCCACAATCTATGTTTTGAGCAGAAATATGAAAAATATTTGAATTTTTTGTCTGAAAATTTTCAGTTTTTCGGTGATTAACTTTTCAGTATATTTGAATAGGCATGTTTTCGTAATGACATCGCCTGTACTTTTTTTTTTTCAATAACCCGAAGTGGCGGAATATAATCAAAATGTTCTACTTGAAGTTTGTAGTTCTACTTAAAGTTGTTTTTTTTTTTTTTTTTTTGTTTTTTTTTTTTTTTTAATATCGAGTGTTGCATTCCATAGAAATTAACGATGGGGACTCGGATTAATATTAGTTCTGGTTAACCGTAATGTTTGAGTTATCTGTGGTCCAGTTATAGAAGTTTAGATACATTTTACAGTATATTACTATTGGCGGTTACATTTGTACGTAAACCCCTATCTAGAACATCGTGGATTTGAGACCATTTGAGCAATTTTCCGGATATATGCTAATAGCATAGGCCATGATCAGATTGAGCGTCCCGCTTTTAGTACTGTAGAATATACATCACAAAAACATGCCTATACATGTGTATAATTTTGACCCCCTTAAACCCCACTTTCATATAGTAAAACTGGGGTTCACAGAGGTTTACATTATTTTTCTTATTTCTGCTCAAAAGCATAGATTGTGGGTACTCGTTAGAACCGCCTCGACGAGGCGGTTCTAACGATACCCATAATCTATGTTTTGAGCAGAAATGTGAACAATATCAGAATTTTTTATCTGAAAATTTTCACTTTCTGTTGGTAAAATTTTCAGTATATTTGAATAGGACTGTTTTCGTAATGACATTATATATCAAAGTCCTTGATCAGCCTGAATCGCCTCGTTGGCTGATCTGAATATTCAATCCGAGCAAGCCCTTGCTCATGGCGCGTCCAACATAGTACAAGCAAACAACAAACACAATCCATTACAAAAACATGCCTATTCAAATACACTGAAAATTTCACCACCAAAAACTGAAAGTTTTCCGATAAAAATTCTAATTTTTTTTTTTCATATTTCTGCTCAAAACATAGATTCTGGGTACTCGTTATAACCGTTTTTGCGAGGCGGGTCTAACGAGTACCCACAATCTATGTTTTGACCAGAAATAAGATAAATAATGTATACCCCTGCCAACCCCAGTTTTACTATATAAAAGTGGGGTTTAAGGGGTTCAAAATTATATAGGAATGTTTTCGTGATGTGAACAGCGCATCCACACACAAACTAAGTCAGTCAGGGACTGTGCTTCACCAAGACTCCAGTCTTGCACAAGATAAACATGAAACAAAGGGCCAGGCTCCAAGAATGCAGAAGCTATATTGAATATTTACTGTTTATTTTTTTTATATTTAATAGACTCAAGTTCACTAGCTGTCCTCCCTTATTGATCCGTTTGCTTTCGACAAGTGATACGAACAAGTTTTGAAATATATCTGGAGTTAACTGAAGCTGTGCTTTTAGCAACTTAGATCGACGTGTGAATCCAATTGTTTTGTGATCGGTAATTAAGTGATTATATTTCTTTTTGTCAGTTATCCTGAACCTAACAAATGAGGTATCAAGTCAATCTATGTTTAAAAATTCCCGACAGTCAGAACAAATATACTGACTAAAGACAGTTGCTTTCCCGAATGGCTCGCATTTGTATCTGTATTCATAACGACACAGTTCTTGGCTGTTCGTGGTTTGGATTTCTCGTGATTAATGACAATGTATGTCATTGATCGAGATCGTTCTTAGGGAGGTCAGCTGTAAAATTAATCATGTACAGTTGAACCTTAACAACCCGTACGTTAACATTTTATGCCATAATTCATGACAGATACTTGGTAATAGCTTGCCCGTGTCTTTGCCTTTTTATCTTTCTATTCTTTTTTACGTACGCCTGTACACAATTAATAATTATGGCTTGTCTAATTTTGATTGAAAACTGCTTTACCAAACCGCCTGTTTATTGAAAGAAAGTTCTATGAAACTGAAACTGCATGGTTCATTTGTTTTATATGAGCCGTAAACGTGTTTACCAATTGTTTTTCAAAGCCACATTCTATAATAGTTTGTTCAGATTGGTCTGTCTGTCTTTAGTTTTTTGACAAAATGACAGCATAATTTTGTATCTTGAGAGGTATTATATGATAAAATATTAAATATAAAATATTAAAATATTAAATAAAATATTATATAACAAATAAAAAAGAATAGAAGATGTCCAAGAATACATGTAGCCCATCACCAAAACATGCCTATGTTGACACCCTGAAACCCACTTTTATATAATATAACTGGGGTTTACAAGGTATACATTATTGTTCTTATTTCTGCTCAAAAACATAGATTGTGGGTACTCGTTAGAACCGCCTTGACGAGGCGGTTCTAACGAGTACCCACAATCTATGTTTTGAGCAGAAATATGAAAATATTAGAATTTTTTATCTGACAATTTTCATTTTTTGGTGGTAACATTTTCAATATATTTGAATAGGCTTGTTTTCGTAATGCTAACACAGAGATCATAGTCTACCAATGACACCAATAGGAAGACCAAACCAAACAATGACAGACAGTACACAAGCCACAGATCAAAACAAAAACAAGCAAAGCAGCCAGTTCCTTCTTTCGCAGCAGTGATCACAGTCCATTCAACACAATAATATAGGGATTAAACATGGTTTTTCATGCATTATTATTCGACAGGTCCCGTGGGAGGTTTTGAAAACCGAGGCCGAAGGCCGCGATTTTCAACACCTCCCAAGGGACCTGGCGATTGTTAATGCATTGAAAAACCATGTTCGATCGTTGTTATTGCATAAAAATACTGAAAACATTTGCTACATTACGCATTATTTTTTGCACTATTTTGTTTCGCCTTTTCACCGATGTCTCGCGAATGTAATTTCCACGGACTATGCTCGTTCTAGGGCCGGGCAGTACATATCTCGTAACGGCAGCAAATCTGTAGCCCCGGTACGAGCAGATTGAAAGTTGCGTAGCCGTGCATTAACAGCGCTTGAATTGCCTTGTTAATGCATGGTTTTTCGCCGGTTAATGCACGGCTGTTGATAACGTGCGACACTGCTTTTTATGCAGTAATAGGGCAATGAATTGCACAAAATATGAAAAAAAGGCCCCACAACAAAGATCCACAATACCGTATAAAGAACACTCAACACCAGGATCACCACCTTCTCACTAAGTATCTATAGCGGGCCGCTATCGGACCGTCAGGATAGCTGACGGGCCGATAACGGCCCGCTACAGATTTATGTAGAACAATCCATAGTAAAAATTATAACAAATACAAAATGATTGTTCGTCTCGCATAGAGGGTCCCTATCTCAGTCAGTGGAACATACCTTCGAAACTGGTTTTGTTGTGTTGTTGCTTTTCTTTTAAAACTTCGATGTCAGTCCAAATCTTTAATGTTAATATAAGGTCTTGACACTCTAAACAATACTCTGTTACCTTTCTACAGGATAATAACTATCAGATTTATATGAACGTAATGTGGGTATTCCAATAGACTTATTAGGCATCGTTCGTCGCTGACTTGTTATGAGAACGATCTCTCTCTCTCTCTCTCTCTCTCTCTCTCTCTCTCTGTGTGTGTGTGTGTGTGTGTGTGTGTGCAGAACTCAAGCCGGTGATATTGAGACCTTTACTTCACCTTTTAGATATTTATCTGACTTATTAATATTGATAATATTTAATATGAACATATGGTTGATTAAATTAGCTCCAAAAAATTTCAATATAATAAAAGAAATTATTCTGATACAAAAGCTCCATTTCTGAATGCATACATTTATGAATAACCAATGATATAATTACATGTATACTTTTGGACAAATGAGACGATTTTGATTTTGACATTGTAAATGTCCCGTTTCCAGATGCTGACGTCTCGCTTGCTGCGTCGAATAGATTATATATCTTGTTACGTCAGTAACTTTACCGATCGTAATGAATTTTTAATTACTGATTTTCTACAAAAAGACTGTCGGTATCATTAGCTTCGCAAACCGTTCTCTAAATTTTATTGTCAACATACTGCATGAATTTCTAAATATAATATTGATCTGAAAAACTGCTTCAACAGGGACTCGCGTTTTGTCGTGAATCACTGGAGTAAATCTAGTTTAACCCCTGTCCTGCTGAACCCGGATATACGTTGCCTTTGCAAACAGTGTATATCCAGATCAGTTGGCTTCCAACTGATCTGGATCTGCACTGTTTTCCATTTAGTATGTGAATTTATAGTAACAATCCGGATCAAGTAATCTGATTGGCTGAAATTTAGAAGTGGGCGCGGCATCTTAATTTATTCAGCAGGACAAGGGTTAACCTCTCCCTCCATTCTCCTAGTAGCTTTGATTTCTGCTGAGCTTTTCAAGGTAGCTCTTCGATTGCAGTTCTTTTGTGCTCGAAAGCTGGTTAATGAAAATGTGTCGTATGTTTCTCATTCTTCTACAGTGCCTTGGAAAAATATGCTTCGTTATTGTAACCTTAAAGGCTCCATTTTCCTCAAAAAATAGACATTTTTATCCAAGAAGACGTGCTAGTCTTACTCTTTGTTGCTTTGTGGTTTATTCTACGAGGCGATTTGTTTTATGTCTTACCCTGTGTCATTTTGTTCTTGTGTTTTTCAGTCCTTTTAGCATTGCGATTATCTCGCTTGGGGAAGAGAGAGCTAATCTTAGTGCTTTTCGTACGTTTGTTCGATTTGTGCTTGTTTGGATTTGTCGGTTTCCTCTTCCTCTCGGTGTCTGGGAAGGGCTGCGGTTTGTGATTGTGGCACTCCCTGGCCTTTTCTCTTACCTTTTTTGATAAATTGATATGCGATCATAAAATGTGGCATCTGACAGCCTGTAAAATTTCAGTTATTCTCTCGTTTTTGAACTGGGTCAAAAATGAAATGATTTTTATCGTATCTTTGAATTAATGTTGGCAACATAAATTCAGAGATACGATAAATTATCATTTCATTTCAAGAATGAGAGACTAACTGAAAATTTACAGGCTGTCAGGTGCCACATTTTAATGACGGTATTAATACCATATATCATTATATGCAAGTTTTCTTGGATAATAAAATGTCTATATTTTGAGAAATATGGAGCATTTAACCGGGAAAATCTATTACTTTATTTATATTTATCATATCTGAAAATAAAAACTCATTTTATAGCACATTGTACTGGAAGACCAACGAAAAGTACGATTATTGAGTGTTATCTATTTCTAACACGCCTCTTTTGCCAGTGTTATAATGCCGCTAGATAAAAACCATATTACTCGTACACCTGTGTAAAAACATTTATTTGTTACGGAGCGTTACGTAATTGGATCTCGTCCATTCCAACCCGTTGTTTACGAATGAAACAAAAGCGACCCTGCCGGAGAAAACTCCAGATAAAATGAACTTTGTAGGTCAGTTGATGAAGAAACTTCTCTCCGTTTATAAAGTGTTTCATAAAAGTGTTTGATAGCTTCAATCGTCTACTCGCAAAATATATAAATTATTGAGATTGTTAAAATATCATACCCGTACAAAGGAACATTCATGTAAGATCCTTTTTACCTGAACTACTAGTATAGTACAATCCACTCCTCATATAAGACACTGGGCCGAATATCTTTTTGGTTAACGTTGATGTAAAACGCTGACATTTCGCCTAATAGGAATTTAGGATCCGGCGAAACGTCCGTGGTCTCAGTTTAGGGTGTCAGCAGAGTATGGTTGTGGTAAAGCATTGTTATGGACTTTCGACATGATAACCGTAGAATGTCAGTTAGCATAAAGGCTAGGGCTATTAAAAATATTTATAAGCTAAGGCGACATACACTTTAAATAAACCAACAAATATTTAAGACCTCTAGACTTGACTTCCGTTTGCTCTGACCAGCTCCCACAGGAATTAATAACAGCAAAATAGAAAAACAACAATAACAGAATAATAATAATAATATTAATAAACACAAAAAGAACGTCCATGTAATAAACGGTTAAGGTAAGGTCAGTGTCGTGTTACTAGGCATATCGGACCTCCACTCTTTATAAGATTTATGGTCGAACGGCTTTATTAATTAGAGCCGTTGGGGCCGATATGCCGGGCAAAACAACATTAACTATGTAAAAAAACACAAAATATAGATTATTGTTGGGGTTAAACTAAATTTCTTCTAATATAAACTGTCCAAGAGAAAGTATCCAATAACTTATGTTTGGCATACGTTATCGTTGAAGATAAACTAAGCAAAGGTCTTTTTTTTTCAAACCGCACATAAATCCGACATATTCCCTATGATGCAGGTGGTAAGTTTGAATGCTGTCGCATTGTTGGCTGTTATATCATCTTCAATATATAACATGCCAATGGCCCGACTTTCAGTACATAAATGCATGGCTGTAATGTTGTTTCGAACAGTTTCTCTTCCTGTCTATGTTTTCGATGTAGCGTCGTTTTATAGTGTTGCTTCATGTCATCTAACCGTATTTGGTGTCACTGAAGACGGGAATGGGAGGCTCCTGGATATCTCTGTACTCCTGTTGTGCTCGAATAGTCAAAGTTCTCCTCAGTCTATGTACGTTAGCACGTGGAAATCTACGCTGCCAATGCCACAGATGTCATTGCACTTGCGAACTTTTTTAAATAGTTGAGTTAATGTTATAAGTGTGATATCTGTTTAAATGTTGTTTTTCATATGTTTGCTCAACAAATCTTAAATTGGTCCCAAATCTTGCTAGTCTATCGACTTTGTTCGATATCTCGTTAACGGCCAATAGACATACATTGCATTATTCTGTTTGTTTGTTGTTTTTTTTTTGTAAAATGCATGATCAAAATTAATTGACTAGACAAGATAATATGATCCGACTGGTGCATTTGCCAAATATCTGCTCTATAATTCCTGTCCATCAAGTGCCAAAACGTTTATTTGTCTTGTTTATCTAATAGTGAAATACCAAATATAAAATAAGTAAAACTTCCCTCACGAAGCCACACTTATACAATTTTGACTCCCTTAAACCCCTCTTTTATATAGTGAAACTGGGGTTTACAGGGGTAAACATTATTTTTCTTATTTCTGC
The DNA here is from genome assembly GCA_964016985.1 of Anodontia alba. Taxonomy (NCBI): domain Eukaryota; kingdom Metazoa; phylum Mollusca; class Bivalvia; order Lucinida; family Lucinidae; genus Anodontia; species Anodontia alba. The sequence continues at coordinate 31,070,001 of OZ024830.1, forward strand.
TCTCAATTGTGGGTACTCGTTAGAACCGCCTCGCACAATATATATTTTGAGCAGAAATATGAAAAATATCAGAGTTTTTATCTGAAATTTTTCAGTTTTTGGAGATGAAATTTTCTATAAAATTGAATAGGCGTGTTATCGTAATGCTTGTTCATCTAACAGTCAAATACCAAATCTCATATAAGTAAAAATTCAATTATTCGAACACCGATGGCTAATTTACCGTGGCTGATTCCATTACGAAAACACGCCAATTCAAATATATCGAAAATTTCACCACCAAAACCTGAAAATTTTCAGATAAAAAATTCTGATATTTTTCATATTTCTACTCAAAACATAGATTGTGTTGTACTCGTTAGAATCGCCTCTATGAGGCGGTTCTAACGAGTACCCACTATCTATGTTTTTGAGCAGGATTAAGAAAAATAATGTATACCCCTGTAAACCCGAGTTTTACTATATAAAAGTGCGGTTTAAGGGGGTAAAAACTATATATGTATGTTTTGATGATGGCAACTCGTCTTTGAGTCTATAGGAAATTCTTCCTATACCTCAAGAATATTTGGACATTTCAGGTAAATTGTCTTATTTATCAAGAAAGTGTATGAATCGCCGCGATGAGTACACTCGACATAACATTATTGTACAGAAGATCGAAAAAAAACTTCTCTAAATGATCCACTTTGCCTCCTGAACTGGCGCAAAAATTTACCATCAGTGGCTCGAACAACCCATGTCTCGAACAACTTTCCATGGTCCTAAAGTATCCAACTGATATATTTGCCTTTTATAGATTTTTGTTGAATCATTCCCTAACTGCTTGCGCCTCATTCCGCCACCAGTCTAATTTTATTTGGAGCATGTTTGTAAACAAATTCTTGAACTGCAAAGACCTAAAAGCCTTATCACACTAACTGTCGTTTTTGACATGCTTTTACATTAATATTTTCACTTCAAAGAAGCAGACATGTCATCATTTTTGTAAATCATTCATCCTGATAAAAAAAAGACAAAACAAAAAAATCAGGTCAGTGAACAGCATTGTAGTTCAGTGTCAATCCCGAGTGATATTCCTAGCCTCTACATCTGAACAATCTAGTCAGAGAATTTACTGTTGCAACATATCTTTTATCTTTGCAAAACTGAAATACCGAATAAAGAAAGGCCTGCATAGAATCGCACTTATGCAGGCTGGCCGGGGTGTTTGATGTTCGTATATTTATCTGTCCTCCGGCTTAAATGTACTAGATAAGTACAAAAGTTAAAAACTATGAATTTCCTTTCTGTCAGTTTGGCAAATGTTCTATTATGTTTGTAGATTAGCTTTCAGATGTTTGTTCAAACCAGCTCTAGACTGCTGCCGGCAAGAGACATTACAACCTGACAGTCTATTTGAAGTACTGCAATGAAAAATAAATCTCTCATCGTCGTCTCCAATACTTTGAATGATGAAATTGAGATCATAAAAGACCCCAGATGAAATGATTGTCAAAAGCGACTAGCAGTCATTTATCAAAGAAAAACTCCTCGATGCAACTCTTTTGTGAACCGGTAGACAGGCACAAATTTCTTGTCTGACTTTCAAAATATTCTATCCCCAAATATGATTAATGCCGGTTCCTGTTTCACGCGTTTGTTCTTATGTTTTTAAGTTTATTGCTACACATTGACTATTGCAGTAAACCACAGAAGTGTGTGTAAGATCTGTTTAAGTGTATTTTTTATATTGCATTTCGAAGTAAATCATATGAGCTAAAAAGTGTGTGATCTTTCTTCAGTGTATTTCTCTGTGTTGTATATTGCAATTAAACGTAGAAACTAATACGTGCATAGTCTTTCTAATGCCGCATTCACACTACACATTACGAAAACATGCCTATTCCAATATTCTGAAAATTTTACCACCAAAAAAATGAAAATTTTCAGATAAAAAATTCTGATATTTTTCATATTTCTGCTCAAAACTTAGATTGTGGGTACTCGTTAGAACCGCCTCGGCGCGGCGATTCTAACGAGTACCTACAATCTATGTTTTTGAGCAGAAATAAGAAAAATAATGTATACCCCTGTAAACCCCAGTTTTACTATATAAAGGTGGGGTTTAAAGGGGTCAAAACTATATAGGCGTGTTTTCGTGATGATACTTAGTCCGGATCAAGTTGATCCGGATCAAATTGATCCGCATCAGTTGCATTCACATTAAGTTTATTGCTCTGTGTTGCAGTTAAACATGGAAGCTAATACGTGTGTATGCCTTTTTTAAGTTTACTACTCTATAATGTTAATTGCAGTAAAAACGTGACGTTGAAAGTAATACGTGTATAATATTTTCCTTTTTATTTATCTGTAATATATATTGCAGGAAAATGTTTAAAAAAAACTATCTCGTAAATAACTATATGATAGTTTTCATCGGTTTGTTTCTCTGTATTGTACAGTACAGTAAAAAGCTTAGAAACTAATAGATGTATATTCTACTTTTTAGTTTATTCGTATCTATTGAGTATTGCAGTAATTTTCTATTGATATTTGTTATATAATTCAATGCTGTCTTAACCCAGCAAATACACAACGTCATTAAAACGTCCCTGCAACGCCACGACGTTGCAGCGACGTTGTAATGATGTCGATGCTACGTTGTGTGTTTGCTGGGAAGTCCAATCTTTACTTTTTCAATGCAGGAAATTCTGTCAAAATCGTCTCCACCCCCATTCTGAAAAAAGCCTGTTCTTAAAAAGAAGAATTCGCTCCCTAGAGTATAACCTTTTTTTCAGAAGGGAACATATTCCTCAGATGGTCGACCTACAGAAGAGCAAATAGGAAGTCACAAAAGTTGCCTACCTTGGCGAAACCTGTGGAAACTTTACCGTCTATCTAATGCCCTCAAACTGGAGTTGTATCATTATGTATATGCTTAGATACATCTAGAGCTAAAAGGCTAGGATGGACTATGTTCTCGTAATAAAGGTACCTTATCTATCTAATGAGGCTGTGCACAATGTATTTTACATAACTATAGTGTTGTAACAATAATACACAAGAGCACCGCACAGCGGAGCAATATACGCCCGTTTACCATTTTACAAGAGTACCTAATCTATATAGCTGATCAAAGGCTTTTACAAATGTACGCTTGTCATGTTGCAATTGTTACTAGCTATTGCGAGAAGAGGGATGGTCTTAAAAATAGTCAAAGGGAAGTAACTAAAGAACTGAGAAAGGAAGACAATCTTTTTATAGGTGACAAATTGTCTTAACCTCGTACACGTTGCTATAAAGTTTCGTCAAGGTATTCCATATGGTTACCTAGTTACGGCACGCATATAGATAGTGTGGAAAAAACTAATGAAAGGGAAGTTACTCAGAAACTGAGAAAGAGATAGCCATCTTTTTTATATATGAGACACACCGTCATGACCACATACACATTGCTATAAAGTTTCGTCAAAATTTTCCATATGGATACCTAGATATGGTAAGCATAAGGATAGTGTGAAAATAATGATCAGTGGGTCGTTACACGAAATCAAAGGAAAGGAGATCAAACGTTTTTTGTAAACGACACACCGTCTTAACCTCATACACATTGCTACAAAGTTTCATTAAGATATTTCATACGGTTACCTACCTATGGTACCCACAAGGCCAGTCAAAAATTTCATCAAAGGAAAGTAATCAGAAAGTGAGAAAGAGAGAGCAATCTTTTTGCATGCAACGCACCCTCTTTGCCTCATACATAATGCTATAAAAATTCATCAAAATATTCTGTACGGTAACCTACTCATGGTACGCATAAGGTCAGTCAAAAATTTAACCAAAGGGAAGTAACTCAGAAAGTAAGAAAGAGAGAGCAATCATGTTTGTATGTGACACGCTTTTGTTTTTACCTCAAATACATTGCTATTAAGTTTCATCAAGATAATTCATACGATTACCAAGTTTTAGTGTGCACAAGGATAGTCTGAAAAAAAAAAAAAACTAATCAAAGGTAAGTGACTTAGAAACTAAGAAAGGGAGGGCAATCATTTTTGAACGCGAAACACAGTCTTAAACTCATACACATTGCTATAAAGTTTCATCCATATTCCATACAGTTACCTACCTGTGGTAACCACAAGGTCAGTCAAAAATTTCATCCAAAGGAAGTAACTCAGAAATTGAGAAAGGGAGAGCAATATTTTTTTTTTTTTTTTTTTTTTTGTATGCGACACTCCCTCTTTACCTCATTCCTATAATGATCCAACAAGATATTCCATATGGTAACCTACTTATGATAGGCTCAAGGTCAGTCAAAAATTAAATCAAAGGGAAGTAATTCAGAAAGTAAGAAAGGGAGAGCGGTCTTTTTTACATGCGACACGCCATCTTGACCTCATTCACATTGCTGTAAAGTTTCATCAAGATATTTCGGGTGGTTACCCAGTTTAGGCATGCATAAGGATAGTGTGAAAAAAATAACTCATTAAAGGGAGGTAATTCAGAAACGGGAAAGGAAACGGAAAAGTGAGAACAATCGTTTTTGTACGTGACACACCGTGTTAATCTCATACACGTTGCTATAAAGGTTCATTGATATATTCCATACGGTTACCTACTTATGGTATGCACAAGGTCAGTCTAAAATTACATCAAAGAGAAGTAACACAGAAACTGAGAAAGGGAGAGCTGTATTTGTGTACGTTACACACCGCCTTAACCTCATACACATTGTTATAAAGTTTCACCAAGATATTCTATACGGTTACCTACTTAAAGTATGCATAAGGTCAGTTCAAAATTTCATCAAAGGGAAGTAACTGAGAACTTTAGAAAGAAAGAGCAATCCTTCTCTATGGGCCACAAAGTCTTAACTCATACATATTGCTATAAAAGTTCATCAAGATATTCTGTACGGTAACCTGCTAGTGATACGAGGGTCGTGCAAAAAGTTCTGTCACTAATAGGCTTCCTTGGTTTTATCCCAGGTATATTTTAAAATGCTTCACTGCACTTGAATGGTGTGTTGAATAGCTAACGATACCATTTTATTTCGTGCAAATTGCTTTTCAATTGACCGAGTTATTTTAAATTGAAACAGGTGCAGTCATATACACTGACCAATGTACTTGTTACATTGGAACATGGACCAGAAGACTGAAATTGGTAGCTATATTAAATGCCGCATTAGGCTTAATATAAATTTAAAGCAGATATTTAATGAATTATGTGGTAAATATGGACCTCAGACCATTTCAGTGCGCACAGTTTTAGGTGGGTTAAAGCTTTTAAAGCTAGAATTTTTTCTGTTGAAGATGATACCCGTCCTGGAAGGCCTAAAACCTATGTTACCAAGGCTAACATCGCTGCTGTAAAGATTGTGGTCAAACAGGATGCGTGATTGTCTGTCAAAGATATAGCTAGTTTTACTAGCATATCAGAAGACAGTGTGCAAACAATTCTGAAAAAGCATTTGGACCTGAAAAAGGTTTGCGCTAGGTGGGTACCTCATTTGCTCACTGAGGAGCAAAAGACACAACGCCTTAAATGTGCCCGGGAACTTTTGCAAACATAAAAAAGCTGTAATAGTCGAGTTATTTCTAACTTGCTAACAGGTGATGAAACCTAGGTGCACATGTTTGAGCCACAAAGAAGGACTGATTATAAGCAATAGAAGCGAAAAGATCAAAAACGCCCTTTGTATTGCAAAGAGAACCATAAGTTCGAAAAAGATGTTGTACGCAATTTTCTTTAATTCAAGTGGGCCAGTCGTTCAAGTGCCTTGTTCATCTGGTCATACAGTCACTGGCCGATTTTACAAGAACTCTGTTCTGAAGAAAGTCAAAGAGTTTTACAATAAGAAACGACCAAACAAAGGATGGTCAGGAGTCCACCTTTTACATGACAACGCCTCCTCTCATAAGTGTGAGGTTGTTAAGTCTTTTTTGGCTTCTGAAAAGGTGACAGTTTAAACCATCCACCTTATTCACCACTGACCTGAGTCCCTGTGACTTTTTTTTTTATTTCCAAGGCTTAAGAAAATGCTTTCTTGAAATAAGTATACGTCTAGAAGTTCTCTTGGCAGGACTATTTATCAGTGTCTCCATCAGATACTGTTTATCTGCTTTTCGCGACTGGGTAAAAAGGTTACAAAAATGTGGTTCACTAAAGGGGGAATACTTTGAATGTTTGTAATAAACATGTGTTTGATAAAACGTAGCACTGAAGTAATCCGAACCTAGTGACAAAACTTTTTGCAGGACCCTCGTACGCATGAGATCAGTCAATAATTTAATGAAAGGGAAGTAACTCAGAAAGTAAAAAAGGGAGAGCAATCATTTTTGCATGCGACACGCGGTCTTTACCTCATATACATTGCTACAAAGTTTCCTCAAGATAATTCATACTGTTACCAAGTTTTTGTGTGCACAAGGGTAGTCTGAAATTAAAAAAAATATTCAAAGGGAAGTAACTCGGTTTCATTCAGATATTCCATATGGTTACTAAGTTATGATTCGCACAAGAATAGTCTTTAAAAACTAATCAAAAGGCAGTAACTCACAAATTAAGAAAGATACAGCAACCATTTTTGTACGCGACACGCCGTCTTGACCTTATACACATTGCTATGAAATTTCACCAAAATATTCTTTACGGTTACCTAGCTATTGCGAGCACAAGGATAGTCTGTTAAAAAGTAATCAAAGGGCAGTAACTCAGAAACTAAGAAAGGGAGAGCAACCATTTTTGTACGCGACACGCCGTCTAGACCTCATACACATAGTTAGGAAGTTTCATCAAAATATTCCTTACGATTACCTAGTTATTGGCGCGCAGAAGAATTGTTTACGCCGGACGGATGGACGGATAGCCGGATAAAGCCATAACATAACATGTCCTTTTTTTTCAAGACGGGCGTATAAAAATCTGATGACTTCCTAAGTCATTATTTCAATCATTTAAGTGTCCCATTATTCAGTGAATTTTGAATACCCCTTTATATAACCTTGCTAAAGAACTTAGCAGTTAAAATTCTGTTCGATTATTTAAGTCAAAGGCTTCATAAGATAAATTCCAGCAAAACGAATCAGCTGAATTGTGATATGTACATGTTCGTAATTGTCTTGTTTTCTGGCTTCAGATCACCATTAAACTCTTTCGTTTGATTCATAACGTCACAAAACCAACAAAATGGCATGTTCGCCCAGCGAAGACAGATCAGACTGATCAAAGTCTTCGTTGTGCGCTCAATGGGTAATTAAGGACCCAAGCTTTCTTCATGCTGACAGAGAACTCTGATCAGACTGGTCGGATGCTCAGACTTATCTGATGAAGTACAAAACCAGCTTTACAGCACATATGAACTGCACAGGCTCTATCGAACTGTTCTGATCAGAACGTTATATTCAGTTCGCCAAAATGTTAATTGCACACTCTTGCTCGTTAACTGCAAGCGCAGATCCAATTTTCATCAGGCAGGTTTTGTCATGACACGAACCAACTCATCAGGCGTGTTTCTTTTTCCATCCTCTAAAATGATTGATTATAATCTAAAACCTTCAACATCTGTTTTAAATAAATTAATTCGAAGCTAAATCCATTCCATTTGCACGAAAACAGGGATAAAAAGTTGTTCTATCCATGCAAAGCGAACGTGAATATCTGAGGATTATTCGTAAAGCGATATTTTATTAGGTATTTTGCATTTTAACCCATTTAAGCCTTGCGTCCCGTGAAAGGGACATTGGCAAATAGTGTAGACCCAGATCAGATGCCGCAGAACACGGCATCTGATCAGGATCTACAATGTTTGTATTAAGTACGGGAATTCTTATAGTACATTTGAGCCTTGCGTCCCGTGAAAGGGACATTTGAAAACAGTGTAGACCCAGATCAGATGCCGCAGAACGCGGCATCTGATCAGGATCTACAATGTTTGTATTAAGTACGGGAATTAGTAAATAGTAATGACGGTAAATAGTAATAACAAATCAGACACACGTTCAGTTGGACATGGCCATATCCAAAGAAATAGGTAGAAGAGTCCACTTGGCATAAAAAGGGTTAAATCATCATCATCATCATCATCATCATCATCATCAACGGATTTTTTATTAACGTGCAGGTACAGAGACAACATCCACATCAGTGCCCTGCCCCTCTTCCAGGTAGCTGACTTGCTGCATGCATGGCAGATCTTATACCAGGTCTCCAGGTCCAATGATAATAATAACCAGTATGGCCATTATGAAAACACGCCTATTCAAATATATAGAAAATTTCACCTCCAAAGACTGAAAATTTTCTGACAAATTAACTACAGCGTTCTAACGAGTACTAACAATCTATGATTTTGAGCAGAAATAAGAAAATAATGTATACCCCTGTAAACCCCAGTTTTACTATATAAAAGTGGGATTTAAGGGGGTCAAAATTATTTTCGCATGTTTTCGTGATGTATAGTTCGCAATGTGGGAAAAATGCCCGTATGCACCATATGCAAACAGCGAAAAACTAGATCAGCCCGTATATGATATGGGCCGTGATATGCGAAAACGACTCTTTGGGCATATGCAGACAGTGAAGACCCAGATCAGCCCGCGCGTCCGCTTCTGATTAGACCGGCCTTTGCTTTCCTTCAACAGAATCATTGGAAACTATCAAATGTATCAATAGAGCAAATGCCCGGATGAGACGTTGTGCATGCGCGGGATGAATCTGAGTCTGTGCATTTTGCGTATGTTCGAAGACACCTTTTCGCTTGGCAGGGTCCCTATGCGCAATATAGGAAAGAGCCATTTTGAATTTGCGGACAACGCAGGCCCTGATAAGCCTGCGCATCAGCGCAGGCTGATCTCGGGATGTCCGCTTACAGAATCAGTGGATACTATAGTATATGTCGACGAACAGAAAATGCCAAGATTATACTGTACATATGCGCACGGTCATCTGAAACTACGTTGTCCGCAAAATGCACAAGGGCCCTTTTCGTGCGTTGTGCATCATATGAAAGAAAACATATCTTGTTTTATTCGTGAATTCGTGGAGCTGAAGTCGAGAAGTTGTAATCGTAAATTCGTGAAGTTGAATTCGAGAAGTTGAAATCGTGAATTCGTGAAGTTGAATTCGTGAAGTTGAATTCGTGAATTCGTGAAGTTGAATTCTAGAATTCGTGCACGAATTCAGCTTCAAGAATTCAACTTCACGAATTCACGATTTCAACTTCATGAAAGAATTCAACTTCATGAATTCACGATTTCAACTTCTCGACTTCAACTTCTCGAATTCACGATTTCAACTTCAGGAATTCAGCTTCACGAATTCACGATTTCAACTTCACGAATTCAAGATTTCAGCTTCACGAATTCAAGTCTTCTTTATGCTTGTCCACATGTTTGTGACATCGTTGTCGCCATTTGGATATCAAGCATGGTACTGAAATCGTGAATTCGTGAAGTTGAATTCGTGAATTTGTAGTTGAATTCATGAAATTGAATTCGTGAATTCGTAAGTGAATTCGTGAAGTTTAATTCGTGACTTCTTGAAGTTGAAATCGTGAATTTGTGAAGTAGAAATCGTGAATTCGTGAGGTTGAAACCTTGAATTAATGAATTTGATTGATTGTATTGGGGTTTAACGACACATTAACCCTTCTGGGTCATTTTGTGTCGTCTCCCAGAGAAAAGGAGAAAAAAGATAGAAGAGATAGTAGAGGAGATGAAAGAGAGGGATAAGGAAGAAAGAGGGAAATGAAAGAAAGTAAAGGAACAGAAGAAATAACAACATTCATCCTCTACCCTTACCCGCTGCAAGGAAAGCAGCCTTGCCCAACTGTATGGCAAGGCAGTTCTAACGAGTACCCACAATCTATGATTTTTAGCAAAATAAGCAAAAATAACGTATACCCCTGTAAACCCCAGTTCTACTACATAAAATGGGGTTTAAGGGGGTCAAAATTATATTGGCGTGTTTTCGTGGTGATAAAATAAGGTCTCATTTAAGCCGTCTCATGACAACCAACAAAATAGCATGTGCGCCCGGCGAAGACTCAGATCAGCCTTGGCATCCGGCCAGTCTGATCAGGGTCGTCGCTATCCGCATGAAGAAAGCTTGGGTCCTTAACTACCTATTGAGCGCACAGCCTGATCAGACTGGGCGGATCCCCGGCTGATCTGATTCTTCGCTGTGCGACATAGGATTTTGTTGGTTTTTGCCATGAGGCGGTTCATTTTTGTTTAACCCATTGTAGACGGGAGACCCGTAAGAGGGTAACTGGCAAACAGTGCATGGCCAGATCAGCGCCGCAGATGTCTGATCAGGGTCTCCACTGTTTGCAAATAGTTTTACCATTTTTCTCTAGGAATATGTAAATCTCATAGCCGAGTGTACCTAAAATTGAAATTGGACTCTTCCAATATATAGTGTGGGAAAGTCTATTCAGTCTACGTCATACAATGGATTAAATACTTGCTTATCTAGAGCTATAGTTTAGAAGTATACGATTTACTTAACCCTTGCCATGTTGAATAAATTAAGATGCCACGCCCACTTCTAATTTTAAGCCACTCAGATAACTTGATCCAGGTTGTTGATACAAATTCAGATACTAATGGCAAACAGTGCAGATCCAGATCAGTTGGCTTCTTCAGAAGCCAACTGATCTGGATCTACTCCTTTTAGAAAGGCAGGGCATATCCGGGTTCAGCAGGAGAAGGGTTAAGCGTGTACATGTAATGTCTTCTGCAAAATTGAGCTGGACTGTCGGAACCATGTACATATGCTCTCTCATGCATTTAGCTCATTGACAGTGGTACATCTCGACCGGTAATTGTGTGTACCAATCAAAATTAACAAATCTAGAAAAAGGAACCAGTAAAGATCTCTTTGACTTATTAACAAGACGAACCTATTGATATGTGTATATTAATTTACTTTGTTAGGCCGGATACTACCAAATGGTTTCGCTGTAAACACAGCAGTAAAACTATATAAACCAAAAGAACTAAGAAGCCTGAATCACTTACCTCAGCACTAGTTGACTAAGTGTAAAAGCAAACAATATGGAGACTCTGTAAGAATTTATATCAACAAAAATGGCGTCAAACCTGTCAACAAAAATGGCGTCAAACCTGTCAAATAGATAAAATGCCTACATGCGCGAAACGCTGAAAAAAGGGTGTCCTTAAATACATCTATCGTTTATGTTCCTATAAATTGTCAACTTGATTGCTTCAAGCCCAGAATAAATTGTATCCCTTTTTTATGCTCAAGGGAAGCATTTGTCCTTCTAATTATTAAAACGAAACCCACACAGATCAAATATGATTTGTAATTTATTTATTGGCATGAATTATTCCGATGATGTGGCCAATGTAATAAAATTTTGCTTTGTCCCTCTAAACAATCGTGGCAATTTTCAAAAAAATAAATAAATAAATAAATAAATAAGTTCTAGAATAATGTAAAGTTGATTCGTATTAGTGTTGTCAATAATAAAGAAAAGGAAACATAATAGATTTAAATCCTTAGTTCATATATTTATAGCCTTGAAACAGGACCCTCTGTGTCCAACGATGATAGATCTTGATGATCTACGAAAGTTCTTGTCCCTTTTAGAAAGCGACTCCAAATTCACTCTGACGAATTTTATATCACTTTTCATGTGGGTATATTCAAGTGGGGAGATTTGTTATGAGAGGTGGTGCGCTTGGCGGCTAGTGTCGCAGCGAGACCAGGGGCGGGGTCCAGCATGTTAGATTCTGATGCTCAAGAAAGCCTTTATCCTTCAAAATTGTTTCAAACCATTATTTTGATTTCTGCATATACTCTTCGTGTGGGCTACACATTACGAGAACAAGCCTATTCAAATATACTGAAAATTTTACCACCCAAAAAAATGAAAGTTTTCAGATGAAAAATTCAATTTTTTTCATATTTCTGCTCAAAACATAGATTGTGGGTACTCGTTAGAACCGCCTCGACGAGGCAGAAATAAGAAAAAAAATGTATACCCCTGTAAACCCCAGTTTTACTATATAAAAGTGGGGTTTAAGGGGGTCAAAATTATATAGGCGTGTTTTCGTGATGTTTGTTTTTTTGCAGAGAGCATGCATATAATCTTCGTGTGGGCTACACTTGTTCCAAGTTAACGAATTCTGAAGCACAACTCGTCCTCATTCCATAAAGTCCAACCTGAGTGGAATGTTTTATTGCAAGAAAGCATTATTTGATCCAACTCTTTGACACATATATGGCACAGACTTTACATCAGATTCTGATGCTCAAAGGAAGCCATTATCCTTCAAAATTGTTTCAAACCATTATTTTGATTTTTGCAAAGAGCATCCACATAATGTTCGTGTGGGCTACATTTGCTCCTAGTTAACGAATTTTGAAGCACAACTCGTCCTCATTCCACAACGTCCGACCTGAGTAGAATATTTTATTGCAAGACAGCATTGTTTGATTCAATTCTTCGACACGTATATGGTACAGACTTTATATATTTAGATGGTCGTAAATCATTTAATTTGCAGTTTCCTTAGACACGGTGATAAATAACTGTTGAGTATGAATGAAGATACATATGATGGTTGTTAGGAAAATATACCGTATTACCTACTCAAGATCAGCCTGCATTCTTTACTGTGCACTCACGTGACCACTGGATTATATATGAGCCGGGACAAAGCATTTCCTACACAATAACATGTGCGCCCAGCGAAGACTCAAATCAGTCTGCGCAAATCACATTCTTTGGTGTCCGCCTGAAGACGCTTTGGATTCTTAGCTACCCACAGAGTGCCCTTCGAAGACTCTGATCAGACTGCGCGGATGGATGCGCAGTCTGATCTAAGTCTTCGCTGGGCGTACATACAATCTTGTAGAAGATGTTGTGCCCCGTCTCATATACAAGCTGCTGGCCAACAATAAGTGATGAGTAAGACTGAGTGACTGTACAATTTAATCAGATCTTTCATGATCGCATATGACAACAGGCTTCTTTTCCGCATCGCCGGCTTGCACAAATGTTGTGTCCGTACCGGTCAGACTAGACTCACGTCATTAAGATTCCCTTTCATTCCGTTTTATTTCTTCAATTTGCTACAGAGTTTACTGACAAGATGCCAGACGTAAAACGGAGTATTCAAGAGAAAAGATGAGACATAAATACACAACTAAAATGAGACCAAAACTGGTACCATTCACTAATGCTTTATTGCCCCTGCCTAGGCGCTATGCAATAGAGATCAAAGGCATACAATAAAGGGGTGAAATATGATCTCAGCCGTTGGTTGTAAAGAGGGCTTCAAAAGGGTAATAAATTGCTGTGCCCCTGCTCATATGATAGTCTATGGATAAATAAGCCAGTATTAAATTCACCTACATGACCATTACCTGTCTATCGTTTATTGGCAGTTTACTAGGTTTTGTGTGTACCCAGTCTCTTATTAGTGATAAAACTTTTTGACCAAGACATATCTCATTATATATCTTTAAGGGACCATAAAATAGGTGTAGAGACACCTTTAGAATACGAGGATGAGTCAATAAGTAACCAGCCTAACTTATTTCCGTTTGAGATCCACCTCTTTTTTCCGATGTAATTGCCCTCTAGTATGATGCACTTAGACCAACGGTGTTCAAGTGCCATCAGCCCAGAACTGAAAACGTCAGGGTCCTTTCCATTGACCCACTCCTCAACTGCCGTCACGACTTCTTCATCAGACCGGAAATGAAGTCCACGGATATCCTTTTTAAAGTTTGGGAATAGGAAGAAGTCGCTAGTCGCTTTGTCCCTATTGCAGCAAAACACCTTTAGAGAGTTTACCTCGGCGTTTTTCACGGATGGCGTTTCTCAGCTGGTCTAACAAGTTTGCATAGTACACTCCAGTTACTGTATTTCTCTTGGGTAAAAAGTCCAGCATAATAACGCCTTTTGCGTCCCAAAATACTGTGGCCATCACCTTGCCAGCAGATGGTTGCGTCTTAACTTCTTTGGCCTAGGGGACCCAGGCCCTATCCACTGACGACTCTGAGCTTTATTCTCTGGCTCATAATAATGAACCCAAGTCTCATCTACAGTCATCAGACGCAAAAGAAAATCATCTTTTTTACCTAAAACGCTTCAACAAGGCGCTGCATACTGATGCTCTGGTTGTCATTTGCTCATCGCTAAGGGATTTGGGGACCCAACGGGCTGTTAGCTTGCGCATATCTAAACGATCATGTAAGATTGTTGAAACGCTACCATGTGAAATGCCTAATGCCTGCGCTATTTCTTCCACCTGAATTCGCCTATCAGAGTATACCATATCCCGAACTTTCTTACACATTTCTTCGTCGTCGGCATCCAGTGGGCGTCCAGACCTGGCTTCATCTTCTAAAGACGTTCTACTGCGTTTGAATTCCCCTACCTAGAATTTAACCTAAGCATAAGATCGTGCAGAATACCCATAAACATCGGCTAACTCGCCGTGCATTCTCTTGCCTAGCAAGCAACTTTATATTACAACACAAAACATACAAATTAAACTCCTTTTATTCTTTAGAGTTTTAGACAAGTGAGCGCAGCGGCTGAAGTGAACTCCGCAAAAAATGTCCTTAACCGTCCATTTATTAATTCTAAATCCCCTGTCTCCTCAATACTCATTTTCGTATTAAACTTTACGACTCATAAACACATGAATTCCTTTACCTAACATCTCACATGCAGACATAGCAACCCTAGAATGCTCGTAAAAATCCATAATAGATCTTATAAACATTGTAAACAAACTGATAATTTTTAATAAAAAAGTTAATAAAATTTTCAGCTGTTCACTGTTGGCCGCTCACTACTTGAATGAAGAAAAACGATAGTACTTATCTGACTAAATCAAAATGCACGTGCAAATTCAACTCACAAAAACATTAAACAGACCTTCACAGTATATATTTGCTTAAAGAGCCCTCAAGAGAAAAGTAATTTATGTCTAATTCACTTCGTTCAAACAACATAAATTATATTTCTCTTGCCTAGCAAGCAGCTTTATATTACAAAACAAAACATACAAATTAAACTGCTTTTATTCTTTAGAGTTTTAGACAAGTGAGCGCAGCGGCTGAATCCAAAGAACGGGCATTCTAAGGTTGAACTGTGAAAATGAATAAACTCATTCATAAACCCAAGCTTTTTGACACAGCAAGTCTGCTCTCTAAAGCGTCTTTAATATAACCGTCTTTGGCATTTTCACTTCTCCAGCGTCCATGACGTTTAAATAATCTGTCCGGTATACCCATATTGGCGGCCCCGGTCGCACCATCAGAAGTAGTTGCGGTCATGGTACCAAAGCCGTAATCCAAAATCATAAATCCATAAACGAATGACGAATCAGAATGTTCAGACCAACAGACATGGACCCCAGAACAAAGGGTGTAATCAGGCGTCCGCGGATAGTAAGCATTACTTGGTAAGCAAGCTTCGCCCACCATGCCCATGGGCCTGAACGAAGGAAATATCGGTAGAAGCGTATGTCCGGGATTTAGGAAGTCTACTTATGGCGCGTCACTGGCAAAAACATCAGAAACAATTCTGGAAACTGCCACATTGTAGGGATTGACTAGATCATGATGTCTCCCATAGAACTTCTTAAGTGTTGCTACCAGTTTGGTTTTTTGATACCCCTGGCTCAACAACTTTTGAGTGAGCACTTTCCCACGCTCCATGAAGTCCTGATAATTTGAACAAGTTCTGGCATAACGGATTAACTGTGAAACGTAAACGCCGTATGCTGGTGCAGAAGGGATATTACTGCTCAGGAAAGGAAAGTTAACGATGGGAAAATTGAAGTCATCCCGTTTGTCGTAAAGCCTAGTAGTAAGCTTTCCATTGTCGATGTAGAGATAACAATCCAAGTATGAGGAGGAGGCTGAAGTCTCCGTTGTTTCCTTTATTTCAAGTTCACGTGGGTAGATGAATTCTAAATACTCTGCAAATTTTGTGTTTTTCAGAGACAATACATCATCTATATATCTGTAGGTGAAATTGAATTGTTGTGCGAGGTGTTTCTTGCCTGCTTGGAGGAGACTTTGTACAAACTCCGCCTCATACGAGTATAAAAACAAGTCGGCAAGTAACGGTGCACAATTAGTACCCATCGGTATGCCGATTGTTTGTTGAAATATCCGACCGCCGAACTCCACAAAAATATTGTCGATTAGATATTCCAGCATCTTAATGACATCTGCATCTGAGTATTTTTGTGGTGCATCAGAGTGATCCCGAATGAAGT
The DNA here is from genome assembly GCA_964016985.1 of Anodontia alba. Classification (NCBI taxonomy): domain Eukaryota; kingdom Metazoa; phylum Mollusca; class Bivalvia; order Lucinida; family Lucinidae; genus Anodontia; species Anodontia alba. The sequence continues at coordinate 31,086,254 of OZ024830.1, forward strand.
ATGTGTCTTTGTAGCCAATGACAACATACTGAAATCGACGGTTACCATTCTTGTGGAAGAAACACTGGTTGATAATTGCCTTTAATTTAGATTTCAATTTATCATGAGGAATAGTAGTGTAAAGAGTAGAGAAATCGAAAGATTTTATACTGTTGACGGAATGAAGAGATTGTGCCTTTAGGTTTTCTAAGAGCTCTTTGGAGTTTTTCAGGATCCACATCTGATTAACACCACTTCTGGCATATGCAGTGTCACAATACTTCTGAAGGCCTTCTTTAACTGCGGTTAGTATTCGTGTTAGAATCTGAGAAAGAGGCTTGGTTGAGCACTTAGCTGAACCAGCAATATATCTCTGCATGTACGGATTCTTGTGAAGTTTAGGAATCCAGTACACTATGTAGACTATGAAGACCATATTTAGAAATATCTTGAACATGGGGTCTTAAGGCTGACCTAAAAGATAAAGTAGAATAGCTTTCTTATCTGTTCTCACTTTAAATCCAGATCTAGAAGCATTTAAATCGCAAAATAGATACTGATCAGAATGCTTATCCGTCAAATTTAACAATTCTATATACTCCGTGAGATTTTTAACCGGGCAAAGACGAGAATCTGTCTTGGCTATTATAACCCATGCTCCGTCTCTATAAATATCCGTTTCTATCTGAAAATACACATATAACAACTCTCAAAACTAATATCACAACCTTTAATGGCCAACAGCTCTTGACTCCGAAGAAACCCTGCATAAGCTAATAAAATAGCACAAATCGTCCTCAGATTATAAGCATTTCGATACAAGGATTCATAAATACTTTGAATAATATCTATTGTTATAGGATCTTTTTTATGAATAACTCTAGACAGCCGTCTTTTTCCAGCCTCTAAAATATTTTTCACCAACTGAGAATCTGTGGGAGAACTATAAACTCCTAAATTATGAATCCATTTCAAACTATAAAAAGCATGAATTAAAGGACTGGGTAAATTGGCATTTTGAATTATTGATGTTAAATATAATGCTACATGGAGAGCTCTTGCGGGCAAGATATCTCCACTCCCCAATCCGTTAGAATAAGCCCATTGCCTCCACTTATTAAATCCTCGAAAATAAGAAATACTTGTATTCTGTGATCTTGATTCCAATATCAGATCGGGAAGCAGATCCATCTTGCCAACCAGAGCCTCCGGAAGACCATCCATATCTGCTCCGAATTTCTGAAACAATAAACGTGAACAAAAAATATAGGTAAATGAAAAAAGAGTATGACAAGGGAAATAAATCTTACTACCTTAAATCCTTTATTATTTTTTATCATTAGCAAATATACTTTATGACTCAACGACATACAAACCAAACAACGTGTTATCACGGCCCTGCGGCCTGTATAAATCACTTAATATAATGGCCCGGCGGCCTATACAACATCACGTATTATCACGGCCCTGCAGCCTATATAACATCACGTATTATCATGGCCCAGCGGCCAGAAGACAAACAAGCCTTTTTATGACCCAACGGCCTTCTTTTCTGCCGTCATAATAAAACATTGCCATAATCCAGGCAAAATCAACAGAAATAATTAAAAAACAAAACAAAATCCAGCCGTCCTGAAAGGCAAATAATGATAATAATAATATTATAATTATTATAGACAGCCAGACTACAACCCTGCTTTGTTTCTTACTTTTTATCTAAAGCGCATTCTTATGGCAATCAACCTGAAATTCAAATCTTCATTACCAAACAAACCTTCACCTGACTTACAAGGTAGGTAATACTTTTTGTCTGTAGATAACTCTAACCAATCACAAACAAAACTACTAAAATCGTCTTTCGCATCGCACAGTAAAGGCCAAAACGGGGCCGATTCTCACCAGGGAATTACCATTACACCGAAGGCTTTACATCTTTTCATATGTAAGATAGTCTTACATATCATCGAAATGGGTGGAACAAAGTAACCATTACATCCACCCCAATTTTCAGCAAATGAATCAACCCCAGACGATTTCTCACACCAAAACCTGGTGTAAAAACATTCTAATTTGGCATTATGCTCAGAAGCAAACCAGTCAACATCTAAAGGACCCGATTTGCTTTGAAGTATCGAAAACAACTCTGCTGACAAACCCGAGTCATCAAAATCAATAATGTTTGAGAAATAATCTGCTTTTTCATTTAGAGTTCTAGGTATCCATTCTACATCTAGAATAACACAATTTTCGACACAAAAGGAAAAAATATCCAGAGCAATATTCTGCAGATCCGTTTTCATAGACCCTTTCGAAATTATGGAGCATACACCAGCATTATCAGTATACCATTTAACCTTATGGTGCTTTATTGAAAAGGCAATACACCTTAAAACTTTATAAACCGCGCCATGTACTGCTTTTCAACTTTTCATCCGGAGACCACATTCCATGAACTAGACCGTTTATGGTAGAAACCTCATAACCTGCAAATCCGGATGAGCTTGCATCACTGTAAATAATTTTTGTACAATTTTCTTGATCAAATATCCTCTTCAGATTCAATCTATTTAAATTTCCTCTCCAAAATTTTAATTGATCCTTACTATTTTCTGACAATATAATGAAAGAAAACCAGCTCTTGGCTTTGGCTATATCGAAACTGAGACACTTGGTCATTATAAGAGCGATATTACCGACAACCAGCGCCATTGATATAATTTGTCCTACAAAACTGTCCAGCTTTTTAGCCTGAACCTTTCCTCTTGAATTAACTTCATTAATAATAATGGACACGGTATCAAAAGCTTTAATGATTCTGTTCTCGGGAATGACTAACTGACCTTCCTTCGAATCTATGATTTTACCAAGAAACTGCAATTTCTGTACAGGGACCCACATACATTTTTCAACTTTCGGTACAAAACCAGGTAAAAGTGAATCTTGCTTTATTTCTTGGGCCATATCTATAAATTGTCTTGTGGAATCACAGCCAAAACCATCATCAAGGTACACCAGTACCCTTTTACATTCGCTTCTCCATTTTTTAATCAAAGGTCTGACAACTTTCGTGAATATATATACTGCTGAACTCAAACCAAAAGGTAAAACTAAAAATTTAAAATATACAATCTGCCCTTCAAAATTCCAGCTAAATCCTAACATTTCTGTGTGCTCGTTGCAGATATTTATATGGTGATATGCAGAATGAATGTCAAATTTTATCATCCAACACTCTTTAAAAACAAACTTAAGTGCAACATTAATATCTTCAAATTTGACGCACTGCTTCCAGACGTGCTTATTAATTAAACGCAAATCCAATATCAAACGCTTTTTACCGTTATTTTGCACCGCAACAGTAAGAGGGTTTACAACATAAGGTATCTTAGAGCACCTTAAGATAAGGCCTCTTTTTTCTAAATCTATAATAGTAGCCTCCTGAACAAAAAGTTTATTTCTTAATGCCGACTTATTATTACGGCAAATCGCGCTCTCTGGAGTAGAGTAAAAAGGGATCACATATCCATTTGTTATAGTATCAAGAAGAAACTGACTCGCTCCTATATTTCTCCAAAATCCTATATTTTTTCTTAATCTGTCTTTAACAAAGATTTCTGCCTGTCCCTGCTCATATTCATAAAAGTTATCAGTTAGAAAATACTCATCTTTCATAAAGTCTGCTCTTCCCTCTCCAACACCACTACTGCTTCTTAGAGGTATCTGGGGTTGGCTGCTGTTTGACGAATGGACAATCTTTACGCCAGTGACTGAAGGAACCGCAGGCGAAACAGCATGCTCTGTTGGCTCGAAAGGAACGGCCTTGTCCTTGCTGCTGAATGCCCGAATGTGAGTGGTTGACGGGTTCGAAACCGTAAGCCCCTTGCGACCATGCTGGAAAAACACAGCTAGATAAAAAAAAGATTAGGAGCAGTTTCTGCAGGAGTAACATTTGTCTTAATTCTTTTATCTCTATTAACCTTGGCCTGACTCTTACGCTTTTTCTGGTCCCTAAAATCAGCTTTCTGCAATTTTTTCTCATCCTCAGAATCACTCGCTAATGGATTCGAAATATACTGTTTTACAGTTTCCCAGCCACCTTCAGATGAGTCAGCAACTTAATTAGCTTATTTCTTTGTTTTATCTTTTCTAAAGCTTCAGACAAAAGTTCTTGAGCATAATCAGTCTTTCCGTTCTCGATAGCCCAAATTCCTTGTTTCAAAGTGTCCTCAAGGTCCGAATTGAAAGTAAACTGAATCTTATTACCTTGTCTCTTCCATGAAAATTCATATTCAGATTTAATCTTCTTTACCTCACTGGAAACGGCTTTGGTGTTCTGCTGTAATTCTGATATCAAATTGCTAATATCTTCTTTCTGCGAAGAAAGCTGAGCCAAAATTTCGTCAAGTTTATTGTCCAAAGAAGTTGCCATAATCAGTAAAAATTTTCAGCTGTTCACTGTTGGCCGCTCACTACTTGAATGAAGAAAAACGATAGTACTTATCTGACAAAATCAAAATGCACGTGCAAATTCAACTCACCAAAACATTAAACAGACCTTCACAGTATAAATTTGCTCAAAGAGCCCTCAAGAGAAAAGTAATTTATGCCTAATTCACTTCGTTCAAACAACATAAATTATATTTTCCTTGCCTGTTTTACCTTTTAAATACAAGTACCGAATTACAACACGGTACTCAACTTTAGATGAAAAGCACGCCTTTGCATCACTAGCCATGTTTGACATTCAATATCTTATTAAAGAATGACTCGATAAGCGTGTAATTTTGTACCCATGTATAAATCATATATTGAAACAAAGCATGAAAATCGTGATCGTCTCGGTCCATCGGATATGGGATAGGCTGGTTACTTATTGACTCACCCTCGTAATAAAACATAATCTCCTGAGATAAGCGTTGAAAATCCGACGATGTTGAAATATTATTGAAGTTTGGCTTTCAATCTGCTTTGTTACTTTTTGCTGAAAAATTAAGTACACCTCATCAGTATTCACGAGGATTTTATGATGTCATAAAAGGAATTCAAACATTTAAGGAATTCTAGATTTGTGGAATATAAATACTTGAAATGAAGTTTCAAGTACTTATTATTCATTAATGTTCCTATGAAGGATGGGAAGAGGTTCCACCGAACCAATCAATTCAATCAATTTAGATTTTTAACGTAGCCGGGCAACAGAGTCACATAGGGGCTACGCCTCCATCGAACCGTTTGTTGAAATCCTATTTAAAACGGGCAAATTAAATAGATTTTGAAATTAATTTGGATATTTTTATTGTTGGGTCCAAACTGATTCTTTTCATTTTATTTTTCTCACATGAGCTGAATAAATACTGAAATACCATTGACATGTTTTAATACTTTAATTTGTATTTTAAAATAGCTTTATTTACATCTGATGCACAAAAATGTTTTCACCAATGGTATGGTGCATATCCTTTGGAGATACAGAATGAATTAATGTCTTGCGACTTATGCATTTAAAATCCCATACTCTTTTAATGTATGTACGGTTCCAAAGTCTACAAAAGGCATCGACTGTCTTTAAACATTATCTAGTACAGTGTCAAGCGCTGTAGTTGTTTCCGCATTTATGTTCTAAATCGACCATCGCTTGATGATAGGCTGTCTTGTATCAATAACCTGGTTGACAAAGACTGATACTCTGCAGACATTATTCATGTTCTGATGTGAAATGCTAGCACTGGGGAAAATGATATCTTCGACAAACAAGCGTTTTTGAATATTTTCATGACAAAAAACAAACAAAAACGTCTAGACAAATGATAGTTCTCTTATCGACATTTTGAAACTACCTGCCATTCCCGGAACGACATTTTGATTCGTCTAGTGGAGAAAATAGTTACGGTAAAATAACTCCAACACTCAAAATCATTGAAATGCATAAATTGGAATTTAAATGGATAACAACCATTGCAAAGTGCATTTCCATTGGGATGGAATGATAATGTATACCACCGGAAAAGTATAAAGCTTCTATGTGTGTTCTTGATCTTTGACAGTTTTGAAGTCCAATACCATTTACGGTTTACCTTTTGTCTCTGAAAATTGTTCTGTTTCCAAGCGAGCTCCCTAAGTGTTTCCCTTTGCTTCTGTGTTAGTTAAGTCTGGTGTACCCCACGTATTGCAACTGCTACTTTCAATGCAATGGGAATGATGCGGTTTCCGGTGATTGTCCTTCTGGATTATTCTCTTCTGTTTTGGTGTTCTAAGATGTGTTCCAATCTTTGACACGTATAGACACGATCTCGGATGTAACATGATTAAAAGATCGACCCAAAGGTATTGTATTCAAAGGAAATGCATAGACGATAAAGAAACAATGCCATTGTATTTTATATAATCTATAAATGTTTGTTTTGGATACATCATGCCTGTTTAGCTAACGCGGCCTTTGCTTTGAATCACAGTAATAGTTTTATAAAGAGGACGTGATGTCTAAAACATTGTAAAAGAAAGTCACAGAAGGATACGTCCTTTGCAAAACAAAACTCGGAGAAGAAATTTTCAGGGCTTACAAATCTTCAGTTAAACTGTTAAAAATACTGACTTTTTGTCTAGTGAAGTAAATGTCTCTTCCATAACTAAAAAATTCACCTGTATGGAGAACTGGTACATTTCAGGAAGGCATTCTGTTGAATTATTTTGCCTCGCTTCTAAAAATGAGCTTACTCTAAAAAATGAGCTTACTCTAAAAGGAAAGAATTTGCTCCCTAATATTTTTCCTTTAAGAGTTGGTTCCCCTCAGAAGGGGCTTGATATGCTGGAAAGCAAACAGAAAGTCGCAAACTGTTTTTTTTTTTTTTTTCTTTTAAAAAAAAAAAAAAAAAAAAAAAAAAAATGCAAATATTTACTAGGTGTATCAAGGCCAATTAAACAATCTTTTTCAGCTCACGACTGCTCATCATGATAGTTAGGAAATGTAACATGCATCTTGTTACAAGAATGCAAACAGAGAAGTTGCTTGTGGTCTGCAACCATCACGAAAACATGCCTATATAATTTAGACCCCCTTAAACCCCACTTTTATATAGTAAAACAGGGGTTTACAGGGATATACATTATTTTTCTTATTTTTGCTCAAAAAACATAGATTGTGGGTACTCGTTAGAACCGCCTCACCGAGGCGGTTCTAACGCGTACCCACAATCTATGTTTTTAACAGAAATATGAAAAATATCAGAATTTTTTTATCTGAAAATTTTCCTTTTTTGGTTGTAAAATGTTCAATATATTTGAATAAGCGTGTTTTCGTAATGGTTTAAAACAGGAAAAGGGTAGTTCGAGCTTTTGCCAAAAGTTAACTACAAGATCACATATATAAATTCCTTGGTGGCAAGGACGTAGATGGTTTTAATTCCGCCCACTAAATGTCACAGAGGGAATCTGACAATCAATTTTCAGAATCAAGTTCTTAAAGAATCCATGAACACTTTACTGTATTTACCTTAAAAGTGCGGACAGACATTATAAAACAAACTACAGTCAAACATTAATAGCTCGAACATCTTTGGGCCACATAAAACTGTTCGAGACAAAGGTATTTTGAGTCACTGAGGGTTAAACATTGTGCAAGGTCTGGAAACATATAGCGATTATGTAGGAAAATTTCGTTTTTCCCCACAATAATTGTATGTTAAGTGTACTTATTAGAATCGTCTCTATGAGGCGATTCTAATAAGTACACACAACGTACAATTTCATGATTAAATAAGAAAAAAGATCCTCAATAATTGTTTTCTTGAGCTATTAGAAGAGTTTCGTAGGGACTCAAAAACGAATCCGAATTAGCAATGGTAAACGCGCCATCGATGTTCGAGCTATTGAGGTTCGACCGTATGTAGATCCAAATCCCACTGTTCCTCATGGTCTACATCGATGGTCATTACGCCAGAGGTTACTTCTTAGAAACTTCATCCTAGAGACAAAATGTATTTGTTCAAATGTCAGGAGACGTGTGTTATGGAGTCTGAATATTTAGGGGAAATACTTCTCACCATTCAAGGAAGATTTGAGATATTAGACAAAAATAGCCCCTGGAATGAATTAGTAAAGCAATAACCAGAAGACAAATACGAATTTGACTGTCTGTTGAGGTATTAAGTTTGGTGTCGTAAATGTCTGATCTATCTATGGCACACATATTGCAAGGTGACAAGAACTGTCAATTAAGCACTGGAAATCATATAAATAGGATGGGCTATAGAGAAAACAACACATGTAAAATTTGCAAAAAGCACAGACCCATTCCAGTCAGCGCATTTAAACAAGATCGGCGCTGTTAACTACTCCTATTAATTTTTTAGCATGATGTGTATTTTTGATTCAAGCGTTAGACTGAATAGGAGCTCATTAGGAAAACATGCCTCTTGAAATACACTGAAAATTTTACCACCAAAATAATGAAAATTTTCTGAGTAAAATCTGATATGTTTCATATGTCTGCTCAAAACATAGATTGTGGGTACTCGTTAGAACCGCCTCGTCGAGGCGGTTCTAACGAGTACCCACTATCTATGTATTTGAGCAGAAATAAGAAAAATAATGTATACTCCTGTAAACCCCAGTTTTATTATATAAAAGTGGGGTTTAAGAGGGCCAAGATTATATATGCATGTTTTTGTGATGTGGTAGGCAGACTGATTAGTGCGTATACACTTGGATAAGACAGTATACGATATTCATTCTTTACAATACTACGTTTAAGGGACGAATAATAAATAATCTAAGAAACAGAATTAGATGACAGCTATTATCAGACGCACGCAAAGAACGTCAGAATAAATTGTTCTCGTCATTATCTGTTCTTTCTCATATACAAGTTAACCCATTAAAGACTGAATAAACTCCCCCACACTATATATTGGAAGAGTCCATTTTCGATTTTAGGTATGTCATGCTATATGATGTAGATATTCTTAAAGAAAAATGGTTGAACTGTTTAAAAAACAGTGGAGACCCTGATCAGACGCCACCTTCTGTGTCATCTGACCTAGATCTGCACTGTTTGCCAGTTTCCCGTTTAAGGGTCTCGTCTTCAATGGGTTAAGCGTTAGCACTCTGTAGGCTAGATCATGACATAAAAATAAGATACATGTTTTTTTGTGTGTGTGTGTGTGTGTTTTCTTCTTGTCTTTCATAGACAATAAATCTTTTGTTGTAAGTACTTATATGCACTAATAGTTTTATTTTATTCCTGTGTTTTAAAAACATATCGAATGAAGGTGCCCCTTTTCTGTAGCAAAATGTCCGCACATTAAGCAACTATAGATCGATACAGTATGTACATAGTGTGGTTGTTGATTTCAACACGTCCACTTGTTCAAAATTTCTGAAAATGTCATATGATTGTTATGAACATCAATAATTCAAAATCAATGGAGAAAAGTGAAAATAGTTTGTTCTAATAAAGTGTTACCAAACAAAAGTCAGTTTACCACAGAAGATGCATATGTCAGATCCATTTTTAAATTTACTTTTGGAGTAAATATTTGAAAACAAGGCCATAGGAACAGAAAATACCAATGGCTCCTAATATAATATTGTTAAGTTTTATAGCGCATGTAGAATGAAACGCTGATTTAAAGAAAAAAAAATCTTTTCCAAGTGATGTCAAAGCACAGTACTTTTGTACCATATAAGCAAACATCATAATCCATATGAAGGCTGTGACTAGCCTGGGGGTTCATTAGATGTAAGTATGTTCTTTCAAAATCTTTAAAAGAAATACAAAATATATCCATGAATAGCCACAATCACAACACATAGCCTACCAATGTCACAAAGAGGAAGAGCAAAGAAACCGTCTGAGCCAGTAAACAAGCAACAACACATTACGATAACACGCCTATTCAAATATACTGAAATTTTTACAACCCAAAAAGGAAAATTTTCAGATAAGAAAATTCTGATATTTTTCATATTTCTGCCCAAAACATAGATTGTGGGTACTCGTTAGAACCGCCTCGACGAGGCGGTTCTAACGAGTACCCACAATCTATGTTTTGAGCAGAAAGAAGAAAAATATGTATACACCTGTAAACCCCAGTTTTACAATATAAAAGTGGGGTTTAAGGGGGTCAAAATTATATAGGCGTGTTTCCGTGATGACAAGAAAACCCAAACCATCCCCAATTAAAATCTAATGTTACGAGCTCTAGACTAATGAACATTCTATATACGCATTAAGTAACTTGGACAAAGCGAGTTGTAACACTGTGCAAATGTCCCGTAACGTTTCCTTAAAATTTTCTATAATATATGTTTTCCATTATATTGCATGTCAGATATGCGTCAGATATTACTTCAAAATGAAAGCATTGCGTTTCACGCGCTAGTTACCAAGTCATCTTTAATTTACATGATAATTAAAATTGGCGTGATGGGAACAAGTCTGCGATGTGTGAACTTCAATTAACTTAACCTTTTACCCCTTGTTTTTTCTGAAATGGACTCTTCCGTCCATTAATTTAGACACATCCACTGTTGCAAAAAGGGATTTCAGTCAAAACAAATCAGTAGACAACACGGAAACATGCCTATATAATTTTGTCCCCCTTAAACCCCACTTTTATATAGTAAAACTGTGGTTTACAGGGGTATACATTATTTTTCTTATTTCTGCTCAAAAACATAGATTGTGGGTACTCGTTAGAACCGCTTCGGTTTTTATCTGAAAATTTTCAATTTTGGAGGTGAAATTTTCTATACATTTGAATAGGTGTGTTTTCGTAATGAGTAAAAAAAAATCAGTAGAGTAGCCAACAGGCTAGTTCCAGATCTAGATCTACATTTTTTGCAGAGCTATCTGTAGTGATCTGTAGGGATGAAAAGCTTAAAGCTTCTTATTTGAACTTAAACTCAAAATACAGTTTAACTTCAAAGGCTCGAACATCTTTGGGACCATGGAAATTTGTTCCAGATATGGGTAGTTCAAGCCATTGAGGGTTAATCATGGCACCGGATCAGGAAGCAAATGGCGATCATTTAGGGATATCTTTTCGATCTTCTACAAAATAATGGTATATTAAGTGTATCCATTAGACTCGCATCGATGAGGCGATTCTAATGAGTACACACAACACAATTTCATGACATAAAATAAGAAATTTTTCCTAAATATTTGTTCTCTTGATCTATAGGAAAAATTTCGTTGGGACTCAAAATTGAGTTCGACTTGGTAAACGAGCCATCGGTGTTTGAGTGATTGAGATTTGACTATAAAATGTTTTAAGAATGTATTCAGTATACCCAAGCAAACTAATCCTGTTTGTATCAAGCCTATATAAATTGATTTAACCTTTACTAATATCTGGGTAAATCAGATGTCGAGAAATTAATGACATTTTCTTATTTTTCCAGAATATAGGTTTTGACATTTCCTGCAAATTGTCTCTTACGAGACAATAAGCACGAAATATCTAAGCCTGTTGTCCAGAAAATAGACTTTACATTCCATGCAAATTATCTCTCAAGAGACGATGTGCATGAAGTGACAAAGCCTATTATCTGTGAAAAATAAGAAAAGTATTTCAAAATTGTCGTCCGTTGAAAGTTTTATCTAGCATGCTAAGTGTTCAAATTACATTATTGTTACACTAAATCATGTCTATGTATAAATACATCAAATAAACGCAAGTAGTTTTTGGTCCTTTGAGTATATTGTGCTCATATATTATATACAAAAACAGCTTTCTTAAAGCTGCTAGCAGACATGCGCGATGTTGCAGTTTCTAGGTATTCATCATGAACAGATTCCATCAAACCGTCTTCTGTTTTCGGTTTTGATTTGTTCTGCAGTTTCAAACAGTAGCATTGAATATGTCTAGATACAGCCACAATCCATCACGAAAGCATGCCTATATAAGTTTGACACCCTCAAACCCCACTTTTATATAGTAAAACTGGGGTTTACAGGGGTATACATTACTGGTTGTAGGTACTCGTTAAAATCGCCGCGATGAGGCGGTTCTAACGAGTACCCACAATCTATGTTTTGAGCATAAATATGAAAAATGTCAGAATTTTTATCCGAAAACTTTTAGTTTTTGGTGGTGAAATTTTTCAATATATTTGAGTGTGTTTTTGTAATGAGACAATGAACAGAAATATAAGTGAAGATACCAAGAAAATATCACAATCACGAAGCACGGCCCTCCTGACGTTAAACATGAAAACAGCCCCACAGTGAGTAGCCACAAGGCCATACAAAAAACATTACGAAAACTCGTTTATTCAAATATACAGAAAATTTTACGACCAAAAACTGAAAAATTTTAGATAAAAAATTCTGATATTTTTCAAATTTCCGATCAAAACATAGATTGTGAGTACTCGTTAGAACCGCCTCGAGGAGTACTATATTTTTTGGCAGAAATAAGAAAAATAATGCATGCCCATGTAAGCCCCAGATTTTTCTATATAAAAATGGGGTTTAAGGGGATCAAAATTATAAGATGCACTGCCGAAAGACTTTCGGAGTCCGGCAGTGACTTTGACGTACCCAGATACGTACCCAGATATCATTATGTCTTACAGTATCCACTGACTGTGTAGGCGGACAGAGAAGGCCCTGACGATACTGAGCGAATGTGATGACTGATCTGGGTCTTCACTTCCAGCGTGTGCGCCGAAGGCGCGACTTAGTAATATTATTATTGAGATCAGAGACAAACTTATCAGAAGATTGGGATCTGGACCGTCACTGTTTGCATGAGGCATAATGTAGCATGAGGAAATTTGTGAAGCTACCCAGGAAATGTTACAAGCCTTCCCAAGGCACCAAAAAAAAAAAAAAAAATAATAATAATAAAGAGCAAATGAGGAACAAATCATTAAATCATTACAAAGCACACCTACTAAAGTATATTGAAAATTTTACAACCAAAAAAGGCAACTTTTATGATAAAAATTCTCATATTTTTTATGTTTCTGCTCAAAACATAGATTGTTGGTATTCGTTAGAACCGCCTGGGCGAGGCGGTTCTAACGAGTACAAAAATCTATGTTTTAGCTAAAAAAGAAAAAAATAACGTATATCCCTGTAAACCCAAGTTTTACTATATGAAAGTGGGGTTTAAAGGGGTAAAAATTATACATGCGTGTTTTCGTGATGTAAAGACAAAACAAACATCACAAATGAAAGCAATAATGCATAAATAAAGAAGATCTGCATCAGAGAAATCACCTTTGAACGGTCAATAGAAAAAGAGGTATACTGTAGCATGAGGCGTGATGTAATATGAGGCATAATGTAGCATCGGGCATAATATAACTACGTATCCCTGTGTTTGGGTTAAATATGCACTTCAAACGGTTGCCAAATTATTGCGTTACAGACATTTTATTGAAACTGACACATGATTCAATACCAAAACAGTAAACATCGGAGCCGCGTCATGGCAAAATATTCTTCATATATCTGTGTACTGCGCATGCCCAAAACGGACTGCGCTTATGCGCATGCGCAGTCTGGTAAGAGCATGTGCAGTATGTGGACCTTGGTTTAGAATGCCAACTGCTCAAGATCTGACTTGCTTATGCAAATTGGACAGGACATGCAGAATGCATATATGCTAAACGTTTGATCCCGACGTAGCAATATACTTGCAATAGCATCAATATCAGTCTGGACTCATAATTAGCAGGGACGAAAGCAAATACTATTTTGATGATATATTCCATTAGCGATGCGAATACTTTCCAATTTCTGCTCAACGTAGATATTGTTCGGCGACAAGGGGTGTTTATGGCGCAGTAACAATATCATAAATCATAGCTGTAAGGTAAAACTCAAGGTCAGAAAACGTCCCGTCGGACATGTGCGCCCAGCGAAGATTCAGATCAGCCTGCGCATTCGCGCAGTCTGATCAGAATCTTCTCTGGACGCTTTTTGGATAGCCAAGGATACAATGTTTCTTTATGCGGACAATGAAGACTCTGATCAGACTGCACGGAAGCGCAGGCTGATTTGAGTCATCGTACGGCGCATATGTCAGAAGGTACGTTTTCTCTTATTGAGGCTCAAGTATTCGTAGAAAGAGCATACAATAAATCCTGAGAAATTCTGGGAAATGTTGTGGCTGTCAAACAATGAAACGAAAAGGAGTCTTATTCCATGTTAACAAAATGTGCGAAGAATACATCCTGTTGAACGGGCCGCGCCATGCAAAATCGTGTCTTCGGGCATATGCGGGCGGCAGAGGCCCTGATCAGCCTGCGCATCCGCGCGGACTGATAGGGACCTTCACTATCCGCTAACAGAATCGTTGGATAATACAGAATGTATGAATGAAGAGCAAAGACAAGCACACTTTGCGCATGCGCATGATGATCTGAATCTGCGCATTTCGCGCATGTACGAAGGTGCATTTTGGCTTGACACGGTCCAAATCTATGATACGACTACCCGTTGTTTAACCCATTTATGTCGAATGGACTTTCATACCACAGCTCTTTGGACAGGTCCATTATCAAAAGAAGGGTGTCTGATTACTTTTATTAAACCATGTTTCAGAGAAATTTATGTATTTAATGCAAACCTTTTAGACCCTGATCAGACGCCGCGTTCTGCGGCGTCTGATCTGGGTCTACACTGTTTGCCAATGTCCCTTTTATGGGACGCTAGGCATAAATGAGTTAAGACATAGAACATTCCTAGTAGACTGGCTCCAGTCTCTAGTGACAAAATCATTTTTCTTATAATCTGTTTAATAATCCACTAAAATAAAACCAAAGTAATATCATGACTATAGAGGCTGGTAACTAGTGACCAGCCTTTATAGTCATGATAATTGTTTTTTTTTTTGTTTTTTGTTTTTTTGTTTTATCTTAGTGGATTATCAAACAGGATTATGAGAAAACTATTTAGTCACTGGAGACAGGAGCCAGTCTACATTCCTAGCTGTCCTTTATGACATACTCAGGCTGTATCCATTTTACTAAAACAAGGACACAGTACAGTAACTCTACTTGGGCCGCGTCAAGCTAAAATGCGCCTTCGAACATGAGCAAAATGCGCAGATTGGGATCATACTGCGCATGCGCAAAGAATCACCCGAGCTTAAGCACTCCATTCGTACATGATGTTGTATCCGATTATTCTGTTAGCGGATAGGGAATGTCCTGATCAGACTGCACGGGTGCGCAGGACTGATCTGGGCCTTCGCTGTCCGCATAGATCCAGTTTGGATAGTAACTACATGTTTAGAAATAAATGTCCTCGCCAAACGTAGATCAGTATATCTTTAGCAAGCATGCTCTCGGGAGAATACAATAAGTTTCAAAGCTGAAGCCGTTTTAAACGATAACAGAAGAGAATATCTATAATTGTTTTCAGAAATCTCGTAAACATCAGACTATGCTCTACTTTAGCTTGTCAAACTATCCCAGAAGTGAAAGTATAACGAACGCTTGTATCCTATATTACCAAAGCAAGCACAAAAGGAATACAACTATAGCATATGCAAAACAATTTAAGGGGACTGTAAGCACTTGATATGTGTTTACCCCACTGTTTAAAAGGGAACTAAGTTTTGTGACTTCCTGATGCCTTATCTGTTCATCAAGTCTCTTCTAAAAGAGGTATACTCTGAAAGGACAGAATTTGCTCCCATGAGGTAGGGTGTGTGTGTGTGTGGTGGTGGTGATGGTGTGTGTGTGTGGGGGGGGGGGGGGGGGTGGGGAGAGGGGGGTAGGAGGGGATAAGGGGGTGCTGTGCGAATTCGTTCCTTCTAGAATATACCTCTTTCATAAGATAAGCAAATACATTTAGACCTCGTTTTAGAAGATAGACAAATACATTTAGACCTTTTTTTCAGAAGATGGGCAAATACATTTAGACCTCTTTTCAGAAGATAGGCAAATACATTTAGACCTCGTTTTAGAAGATAGACAAATATATTTAGACCTTTTTTTCAGAAGATAGGCAAATACATTTAGACCTCTTTTCAGAAGATAGGCAAATACATTTAGACCACTTTTCAGAAGATAGACAAATTCATTAGACCTCTTTTCAGAACACAGTCAAGTACATTTAGACCGCTTTTCAGAAGATATGCAAATACATTTAGACATCTTTTCAGAAAATAGGCAATTCAATTTAAACCTTTTTTCAGAAGATAGGGAAACACATTTAGACCTCTTTTGAGAAGATAGGCAAATACATTTAGACCTCTTTGACCTCTTTTCAGAAGATAGGCAAATACATTTAGACCTCTTTTCAGAAGATAGGCAAATGCATTTATACTTTGTTTCAGAAGGTATGCAAATACATTTAGACATCTTTTCAGGAGATAGGCATATACATTTAGACTTCTTTTCAAAAGATAGGCAAATTAATTTAGATCTCTTTTCAGAAGATAGGCAAATACATTTAGACCTCTTTTCAGAAGATAGGCCAATAGATTTGGACAGAAATACTTCCCCTCTCCTGACGAGGCATCACTGCCCCTTTTAGAATAAATCCCTATTTCATTTTCAGCAGAGATGCCTCCAGTAAAATTGTATCAGTACTCCTTAAATTGAAACACGTACACAAGCATATGAGTAAGTCATATTATTTCTAATGCAGTGTTTACATGGTTAACGCGTCATTCGCGCGAGTCCAAAAAGTTAGACGCCGCGTTTGTATCAAGTAAGCCATGTCTAACCGATATTATTATAGAGGTGCTGTATTTTAATGTACTTCATGAACCAGGATAATATAGGACATAACCGTTGTCGTTTCGAATGTTTCCTGCAACCTTGCATGAGCATATTGTGTCAAAGCAGCATTTTCTCAGATACGGTCGACTGTCGTTATCTCGACTTCGCTTATATCGATAAACCGCTTATCTCGAAGAGAAAATCTGACCCCTGTTTTAACATGGAAATCTAACAACAGGTAACAAAATATTGCGGAAAAGAGGAGAAATTGCTCCTAAGGAGCAATTTCTCCTCTTTTCCACAATATTTTCAAAATATCTCTAACTTCAAGAGTCAAACTATATATATTCATCTGTGAAATGGTGTTGTTCGATTTATTTCTTCCTCGATTCTGAAAATCTGATATGTCGAGGTACGGATATCTCAAAGTATTTCAGAAAGTCTCTTGGAGTAGACTGTAGTTCCTGTACAGGAGATGTAGATAAAAAAATACAGGGCTGTTCCTCTGTGTCAGCTCTTCGTTGTTCGTGCGTCGATGGTTTCATTTGTGACGTTTGTTTTTGTCATTATTTGATCATCAGTTCTCTTTCTTTTGATGTCTCTGTAAGACTATGCTTTGTGATTGTGACATTATTTACTAGGTGTATTTTCTTATATTGTTGAGGCCCTCCCAAGGGTTCTGGGGTACAGGGGAATAATGTCATTTATTTCAGGGGAACAGGAGAACACAAGTCTAAAAATGAAGGGAACAGGAGAACAAAGGTAATTTTGGGGAGCAAGGAACATAAAAAATTAAGACAAGGGAAAATTCAAAAATATTTCAGGGGAACAAGGGAACAGGTACCCCCCCCCCCCCCCCCCCCGGGAGAGCTCATTGTTATATTAAACGTGTTCAAGGTGGATTATGTTTAATTGGCAGAATCAATAACGTCGATGCTTTTGGTCGTCTGTGACCGGGGATTTTTTAAATTTATATACCGATGAGGCCAATTAATGATTGGCCGAAACTAACTGGTTTGGCCCCAAAACCTTTGACATTTCATCAGTTAATTTATTTTGTTTTATTTTTTTTATTTATTTATTTTTTTATTTATTTATTTTTATTTATTTATTATTGTTATTATTATTATTTATTTATTTTTTTTTTTTTTTTCATTTTTGTGCGCGTGTTCATTGCTCTCAAGTGTCATGTTTTTTTTGTTTTTTTTTAATCAATTTTTTAATTAATTTGTGCTTAAAACGTGTTTATAATTCTTGGGTGTCTCTTTACCAAGTATTTCATTTCTCATGAAACAAGCTGACAATCTGCAGAATATAGCAAAGAAACCTACTAAGTAATCAGCAAGGTCATCGGCTTGATCTTTAAGGAGAGCCTGATGTACTTGTATTTCCATATTATTCGCATCAGTTTTGGTAGTGCCAAGACAGAATCTCTAGTTTGAGCCGGTACCATATACTATGTACGTTAGCTTTTTAACCATTTCAAGCCCAGCACCATTCACTCTGATACCAGGCTCAGATTCGTCTGTGTTATTTATCATCACTTTTAGTTTAAACATTTATTTCATATTTCATGTATAATATTAACATATTTGAACATATACAAGACATGTGTTTACTACATTACAATATTATACAATGGAATTCAGAAGAAAGTCATCACTTTTGTCTTCCCTGGTCCAATTTCCATTTTTATTAACTTTAAAATTGGCATTTTGGTCGAAATGATCAACAAGTCCCATAAGCTCCTTTTTCTCCCTAGCGATTTCATCTAAGTCGTCCACAGATCGGATGTTGACGGTTTCTCTTACTCCATTGCAGACGTTCATTTCTTGCTCTGCTGAGGCATCAGTCATTATCCTTTCAAAGAAGAGTGAAGAGTTGGTAACAGAAGGCTTGCCAGCCTCACTCCAACTAGAGCCCCTTATCAGTTGACTGCGGTGCCATTGAACTGGACTAGTGGACTTCGGCTAGTGATACGGACCAGGTTGACATTGATGTTATACAGTCGACTCTCGTTATCTCGAATTCCAAGGGACTCACTGAAACACTTCGAGATATCCGTACCTCGACATATCAGGATTGAGAGAATGAGGAAAACAATAAATTGAACAACCACATTTAACAAATGAATATGTAAATTGACTCCTGAAGTTAGAAATATATATATATATATATATATATATATATATATATATATATATATATATATATATATATATATATATATATATATATATATATATATATAAAATAATGTGGAAAACAGGAGAAATTGCTCCTTAGGAGCAATTTCTCCTCTTTTCCACATTATTTTGTTACCTGTTGTGATAGTTTCATGTTAAAACAGGGACCAGATTTTCACTTCGAGATAAGCGGTAATTCGAAATAAGCGAGTTCGAGATAACGAGGTTCGACTATATTTCCAAGACCAACTGGAAGAGAAAGCTGATTTGTCTATCATTTGACTGAGTTACAAGCATCTAGATGAGTGTATAGTATTTCAAACACAAACATATTTTCTTGTTTTGTTTTTAGAATTCTTGTTGCATGGACCGTACACGTTTGTCTTCTTCGTATAAAGACCAGTTGCGAATAGATGCGGATCTAATATTTTCACAGAAATGCAGTCAAAGACATGTTCGTTTCCTGCTCTGCTGAATTCAAACAGAAAACCGTGAGGGTTTCGAACAGGTTTAATAGACCTGCAGACTTTTCAGGACTTCTGCTGTTTGCCTATGAGTCGCAACGTCAGGAAACATACCTTCCGACACGTGCGCCCAGCGAAGATTCGGACCAGCCTGCGCATTTGCGCAGTTTTATCAAAATCTTCAGCAGGCGCATTTTTGATAGCCATACGTGTAAGGTTTCTTCATGCGAACAACGAAGACTCTGATCAGGCTGCGCGGATGCGCAGACTGGTCTGAGTCTTCGTTGGGCGCACGTCATAAAGTAAGTTTCTTCATATTGTGGTTTATATGTTATTTCTTATTTTTTTGTTCGATGGCTGAACTAAGCAGTTTCTGATATGTGGTAATGCATTAGCAAATCCTAAATAGATCCTAGCTGATGCATAAAGTGGCAAATAGGCTCCTGTGCCATATGCAAACATCGAAGGCTGCTCTGGACTCGGCTGCTCGCAAGTGACACAAGGCTTTCCCTGTCCGCTTACAGAATCATTGAATATTGTAGAATATTACGAAAACACGCCTTTTCAAATAAATGGAAACTTTCACCTCCAAAAACTGAAAGTTTTCAGAAAAAAATTATGATATTTTTCATATTTCTGCTCAAAACATAGATTGTGGGTACTCGTTAGGACCGCATCGGTGGATACTCGTTAGAACCGCCTCGCCGAGGTGGTTCTAACGAGTACCTACAATATATATTTTGGAGCAGAAATAAGAAAACTACTGTATACTCCTGTATTTTTCAGTTTTACTATATAAAAGTGGGGTTTAAGGCGGTCAAAATTATATAGGTATGTTTTCTTGATGATATATCGACGAACACATCACGAAAACATGCCTATATAATTTTGACCCCCTTAAACCCCACTTTTATATAGTAAAACTGGGGTTTACAGGGGTATACATTATTTTTCTTATTACCGCATAAAACATAGATTGTGGGTACTCGTTAGAACCGCCTCGTCGAGGCGGTTCTAACGAGTACCCACAATCTATGTTTTGAGCAGAAGTATGAAAAATATCATAGTTTTTGTATCTGAAAAATTTTAGTTTTTTTGGAGGTGAAATTTTCCATATATTTGAATAGGCATGTTTTCGTAATGAGAAACTTCTCTGACTGAGCGAATGTGCAGGCTGATATGGGTCTTCGCTGTTATGACCCAACTAGCTTTGTGGAGCACTGAAAAATATTGGTATAATAGAAGCTATAAGGGACCTTTTACCTGTTTCCTAGCTCAAATTATTGTGAATATTGATATTTGAACGACATCAGTAATAGCTGTATTTTGGCAAGCTCAAACCAGAAACTTTTTGACAGAACCAAGATTACCATAGAAAATTGAATCAACAATGACAATTTGGACAAAATGATTACAGTGTTAAAACATATGATCAGTAATGTCAGGAAACGTGCCTTCGACATGTGTACCCAGCGAAGATTCAGATCAGCCTGCGCATACGCTCATTCTGATTAGAGTCTTCTTTGCCCGCATGAAGAAATTTTGCATCCTTAGCAATCCAAAATGCGCCCAGTAATAATTCTGAGCAGATTGCACGGATGCGCAGGCTAATTTGAATCTTCGTTCGGCTCACCTGTCTAAAGGTACGTTTTCTGACGTCGTGATTCATTTGTTCCTGGTCTGTGCCACTGATGGATGTTATGTACGGACTTGTGTGTAATCAGAAATCTATACAAGCGCCAGTAAAATAAATGTTTCTTTACTGTGGCTAACGTCAAGTAGTTGTTTACAAGGTTACTATTATGGGACTCTGATTTCAATCTGACCAATCATCCCTCAAACACTATTTACGATAGAACTTTATTGTTGAAGACTTACATGAATTTCTGATGTCCTGTACGCCCCTGGGTGTACAAATTATATTCATGTCACCTGACATGAAGCATCCCTTTACTTTCGCATGTCTGGGCTGCGTTCAGAAGTGATGTGATAGGAATGATTTTGCCCTGGATTCCTGTACCTAATGACGAGTGCCGATAGGAGCAGGGATCCAGTGCTAAAACACTCGCAAGTAAAAGCACATCTGAACGCAGCCCGCGAGCAGAAATGCAATGTGATAGCAAATGTTTTGTCCTGGATTCCTGTCCCTAATAACGAGCATCAACAGGAGCAGGGGTCAATGGGCAAAACAATCGCGAGTAACTTTGTGTAAAATTTTCTGCAGACATATTGAAATATTTTTCTAATTTTCCTCAGAATATAGGATTTAACATTTCATGTAATTTGTATCAAATATCAGATCCTATTTTCTGGGAAAAATAAGAAAAATATCACCAATTTGTCGTCTGCTGAATCAGCCCAGAGAATGGTAAAGGTTAATGAACATGGCTACACATTCGGGAGAGGCAATAAAATTGTTAAGCCCCCCTTCTGACAAATGGTCAACTCTAACAGAAAAAAAATGTTCTTCCCTTGGAAGCAAATTCGCTCATTTTAGAATACATGTATACCCCATTCGGAAGGGAAGAAACCAGAAATTCACGAAAATTTCCTTTTGGAAAAAGAAAAATGGCGGAGGATATATCAACTGTTTCCCGTCTCCTTAAGCAATGCAGGCAGACTGCTTGTGGATACATAATCTACCTCATGATCTCTCAGAGCCAAGTGTGTTTTTTTTGTGTGTGGTTTATTATTATTATTATTATTATTATTATTATTACCTGCATTGCATTTGTCAACATTTTCTGAATTAACGGACAAAAATAATTCATTTTTCTACAACGGATACATCTTAAACTTTCTAGTTGGACGGTAAACTGTGCTTCTTGTAGGAACAATTTGATTTGGTCAAAACTGCTGACTCATATATGTTTGTTCAAATATTTAGCGCAAATACGTTATTTGTGCTGTGCGGCTGCAGTATGCACAGCCTTCTTAAATTAACTTCTTTACTGGTATTGACATAATACGCGTAGCAATACCGTCCTTAACCTAATTATCCGGACAGGCAGGCTTGAGCAAACAGTGTAGATCCAGATCAGATGCCGCAGATCTTGGTCTACACTGTTTGCCACTCACCCAGCAGTGGTATCATATCAACATGTAGCGAGAGAATAATAAGTGTGTCCAGATTTTAGGACAAATATGGTAAGGTTTACGGTATCCTTGTATTTAGGATTAAAACGTATGCGTAGTAACAGTGTCAGATACAGATGGATCTTCCTCAATGCATGTTTCCTAATGCATCTAATTAAACTGTTTATAGAAAACAGCCCCAAAATAGAAAACTCGGATACAAAAAGGCTTAGTTTAAAATGGGAATATGAGACTTTGTACGTGAACTGTCTCAAGGCACAGTCTATTTGTAATTTCGAGCTTTTATATACTGATAAAAAAAAGAAACGCAACACGGCCAAATGGTAAAAAAAAACACTACTTGATTAATAATTAATAAATTTAGGAATACAGACGGTTCGAATGGTTCGATCATCTTTGGACCATAGAAAATTGTTCGAGACATGGATAGTTCGAGCCACTGATAGTTAACCATGGTGCCAGGTCAGGAAATAAATAGCGGTAATTTAGGATGTTTGTTTATTTTCTACATATTAATTGTATGTTGAGAATAGTCATTAGAATCGCCTCCATCAGGCGATTCTAATAAGTACACACAACATTCAATTTCATGACAAAATTAGACAATTTCCTTACATATTTTTTTTTTTTTTTTAGCCATCGGAAGAATTTCGCAGGGACTTAAAACGAGTTTGAATTAGCCATGACAAACGAGTCATCGGTGTCCGAGCTATTGCGGTTTGACTGTATTTAAATTGTCTACTTCTCAATATAAAGTATACATCCAAGACATTATGGATCAACACGTACAGATAAATGCTTATTGCAACAGAAAAATAAGGTATTAATCTTATTTTTCTTTGCAGTTCAAAAGAACTGCATTTTGAGGGTTAGTATATATGATGCAAAAGTGTTCAAAAGTACAAGAATAAAAATACAAGGCAGTGACCTCAGAATGTATTAACTGAAATACGACTTCATTGACATTTTATGTGCTTAAACATATCCAAAAAAAATCTGGCAAACTGTGTTGATTCTGATCAAAAGCCACAGAAAAAGAAATTCTAAGGCCATGAGTCGCATTACGAAAACAAGCCTATTCAAATACACTGAATATTTTACCAGCAAAAAATGAAAAATTTCAGATAAAAATTCTGATATTTTTTCATATTTCTGCTCAAAACATAGATAATGGGTACTCGTTAGAACCGCCTTGGCGAGGCGGTTCTAACGAGTACCTACAATATATATTTTTGAGCAGAAATAAGAAAGACAATGTATACCCCTGTAAACCCCAGTTTTACTATATAAAAGTAAGGTTTAAAAGGGTCAAAATTAAATAGGTATGTTTTCGTGATGTGCAAGTGCTTAAAACATTTTTATTTTGAGCCAAAAATAGACATACAATAGCGATCATATAATAGTTCAGATTCACTGGACTAAAACTGACGTAAATTCTATTTTAGTTCCAATCCTGAGGATAACATGCACACATGTAATTTATATTACCTTTTGGCAAAAAAAAAAAAAAAATAATAATAATAATAATAATAATTCATTGAATTATAATGTAAGCAGTTACATACTGCGTTCTCAAGTTAACCCATTTAGTCCGGAAACCCCCTAAAGAGTAACTGGTAAAGATAAACAGTGCAGGCCAAGATCAGACGCCGCAAAACGAGGCGTTTGATCAGGTTCTGCACTGTTTACATCAAATAAAGGAATTTTTATAGAACATAGTAATAACAGGACATTGCAGGCGATACAAATCCCCTTATACAAAACTACTTGGTGTGGGCAAATATTGAACTGAGGAGTTGCATGACATGTAATAGTTATGTGAATGAAGAAATCAAAAGCCTGTCACCTTAATGTAAAGGTCATATATGACCTAGATATTAAGGTACAGTATTTTAAACATACAGATTTGCAGGTTTGGAAGGATGATATCTCACATGACAGAAAATATTTCAGTCATGTCAGCCTTGACCTAAAGCCCAGCACCCTGAAAGTTGCTCGAGATATTACCATACCCACAAATGAGTGACGATATAGTAAAAGCCATTGATAAACGCAGAGGCTAGAGCTATAACAGAGTGTTTTTGTTTTTGTTTTTCCTAAAAATAGCCACAGTTACCTTGACATTGAGTCCAGCAACCTGAAAGTTGAACTTGCTTGAGATATTATAATACCCAACAATTGTGTGAAGATATATTAAAAGTCATTGAGAAATGCAGGGGCTAGAGCGATGACAAAGATGTTTTTCTTCTAAAATAAGCCACAGTTACCTTGACATTTTCTTCTAAAATTAGCCACAGTTACCTTGACATTGCGCCCAGCAACCCGAAAGTTGAATTTGCTCGAGATATTATAATACCCAACAATTGTGTGAGATCCATTGATAAATGCAGGGGCTAGAGCGATGGCAAAGTTGTTTTTTTTTTTTTTTTTTTTCTAAAAATAGTCACTGTTACCTTGACCTTGAGCCCAGCAACCTGAAAGCTGAACTTGCTCAAGATATTATCATACCTAACACATGTGAAATAATATTAAAATCCACTGATAAATGTAGGCACTAGAGCAATGACAAAGTTTAAAAAAAAAAAAAAAATAGCCAGTGTGTCCTTGACGTTGACCCAAGCAACCAGAGAGTTAATCTTGCTGGAGATATTATAATAACCAACAATTGTGTGAAAATATATTAAAATCCACTGATAAATGCGGTTGCGGTTGCCAATACGATGACATGTTTTTTGTTGTTTTTTTTTTTTTTTTTTTTTTTTTTTTTGTTTTGTTTTGTTTTGTTTTTTTACTTGAAAGTTAAACTTGTTCGAGATATTATTATACCCAACATTTATGTGAATTTATATCAAAAGCCATTGATAAATGTAGGCACTACAGCGATGACAATTGTTTTTCTAAAAATAGCCACAAGGACCTTGACCTTGATCCCAGAACCCTGAAAGTCGAACTAGCTCGAGATGTTATCATACCAAACACTTGTGTGATGTTATATTATAATGCATCAATAAATGTAGGCACTAGGGCCATAAAATAGTTTTCTATATAAAATAGCCACAGTAACCTTGACCTTGAGCCCGGTACCCTCAGTCAACCTTGCTCGAGATATTATAATACCCAACAATTGTATGGAGTTTTATTAAAATCCATCGATAAATGTAGGCACTAGAGGACGATAAAGTTTTCCTAAAATCAGCCACAGTGATCTTGATCTTGAGCCCAGGACTCTGAAAGTCGAACTTGCTCGAGATATTATCATACCTAACATTTTGTGAAGTTTCATTAAAATCCATCAATAAATGTAGGCGCTAGAGCGATAACAAAACTTGAACATACATACGTACGTACTTTCGTACGGGACAAACCCTATATCCCCTCGCCACTTCGTTGTGCGAGGGGATAATAAAAGCTAACTGGATACCCTGCTGTTGGAATAGACCTGTCCAAAGAGTTGTGGTAGAAGCGTTCACTCGACGAAAATGGATTAACAATTTCCATGCACTCTTAAATTGCACGACAGCTAAGTCCTAAACCTTTCCCTGAAAGCGTTATTGAACCTGACTATATCCGTATATACTATGATGCAATAGTTTTCTGTTTGCTTCGTCTTTCCTTGTAGTCGAGTCCATATCTTTATTTGATCATATCGTTGATAACTTAGTTTAATATATTTTCTATGTTGATTCACTAATGGACATTACAAATGATGCCGTCAAAATGATTTTAATGCATTTGTAAACTAACTGAGAATGGATGAAGCGAATATATTTTATATTATTATTATTATTATTATTATTATTATTATCAAAATAAATTGTTTTACATTTACTTTTTAGGAAGAAAATACAATGATTTGACCACTGACCTCAGATTTACTTTAAGGAGGCAGGATACAATTGGTTCATCTTCCATCGTGTTTTACAAAGGAAATGTCTACCCCGGTGGCTCTGTTGGATGTACGTCCGACTGAAGATCAGGAGGTTGCGAACATTCTTTCGTGGATACTGATCATGAAAATGTGCACAATACTTGTTAATCGCTTAAAGGACTAAGTCTGCCTAGTAAACGTGTGGTTAGGTAAACTGACCGCGCTCGACATGACCCAAATGGGTTGACTGTGCCGCAAAGCGTCAACACAAACAAAATTTACAAAGGAGACAAGTTTTGTGAATTTCTATGTACGTTCCTGTATACTAAATCCTGAAAAGTTGTCTACTTTTTGCGCATGCTCGAAGGCACTTTTTCGTTTGACACGGCCAAATTTATGAACGCAAGACGATGGCATAAAGCGTATGCAAATTAGATCACACCATGGCAGATCGTTATTTAGTGCACAATTTACTGCAACGTTAATCACAACGCTTAACTCTTCCGAGTCTGTGAAGAGAGGCGGATACACTGGGTAGATTTTTCAGCCATTTTCGTCAAGGAAGACAACTTTTGTGACTTCCTGATTGCTTTACTGCAAAAAAAAAAACATCTCCTTTACAAAAGGGAGATTGAAACAAGTTGAAATAACTGACGCCTCTGATAGTATAGCCACTCCAATTAATCGATCGAGAACCAAACTATGATATTTTCACAGGGAAAATTGGGAAGATTCGGTTATAAAGTACAAACGTAATTATAAAGTAAATTAAGACATAGATTATTCATTGTATAAATGAAAAAAAAAATGTATCACAGTTTTTGACGAATGAATCTCCAACAAATTTAGGGAGCTTAAAGATGATTAAATTATCTAACGTTTGACCATTCAGATTTTTTTAAAGTGCCTAGAAAAAAAGTTTATTAAGATTTAAAAAAAAAAAATCTGCACCTCTGTGTATCCCGTTCGGGAACACATGACATTTGTGATGCCCGATTCGGAAACAGTTCTTTCCGTTTTGGAACATCTGATATTTTTACCTGATTGGGACAAAAACAAAAATACAGTTGCATACAGTTATTAAATTATTACATAAATGATTATCTACAAGTTCATGGGGTTCAAAGCATTTTTAAACATTTTAGAAGGAAAAGAGTCTAATTTGCAAGTGTAATATTGATAATTTTTACATGTTTCTAATAGTATGTTCCTTGAAAGACGGAACATATACAGACAAAGACTAGAGTCTACGCTGATCGCATATACCTTTTGTAGCCTCCAGGCTATCCAAAGAGGGATAAACAAAAAACTTTGCCAAACTGGGCAGATATACAGGCTGATCTGAGTCTTTGCTGGTCACACATGTCTGATTGTAGTTTTTTTCGTGCGCTGGCTCATACACCAAAGTTCCTTACCAGCATATACGGTTTCGATGGCTTATCTGGCTCTCCCATTACGAAAACATGCCTATATAATTTTGACCCCCTTAAACCCCACTTTTATATGGTAAAACTGGGGTTTACAGGGGTATACATTATTTTTCTTATTTCTGCTCAAAAACATAGATTGTGGGTACTCGTTAGAACCGCCTCGCTGAGGCGGTTCTAACGAGTACCCTCAATCTATGTTTTGAGCAGAAATATGAAAATTATCAGAAATTTTCATCTGAAAATTTTCATTTTTTGGTGGTAAAAATTTCAGTATATTTGAATAGGCATGTTTTCGTAATGACTGTTAGCATATGCCCAGAAAGCACATTTTCTCATTGCGTGACTGGAATAAATGAATAAATAAATAAATAATGAAAATATAACATTTTCCAGATACAGTCGATCTTCAATGGCTCGAATATCATTGGGACCATGGAAATTTGTTCGAGATATGGGTAGTTCGAGCCACTGAGGGTTAATTATGGCGCAAGGTCAGGAAGCAACTGGTGATAATTTAGGGAAGTATTTTCAATCTTCTGTACAATAATTGTATGTTGAGTGTACGCATTAGAATCACCTCGATGAGGCGATTCTGAGCACACACATTTACCTAAATATTTTTCTGGACCTATTGGAAGAATTTCGTACGGACTAATAAAAACGTTAAACTATAATACCCCGCCATTATCGCGGGCAAATAGCTCTGTCAAACATTCACGAAATTTGCCCTTTAGCAATCCCAAACCAGATACCCACAATATCAATGCACATACCAAGTTTGGTGAAAATGCATTGATGTTTAATCAAGTTATCATCCGGAAACGAAAAACGGACGGACGGACGTACGACTGACAGACGGACACACGGACGTCCAACGTGAAACCATAATACCCAGCCGGGGTATAAAAACGAGTTCGAACTTGCCATGATAAACGAGCCATCGGTGTTCGAGCTATTGAGGTTTTACAGTATATGGACGAAGGCTGTACACATTTTGTCTGCTTGATTGAACAACATTAGCTCCAGTCAAACATTGCGATGTAACATGTAAAGGCGGGTCTTATCGTGATACTTTTTTCTTGACGAATCTTGCAAAACAGGAGTTGGAGCAATCCTGTGAAATATAGGAAACTAGGGCTTTTTGGAGAAGTTTGCGGAGGTCGCTCGCTACAATTTTGTCGCTGAATATGTTTCGCTAAAATAAAAAAAGTCTTTTGTGAAAAATTAAGCGGAAAATAACCCAAATATAGTTAGTATTATTTTCCTTAAAGTGAAAAAACGTACCTTCTGGCATACGTGCAAGACGACCATTCAAATCAGCCTACGCTCAGTCTGATCAGAGTCTTCGTTAGTTGTCCACATGAAGAAACTTTGCATCCTTGGCTATCCAAAATGCGCCTAGTGAAGATTCTGATCAGACTGCGCTAATGCACAGTCTGATCTGAATCTTTGCTAGGCTCACTTGTCCGAAAGTACGTTTTCTGACGGCGCGGCTCTTACTAAATGTATATATAGTGATCGGAGTCTATTTGTCACGGAGACACGCCTGGCATTCATTCGCCTTTAGAATGTGCAACAAAAGGATTAATCTCTAGATCTGACCAATGTCACAAATTTTGAGACACTAGCCTCAGACGATTCAGCTGAGGATACGGTGGAGTTGGATTGTAGATAACGGTTCTGTCGAATGGCACCTGAAAAGCAGGTTAATGCTGCTTCCTTCTCAATCTGTGAGGAATAATTAGATTTGACGCCGGTAGTATTGCTTGAATCTTTGTATTGTTTTACAACATTTTGGCCATGATCTGTTTCCTTGTTTATCTCTTCAAAATACTGTTATCATTGTAAAACTATATTTTCAATCTCGTAATTAAAGAAATACAAAACACACACACACGCGCGCACGTACGCACGCACGCACACACACACACACACACACACACACACACACACACACACAACATAAATGTCTAGTTAAGGCTGCTAGTATCCAAACGTTTTTGTTGATGTGTTGTAATTCCAAACAAACTCTGCTGCTTTGGATTGTTATACCATTTTGTTGTGCCATATTGTAGGAAAATAATCATTCCAAATATTTATAGAAATATGTTCTAGACATGGGTAGTTCCAGCCACTGAGGGTTAGCCATAGCGCCAGGCCAGGAGACAAATGAAGATAATGTAGAGATGACTTTTCGATCTATAAAATAATGGTATGTTCAATGTGCATACCATACAGTTTCTTGGTAAAATAAGAAAAAAAAAACTTCATCACGAAAACACGCCTTTATAATACTGACCCCTCTTAAACCCCACTTTTATATAGTAAAACTGGGGTTTACAGGGGTATACATTATTTTTCTTATTTTTGCTCAAAGACATAGATTGTGGGTACTCGTTAGAACCGCCTCGCCGAGGCGGTTCTAACGAGTACCCACAATCTATATTTTGAGCAGAAATATGAAAAATATCAGAATTTTTATCTGAAAATTTTCATTTTTTGGTGGTAAAATTTTCAGTATATTTGAATAGGCTTGTTTTCGTAATGTGTTTTCTTGAGCTGTCGAAACAATTTCCTAAGACTCAAAAACGAGTTCGAATCAGCCACCACGATGAACGAGCCATCGGTGTTCGAGTCATTGGAGGTTCACTGTGTATCATCAGTACCGGCTATTTGGCGTAGTGTCAATATAGATCTGAGGACATAGACCCTGATTGATCACATCCATTATTATACATTTGGGGTCATTGAATTGATCTCTTATTTCTTGGCATTCGTCACTGTATTTACCAAAAATATCTGGATGTCAGAACTCCTTACCATATTTGTCCTAAAATCTGAACACATTTATTTTACTACCTGTCGGTGTGTCTCTAAAAACTGCTGAATGGGTGACAAATAGTGTAGACCCTGATCAGACGCCGCGTTTAGCGGCGTCTGATCTGGGTCTACACTATTTGCTCAGACCGGTTTCTCCGAATACTTAGGATGCATAAGGTAATCATGTGTGTGTGTGTGTGTGTGTGTGTGTGTGTGTGTGTGTGTGTGTGTGTGTGTGTGTGTGTGTGTGTGTGTGTGTTACTCATAAAACACTTTCTATGCAAACAATACAATGTGAAGCAACGTCAGAAAGCGTATCTTCGGTGCGCGCAGCGAAGGTTTAGATCAAAATCTTCACTGGACGCATTTTGGATAGCCAAGGATGCAAAGTTTCTTCATGCGGACAATGAAGACTCTGATCAGACCGCGCGAATGCACAGGCTGATCTGAATCTTCGCCTTGCGCACTTGTCTGAAAGTACGCTTGCCGGTGTTGCGGCTTTAATAGCCCTTGCATTATACGATAAAGGAATGATTCCGTCTTTGGTGAAGAACCAATCATGTCTAATGGCTGTTTGGAATGTATCTAATATTTTTCATCGTGAGATTGATATTTATATTTTGCTTGTCCACCGAAGCAGCAAAGCTGTAAAAACACGTCAGGTCACATTGGAAATGTGATATTTCTATGATAAATGGCAGCGATAAAAGAAAAACTGAGCCGGGACACAGTAATTCCTACAAAATTGCATTTGCGTTCAGCGAAGACTCAGATGAGTCTGCGCATCCGCGCAGACTAATCAGAGTCTTCGCTGTCCGCTTGAAGATGATCTGGATCATTGACTACCCTTAGAGTGCCCTTTGAAGACTATGATCAGATTGTGCGGATGTGCAGACTGGTCTCAGTCTTCGCTGGGCACACATTCAGTCTTGTAGGAAATGCTGTTCCCCGGCTTTAATAGCAAGTTTTATTTTATGTATCTGAACTGAACGTATACAGCCCGCTACAGTCAAATCACTTATCTATGAATGGCGAATACGGAAGCGGACAGGTTGCTCGTGTGAGCAGTCTGGAACAAGTCTTCACCGTTCGCCTGCATTAACCGCCTATATGTGCTTACTTGAAAAATAAAGTGGAGATATCCAGGGAAAGCCATAATCACGAAATCAGGAAATGGTACAATTTCGAAACACGGCCCTCCTGCGGCACCAAAGAAGAAGTATTCCGTCTGATCCACTTAGAATATACTAGGCTGTTTACAAGCTTTCGCCTTTCCGTGTTGTTTAATGGCAAACAATGCTGACCCTGATCACACGTCGTAATCTGCGGCTTCTGACATGAGTCTACACTGTTTTTGCTTAAGTGTACTTTGTGTGACATTAGGCAAAAATGATAAATGACAAAAAAATATCCTGCAGCATGCACATGGTGAATAGCTTACGTCCTGGGCAAATTGTCCTTAGGTATCACAGCTCGAGATAAGAGGTGGTATCTACACCCCCCCCCCTCCCCCCCCCCCCACCCCCAAAACAAAAAAAAAATGTTTTCTTATTTCTCTATGAAACTCATTCGAGTTAAGACTTCTAGATCTCCGGACAGGCATTCTTGATGTACGGGGTCTTTTTGGTGGGTGGGGTGGGGTAATTTGTTGACTGACTACCTCCTCTTGTACTCTGAAAAACCGTTAGAAAGGGGTCTTTGGGATATATGCAAGCAACAGACAAATATCAATATGAGCGCCCCACCCAGTCTGATCTGGGTCTTTGCAATGTCATAGCATCATAGTTCTTGATAAGTTGTTTATTTTGTGTGTGTGTGTGTGTGTGTGTGTGTGTGTGTGTATGTGTGTTTTGTTGTTGTTGTTTTTTTTCAATCCAAAAGTATTGGTATTTTTCTGATTTCCCCACGAAAACATATGTTCTTGGAACTCATTAGAATCGCCTCATGGAGGCGCTTCTAATGAGTACCATAACATATGTTTTATGGAGAAACAAGAAAAATATCAGCATTTCTCGGTTGAATAAATGCGCCTTGTCTGGAGCTACGGGTACATTGTGTCTTTTGTACATTAAACTGTGTAAACTGTGTCATTAAATCAAACTAGCAACATTTTTTTTATATCTTTTCTAAAAAAAATAAGACATTTCATTCAAATTGTCTTTCGTGGATGGGTGAGTGGGTGGCTGAATGGATGGATGGATGGCTGGACAGACAGACAGACAGACAGACAGACAGACAGACAGACAGACAGACAGACAGACAGATAGATAGATAGATAGATAGATAGATAGATAGATAGATAGATCACTATTTGACAATCGGTTTTCTTGTAACGTAGAATGGTATATAGGCCAATATATCACAAATTCTACTAAATGAGTCCCTGGTCAACGCGGATGTCAAAATTTCCTTCATAGTTTTAAATTACCTATTTTCATACATAAGACTTGCCCTAAATTTTGAACAACTCTGTTTCACTACCTCGATATATCTAGACATGGCTGAATAGTTATAGACTTGATCATTTCTGTGGCGTCTGCTCTGGTTCTACACTGTTTGTTCAGGCAAGTCTGTCCGAATGCTGTCGGTTGAATATAATGCACATGTAGTCTATAGGTGCAGTTACAACAATAAGATTATCCCAGTAGTGTGGGAGTTATTTCCCCATTCCCGGTTGTTTGTCAACATTGCGCAATAGCAACTAGTGAGATGTAATGACTATGTAATTATGGATTCTGTTCAAACAAAGCGAAAAAGTGACACAAGTGATGCTACAGAGGATCATAAGAGACTGAAGGTAGACCAAAATGACACGGCTTCGACAGAGATCGATGAAACAGATGAGAAACAGGAACGAGCAGTAGTGTGGCGGGAACTTCGTGCTGAAAACTTGAACTGCGACTATTGCCGCTTATACAGTAAATCCGAAGCAGATGACCTTCTAAGAGAGTGTGAAAAGAACCTCACATATAATACAGGAGAACTGACAAAAGTGTTTATCTTTGGAAAATGGCAGGATATACCAAGACAGCAGGTATTCTATAAGAACATTATTTAACCTTTACTTACGCTACTAAATGCTCCTTATGACGTTTATAAATGTTGCATTAACGTCGATGCAACGACGTTGCATAGACGGCACTAACGTTTATACAACGTCGTATTCACGTCGATGGAACATCATGACGTATTGACGTTATTGCGACGTATAAACGTCACGTCGTCGTATAAACGTCATGTACTTATTGGGTACAGATCTATTCACGGAGTAGTCAGTACAGATAATTCTAAAGTAACATGATGTCGTATTAAAGCCAGTCAGAGGTATCTTCGACCTACCAGTAGAGATACAACACAGACGACAGGGCTTTTTCTACTACAAAACAACGGTAAGTCAACAAAGGAAACTATAAAATCCATCATGACGCGCGCCCGCACGCACACACGCCCTAAATAGTACTTTGAACAGGATGAGGGTGCACGCATCATGCTCAGTCGCTGCATGCATCCCCCCCCCCCCCCCCTCACTTATAGTAATGATAAATAAATAAATAAACAAATAAATAAATAAATAAATAAATAAAAATATACAATAATAAGAGTTAAGATCCAGTTTTCCTAGCACACTCTCAAAAGCTTAAGACTTTTCACAGCATTCATCATGAGACGAAGATACTTTAGCATCCCGGTCTGAGACTAAACCATTACGAAACCACGCCTATTCAAATATATAGAAAATTTCACCTCCAAAAACCGAATTTTTTCAGGTAAAAAATTTTTATATTTTTCATATTTCTGCTCAAAACATAGATTGTGGTTACTCGTTAGAACCGCCTCGGTAATAATGTATACCCCTGTAAACCCGAGTTTTACTATATAAAAGTGGGGTTTAAGGGGATCAAAATTATATAGGCATGTTTTCGTGATGCAAACAAGACAGTCTTCAAACTTAACTAAATCAAACAAAACAGTCTTAAAATAAAGTGAAAAAGGGAAGGGAGCATGCAAAATAAATTAAAAAAAAATAAAGGTTCTGAAGTTCCCCACATACTACCAGATTATTCTTAAACACGAAATAAAGATCACCGAAACATTTACGTTTAAATCAAAGGAAAATATCTTAAGTATGATAAAATGAATTAGAAAGCAAGAAGAGGAAAATGTAAAATTAAGAAACACACTCCGGTTGTGCAAGAAGTACACTTGCAGTCGACGTCATCCCATCACGAAAACATGCCTATATAATTTTGACCCCCTTAAACCCCACTTTTATATAGTAAAACTGTGGTTTACAGGGGTATACATTATTTTTTTAATTTCTGCTCAAAAACATAGATTGAGTACCCACAATATATGTTTTGAGCAGAAATACGAAAAATATCAGAATTTTTTATCTGAAAATTTTCATTTTTTGGTGGTAAAAAGTTCAGTATATTTGAATAGGCAGGTTTTCGTAATGCCAAATACGAAAAGGCAAAGACGTTATGAACTACCGGTAGTTCTTTACCTAGTATCTTAATTCATTAGATTGTTCCTTACCCAGGCTGTCTCATGCCGAAAAAGACTTCAACCCATACCTTGAAATGTTGATCTGGGGAATGTGTAATGAAAATCTTAAAGACGTTTTTTTTTTTTTTTTTTCTGCAACGTTTTCTTCACCTGGCCCTGCCTGAATACAAATGGGTGAGATTTTGTGTAAAAAGTTTATAAACCTGGGCCCAGTTGTTCAAAGCGTCGTTAGCTTAACGAGCTCGTTAAGGGTCATTTCGTTAACTGTTTTAGCGGATTCAATATACAATATTCTGATATTTTTTGCTGAAAAAATGTGAGTAGCTTTTGCACTGCAAAAGCTACTCACATTTTTTCAGCAAAAAATTTCAGCACATTTGCATATCACTCAGTTAAAATTTTAACGAATCGTTAACTAACGACATCGTTAGTTTTGAACAACTGGGCCCTGTTGTTGTGAGTTTTAGTCTGTAGTATGAACAGGCGAAGTGTTTTCAGCCAACAGAGTCTCCAGAGGTAATGTGAAAGCAGTATTAACGCTGGTCCTGCTGAACACGGACATGCCATGTGTTTGCATACAGTGTAGATCCAGATCGGGTTTCTTCTGAAGAAGCCAACTGATCTGAATCTACACTGTTTGATATTAAGTATTTGAATCTTATCAACAACTTGGATCAAGTAATCTGATTGGCTGAAAATCAGCAGTGGGTTTGGCATCTTTATTTATTCAGCGCGGCAAGGGTTGTTAATTATTCTGGGAGCTCTCCTTGTATTGGCTTGACTACAGAAGGTCAAGGCTAATAGGCAAAGGGCAATAAGAAAAATTTGGCAACATAAAATACCGTATTCGACCTAACTACCACAGATACCCCTATAAGCGCACAGTCAAGCAATTCCTTAATCTTCACATTACAGCCAGAGTACTTTTTTGTCTACTTCTTTATAAAGACATATGTTGACGATGCAATGCAAATGAGTATACCTACAACATCATGCTTTTATAAAGAACACACACACACACACACACACACACACAGACACATCGCATAACCATCATTCGATAAGTCATTTGCTGATCTTTTCTTTTAAACTGTACCATTAATAAAGGTAGGTACATATTTTACCACAAGTTTTCCCAGTATTTTGAAAAAACCTTAGCACACGGTGCGGTAATTAGGTCGAATATGGTATTTATAAATATTCATTGGTATTTATAAATATTTATTGGCCTTGTTTGAATACAAAAAAAACGTCCAAGACGTTTTGACCCTTTCCGCCCTGAGTTTATTTAATGGACTTTCCCATCATATTATTTGGACATAGTAGATAACAGTAGCCACAGATGACATATGAGCGTCTTTGTTTAAGAGGAATGGCGTCCATCCTAGTAGGCCTTAATGAGGCCCTGTACCAGGATCAGTTATTATATGTTTGCTGAACAGTTCGGACAGCGCGGATATACAGGATGACTTTGCATATGTGATAATTGTTTCTCAATTATCATCACGAAAACACGCCTATATAATTTTGACCCCCTTAAACCCCACTTTTATATAGTAAAACTGGGGTTTACAGGGGTATACATTATTCTTCTTATTTCTTCTGAAAACATAGATTGTGGGTACTCGTTAGAACCGCCTCGGCGAGGCGGTTCTAACGAGTACCGACAATCTATGTTTTCAGCAGAAATACGAAAACTATTAGAATTTTTATCTGATTTTTTTTTTTCAGTTTTTAGCGGTGAAGTTTTCAATATATTTGAATAGGCGCGTTTTCGTAATGAGTATCTCTCTGTCAACAGGTTGCATTTGGAGATGAAGGGTTGTCTTATACTTTCTCTAATCACACAGTACCTGCCCGACCCTGGCTGCCTTTCTTGGTCCGGATAAAAGATGAAATAACAAGAGTAACTGGACATACCTTCAACTTTGTACTCGTTAACAGGTATAGTTCGTTATTTATTTATAGTGAAACTTCAGTAACCATCACGAAAACATGCCTATATAATTTTGACCCCCTTAAACCCATTTTTTATATAGTAAAAATGGGGTTTACAGGGATATAGTTTAGTTTTCTTATTTATGCTCAAAAATATAGATTGTGGGTACTCGTTCGAACGGTTCTAACGAGTACCTACAATCTATGTTTAGAGCAGAAATATGAAAAATATCAGAGTTTTTTTTTTATCTGATTTTTTTTTTCAGTTTTTGGAGGTGAAATTTTCTATATATTTGAATAGGCGTGTTTTCGTAATGCTCAGTGGCTTATTCAAACTTGTTTTTTTGAGTCCCTATGACATTCTGAATATACTAGTTCAAGAAAACAAATATTTAGGGATATTATAGGGAAATTTTCTTATTTCATCATGAAACCGTGTTGTGTGTACTCATTAGAATCGCCTTATCGAGGCGATTCTGATGAGTACACACAAAATATCATTATTTTATAGAACATCGAAAAGACACCCCCAAATGGTCTGACTTGGTGCTGTGCTTAACCCTCAGTGGCTCAACCTACCCATGTCTACTGTGCTTTCGACATCTTTCAGAAAGTCATTTTTTTGCTTGGTGATTTACACAGAAGAAGTAAATTTGCAAACTTTTGTCAAGATTTAATGCAAAACCATTTGTCATAACTACTTATGCACAATGAACTTTCATTCTAGTCATCGGTTAAAAAAAAAAATATTTTCACTTTTTCCCATAGTAAAAATGAATGCAAATTATGCAGAAATCTGTAACACAGGTAAATTGGAGGCAGATTTTCAACAAGTCCGGCTTGTTCAATTTTTCTAAAATTTTCACAATATTGTTGTGAAACACCAATAATTCAAATACAGCAGAGAATAGAGAAAATATTTTCTTAGACAAGTATTCAAAAAAACAAAAAAAAACAAAAAAAAAAAAACTTTACTATAGAAATTGCATAGTTCAGACAAATTTTAGGTGGTAAATTTAATTTTACGGTAAAGTTTTGAGAACAAAACACGGAAACAGAAAGGACAAACGGTTTCTGGTAGAGTATGCTCAATCAGAACAAAATATTTTCGTTCAAAACTAGAGCGAAAGCGCCATCGCATATTGCCGCGTACATCAAAATTCCAAATGCGTTCCTCCAGTCCACATCCATAGGGTTATAACCTGTGACAGTTTCGAGAGTCTAGCTCAAAAAGCCTAGGGGGAGTTGTGTGACAATCAAAAAAAAAAAAAAAAAAAAAAAATGACCTAAAGTCCTACTTTTTGACCTTTGGTGACCCCCAGATATGCCTCCGGGGCAAAAGGTTTTCACCACTGTATTCTACTCTTCATTCGTACCTTTGATTTGATATGCAACATGACTATGTACAAAATGGATTTTGGACCCTTTGGGGCCACACCTCTCTGGCCCTCCCCCGAGGGGTTACATCAAAATTCCGAATGTGGTCTTCCAGACCTCATTCATAGGGCTATAATCTGTGAAAGTTTCGAGATTCTAGCTTAAATGGTCTAGGAACAAAGGTGTGATATTTCAGACGGACGTACGGACGGACGGACGGGGTGTATCACAATATCCCCGCTTTTTCTTCGAAAAGCGCGGGGATAAAACGTCAAGCAAAATCCGTCTTTCTGAGTGATGTCGAAAGGACAATAGAACTAATTTCGATGGTCCCATAGATGTTCATGTCATTAAAGTTCGACTTATTTGTTGAGTTATGGTCTCAAAGATGTTCATGTCATTGCAGTTCGACTGCACTTATTTGTTGAGTAATTAAGAAAGAGTCCGTAACTTTGGATAAGGCACTTTTTTCGACCTAAAGTATAGATGTTTTTCATATTTCTCTACCAGAACCTATATTGCGGGTACTAATTTGGCCGAAGCGCTTCTAATGGGTACCCACAGCATATGTTTTTTTTTTTTTTGTTTTTTTTGTTTTTTTTTGAGAATAAAGAAAAATGTTATCTGGAAACCCCCATCTTTTTTGAAGCTTGAACGCCATTGGTTTTAAAATAAAAACCAATGGTTTAAAGCTTGGCCTCTATGTTATCACGAAAACATGCCTATATAATTGTGACCCCCTTAAACCCCACTTTTATATAGTAAAACTGGGGTTTACAGGGGTATACATTATTTTTCTTATTTTTATTCAAAAACATAGATTGTGGGTACTCGTTAGAACCGCCTCGCCGAGGCGGTTATAGCAAGTATTCACAATCTATGTTTTGAGCAAAAGAATGAAAAAATATCAGAGTTTTTTATCTGAAATTTTTCAATGTTTGGAGGTGTAATTTTCTATATATTTGAATAGGTGTGTTTTGGTAATGGAATATTTTTATGGCTGTCGTCATAAACTTTTGCTGACCTTTTTCATCTGTGGTCATCTATGGTCAGGTTCACCGTGGTTGTACTTGTGGCTTTCTTTTACCGTGACTTTCCTGTAGTAGTCAGGCCAACAGCATCACGAAAACAAGCCTATATAATTTTGACCCCCTTCAACCCCAATTTTATATAGTAAAACTGGGGTTTACAGGGGTATACATTAGTTTTCGTTCCGTTCTTTGTTTCCCTAAGGTATGGGGATTTCGTTCCGTACTTTGTTTCCCCAAGGTATGGGAATTTCGTTCCGTTCTTTGTTGCCCCAAGGTATGGGATTTCGTTCCGTACTTTATTTTCCTAAGGTATGGGGATTTCGTTCCGTTCTTTCTTTCCCAAAAGTACGGGGATTTCATTCCGTTCTTTGATTTCCCAAGGTATGGGGATTTCGTTCCGTTCTTTGTTTCTCCAGGTATTGGGATTTCGTCCCGTTCTTTGTTTCCCCAAGGTACGGGGATTTCGTTCCGTTCTTTGTTTCCCCAAGATACTAGGATTTCGCTCCGTTCTTTGTTTACCAAAGGTACGGTGATTTTGTTCCGTTCTTTGTTTCCCCACGGTATAGGGATTTCGTTCCGTTCTTTGTTTCGCCAAGGTATGGGGATGTCGTTCTGTTCTTTAATTCCCCAAGGTATAGGGATTTCGTTCCGTACTTTGTTTCGCCAAGGTATAGGGATGTCGTTCTGTTCTTTAATTCCCCAAGGTATAGGGATTTCGTTCCGTACTTTGTTTCGCCAAGGTATGGGGATTTTGTTCCGTTCTTTGTTCCTCTAGGTATGGAGATTTCGTTCCGTGTTTTGTTTTCCCCAGGTAGGGGGATTTCGCTCCGTCATTTGTTTTCCCAAGGTACGGGGATTTCGAGCGTGCTGTGTTTCCCCAAGGTACGGGGATTTCTTACTGTTCTTTGTTTCCTCAAGGTATATGTATTTCGTTCCGTTATTTGTTTCCACTATGTATTGGGATTTCGTTCCGTTCTTTATTTCCCCAATTTATGGGAATTTCGTAAGTATGAAACACAATATGTGACCTTCTACCAAGATTGTTCAAGTCCTCATGTTACCTCAAAAAACATGGCCGCCATGGGGGGCGTGGATTATTTTCCCTATATATCTATATAGAAAACTTTACAATTCTTCTTTCAGAAGCCACTGGACCGATTTCAATATCACTTGGCAGAAGTGGCCCTTGGTGACCCTCTATCAAGATTCAGCTCAAGCCGTCATGATGCATTAAAAAACATGGTAGCTAGGGGGCAGGGCTATAAATGTTTTACAAAAATCTTAGAGCAGTGAACTTGGCTGAAACTTCAATAGTAAGTATGCAAATCTGTTTGCTGAGGTGAGCGATATAGGACCATCATGTTCCTCTTGTTGTTTTAATTATTTCTATTCTGATGTTTCTTGTGCAGATATAGGAATGGGTCGGATTATATTGGCGAACACAGAGACGACGAGAAGGACTTAACACCGGGGCATTCAATAGCTTCCTTGTCACTTGGGCAAAACAGGGAATTTGTTTTCAAACACAGTGACTCTCGTGGGAAAAAGGCAACCAGGAAAATAGACATAGTTAAGATTGAACTGGAGCATGGAGGCCTTTTAATGATGAAACATCCCACCAACAGATATTGGTATCATTCTTTGCCTGCCAGGAAACAATTGCTAAACGCCAGAATTAACATGACATTCCGTAAAATGGTTTCAAAGACGTAGTAGTCACCATTAGTTGCATAACACATCTCATATGAGCCCAAGCAAACATGTGTCTTTGAAGAATATGCATTCAGCCTTCGCAAATGGCCAGGACTTTCTGTAGAATTTACTCAACGAAAAACTGAGGATCTTGTGCGACTATGTATTTGCACAGGCTTCTTTTAGTCTGTGTTCGCTGTAAACGTTTTGCATGGTGTGGTCAATGGTTTGTTGAGTTGAAGTTTTACGGCCCAGTCAACACTGTTAAGAGTCATGTCGAGCCGGTCAGTTGATCTACTACAGTCGACTCTTGTTATTGTTTATCTCGAAATCCAAGGAACTCTCAGAAATACTTCGTGATATCCGTACCTCGACATGTCAGATTTGCAGAACTGAGGGAAAAATAAATAGAACAACCACATTTCACAAATGAATAGATAATTTGACTTCTGAAGTTAGAAATATATTGAAAATGTGGAAGAGAAGAGAAATTTTCTCTTTTCCACAATATTTTGCTACCTGTTATTAGATTTCC
Source organism: Anodontia alba (assembly GCA_964016985.1). Classification (NCBI taxonomy): domain Eukaryota; kingdom Metazoa; phylum Mollusca; class Bivalvia; order Lucinida; family Lucinidae; genus Anodontia; species Anodontia alba. The sequence continues at coordinate 31,127,865 of OZ024830.1, forward strand.
ATGTTTAAAGAGAGATCAGATTTTCCTTCGTGATAAGCGGTTTATCGAGATAAGCGAAGCCGTGATTACGAGAGTCGACTGTATCTGATCTACACTGTTTGCAAAGGCAGGGTATATCCGGGTTCAGCAGGACAAGGGTTAAATCAGTGGAGGGAGGGGTGTCGGAGGTGGAAGGACAGTAGAAATGAGTTCATGATCAATCTTTACAAATGTTATGTTCCCGAGCTGGGATTCGAACTTGCTACCCCTGGAACTGCAGTCGGACGTACTACCGACTGCGCTATAGAGCCCGGCATATGGTCAAATCATATCAACAACCGTATGGTCCTACTGACCTAGGGCCGTTTAAAACCAATCCTTAGACAGAGGAATTGTTAAGGAGGAGTATTTGGTGATAATTTTGGGATAAATTTTCTTATTTCTCCATAAAACATATGTTGTGGGTGCTCATTAGAAGCGCCTCGCTGAGGCGCTTCTAATGAGTACCAACGACATGTGTTTTTATTGAGGACTGTAGAAAATTATCCCATAATTATCACCGAATACTCCTCCTTAACAATTCCTCTGCTTACAGTTAAGGAATGGATACAAAAGTGTTTGTTTTCCTCCCTGAGAAGGGGTCTGCTGTAAAAGAATTTGCTCCCCTTGGAGGATTTTTTTTTTTTTTTTTTTTTTTTTTTTTCGTTTAGGGTAGACCCCTTTTTAGAAGGGAGATTAGGTATTAGCGATTTTTTCTATCTGTGTGGTGCAGGGTACCGAGTCTTTGGAGCAATTTCTCCCATCATCGCTTGTACTGTTTCCTAGAAGCGTTTAGTTTCTTGAAATTCTCTCCAGAACGTATTGATGCGGATTAGTAGGACTGATACTTTAATCAGACCATGCCGTTTTGAGAAGGTGTTCAACAAAACCTCACATTCCGCAACGGATTTATGCAAAGCAGCAAATATTTGAAGTAGAGTCGACTCTCGTTATCTCGACCGCTTATCTCGAATAACTGCTTATCTCGAGGTGAAAATATGTCCCTGTTTCAACATGGAAATCTAATAATGGCTAACAATATATTGTGGAAAAGAGGAGAAATTTCAATAATCTCTGACTTCAGGAGTCAAATTACATATTCATTTGTGAACTGTGGTTGTTCGATTTATGTTTTCCTAACTTCTGCAAATCTGATGTGTTGAGGTACGGATATCTCGAAGCATTTAAGAGTGTCCCTTGGACTTCGAGATAACGAGATTCTACTGTGGATAGAAAATTGTCTGCAGCTGTTTCAGTATGCTGCTATTATTTGCAGAGAAGAACGGGCAAAAAAGGACAATGATAGGAGTCACACTTCCAGGAAAAAGTAAACACGACTGGAGAAAGTGCTTTAAAGACTCGGTACTCTGCATTTCGTGTCATGTCTGAAATCCAAGATAAAAATAGAAATACAAATTACAAATACCGACCGCGAATCGATGTAAAAATGCTCTTAAAATGTGACGTGATATTACCAACTACTTAACAAGTGATTGCTGTACTAGCTATAGAATACATCGAGATGCAGAGTAGTCTGAGATCAGACTCTACATATATGAAAGCTGGTCTGGGTTTACGCATTTTGCGTATGACGTATGGGCTTTTCACTAATCTGAATTCAATTTTATTACAAACACATGGGTACTGTTGCATTCTTTTGACCAAGATTGTGCAAAGTATAAACTATTTAGGGCGAAACGTTGCCAAAATGAAGGCATTTACAGTCGAACCTCAATGGCTCGGAACATCTTTGGGACCATGGAAATTCGTTCGAGACATGGGTAGTTCGAGCCACTGAGTGTTAATTATGGCACCAGTTCAGGAAGCAAATAGCGATAATTTAGGGAAATCTTTTCGACTTTCTACACAGTGATTGTATGTTGAGTGTACTCATTAGAATCGCCTCGATGATGCGATTCTAATGAGTACACACAACATACAAGTTCACGATAAAATAAGAAAATTTCCTTAAATATTTGTTTTCTTGAGCTATCAAAAGAATTTCGTAGGGACTCAAAAACGAATTCGAATTAGCCATGGTAAACGAGCCATCGCATCACGAAAACATACCTATATAATTTTGACCCCCTTCAACCCCACTTTTATATAGTAAAACTGGGGTTTACAGGGGTATACATTATTTTTCTTATTTCTGCTCAAAACATAGATTGTGGATACTCGTTAGAACCGCCTCGATGAGGCGGTTCTAACGAGTACCCACAATCTATGTTTTGAGCAGACATATGAAAAATATCAGATTTTTTTATCTGTTAAAATTGCCATTTTTTGGTGGTAACATTTTCAGTGTATTTGAATAGGCGTGTTTTCGTAATGGGTGTTCGAGCCATCGAGGTTCGACTGTAATTTCAAGTTACAGTTCCAAATTTGCTGTTTGTAACAATCAAAATTGTCTTTCTAATACAGTACATGTGAAGCGTTCTGTGATTTTAAATAGTGTATACAGTCGAACCTTGATGGTTCGTTTACCATGGCTAATTCGAACTCGTTTTTGAGACCTTACGAAGTTCTTCCGATAGCTCAAGAAAATAAATATTTAGGGAAATTTTCTTATTTTATCGTGAAATTGTATGTTGTGTGTACTCATTAAAATCGCCTCATCTAGGCGATTCTAATGGGTACACTCAATATACAATTACTGTGTAGAAAATCGAAAAAAAAATCCCTAAATTATCGCCATTTGCCTCCTGACTTGGCACCATAATTAACCCTCAGTGGCTCAAACCACCCATGTCTCGAACGAATTTCCATGGTCCCAAAGATGTTCGTGCAACTGAGGTTCGACTGTATATTCATATTGAAATTACCTAAGCCATTATATGTTTGAATGTACTACATATATTATTTTTAATTCTGCGCTGTTTGTTTGTATGCTGTATTGTGTATATTTAAATTCTTTGTTGCCATTATATATTTTCAGGATTAATATATGTTTTGTTAAAGGATACGATTTCAGACTTTTTTCCATTTCTTCAATTGTATACCTGCAAATTTGAGAAAAGTGCTGCCTTACGACCTGTCCTCCATCGTTTCATCCGGTACCTCTTACTTTATCCGTCGTTTCATCCGTATTTAGTCGTTCCGTCCGTCTTAAGTCGATCTATCCGTCTTCAGGTGTTCCCATTACGAAAATATGCCAATATACGTAATTTTGACCCCTTTAAACCCCACTTTTTTATTGTAAAACGGGGGTTTACAGGGGTATACATTGTTGTTCTTAATTCTGCTCAAAACATGGATTGTGGGTGCTCGTTAGAACCGCCTCACCGAGGCGGTTCTAACGAGTACCCACAATCTATATTTTGAGCAGAAATATGAAAAAATATTAGAGATTTTTATTCGAAAATGTTCAGTTTTTGGAAGTGAAATTTTCTATATATTTGAATAGGCGTGTTTTCGTAATGATCCGTCTTCAGTCGTTCCATTCGTCGTTTTATGACACAACCAAAAGAAAAGTGAACCTTTTGCACATGCATGCAACGAATGATTAGGTAAGCCTGTGTACGCGAGCAAGCTGGCAAACCCTTGTTTCCCACCTTTGGAAACAGTGGATACTATAGAATATATGGACGGGCAGAATAGACTCTGATCATACTCTACAGATACCCAAGATGACTTGCTTTTCACGTATGGCATAACATCTCTGGATCCGCTAGATCATTTTTCAACAACATTTGACAATAGGGTAGTGAGACTGGAGGCCAAATATTTGAAATTAATGATTTTCAAGGACTATGGCTAGAAGTCAAAGAGCTGAAATGTTTGGACACATTGTTCTATTGGCTCATTGCTCTGGGCCTATCGTTTGGCATCAGTTCCTTGCAGTTCTTTTTTTTAGATAACTTCGACAGTCAAGTAGTGAGTTTTTCGAGGCCAAATATTCTAAACCATTGACCTTAAAGAGCCAAAATTCGAAACAAAAGAGCTGATTGTTTTTTTTTAATGTCCCCGGTAGCGATAGCAGGGACGTATTGTTTTTGCCCTCTGTTTGTTGGTTTGTTGATTTGTTGGTTTGTTGGATTGTTTGTTGGTTAGACAACTTTAACATTGGTCATAACTTTTGAGATAGAGCCTTTACTATTTGGCCTGTAGGTTCCTTGTGACAAGGGCTTCCCACTCATACAAAACATTTTGACTTGTGACCCTGACCTGTGACCTATTTTAAAGAAAATATTAACATGGGTCATAACTTTTGAACCGTTTCAGATAGAGCCTTCATATTTGGCATGTAGGTTCCTTGTGACAATGGCTTCCCACTCATACAAAAACATTTGACCTGTGACCTTGATCTTGACCTGTGACCTACTTTAAAGAAATATTGGCCCTGAGACATGTTCGTGTTTCACAAACACATCTTGTGTGTGTGTGTGTGTGTGTGTGTGTGTGTGTGTGTGTGTGTGCAAGATTTTTGTCATACTGCCAGGCTTGTAACCATAACATTTCCCTAAATACCGAAAACAATTTGTTTAAATGAAGTGCAAGGTAAAACGTAAATCATTTACTGACACATTATGCTTTCCAATGTTAAAAATGATTCACAGCAAGCGTAAAATGCAAAGACACGGGAAAAATATTCACCAAATTAGTCTAATCAGTTTTCACCGTTTAGAGGGTCTATTTATTTAAATTACATATATCATGGTAGTTTCTCGTCTTGCTTGTATTTAGAACTAAACCAATTAAGAACTATCACATTAATGTTTTGACTTCTTGCTCCGCGTCAGACATAAAATGTTACTATGGTTAAACTGACGCAAAAAAAAAAAAAACAAAAAAAAAAACTGAAGTTATGATATCTCTATAAATATGTATCTTTGCGTCGGGTTTAAAATCTTTAATACAGTTGACTCTCGTTATCTCGAACTCGCTTATCTCGAAGTGAAAATCTGGTCCCTACCTAAACATGAAAATCTAACAACAGGTATAAAATATTATGGAAAAGAGGAGAAATTGCTCCTTAGGAGCAATTTCTCCTCTTTTTCACAATATTTTCAATATATCTCTAACTCGATCCAAGAGTCCAGTTAAATATATATTTGTTAAATGTGGTTGTTCGAATTATTTTTTTTCCTCAATTCTGCAACTCTGATATGTCGAGGTACGGATATCGCAGTATTTCAGAGAGTCCCTTGGAATTCGAGATAACGAGAGTCGACTGTACTTAAATTTGCTGTGGCAAAGAGGCTTTGCAGACTGATGGCTGCTCGTCTGATGACATTTATAAGTCAGTTTATAAGTACATGAAAAGCTTATCAACAGCTTTATGTAAAACTCATGTAATTAGATATTGTGAAAAAGGTTGCCATTACGAAAACACGCCTATTCAATTATACTGAAAATTTTACCACCAAAAAATGAAAAAAATCAGATAAAAATTCTGATATTTTTAATATTTCTGCTCAAAACATAGATTGTGGGTACTCGTTAGAACCGCCTCGGCGAGGCGGTTCTAACGAGTACCCACAATCTATGTTTTTGAGCAGAAATAAGAAAAATAATGTATACCCCTTTCAACCCCAGTTTTACTATATAAAAGTGGGGTTTAAGGGGGTCAAAATTGTATAGGTATGTTTTCGTGATGGAAAGATAAGGCAAGAATTTATTTTAGCCAATTAAACATTCTGGTGAGGTACTTAACAAACTAAAGTCAGTTGCGCAACATACGACTTTTCTACTCTTTATATAACTTTGCATCATAACTTAATCAAAGAAGAGCTTACAGACTTAATTTTGAGAGTACTATTCAAAGGAAAGCCTCTCTTTATCTTGCTTGTAATGATAGGAATGCATTCTTTACTTCTGATGACGAAAACGGTTTATACTTTGGTCTTGTCAAAACATATGTGATGCGTTATCATACCTTTTAGGTAACATTCACATTAGATTTGGCCCTATGTTACACACACACAAAGTGTGGGAATTCCAATGGGTACTAACTGCACTCCTCTTGTGGCAGATTTGTTTTATTTTATTATGAAAGGGATTTATCATGACTCTTTCTGGTGATTCACAAGCTGATATTATTAAAGCTTTTAACTCTTCCAGATATTTGGACAATCTTTTTAATATCGACAGTCCTTACTTCAATGTGATGGTTATTCTATTTTTTCCTACTGAATTGCAATTGACAAAGCTAATTATTCTGATACCGAGGTCCTATTTTTTAGATTTGCATTTATCAAATTCAAACGGGTTTGTTTATTCAACAATTATGAAATACGCGATGATTATGATTCACGTTTTTGGATGGCGACTTTCCTCGTGCCCCTTCGGACGGTGTTTACATTTCTCAACTTATTCGGTTTGCTAGAGTGGCTAGTGATTTGACTGATTTCAATGCTCGAAACAAAACTTTGGCTGCCAAACTACGTCAACAGGGGTATTGGTATCATAAACTTTGGAAAGTTTTTTCTAAGTTTAATCGTCGACGCTATGAAATGGTTTCTATATACGATACCGGCCTAAAACCATTTCTGCTACAAGGCTTGTCGAAACTTAAATTTTATGGTGCTTAGTGTAAAAGTTTAGAAAAATTATAGGTAAACCTAAACCTTCTGATTAATTTAGTAAAATTGTCAAACGTTCTAAACGAGAGTGGTATAACATTGATATCATAAAACAGTCAGCTTGCTAAGCGGTTGACCCAGTCACGGTTGACCACTGCTGACCACTTTATTTGCTCGCCGGTGATCAGGATTCAGACTCTATGATGGCCGGACTTCAAAACTATTCATTAAGTTGGTCTGGGCCAGAACTTTTATGTCTGTTTCTCGGCCCACCGGGGTTCACCTGGTAGTTTTTTTTTTTTTTTTTTTTTTTTTTTTTTTGCTCCAGTATTCCAGTGGTGTTCCAGTGGTGTTGTTTGACAACCCGGGAATCTCCAAGTGTCTCAACACGTTGTTTCTGTTGAGTCCTCGTCTTTGCTTCATTATAGACTGTATCTGTGATATATTTGTTGTCCGTCATCATTCATGGTTGAGTTAGAAAACCTCCATGCGGACAAAACAAATATATGTGTTTACCACTATGGAAGCTGAGGGGGAGGGTTAGGATCTCGTAAAGCTAGCTAAAGGTTCCCAGTATTTCATTAGTGACCGTTCCAAGGCGGTACTTTCTTTGATTCTTTAACTTTCGATCAGAACCATTTCCGTTATATTCGAGCTACAAGTCACCCGATACCAAGTTTGGAGTGATTGGCCTTTCGATTCAGGAGAAGACGTTCAAAATAGATTTTCAATATGACTGCTGTGGCGACCAACTTGGATTTCCGATCGGAACGATTATAGCTATTTCTGATCTGCAAGTAACCTAGATACTTGCAACCAAGTTTTGAGTCAACTGGCCTTTCGATTCAGGAGAAGAAGTCCAAAATAGATTTTCAAGATGGCCGCATAAACGTTTTTAACCATTTTTGATATACAAGTCGCATCGATAATTCCTTCCTAAGTAAATAAGTGAACTCAGGAACTGATACCATCAGATCCACATCAAGCCCCCGACACCTAAGGGAAAGGCAGACAAATACAATTAAGCAGCCACAGAATGATCAGATGGTAACTGGAGTTGGCAACTCTTTTACCAAAAAGGTGGCCTCTATTACCCAAACTTAAATGAATATATCTTAAACTTACATAATTGTTAAAAGAAAAAAAAAACATTAGAAAGAAAAACACTACATTATAAATAACACAAAGTACCACATTGAAATTCATCACGAGAACTCGCCTATATAATTCTGACCCCCCAAATACCCCACTTTTATATAGTAAAACTGGGGTTTACAGGGGTGTACATTAATATTCTTATTTCTGCTTAAAAACATAGATTGTGGGTACTCGTTAGAACCGCCTTGACGATGCGGTTCTGTGGTACTCGTTAGAACCGCCTCGACGAGGCGGTTCTAACGAGTACCCACAATCTATGTTTTGATCAGAAATATGAAATATATCTGAATTTTTTATCTGAAAATTTTCTTTTTTTTTGGTGGTAAAATTTTCAGTATATTTGAATAGGCCTGTTTTCGTAATGGCTGCATTGGAAAGGCCAGTAATGAATTATTTGGGGCTAACTAGCTTTACGGGATCCCAACCCTCGCCCTCAGCTTCCACAGTGGTAAAAAATATATTTGTTAGGTCCATATGGAGGTCTTCTAAAGCATCCGTGACTCATTTTGGGCAACAAAAAAAAATCACAGATAAAGCCTACAATGAAGCAAAAATGATGACTAAACAGAAACAACGTGTTAAGACATTTGAAGATCCCTAAGTTGTCAAACAACACCACTGGAACACTGAAGCAAACGAAAGCCACCAGCTGAACCCCGATGAGCCGAGAAACAGACATAATAAAAGCTCTGACCGAGACCATCTAATGAATAGTTTTTAAGTAGTATCATTATCAAAAGGATTAATAACTGGGTTCGAATCCTGCTAACGGCAGAATTCAGCTTATGTCTATGCAGCGATTCATTGCACAGCATCCCGAAAACATGCCTATATAGTTTTGACCCCCTTAAACCCCACTTTAATACAGTAAAACTGAGGTTTACTGGGGTATACATTATTCTTCTTATTTCTGATCAAAACATGGATTGTGGGTACCCGATAGAACCGCCTCTCGATGCGGTTCTAACGATTACCCATAATCTATGTTTTGAGCAGAAATAAGAAAAATATTACATTTTTTTTATCTGAAAATTTTATTTTTGGTGTAAAATTTTCAGTATATTTGAATAGGCGTGTTTTCGTAATGGGAATTTTCATTATCACCCTTCTATCATCTCAGTATGACTAAAACAATGTTGAAAGAGACTACAACACCAAACCATCATCACCCAAAGGAGGAGGTAGGTTGTTATTGCTATAGCTATAGCGATATAGGTCAGCATGCAACCTCCAATGGTGGTGTCAGAATTAACCCTTAAGACGCCAATCACAACAATTGTCGTCTGTTTTGTCTTCTGTCGAATACTTTAAAAGTCACTGCTGCAAACAGTGTGGACCCAGATCAGACTGCTCCTCTAGGAGCAGTCTGATCTGGGTCCACACTATTTGCCTATCTACAAAAAGTATGTTTGAAAAGTTTGCAAGAAGATGCAGCAGATGAAATAAACAGAGACATTTTCAGATGCAGGTTTTCTTGGCGCTTTAAGGGTTAAGCATCTTGCTGAGAAGCATGAGTTTGAGTGTAATATTTTAGACTTGACCATACATTTGCCTTGTGCTTTACACAACACCTAGTCCCATCAACCACACAGCAGTGGTCGACCACCAAAATGCATGCTCATCGAAAAACACCATCAGACTTTTTGGATATGATCAAAAGATCTATTGATGGGTCTTGATGAAAATAGGAACTGTCACAGTAAGTAAAAAGTCCCTTATGGAGATGGTCAAAATACCGCTTTGGATTAATATCTAAGATTAACCATTACCTCTTCCTAATTCAGCAAAGATAAATTGATAATATTTTAATTATTCCCAGAAAATAAGCTTTGCCATTTCATGCCAATTGTCTACTAAGGAGACAATTTGCATGAAATGTCAGCCTATTTGTGGTCGAAAGCAGGGAACCAGCCAATGCATAAACAAACTGTACATCGAGAGCCTAAAAATGTTTTATATTCTATGAAAATAAGTGACTTTAAGAACTGAGATTCTGAGGATAGTTGGGTCTTAATATGGACTATTATAAGTTTTAATAATAAAAAAGTGAGTTTGTCAGAATTTTGCTCATATTTCAAAATCGATGAACACCTAATATAACAATAGAGAATATTTATAGTGGCCATACTAACATGCCCCTAGGCCTGTAGTCATTGTTTATGAACTGACTATTACTTACGAAGACGGGTCACGCCGGCCTGTATTCGAGACAAGGGAAGTAACTCTGCAACGACTTTAGAAATACGTTTAAAGTACGTTAAAAGCGTGTAAAAAACCACACCTCTAAAATGGCAACGGATCCTAAACTGCTAAATGTAGAGGATTCTTTGAAGCAGAAATATCTTGCAAAAGTAAGAGAAATGACGTCTGCAGAGCTTAAAAGGTTCTCAAAGCAAGAATATGCAGAGCTGGTTCTCAAAGAGATGGCGCCGCTCTTACCAGACTTCGACAAAGCACAATTAAAGACGACAGCACATTATATTTCAAATGCATTAAACAACGAGGTTCAAGCGTTGAGTGGAAGCAAGTCACGTAATTCGTCCTTGGAAAAACAGAAAAATACAGATCAGCTCTCGGAGTCCGTTCTAAAGGACTTAGAAACATCAATGCAGCCAGAAAACAGTCACGAATGCTGTGAAGCTGACAATTCAGATGTCGACTGTGACGATAATTCTGACCTTGAACAAACAAAGATAACACAAGCCAACACAACGGATAATACTGAAATATTAGACAACAGCATCACAGTTCTTAAACACATAGCGACTACTGAAAGTAAACTAGACAGAAAAACAAATAAGATTCAAAAGTGTTGTGAAACTTGCACCATCAAACCAAAGGGACGAAAATCATACCCAATGATACGATGCTCACTTTGCACAGCGTGGTACCACGAAAAATGCGTAGGTGTCGAAAAAGATGAACCAATAGGAGTATGGCTGTGCTTAACGTGTCGTAACGTACCTCAAGGTCTGCAAAGTGACTTAGCAGAGATAAAACAGGATGTAGACCACCTGAAACACACAACCGGTCTAATTATTGATGCCATAAGCAAACTGTCAACCCAAGTTGAAACATGTATAGGCGATATCAATGATCAACTGACCGCACTGAACAGAAAGATAAATACCAATGACAATAAAATATCCGAAGCTGTTGAAAAGTTAACTGACAAGACCAATAGTTTGAAAACAGACTTTGATCAGAAGAGCAACCAGATCTTGAACAAAACAGCTACAATCGCAGACAAACTTACTAAAAATAATGAAACCATGAAAAATTCAAAATCTCAAAAACCTGATACCAGTGCCAAAACCCAAACTAGTACGATAAGTGATAAACCCGACAAATCAATACACCAACAGAATCAACCCAGAAGTGAACCCAATAGTGGCAATAATGGACAAATAGAACCCTCCAATACCAAGGACAAACCAAAGAAAGTTATCTCCCCAAACAACCAACAAAGTGGTAAACCAATTCCCGAATCAAGTGACTTTGATCAAATTGACTTAACAAAATCGCCTAAACCAAAGAAATATGTCAACCAGTCGACTCTCTTAGTTGGTAGCTCAATACTCAAAGGCATTAAAACAAACCAACTTAAAAAGGGTACAGCTGTGAGATCCTTTCCAGGGGCTACTATACCATCACTACAAAACCAGCTTAAAAACTACAATATAGAAAAGTGCAAAACAATTATGATTCATGTTGGCGGTAATGATGCCGATCAAGGCGTTGATTTAGATACTTTTAATGACAGTTACTCTACACTTCTGAACAATCTAACTTCACCTGGCCGCCGTTTGATAGTATCTGGCCTACTACCACGAGAAACTGTCGACCTTGATTCTTACAATAAGGGATTAAAAACATTGTGTCAAAACAAGAACATAGAATTTGTTGACCATTATAATGGTTTTTTACTAGCCTCAGGTGACATTGCAGATTCTTACTTCCAGAGGGACAAGGTACACCTTAACCCTCGTGGAATAAGGAAGCTGCTGCAAAACCTAGACACCGTCATAAAGGTTACCGAGTTTGCCACCACGTCAGATGACGCTTGGCCAATCAAGAGAAACCATTATAACCGGCCGCAAACAGGTGTGTACCCAAAAGCTAATGGCATCCGATCTGGTCCGAAATACTGCCATATCTGTGACAGGAGAGGGCATGACACAAAGGAGTGTTGGTTCAATAGCAGAAACGCCGGTCCGAATGGTTTTGGAACATGGTAGGGTACTTCTGGATGTAATGAGCGTAGTCACAAAATAACAACGCGCGAAATAACTACTAAAAACATATTCGCACACCTATCACAAAATGACTGCTTTTATCAACCAGACGAACAACCAAATCGGACCGATGTTTCTGCTAGTGACCAAAGTGTCATTGAGTGCCAAGATCACAATGAGCCATGCGATTCTGGCCAAGATAGTAGTTTTGATAATACAGATACAACCAGTAATCCTTATGCATCATCTGAAGCTGAACTCGACAAGTCTCTTGACCTATCTTTCTGCTCGAAAGGCCTCCATATTTGTAATCTGAATGTTAGGCATCTTGTCCCTAAGCTGGATGAATTACGTATCACTATGGCCAAGGACAAATGTCCAGATATACTGGGTGTATGTGAGACTTTTTTGTCGAGTTCTGTTTCTGATGATCAACTAGCTTTAGACGGATTTGATCTACTCCGCAAAGATAGATGTGATGTGCAGGATAAGAGTGGTGGAGGAGTAGGCTTATATTATCGCAAGACATTCAAATGTAGGCGGCGATCTGAAATCGAAATTTCAAACATTGAAACGCTTTGGGCTGAATTAAAATTTCCAAACTCAAAGCCCTTTCTTATCTGCACAGCCTACCGTCCTCCCAACTCAACATCCGAATGGATCGATTTATTCGAGGAAGAGCTATCGATAGCGCAGACTACTGGCCTTGAAATGATCGTCATGGGCGACTTTAACATTGACATGCAAACAAATTCAAATAGAAAGTGGCAAACCTTAATACAACTATTTGATTTATCACAACTAATATCGCAACCCACCCGAGTCACAGAGACCTCTTCAACCATTATTGACCACATTTATACGTCTAACCCTGATGTTATCGTTAAAAGTTTTGTATCAAATTACGCAATAAGCGATCATTTTCCCGTATGCACTACCAGGAAAATCAATTATAAAATTGTGAAGTCTGAACATCTCATGACATCATATCGCTGCTTCAAACATTTTAACGAGAATGCCTTTTTAAACGATCTTTCAAGTGACTTGGATAACTTTACAACTACCTCCTCGAATATAAACGATGACATCTCCGAATGGTATAATATCGTCTTAAAACATCTAGATAACCATGCCCCTATCAAAGTTAAAAGGGTTAAAACACAACGATTACCCGATTGGTACAACCAAGATATTGAAACATCACGCAAACAGCGAGATTTTTGTAAACGTAGACACCAGTGGACAAAATATAAAAAGCACAGAAATAAAACAAAGTCTTTAATTCGAAAGGCAAAACGTGAACATTTTTCTAAATCAGTCACAAATTCGAGAGACACGCGCACAATTTGGCAACATCTACGTAAAGCAACTAATAAAGCTAACACATCTAATAATCGCCTACCTGATGAGATAAATATAGATAACCATAAGTATACGTCTCCTAAAGATGTTGCTACACAACTGAATGAGTATTTTACTTCAATTTCAGATATTTTTAATGATCATGGAACCGACGCTTTATCATCAGACCTTAAAGAACTTGAAAGCTTTATAAACCACAAAGTACCTTACGATGTATTCTTTAAAATTCCATTTATTACCCCTGAACAGGTTTCTACGTTTATCGCAGCACTTGACGCGTCCAAGGCTACAGGATTAGATGGCCTTGGGCCTAGAATAATTAAAACAGTCGGCCAAGTTTTATCACCTAGTATTGCCGCACTTATCAATAAAAGTATACAAACTGGAGTATTTCCAGATCAACTCAAATGCGCAAAAGTATATTTTCAAATATTGTCTGTTGAAATTATTACCCTGCATGGTAAGCGTTAACCCACAATTGTCGTCTGTTTTGTCTTCTGCCGGTTACTTTTAAAGTCATTGTTGCAAACAATGTGGACCCAGGTCAGACTGATAAACAGATGACATTTTCAGATGTAGGTTTTCTTGGCATCATAAGGATTAAATAGAACTGCTGATCATGTAAACTGAAAGCGCGATATTCAAAACCTGTGTCCACTTTGGTGGTACCATATTTGCCCAAATACTTTGACAGACATGAGCAAACAGAGTAGACCCAGATCAGATATCGCAAACATGGCATCTGATCAGAGTTCACAATGTTTGCCACTCGTCTAACAGGTTTTGTTGCATGAATAGGTAGTAGGCTGAACTTTTCCAAATCACAGTAGGCAAAGTTAATAGTTCAGACCCAGATCAGATGCTGCAGAACTCATTGTCTGTTCTGTGTCTACACTGTTTGCCAATTCTGAAACAGTTTAAACCTTTACCTTGCTTCTGGAATAATTCAACATATGACAAATCGATTATATTTCTTATTCTTCCCAGAAAACAGGATTTGACATTTCAGGTAAACTGTCTCCTTTGCATGAAATGTTTTTGGGGCAAATAAGAACTAGAGGCCCAAGTGGGCCAGAAATCGCTCACCTGGATTACGCTGATCATGATATATTACATTGTGGTGGCCAACTTGGCTATCAGATCAAATTGCCTTAAGTAATCCAGAATCTGATGTTTGAAGAGTTTCAAGCCGCCAACTTGGATATTGGAATTGAACGATTTAGCAACTCTGAATCCCCATGTCATCCCCATGCCTCCCATCAAGTTTCGGCTCGATCTGAATTACTCTTTGGGAGGAGATGTGGTTTGAAGACTTTCAAGATGTCCGCCATGGAAGCCATCTTTGATATTGGAACAGAACAATTTTAACAATTCTGAATTTCCATAACACCCCAATGCCTCCAATCAACTCAGTCAGACTTACCGTCCGGGAGCAGATGTGATTTGAAGATTTTCAAGATGGCTGCCATGTTGGCCATCTTGGATATCAGAACAGAACCATTCTAGCAGTTCTAAATCACCATGCTGCCCCAATGCCTTCCACTGAGTTTTCGCTCCATCCGACTTACGGTTTGGGAGCAGATAACATTTAAAGACTTTCAAGATGGCCGCCATAGTTACCATCATGGATATGATTTTGATGGAGATGTCGAAAATGTGAAAAGATACTGACGGACATACTGGTGAGGGACGGACCATGGTCGGTCAACAGACCACGGCATAAGTGACCTGGAGCAAAGCTCCAGGTGAGCTAACAATTAAAGATCTTCAAGATGACTGCTGCGGCAGCCATCGTGGATATCATAACATTAAGTTTGGGCTCAATTCGCATTTCAGTTTAGGAGGCAATGTCGTTTGAAGAATTTCAAGACGGCCATCTTTGATGTCGGAATCGAACAAATTTAGCAGTTCTGAATTTCTATGTCTCCCCAATTCCTCTCACCAGGTGTCAGCTTAATCCGAATTACCCTTTGGGAGCAGATGTCGTTTCAAGATTTTCAAACTGGCCACCATGGCAGCCATCTTAGATATTGGAACGGAATGAATTTAGCAATTCTAAATTTCCATGTCACCCCAATGCCTCCCACTACGTTTGGGCTCAATCCGACTTACCCTTCTGGAGCAGATGGGTTGGAAGATTTTCAAGATGGCCACCGTGGCGGACATCTTGTATGTTGGAACGGAATGATTTTAGCTATTCTGAATCTCTGTGTTGCTCCGATGCCTCCCATCAAGGTTCAGATCTATCCGACTTACGGTTTGGGAAGAGATGTCGTTTGAAGATTTACAAGATGACCGACATGGCTGCCAGCTTGGATATTGAAACGGAATGATTTTGGCAATTCTAAATCTTTATGTGGCAACAATGCTTCCCATCAAGTTTGGGCTCAATCTGACTTAGGATTCGGGAGCAGATGTGGTTTAAAGATTTACAAGATGGCCATCTTGGATAGACAAATGGAACGATTTTAGCAATTCTGAAGCTCTATATCTCTCCGATGCTTCCCATCAAGTTTCGGATTAATCCAACTTACGGTGTGGGAGGAGATGTCGTTTGAAGAATTTCAAGATGGCCGCCATGGCGGCCATCTTGGATATCGGAACGGAACGATTTTAACAATTCTAAATTTATATGTCGCTTCGATGCCTCCCATCAAGTTTCGGCTCAATGCGACACGGCTTGGGAGGAGATGACGTTTTAAAAATTTCAAGATGGCCACCATCTTCGATATCGGAACGGAACGATTTTAGCAATTCTGAAACTCTTTGCCACTCCGATAGCTCCCACTAAGTTTCGGCTCAATCTGACTTATGATTTTGTGAGGAAATGTCGTTTGAAGAATTACAAGATGGACACCATTGCGGCCATCTTGTATATCGGAACAGAACCATTTAAGCAATTCTGAATCTCCATGTTGCCACAATAAGTTTCAGCTCAATCCAACTTATGGTTCTGGAATAGATGTCGAAAATGTGAAAAGCTAACGATGGACGGACGACAGACGACAAACGACGGACAACAGGCCATGACATAAGCTGACCTGGAGCAAAGCTCTAGGTGAGTTAAAAATATTTCAGTATGTCGTCTGCTAAAATCTTTTGCCAGAGTGCTAAGCATTCAAGACACATCAGCAAGTAGTAAATGGACTTTTTCAAAATTAAACTTGTTAAAGTTGTGAGAGTTTACCAATTTATTGATGGACTGTTGTTTCTAGAATAAAATGTCCCATCAGAGGTTTGCGGGATGGGGGTACTCTGAATTTGCATGCTACATAGGCAGGGCCCCAGCATCTAGTTTTTACCCCCCAAAAATATATACGGTATATCAGCCATACCCCAAAACATATTCGGTAAATCAGTCATACCAAATATTAGCATACAAAAACAACCTACTAAATGGTCAATACCCAAAAATAGCTATTTTTCCCTAAAATTCTTAGTCCAAAAAACTTATCCTAGCCTACGTATGAAGCAACGTTCTGAGTACCCACATACACAAGTGGGTAAAATGTCCAGTGAAATAAGGCTTCTCAATGCCCAGTGAAACTGGGCTTTTCAAGTGTTATTTGTCCATGTCCATTGACGTAGACAATCTTAATATTTTCCATTGCTCCAGAAGCACTTTATGAAATGTCTTTGACTGGTTCAGTGCATTACGAAAACACGCCTATTCAAATATACTGAAAATTTTTTTACCAACAAAAAAATGAAAATTTTCAGATAAAAGTTCTGATATTTTTCATATTCCTGCTCAAAACATAGATTGTGGGTACTCGTTAGAACCGCCTCGACGAGGCGGTTCTAACGAGTACCCACAATGTATGTTTTTGAGCAGAAATAAGAAAATAATATATACCCCTGTAAACCCCAGTTTTACTATATAAAAGTGGGGTTTAAGGGGGTCAAAATAATATAGGTATGTTTTCGTGATGGTTATTTTCCATGAACTGCTTAACAATATTAAAACCATGGGTTTACGTTGAGCACACTTTGTGAAAGCTTATACTTGTACAAAGTTTAAAGTCTGAATTACATTTATTTAACTAGCTGTGTGCCATAAAATTATTTATTATTATTATTATTATTCATAATAAAATGACCATCTGACAGTTTTAAGTAAAAACTAGAAAAAAAAATACATGTAATTTAAAGTTTTAGCACAGCACAAAGGTTGGTATGCGTGTGCTGCTTCACTGAAACTTCAAGTCCTTGACATTACATAGCATCACGAAAACATGCATATATTATTTTGACCCCCTTAAATACCACTTTTATACAGTAAAACTGGAGTTTACAAGGATATACATAATTTTCTTATTTCTGCTCAAAAACATAAATTATGGGTACGCATTAGAATCGCCTCGCCGAGGCGGTTCTAACGAGTGCCCACAATATATGTTTTGAGCAGAAATGTGAAAATATCAGAGTTTTTTATCTGAAAATTTGCAGTTTTTGCAGGTGAAATTTTCTATATATTTGAATAGGTTTGTTTACGTAATGTATTCCACTAAGTCAAAATATTCCAATATTGGGCTAATAGAGCAATCTGATCAGGATCTACATTACTATTTTTAGAAACAACTGAATAAAAATCTCATTTTGTAAGTTATTAAATATTCATTCTTCAGATCTGTTTTGATTCTGAGCTATTCTCATGGCAACATGTGATGTAATGTATACTGTATCGCAGTTCTAAAATTGTCGTAGGCGTAACGCTTATCGCGCATATTACGCATGTGCGTAACATGCGTTAGAAAAAATGTTTGCAATGAAGAGATATCCACTAGGTAGCAAAACATGTTTGCAATGAAGAGATATCCACTAGTTAGCATAATATGTTTGCAATGAAGAGATATCCACTAGTTAGTAAAACATGTTTGCAATGAAAAGATATCCACTAGTTAGCACAACATGTTTGCAATGAAGAGATATCCACTAGTTAGCAAAACACGTTTGCAACGAAGAGATATCCACTAGTTAGCATAACATGTTTGCAATGAAGAGATATCCACTAGTTAGCAAAACATGTTTGCAATGAAGAGATAGCCACTAGGTAGCAAAACATGTTTGCAATGAAGAGATATCTACTAGTTAGCATAACATGTTTGCAATGAAGAGATATCCACTAGTTAGCATAACATGTTTGCAATGAAGAGATATCCATTAGTTAGCAAAACATGTTTGCAATGATGAGATATCCACTAGTTAGCACAACATGTTTGCAATGAAGAGATATTCACTAGTTAGCACAACATGTTTGCAATGACGAGATATCCACTGATTAGCAAAACATGTTTGCAATGAAGAAATATCCACTAGTTAGCAAAACATGTTTGCAATGAAGAGATATCTACTAGTTAGCACAACATGTTTGCAATGAAGATATACCAACTGGTTAGCAAAACATGTTTGCAATGAAGAGCTATCCACTAGTTAGCATAACATGTTTGCAATGAAGAGATGTCCACTGGTTAGCAAAATATGTTTGCAATGAAGAGATATCCACTAGTTAGCAAAACATGTTTGCAATGAAGATCGCCAAATGTCACGGGATGTATTTAGTAAGGGGCCGTCAGTGACCCAGATCCCTCGTGGATTCAACAAAGAACTTCTACTGGCATGATGATGAACAAGAACAACTGTACAACGGCTGATGATAATGATGATTTATTGACGAAAACGATGGGTATGCTGAACATTACATCATTGCCTGTTAAATAATGATAAACATCCATAAATATACATGATAAACATGTATAAAAGTGAAAGTAACCAAAGTTCTTTTCACTTCAAACACTAGTTAACCTCTGCAGTGAAGCATATAAAAACGCATGCCATTACAACATATTTTACAACACAATACAATATACTATTACAATACAATATTACTATACAGTATTACAATACACTGACATGAAAGAAAACAAACTATACTCTTCCAGCTCTTCCATTAAACGGTAGTTAATTAAAATATCAGTCATCATCAAATATAATCACTAGTTAGCAAAACATGTTTGCAATGAAGAGATATTCACTAGTTAGCAAAACATGTTTGCAATGAAGAGATATCCACTAGTTAGCAAAACATGTTTGCAATGAAGAGATATCCACTAGTAAGTAAAACATGTTTGCAATGAAGATATATCCACTAGTTAGCAAAACATGTGCAATGAAGAGATATCCACTAGTTAGCAAAACATGTTTGCAATGAAGAGATATCCACTAGTTAGCAAAACATGTTTGCAATGAAGAGATATCCACTGGTTAGCAAAACATGTTTGCAATGAAAAGATATCCACTAGTTAGCATAACATGTTTGCAATGAAGAGATATCCACTAGTTAGCATAACATGTTTGCAATGAAGAGATATCCACTAGTTAGCATAACATGTTTGCAATGAAGAGATATCCACTAGTTAGCAAAACATGTTTGCAATGAAGAGATATCCACTAGTTAGCAAAACATGTTTGCAATGAAGAGATATCCACTAGTTAGCAAAACATGTTTGCAATGAAGAGATATCCACTAATTAGCAAAACATGTTTGCAATGAAGAGATATCCACTAGTTAGCATTAAATACTTTGCTTCATTACGGCCTGCTCTTATAGGAAAAGCTCTGCTCCCAGAGAGAATAAATTCTTTACTTTATGAGTAGCCCCTATAAGAGTAGTCTCTATTTTGCAGGGAGCAAATTCTTTCTTTTAAGAGTAGCCCCCTTTTTAGCAGAGATACTAGGAAAAGTGTTTCAAGATTTTCCCTGACTGTGCGTAAAAATAATTCCGCTCTGGCTGCGCCGTTGAATGTGATGGTAAAATGGACATGTCACAAAAAAAGAAGCTACCCTACAGCCGTATGCAAACCATATACATGTACATCTAGATGAGATGCTACAAAAAGCAAACTTTAGTTTAAAAAGTATGGAATAAAATGTTTGAAAGTTAATGATGATTACCCTACTAGGTAGTCGGTAGATATACGAGTGTACAGTTGGGAGAGTTTGGAGTAATCACAAATATAGAAGTGACAGTGCAAGAAAGTGTATCTTTGAGCTTTGCATCTCAGCAAAGACTCATGAGCCAGCCTGTACATCTGCGCAGTGACAGTCTGGTTAGATCTTTTGTTTGGCACTCAGAATTGTCAAGTATGCATTGCTTCATGTGGGCTGCAAAGACCGATCAGACTGGATGTGCGAGTACGAGTCAATGGACACACATATAAGGGATATGTTCTCATGAATTTAAGTGAAGTATGTTTTAACTCAATTAATTAAAATGCAAGTAAATAAATTGATATAGATTGCAAATACAGTCGAACCTCAATAGCTCGAACACCGATGGCTCGTTTACTATGGATAATTCGAATTCGTTATGAGTCCTTACGAAGTTCTTCCGATATCTCAAGAAAACAAATAATTAACCCTTGTCCTGCTGAATAAATTAAGATGCCATGCCCACTTCTAATTTTCAGCCAATCAGATTCCTTGATCTGGATTTTGCTATAAATTCACATACTAAATGGCAAACAGTGCAGATCCAGATCAGTTGGCTCGAAGCCAACTGATCTGGAGCTACACTATTTGCAAAGGCAGGATATATCCTGGTTCAGCAGGACAAGGGTTAAGGAAATTTTCTTATATTATCGTTACATTGTATTTTGTGTACACTCATTAGAATCGCGTCATCGAGGCGAATCTAATAAGTACACTCAACATACTATTATTGTCTAGAAGATCGAAAAAAAAATTCCCTAAATAATCGCAATTTGCTTCCCTGACCTGACGCCATGATTAAGCGTCAGTGGCACGAACTACCCATAGCTCGGACAAATTTCCATGGTCCAAAAGATGTTTGAACCATTGAATTTCGACTGTAGATTGCAAATATCTTGTATTTAGTTGTTTTCTTCATTCACACATATCATACCTTTCCGCCCGCACTTTGCAGACAGATAACTGGCTAGCAAAATGAACTTGTTCAAATTTGTTCTGTAAAACCTGATTTATCATAACTTTTCCGTAACTTTGCCATGAAAATTATGTTTTAATTTGTTGATGTTTGAGGGTTACGACCAGTCAACACTGTAATGGTCTTGTTGAGCTGGTCAATGAACCATTTCACAATTTTTCCTGAAAAGGCTTAGTCCTCTAAGCTGTTAACCAGTACTTGTGTACACACTTTTGCCAGTAACTGGCAACTGCCCGTCTTGTATCAGCTGAAGGGGGAGACTGACTGTAGAAATTATTTCATGATCAATCTCCACACACGCTATGTGGCCAAGCTGGGATTCGAACTTGCAACCCCAATTGATCTGCAATCAGAAACACTAGTGACTATGCTATGGAGTCAGGCATGAAAGCAATGTGATTTTGATGTTACTCTTCTATCCTTCAAACCATGTATTTATATGAAGTATTTGCTGAACAAAAAATGGAGCCCTTAACATGAATAGAAGAATAGCGACCACTGTATACACAAACAGTCACATGTTTATCTCAAGAAACTAGCTTGACAACAAAAATCTGACAATGCACCAGTTTGTTTTTAATTCAGTTACATCCAGCCAGAAATAAAAATATCCAGTTACTGTTGTTTTGCAGATTTTCTATGCTACCAGGCACTTTAGGCTCATTTTTTGCCTGATATAGTAAGTTACCTGTATCATTACGAAAACACGCCTATTCAAATATATAGATTTTTTTGCAACCACAAAAGAAAAATTTTCAGATAAAAAAAATCTGATATTTTTCATATTTCTGCTCAAAACACAGATTGTGGGTACTCGTATGAACCGCCTCGGCGAGGCGGTTCATACGAGTACCCACAATCTATGTTCTTTTAACAAAATAAGGAAAATAATGTATACCCCTGTAAACCCAAGTTTATAAGAGTGGGGTTTAATGGATGCAAAATTATATAGCGTGTTTTCGTGATGCTAGTATCAAAACATACATACGATCGTACCTTGATACATTCACAGTTTAGCTCAGTATAATTTACTCGTAGTTTATATTTTCTGGTCCTTTGTGATCAATGAGCCCATTCGGGGATTTTTGAAAATGTATAGGAGGGTCACTGCTATTCTTTGGATCTCTTTTGATATTTAGTATATGAGTCACGCCGAGGGAAAAAGACTCTTCAGGGCAAGCCACGCCAAAGGAAAGGGCCCTTAAGGACAAGTCATATCAGGGAAAAGGACTTTTCATGGCAAGCCACATTGAGGGAAAATGATTCTTCATGGCAAGCCACATCGAGAGTAAAGGACTCTTCATGGCTAGCCACACCGAGGGAAAATGACTCTTCTGGGCAAACCACACCGAGGGAAAAGGACTTCATGGCAAGCCACACCGAGGGAAAAGGACTCTTCATGGCAAGCCACACCGAGGGAAGATGACTCTTCAGGCCAAGCCACACCGAGGAAAAATGACTCTTCAGGGCAAGCAACACCAGGGAAAAGGACTCTTCAGGGCAAGCCACACCGAGGGAAAATGTCTCTTCAGGGCAAGCAACACCAGGGGAAAAGGACTCTTCAGGGCAAGCCACACCGAGGGAAAATGTCTCTTCATAGCAAGCCACACCAAGGGAAAGGGACTCTTCAGTACAAGCCACACCAAGAGAAAAGGACTCTTCAGGGCAAGCCATTCCAAGGGAAAATGACTCTTCAGGGCATACGCAGAAAACCCAGGGCCCAATCCTATTTCAAAACTCTGCTCCTCAAGGCAGTCTGATCAGGGCCTTTACTGTTCATTACAGAACCAATGGATATTGTAGAATATATCGGTGTATAAAAGTGGCCCTAATCTGAATTAACGATACCTGGCCGGAGCTAAGTCTTACTGTTGAAATAACCCTGGTCGTGCTGAACCCAGGTACAGTCACCCGTCTCTATACCGACACTCGATACAATGACAAAATTCGTTATAATGACAATTTGAATGTCACAAAACCTTCACTCAAGAGGTGACAGTTAATGAGAAATTATGCAAGAATATTGCATTAAACCTTTAGGCAGCATATGTTTTGGATATTTGTTAGAATCGCCTTACTGAGGCGATTCTAACAAATATCCAAAACATATGGTTTATTAGGGAATAAGAATAAAACAAGGTCTTCTTTACATATTAGTCTGTCCATAAAGGATTTTTTACAATAGCAAATTCATTTTAATGGCAACATCTTTGGGAACAAATGCTGTCGTTGTAACGAGGGTTCACTGTATGCCTGTCTTTGCAAACAGTGTAGATCCAGATCATTTGGTTTCTGAAGAAGCAAACTAGTCTGGATGTGCACTGTTTGTCATTATGTAAGTGAATTTGTATCAATAATCTGGATTAAGTAATCTGACTGGCTGTAAATTAGTAGTGGGTGTGAAATCTTTATTCAGCATGGAAAGGGTTAAACTAGACCCGAAGACGCTAGTCTCATGGTTTAGCTCCAATATATATCAGGTCAGGCAAATAAGAAAAAGTTAACATGTAGAAATGCCTTACTTAACATGGAGAAGTGCCTTACTGGAAGTGGTAACGGGTTATGGTGTCTGATTATATATGGCAAGGAGCTGGGATATTTCCACACAGTTACTAATTCCAGTATATCCTCATCAGGGCCACATCTAGGATTATTAGTAGGGATTAAATATTTCTGAAGTGAGTGAGTATCAATTTGGTCAAATTATCAAAATTACTTACTCCATGTATTTGGATTTGGATCGACAAGCCTGTGCAGATCAGATGCTAAGTGAAAGTATGGGCTAGGGTAGACCAACATTTTAACAACCCACCTCGTATACCTCTAAACGTGCTTAATAAACAAAATTAAATCGACTTCCAAACTCCAAGCAATATCACACTTTTACAAACCACAGATTAAAAAGCATAAATGCCAATAGGCTGCATTGTTCTCCGGTTGTAGCTTAAGTGACTTTACAAAGCAGTCTACTGCCTTTTGTGTATTTCCAATGTCTTTGTACACCCACCCTAAGAGGTTTAGACTGGTTTCTTTGTGCATAGGAATGTCGTCATCGATTAAAGAGACCATTTCGCTAATAGGCCCGTCTGGCATTAATGACTTATAACCTTTGCCAAGGGCTTTGTGGCACATATACAGTACATTACGAAAACACGCCTATTCAAATACACTGAAAATATTACCACCAAAAAATGACAATTTTTCAGATAAAAAATTCTGATATTTTTCACATTTTCGCTCAAAACATAGATTGTGGGTACTCGTTAGAACCACCTCGTCGAGGCGGTTCTAACGAGTACCCACAATCTGTGTTTTTGAGCAGAAATAACAAAAATAATGTATACCACTGTAAACCCCAGTTTTACTATATAAAAGTGGGGTTTAAGGGGGTCAAAATTGTATAGGCATGTTTTCGTGATGAGAAACTGACCTAAAAACAGCCCTTCAACTATTGCCCAGTGGTACCAAGAGAACATTACTTTATCCTTTCCCGACATCACTGGCATTCCAAACGTCCTTATCATCTCATAGTTGATAGGCTTTGGTGTTATTATGTGTTCAGACGGAAGGAACACCACGCAAGGCTGGAAAATATCACGGAAAAGCTCTGAGATAGTTATATTTGGTCTGCCTTGGGTCCAATTAACTAAATGGTTCAACTCCGGAAATACTCTGTTATTACTACAGTTGCAAAGTGGATGTCTATATAATGTTTTTGAGACTGGCAACAGCGTATCTTCAGAATTGTCTATGTAGCCAAGCGTCAGCATTTCGGCTGCCTGTTTTAGTTTTGAAGAGTTATCTGCAACTCCAAGCTGTCCCCATTCTTTATTGAACAGTTTTTTCTTCGGATTTCCACGACCTTTCTCTGTCTCTTCTGCCAATGTTTGTGATAAAAGATGCAGTCTTAGAAATGGAACATAGAGCGATAGTGCCAGTTCTGTATCTTTCTCAGTAAGGTCTGTCACAGTTTTCATCTATTTTAATTCTGATATTTTTCTTCTGAAGTTCTCTGTGCTCACTACCAAGTCACTATCATACAGCCATCTCAAAGCATAGTTCCTCAATGTCATTATGCCAGTGATAACGATTTCAAGCATAACGTTCAATTTAGATCTCATAGCTTGTATTTGTCTCCATGATAGATTACCTGTTGGTAGATAAGGATAGCTTTCCGAAGACAGAATGGTGAAACTAGATTCTGATCCACAGCGTCTGAACATCTCCGGATCCTTTAACTGCTTTCCTATCATATCTGACTCGATCTGTTTCAGAAGATTCTCAATATTGCAAAATATCAAAATAACACAGAGAGTTATTTCCAGTTTCTTTTTCAGTTCTTTACTAATCCTATCGAACATATTTTCTTCTGGTATGAAATAATTAGGGCAATTGTCAGCTACCACCCATAGCAGTATCTGTCTCAAACACATAAGTACACAAGCAGCCAAATTGTTTGGAATCCAGAAGCTGCTAGGGGTGTTTTCAATTAGGTAGAACAAACACGTTTTGCAATGATATGAAGACAAACTGTCTTCTTTAATGTTAGACAATATCATCTCCTTATTAATGAGCTTTAGTAAAACGTAAGTTTTCATCTGCACTGAGTTGAACCGCACCACCAAAAATCGTTCTTGTCGACTGAATGATATTCTCCATTGCTTCTCTGCATCATCACTATTAGGGTGACCTTTGGGCACTAGTAAAAATCCTAATGATTTACAAGTCTCTAGTTCTTCAGTGGAAGGCCAGCCATAGCGGCGCTTTCTTGTAAGCCACTCAGCTGCAATGTCTAGCCAGGAGGCACAGTTCAAGCAATAAACGTTGTCTGACGGCAGGGTATTTTTTCCGCCAGGATAATTTAGTACAAGGCCCAAGGCCTTTCCTCGGAAATTTATCAGCTAAGATCTGTCAACACTGTAATTGTCATGTTGAGCTGGTCAATGAACCATTTCACAATTTTTCCGGGAAAGGCTTAGTCCTCTAAGCTGTTAACCAGTACTTGTGTACATACTTTTGCCAGTAACTGGCAACTGCCCGTCTTGTATCAGCTGAAGAGGGGGAGGGGGGGGGGGGGACTAACTGTAGAAATTCTTTCATGATCAATCTCCACAACGTTATGTGGCCAAGCTGGGATTCGAACTTGCAACCCCAATTGATCTGCAGTCAGAAACACTAGTGACTATGCTATGGAGTCAGGCATGAAAGCAATGTGATTTTGATGTCACTCTTCTATCCTTCAAACCATGTATTTATATGAACTATTTGCTGAACAAAAAATGGAGCCCTTAACATGAATAGAAGAATAGCGATTACTGTATACACAAACCGTCACATGTTTATCTCAAGAAACTAGCTTGACAACAAAAACCTGACAAGGTACCAGTTTGTTTTTAATTCAGTTACATCCAGCAAGAAATAAAAATATCCAGTTACTGTTGTGTTGCAGATTTTCTATGCTACCAGGCACCTTAGGCTCATTTTTTGCCTGATATAGTAAGTTACCTGTATCATTACGAAAACACGCCTATTCAAATATATAGAAATTTTTACAACCACAAAGAAAAATTTTCAGATTAAAAAAAATTCTGATATTTTTCATATTTCTGCTCAAAACATAGATTGTGGGTACTCGTATGAACCGCCTCCAACGAGTATCAAGCCACACCAAAGGAAAAGGGCCCTTAAGGACAAGTTATATCAGGGAAAAGGACTTTTCATGGCAAGCCACATTGAGGGAAAATGATTTTTCATGGCAAGCCACGTCGAGAGTAAAGGACTCTTCATGGCAAGCCACACCGAGGGAAAATGACTCTTCTGGGCAAGCCACACCAAGGGAAAAGGACTCTTCATGGCAAGCCACACCGGGGAAGATGACTTCAGGCCAAGCCACACCGAGGGAAAAGGACTTTTCAGGACAAACCACACCAAGGGAAAATGACTCTTCAGGGCAAGCCACACCGAGGGAAAATGTCTCTTCATAGCAAGCCACACCAAGGGAAAGGGACTCTTCAGTACAAGCCACACCAAAAGGACTCTTCAGGGCAAGCCATACCAAGGGAAAAGGACTCTTCAGGGCATACGCAGAAAACCCAGGGCCCAATCCTATTTCAAAACTCTGCTCCTCAAGGCAGTCTGATCCTGGCCTTTACAGTTCATTACAGAACCAATGGATATTGTAGAATATATCGGTGTATAAAAGTGGCCCTAATCCGGATTAACGATACCTGGCCGGAGCTAAGTCTTACTGTTGAAATAACCCTGGTCGTGCTGAACCCCGGTACAGTCACCCGTTTCTATACCGACACTCGATACAACGACAAAATTCGTTATAATGACAATTTGAATGTCACAAAACCTTCGCTCAAGAGGTGACAGTTAATGAGAAATTATACAAGAATATTGCATTAAACCATCAAGCAGCATATGTTTTTGGATATTTGTTAGAATCGCCTCACTGAGGCGATTCTAACAAATATCCAAAACATATGGTTTATTAGGGAATAAGAATAAAACAAGGTCTTTTTTACATATTAGTCTGTCCATAAAGGATTTTTTACAATAGCAAATTCATTTTAATGGCAACATCTTTGGGAACAAATGCTGTCGTTGTAACGAGGGTTCACTGTATGCCTGTCTTTGCAAACAGTGTAGATCCAGATCATTTGGTTTCTGAAGAAGCAAACTGATCTGGATGTGCACTGTTTGTCATTATGTAAGTGAATTTGTATCAATAATCTGGATTAAGTAATATGATTGGTCGTAAATTAGTAGTGGGTGTGAAATCTTTATTCAGCATGGAAAGGGTTAAACTAGACCTGAAGACGCTAGTCTCATGGTTTAGCTCCAATATATATCAGGTCAGGCAAATAAGAAAAAGTTAACATGTAGAAATGCCTTATTTAACATGGAGACGTGCCTTACTTAAAATGGTAACGGGTTATGGTACCTGATTGTATATTGCACGGCACTGGGGTATTTCCACACAGTTACAAATTGCAGTATATCCTCATCAGGGCCACATCCAGGATTATTAATAGGGATTAAATATTTCTGAAGTGAGTGAGTATCAATTTGGTCAAATAATCACACTTACTTACTCCATGTATTTGGACCGACAAGCCTGTGCAGATCAGATGCTAAGTGAAAGTATGGGCTAGGGTAGACCAACATTTTAACAACCCACCTCGTATACCTCTAAACATGCTTCCATAAACAAAATTAAATCGACTTCCAAACTCCAAGCAATATCACACTTTTACAAACCACAGATTAAAAAGCATAAATGCCAATAGGCTGCATTGTTCTCAGGTTGTAGCTTAAGTGACTTTACAAAGCAGTCTACTGCCTTTTGTGTATTTCCCATGTCTTTGTACACCCACCCTAAGAGGTTTAGACTGGTTTCTTTGTGCATAGGAATGTCGTCATCGATTAAAGAGACCATTTCGCCAATAGGCCCGTCTGGCATTAATGACTTATAACCTTTGCCAAGGGCTTTGTGGCTCATATACAACAGAAACTGACCTAAAAACAGTCCTTCAACTATTGCCCAGTGGTACCAAGAGAACATTACCTTATCATTTTCCGACATCACTGGCATTCCAAACGTCCTTATCATTTCATAGTTTATAGGCTTTGGTGTTATTATATGTTCAGACGGAAGGAACACCACGCAAGGCTGGAAAAGATCACGGAAAAGCTCTGAGATCGTTATATTTGGTCTGCCTTGGGTCCAATTAACTAAGTGGTTCAACTCCGGAAATACTCTGTTATTACTACAGTTGCAAAGTGGATGTCTATATAATGTTTTTGAGACTGACAACAGCGTATCTTCAGAATTGTCTATGTAGCCAAGCGTCAGCATTGCGGCTACCTGTTTTAGTTTTGAAGAGTTATCTGCAACTCCAAGCTGTCCCCATTCTTTACTGAACAGTTTTTTCTTCTGATTTCCACGACCTTTCTCTGTCTCTTCTGCCAATGTTTGTGATAAAAGACGCAGTCTTAGAAATGGAACATAGAGCGATAGGGCCAGTTTTGTATCTTTCTCCGTATGGTCTGTCACAGTTTTCATCTGTTTTAATTCTGATATTTTTCTTCTGAAGTTCTCTATGCTCACTACCAAGTCACTATCATACAGCCATCTTAAAGCAGGGTTCCTCAATGTGATTATGTCAGTGATAACGACCTCAAACATGACGTTCAATTTAGATCTCGTAGCTTGTATTTGTCTCCATGATAGATTACCTTTTGGTAGATAAGGATAGCTTTCCGAAGACAGAATGATGAAACTAGATTCTGATCCACAGCGTCCGAACATCTCCGGATCCTTTAACTGCTTTCCTATCATATCTGAATCGATCTGTTTCAGAAGATTCTCAATATTGCAAAATATCAAAATAACACAGAGAGTTATTTCCAGTTTCTTTTTCAGTTCTTTACTAATCCTATCGAACATATTTTCTTCTGGTATGAAATAATTAGGGCAATTGTCAGCTACCACCCATAGCAGTATCTGTCTCAAACACATAAGTACACAAGCAGCCAAATTGTTTGGAATCCAGAAGCTGCTAGGGGTGTTTTCAATTAGGTAGAACAAACACGTTTTGCAATGATATGAAGACAAACTGTCTTCTTTAATGTTAGACAATATCATCTCCTTATTAATGAGCTTTAGTAAGACGTAAGTTTTCATCTGCACTGAGTTGAACCGCACCACCAAAAATCGTTCTTGTCGACTGAATGATATTCTCCATTGCTTCTCTGTGTCATCACTATGAGGGTGACCTTTGGGCACTAGTAAAAATCCTAATGATTTACAAGTCTCTAGTTCTTCAGTGGAAGGCCAGCCATAGCGGCGCTTTCTTGTAAGCCACTCGGCTGCAATGTCTGGCCAGGAGGCACAGTTCAAGCAATAAACGTTGTCTGACGGTAGGGTATTTTTTCCGCCAGGATAATTTAGTACAAGACCTTTCCTAGGAAATTTATCAGCTAAAATCTGTTTTTCAACTAAGCATATCCGGTCATGTGAATCAGTTTCACATATAAAGGCTGGGTGATCCGTTTCAAGTTTGGACCAGAAGTCTCTGAACTGTGGTACTTCATAGTGAACCAGTTGTAGCTTCACATAGCCAGCATGATGATCCTGTATAAGTAAATAATGTTCAATGCCGCCAAAACCTGGGATGTTTCTACATTCCGAAATATTAGTCACCACTGGCATCTCCCAAAAAATAAATGCACAATCAAAATCCGGTTTCATTTCAGTAGTCGACGTTCCTTCGTAGTGACTACCAAATACATAATTTACAAGACCCAGCCTTTCCTTTCTGTGAACAGTTCCAATTATTTCAGATATTGTTGCCATTTGTGTGTATGTCTTTCTTACATCTGTTGACACACCGATATCGTCCAACACATCGTATAATTCCAACGAAAAGTCCTTATAACGATTTCTCTCTTCCACATTTGGTATGACAAGTGACGCTGAAAGTAATAATACAGATTTTAGCTCACCTGAGCTGAAGGCTTATGGAATAGCTTGTCATATACCAAGGCCTCTGTCGTCCGTCCATCATCCGTCAAAATTTTCAAACCTCTGAAATCATTTGGCCAAATGAAGCAAAATTTCATATAGAGTACGGGAATTGGGGATGACGGTCTTTTCGAATGGTCAATGTCATATGACCAATATAGTCGCCATGCAAAAACAGTCGAACCTCGTTATCTCAAACTCGCTTATTTCGAATTACCGCTTATCTCGAAGTGAAAATCTGGTCCCTGTTTTAACATGAAACTATGACAACAGGTAACAAAATAATGTGGAAAAGAGGAGCAATTTCTCATCTTTTCCACATTATTTTATATATATATTTCTAACTTCAGAAGTCAAATTACATTTTCATTTGTTAAATGTGGTTGTTCAATTAATTGTTTTCCTCACTCTCTCAACTCTGATATGTCGAGGTACGGATATCTCGAAGTATTTCAATGAGTCCCTTGGAATTCGAGATAACGAGAGTCGACTGTATATAGAAACGATAGGCCAACTGCATTGGTATGTATAGAAGCATTGGGATTCGGGCCGATAATAATTTATTTAAATGATTACCTTTGACCTATTTTACAGAAAGGTCATATTTAATAGCTTATGCTTTTGCACGTGAACAATTGAAAACAACGATTTTGCCAATCGATTGCAGGCAGTGATGTCAAAGTTGGTAGGTGCCGTGAACTAAATCAATCAATAAAGCCCCATGAATGTAAAAGGGATAGGTCATTATATGACCGTGGCTCAAAGTCACTGAGATTTTAAAATTGAAATTGTTTTTGTCAGGCACCACTTGACCAATGGAACTGAAACTTTACATGTCAGCTTTGTGAAAGAGTGATGTGAAAACTATTTTTATAAGGCCGGTCACATGAACAAGACGGCCACCACATATGGTAAAAACTAAAACCTTTAAAAATCTTTTCCTCCGGAACTGATTGGCTGATTGCCTTGAAACTTAAAATGTAGCATTTAGGACTCAAGTCTATCATATTTTGTTCAAATGATGGTCCTATGATGACCATCACCTATTTTACGGCAAGGTGGAAGGCCAAGTAAGCTTTATGTGGAAAGATAAAAACAATAATGCATTTTCAGAAACTGTGGCAACCAGTGATGTCGGTGGAGGCAGTCCAACAAAATGTCGAAATGACCTTGGGTTTCAAAATTGGGTCACTTAGATTTCAAAATTAACGTTGATTTTTGTTCGCAGAAACCAATTGCTTTCTGTAAAGCGACTTTTCTTGTGTAAGGTGTGCGAAAAAAACAGCATGAAAAAATATTTACATGAGCATAGTGGTCACATGACCAACACAGCCACAAATCAACATATGGTAATTTCTAGTCTTTTCTAGTGCCTGTAGGCTCACAGATTGGCTAGAAACTTGGAAATCGGCACAAGGGACATGGGCTCAATGTATTTTCCTTCGAATGATGACAATGTGTTGACCTGCAACTGTTTTACAGCAAGGTCAAATTTTGCAAAGTATGCTTTTGTATGAGGGAAAACTAAAACCAGCAACACGCCTCAGTTTATCCATGATTCCCAGGTAAGCGGTGTAGGAACACTGGACGACGTCTCCGTGATTTGGGCATTAACAATGTCCGTGATTTTTGTTACGATTTCATGAAAATTTTGCATTGGCTGAATGGTTCATGCATACGTGGGAACAAACAATATCTACCGGTGATTGGGGCATAAACAGTACACGAACATTTTCACCCCATTACGAAAACAAGCCTATTCAAATATACTGAAAATTTTACCACCAAAAAATGAAAATTTTCAAATAAAAATTCTGACATTTTTTTTTTCATATTTCTGCTCAGACCATGAATTGTGGGTACTCGTTAGAACTGCCTCGGCGAGGCGGTTTTAACGAGTACACGAGTACACACAATCTGTGTTTTTGAGCAGAAATAAGAAAAATAATATATACCCCTGTAAACACCCGTTTTACTATATAAAGAAGGGTTTAAGGGGTCAACATTATATAGGCATGTTTTTTGTGATGCGCTGAAATGATGGTTAATGCACACATTGGCACAAACAATGTCAACAGGTGATTTGGGCATAAACAGTTTACGAAAAAGTTGCATTTTCTGAAAGTTTAATGCATACATGCAGTCAGCACAGGCTGAGTAATCTTAGTTGCTGAGCATGAATACATTGTGCAATACTTTCTTAGCTGAAAGTTTAATGCATACATGCAGTCAGCAGAGGCTGAGAAATCATACTTGCTAAGCATGAATATATCGTGTAATATGTTCTTAGCTGAAAGTTTAATGCATACATGCAGTCAGCAGTGGTTGAGAAAACATACTTGTTAAGCATGAATACATAGTGCCATATGTTCTTAGCTGTAAGTTTAATGCATACATGCAGTCGTCAGCAGAGGCTATGAAAACATACTTGTTAAGCATGAACACATAGTGCAATATGTTCATAGCTGAAGGTTTAATGCATACATACAGTCAGCAGAGGCTGAGAAAACATACTTGTTAAGCATGAATACATAGTGCAATGTGTTCTTAGCTGTAAGTTTAATGCATACATGCAGTCAGCAGAGGCTGAGAAAACATACTTGTTAAGCATGAATACATAGTGCAATATGCTCTTAGCTGTAAATTTAATGCATACATGCAGTCAGCAGAGGCTGAGAAAACATACTTGTTAAGCATGAATACATAGTGCAATATGTTCTTAGCTGTAAATTTAATGCATACATGCAGTCAGCAGAGGCTGAGAAAACATACTTGTTAAGCATGAATACATTATGCAATATGTTCTTAGCTGAAAGTGTAACGCATACATGCAGTCAGCAGAGGCTGAGAAAACATACTTGCTAAGCATTAATACATAATGCAGTATGATCCTAACCTCTCATCGCCTTTTGCTAATTTCGTTTTAATGTAGATCTGTAGTGTTGCAAATGATGCAGAAGAATTTAGATATCAACCCTTAAAGCGCCAGCGACAACTGAAGCAGATGACATTTGTTTTTCAGAGAAAACAAGTCTTGATATTTCATGTGAATCGTCTGCCAAGCAGACGATTCACATGAAATGTCAAGACTTGTTTTCTCTGAAAAATAAATAAAAAATGATTGTCGTCTGCTACAAATTTTGCTTGGCGCTTTAAGGGTTAACTTGTGACTAAGACTGAAAAGATCCTGTTATGTTGTTTCCCTGTTCTTAGTTTCCTATCATGATTGGAAAGCAGTGGAAGATCCAGAATGCGGTTGGGACAATAATTTCATTTTCGTGAGAAACTTTGAGAAAATTTGGCGAAAGAGATCAAATCGAACCCACTTCAGCAAATTCGAACCCCATCTTCTGATTCTTGGATCCGCTCCTGCATAAGCACCATTTCTTTGGGCCAATTTCCAGTTTTTTTTTCAGCTACTTTATTTTCTAACTTACGATTTATACCGATTTTAAATGACTAAGAGTAAGTAAAGATGGATGACCGAACAGAGACAAGACAGAATTTCAGCGACGACTTAACAGCATACTTACAAACTAATGTTGCCATGTTCGGATGCGTCAGGACCATCCACTTAAATTTCTATTTTGTTCTCCCAAGGTATTCACGTACATGCCCAACACGTTCACTGTAAATATTAAAACAAAGCAGAACACATAATTATGTTTTCACTCTTGTTTAAAGGAAAAAGTTAGATGTCGTACAATTACACTGATAAGTACTTGTTTATTGTCGTCCAACGGTCAGCAAGGGGTCATTCGATAGATATTTATGAAACGCCGTAGCTGTCTTATGTTGTGACATTTCAACTTATCTTGTTCTTGCAATGTCCTACCTTGTTAAAATGCTATTCCATCTTCTCAGATAGTAATGCATTTTGTCAATGAGGTATTATATCTTCTTGCCTGTTATGTCATCTTGTCAACTTCTCGTGTTATTATGTCTATTTCTCATGTAATTCTTAATCTGATGGTATGTTACGTAAACCATATATGCTGTCTTGTCAAAACGCCGTGTTAACCTCTACAAAAAAAGTGTTATCTTGTCAAACTGGAGTGCTTAGCTGTCTAAATATTGAGTTAATTTCTCTACATGACGTGTTATCCTGTCTATCGAACAGAGTGTCCTGTCTAAACACGTACTATGTTAACGTGTGCCGCTGGAACTTTGAATACACTCCCTATTCATATAATTTCCAGACTAACAAAACATACCTATTCCTATAATTTTCATGTAAAAAGATACACTATTCATATAATAGAAGAATATTAGTAAACACTAGAAGAACCAAAAAAGACAACTTACTTGGAAATGATATGCAAAACATGTGTGCATTTTGCCTCTTGTTTTGATCCTGTAAGTGGTCTGGGAAGTTGTCTGCCAAAATTGGAAATCAATGGGCTATTGATGTAATGCTGCTTTAGAAATGGGGGCTATTCATATAATTTGGTGCTAAACTTGATACATCATATAATCTCAGGCTTGAAAAGTATACCTGTTCCAACGGCACATTCCTGAACTGCTCCATATAGGAAGTGACCCCTTCCGCCCGCCCGCTCCCCACCCCCCACCTACCCACCGAGGTCTGAATATGACGTGTTATCTTGTCGTCAAGCATAATGTCATGTTAAAAAAGCGTCATTTTAAGAAACTAAACTATTTTGTCAAATTACTGCGTTATTATCTTAATTTCATATGATGTCTTGTCAAAGTTTTGTGTTATCTTGTGCATATAGAATGTTATTATGTCAAACAGCGATGTTATCTTTTTAAAGTGGTATATCAACTTGTCAAAATAACGTCTTACTCTTTGTTGCTTTGTGGTTAATTCTACGAGGCGATTTGTTTTAAGGCTTGCCTGGTATTATTTTGAGCTTGTGTTTTTCAGTCCTTTGAGTATTGCGATTACCTCGTTTGGGGAAGAGAAAGCTAATCTTAGTGCTTTTCGTACGGTTGTTTGATTTGCGCTTGTTTGGTTTTGTCTGTTTCCTCTTCCTCTTGGTGTCTGGAAAGGGCTGCAGTTTGTGATTGGGACATTTCCTAAACTTTTCTTTTGCCTTTTTTTTTTTTTTTTTTTTTTTTTTTTTTGTCTAAATAACGTGTTTACATGTCAGACATACATGCTATCTTGTCTAAACAATATGTGATCCTGTCTATATAACGTGTTATTATGGGAAACAGCCATGCTGTTATATCAAAATGTTATGTGAACTTGCCTACACAGACTGTTATTATGTGAAACAACAGTTTATAATTATAACACGTAATATGGACAAGTTCCCACGTCACTTCAACCTAATAGCTTAAGAGTTGTACATAATAACATATTTCTTTGACAAGATCACATATTTAGTAGACAAAATAGCATAGGTATTGCACATAATAACATGCTCATTTGACAGGATTACATATTGTGTAGACAAGACAGAAAATGTACCTGCCATATTAACACGTTATTTAGACAAGTTGGTATAAATCTTTAAGAAGAAAGCATGGCTGTTTAGCATAATATCATTCTATATTAACAAGAACACACAAAAATTTGACAGCATATGAAATTAAGATAATAACACGGTTATTTGATAAAATAGTTTAGTTTCTTAACATGACGCTCTTTTAACAAGACATTATGCTTGTTAGACAAGATAACACGTCATACTGAGAAATTAACATAGTGTTTAGTCACGACATCAAGTTCGTTAGACAGGATAACACGTCATGTAAAGAAGTTATCTTAATATTTAGACAGCACAGCACGCCAGTTTTACAAGATATCACTTCATGTAGAGAAGTTAACACGGTGTTTTGACAAGACAGCATTATATATGGTTCACATAATATAACACCAGATTAAGAAGATACCATAAGAAATAGATATGATAACATGGGACGTTGACAAATTACATAACAGTCAAGAAGATATAATACCTCAGTGACAAAATAGCATTGCTATCTGAAAAGATGGAAAAATATTTACAAGATAGTGCATTGCAAGAACAAGATAAGTTGAAATGTGACAACATAAGACAACTACGGCGTTCCATAGATATTGCATGGTGTAGTCATAGTTCACAGAAAGGCGTTAACACTCTCAGAGATAACACTGCATGATTAAACCTTTAACCCATTTATGTCCCATAAAAGGGACATTGGCAAACAGTGTAGAACCAGATCAGACGCCGCATTATGCGGCGTCTGACCTGGATCTACAATCATGGTTTGCATTAAATACAGGAGTTTCTTTAAAATATGGTATTAATAAAAACAAACCAAAAAAAAAAAAAACCAAAAAAAAAAAAAAAAACAGACACCCATTCTATTGGAAATGTACCTGTCCAAAGACTTGAGGTAGAAGAGTCCATTTGGCATAAATGGGTTAAAGATATTGGACATGAGGCAGAACCCAAAATGTATGAAGCGCATATCTCAGTCAAACAATAGTGCGTACTAATACAAAGTGATACCTAGCAATACCTACTAACGTAATAAAACGCAGAAAAAAATGTAGCAAAACATATTAAGACGTAGGAAACCGTAGATAATGCGTATTATTTTATTGTTAGCGGTGAAATCAGTGTATATCTGGTGAAAATAAAAGTGGTATCAATTACTAGTGAATTGATATCGTATCATTTCACTAGTGACTGATACGATTTATATTTTCACTCCTCGCTTTAGGCGACCTCGGTTTTCTTCATTGTTTTAGAAGTGGATCTTACCTCCATTTCAGATTTTTGAACACCCCTAACTTCTTTGTTTCTTAACTAAAGTACATGTATCAAGTGTTGGTATGCATTTTCTTAGTTAGAATGTAAGGAACATTTTGGTATCAAAATTATTTCGATTTGCCAATTTTTTTTTTTTCTTTTTGCTTTTGTCTCTCCAGGTTTCACATGTCAAGCACTGAGCTTCATGACGTTCATGTTTTGTTTGGTGACGTTAGTTATGACGTCAGAAACGCGCATTGGCGTGTAAACAATAAAATAAAAAGAAAATTTATTCTTTTTCAGTGACTATCATAAAAATTTTCATCTCGTGTAATGAAACCATTTAAGGCTGGCTAATCGGAGCTGAAAAGATAATCGATTATCAGTCCTGCCATTGTGATCGATAATCGATTAGTAATCAATGAAGATTTGGTCATTATTTTACCTGTCTACCTTAGCATGACTCTAACCGTATGTTATACTTTATTGTATGTATTTGGTCAGACAGGCCTAAACAAACAGTGTAGACTCTGTGTCTCATCAGGGTCTAAACTGTTTGCCACCCATCCAGCTACACAACTGTGGGTAGTAAACTGTACTTATTCAAATTTGGGATTAAGTATAGTAAGGAGTTGAGGTCTGAATACTAAGGGTAAATATGGTAAAATAACAAACACAGAAATCAAATAATCGATTATTAGCAAATCTGTAATGATAATCATTTTTGTGGAATTTATCGATCAATTAATCGATTATCCGTTTAATTGTGCCAGCCTTAACATTTAGTTTAGAACTGAAGCAGCATCTCGTCAACTGCAGCTGGCCTACATCCCAGCGGGCACATGACGTTTGTACAACGTCGGCTCAACGTCGATGCAACGTCACGACGTTGCATCGACGTTGAGGCGACGTTGTATTAACGTCATGTGCCTGCTGGAATCAGTCGTAGTCAGAATCTGTACATGTATGAAGTATTAGTCGATGTTGGCATCTAGTTCATGATGCCACTAAAAACAATGTTAAACGTAGTGAGACTTGGCTACTCGTACTAGTGCGTACTAATACAAAGTGATACCTAGCAATACCTACTAACGTAATAAAACGCAGAAAAAAATGTAGCAAAACGCATTAAGACGTAGGAAACCGTAGATAATGCGTAGTAATACGTAGAGGACCTCCGGGTATATTGCTTATTACGTTTTGTGCGTATTGAATACGTTTCGTCTACGTATTAGTACGTTTTACTACGTTTTTGCTAGGTATACGCTACCTATATCGAAATGCCATGCCGGTTTGAAAAATTCAAAACAAGCGTAGCTGGGTCACGTATGTCACGTACGAGCCATAGCTGTATGTAATACCTTTTCACTACCATTACGAAAACACGCCTATTCAAATATATAGAGGATTTTACCACCTAAAAATGAAAATTTTCAGATAAAAAAATCTGATATTTTTCATACTTCTGCTCAAAACGTAGATTGTGGGTACTCGTTAGAACCGCCTCGATGAGGCGGTTCTAACGAGTACCCACAATTTATGTTTTTGAGCAGAAATAAGAAAAATAATGTATACCCCTGTAAACCCCAGTTTTACTGTATAAAAGTGGGGTTTAAGGGGGTCAAAATTATATAGGCATGTTTTCGTGATGCGTTTTACTATGTATACTGCCGTTTGGCTACATATTAAAACGTAGTAAAACCTAACCTTCAATACGTGACAGTGAGATCTTTGCTTAAGATTCCCGCAAAACGTTTTTTCAATGTCTACATTGTATCGTGTTGCGATCAACAAATGATAGGCAAAAAATCCGGGTCTCGTATACTTGCTGAAATTTCGATGATTTGCGGAAAAAGATTTGGTAATTTAGTTTTATTCTGTTCTGTGTGCATTTCCGACAAGGAAAGGCTCTCTTATAGGGACCATCCATGGTTTTTCATGCATTAACATTTGCCGGGTCCCAAGGAAGCTGTTTGAACACGAAGCCGCTAGGCCGAGTGTTCAAATATCTTCTTAGGGACCCGCCAAATGTTATTGCAATGAAATAACTATGGATGATCGTTGTTCTTGCATAACTTACGATTCCAACGGCAAACTGAGGCGAAAACGCCCCAAAGCTCAATATAAACTCCATATAAACTCTTCAAATGCGACGGCAAACCAACATTGCGGCTAATTTAGAATGTTGTTTACAATGACGCCAACTGCGCGGTGATCCTCTGACGTCATCATAAAATTCCAAAATGCTACGTTCAGGAAGATAACGTTACGTCCCCGCTCAACGTAGCGTAAACAAAGCAAGGCCCATCTTGTGATATTAAAAGTTCAAATAGCACGTGAAGTTCATGATTTTAACATGGGTTTTGTTTGAACACGGCTTCTGGTCCATTCAAGAATAGCTTCAAACAGCTAAATGATGTATGTTCATAGGATTTTATGCAAGAATATGGAGATCACCCATGGTTTTCCATGCATTAACATTTGCCGGGTCCCGAGGAAGCTGTTTGAACACGAGGCCGCTAGGCCGAGTGTTCAAATATCTTCCGAGGGAACCGGCATATGTTATTGCAATGAAATAACCATGGACGATCGTTATTCTTGCATAACTTACGATTCCAACGGCAAACTATGACGAAAATGCCTCAAAACTCCATATAAATTCCAATGCGACCGTAAAACCAAGATGGTGGCTAGTTTAGAACGTTACAAAGACGTTCTGACGTCATCATAAAATTTTACAATGCTACGTTCAGTGCGACAAGGTTACGTCGCTCAACGTAACATGAACAAAGCAAGGCCTCGCTTGTGATTTCAAAAGATCAAAACCCATGTTCAAACAGCATGTGAATTTCATGATTTGAAAATGTTTTTTTGTTGTTTTTTTTTTTAACACGACTTCTAGCCCAATGTAAGCATAGCTTCAAAGAGCTGTGTTCATAGAGTTTTATGCAAGAATCTACAATTTAACATGATAATAATAAGTTCAGTTTTCTTACAATGCGGTTTCCCGCTACACTGTCTCGTGACGTAACCGTTACGAACGACAAGCACGCGGTTTCTTCATGTTGAAACGAGGGAAAATGTAACATAATGGAAATGTGAATAGCCTAAACAGTGTTTATTTGATTGGTTCTATGGGACCTTGAACCCGTTTTTGTCCAACAGAAATAACCATTTTGACGCACAAACTGATATCTCGCAATAACATAACGAAAACACGCCTATTCAAGTATTTTGAAAATGCCACCACCAAAAACCTGAAAGTTTTCAGAGAAAGTTCTCGTCGAGGCGGTTCTAACGAGTACCCACAATCTATATTTTTGATCAGAAATAAGTAAAAAATGTATTCCCCTGTAAACCCCAGTTTTACTATATAAAAGTGGGGTTTAAGGGGGTCAAAATTATACAGGTATGTTTTCGTGATGAAGGTACCATTTTATCTTGTCACCGCTTGTCATCTTTCAAAAGAAAACGGTACACTTTTAAGAAAGTCTGGATGGGGTTTATTGACTACGAATTAATAGCCTTATTTTTTATTGACCATTGATTTTTTGCCTAAAACTATAGTGACTACTGATTTTAGTGATGTGTAATTTAACGATTAAGCCAAAAAAAAAAAAAATAAATAAATAAATAAAAAAATAAAAAAATATGCTGATTTTTTGTGAAAAATAGCTTTATCGAGTACTGATTAATGAGCTGAAATTTTAATGATTTTTAGCGATTTATGGTACCCCCACCCCCATTCCAGACTCTCATTTAACTATATCGGTTCGTTTCTGATCTTAGTGATGGAAATTAGGCATCATTAGATTTAACAAGAGGACCACGGTCCGCGATTTGCTCTTCTGAGTAAAACAGCTATTGCATATTTGCATGCATAATACTTCCAGTATTGCCACGGCAACTAATCAAAATAGTGGAT
The DNA here is from genome assembly GCA_964016985.1 of Anodontia alba. Lineage (NCBI taxonomy): Eukaryota > Metazoa > Mollusca > Bivalvia > Lucinida > Lucinidae > Anodontia > Anodontia alba. The sequence goes on from OZ024830.1 coordinate 31,169,292, forward strand.
GGCCTTTATAAACAAAATTTGCAATTTGCATTCAGAAGTTATATATATATATATATATATATATATATATATATATATATATATATATATATATATATATATATATATATATATATATATATATATATATATATATATATTGAGAGTTAATCATTAATAGTGCAAATTATTTGTTTACCTGAGGCCTTTCGGCTTTCGCCTTCTTCGGAGGGTTTCTGTTTAAAATAAATAAATAAATAAATAAATAAATAAATAAATAAATAAATAAAGGGAAATGAAAAATGTAAAATTTACATTTGTCGCTTTGTGGTTTATTCTACGAGGCGATTTGTTTTATGTCTTACCTTATGTCATTTTGTTCTTGTGTTTTTCAGTCCTTTTAGCATTGCGATTACCTCGCTTGGGGAAGAGAGAGCTAATCTTAGTGCTTTTCGAACATTTGTTCGATTTGTGCTTGTTTGGATTTGTCGGTTTCCTCTTGGTGTCTGTGAAGGGCTGCGGTTTGTAATTGTGGCACTCCTTGGACTTTTCTCTTACTTTTTTTTTTCACAAATAAAAATTACATGAGTTGAAATGTATGCCCTTTTCGGGTCTATGTTATCTAGCCCGCTGCGACTTGATAACTGAGCGTGTTTGGATATATGTGAAATGTAAACATTGCGCGATAAACACAACGTATTATCTGCGATTGGTGTGCAGTATATTTGCCGTGTAAGGGAAGTAATCAATGCAGTATTCATTGTTCGCCAGATTTAGATTACTTCTCTTATAAGTCGTTACGAAGGCGCATGAACATTTTGGGTTTTACACAAATTGTGGTGATGCGGTCATTAAAGACAAAAAATAAACCGACATCAATTCTAAAATTATCAATCTTTTAGGAAGTCATTAAAATAACAGTTTACCAGAAAGCTGATAATTTTATTTTAGAAACCAAAATAGGACCAAATAGTAACAATAAAATGTACTGTTTGAAGAAAAATATATCATGTTTACAAAACTGCATTCTGGGGAAAATTCTGTAATGGCGGCTACGGGAACCTGTAAATAAATGGAGGACGCTGGAGGGTAGCAACCCTCGTCACGAGGGGTCCTGTGATGGGTGTGAAGGTTCCTTTGAGCTAAACACCATTAGACAACTTCTGAGCTTTTATGTATATTAAATATAGGGAACCATTGTGAAAAAAAATGACCATAAAACGCAAAGGTGAAGTTTACACTTATTTACTTGTCCAGTTTGAAATGATTTTTAGCCGAAATCATATTGACTTTACTAATTTGTTTGTATTCAGATTTTCAAAAAAAATGATATTATGCCCTGCAGTGAGGTAACAATGTTTAAAAGTCCGGAATTTTTAATGTTTATCACAGTTTAACCACGTTGCTTTTAACAAGCCCCTGCCTGTTGTTTCATAACAAGCATAGCTTTTTTTAAAATAATACCTTGTGCATTCAACTTCCACAATTTGTGCGGATTTTTAATGCTACCAGACACCCGTGGCACATAGCAGCAGTGGCCATTATGTACATGTATTTGTACAGCCTTGCTTTCATGGCTCTCCCTTGCAGCCGCTGTCTATTACCAAGCACAGTCCTATCCATTTTATACTAAATTACGCTCAACCCAGGGCATGCTGAGTATGAGCTAGGCATACTAAAGGTCTGAAAATTGTCTGGACCTGAGCTGGATTTGAACTCACAATATCCCGCTTGAAAGTCAAATGCACTAACTACTAGGCTACCCAACCCACTACTTCCTCAGTTATCTATCTATCTACTTTATATACTGTCACACACCCTTGCAGGCATGACAGGTGATTTAAGAATGTTTTACCTTATACTTTTGTCAGTATTGATTTGAATTTTATACTTATGTCTGCCAGTTACTCCAAACACCAAAGAGTATTACATGGAGGAAATGAAGCTAACTTTATCCCATGCATGACTCCCCCACAACCCCATGCTTGCCAATCAGGTGCTCTTCCAGTGGAGCTAATCAGGCAGACAGTCCTGCCATACACCACAGAACTAATCAGTCTAATCAGAACTAATACAGCATGGTCAAGTGTTCACTCTGCTCATCAGGGTCTACAGTGAAAATGCCATGCCAGAACTTAAGGCAAGTGCTTCAAACTCATGCAAAAATAATTTTGATTTTCTATTGTAGCATCAAATGTTCCACTCATATATACTGCTCAGACATCTGTAAACTGATCAGGGTCTACTGAACATATTCAAGATAAAAGGGATGTGAAACGATATCCGTTAGCACATATGTGTTGCAAGGTTTTTAGACATCTCTCAAGTGCAGATCTCCTTTTCATAAGCAAACTGCATATATACATTTTCCATTTTGCAATGAATGTAGGACACAAAATGCACTGTATCTGGGTTACCAAGGATGCAAGGACTTTGTTTTTCTGAAAATTAAAAATCGGTTACTTAGAAATGCACCTCTTAGCAGACTGTATACACCCTTTAAGTGCCTGCATATTTCAGACACCATAATTGTCCTAAATTTTGAACATTTTGTCTAAACATTGCTGGTAAGCAATGAAGGCCCTAATCAAACACTGGGTTTTGCAGTATCTGATCTTGTTCTACTTTACACTGTTTGTTCAAGCCTGTCTATCCCAATATTTGGAGTCCGCATGGTATATTCCAGGTCAATCACACAGATTTCCCAATTTCATATGTTTTTCTATAGGCCCGCTTATTTTATTAATTTTTTTAATTTCAGATTTTCAGAAGGCTGCAGCTTTTCTCCACGAGTTTATGCTGAAGTTACAAGATGATTCAGAATGTGCAGAACTTCGAGATTCCCTAAACTTGGCCCTGCTGCACATGCAGAAATATTACCGTGTCTTACAGCACAGAAACCATGAGAAAAATATTGCAACTTCGTTATCGTTGACAGCAAGGGGCCTGAGTCCTATGACTCCATTTGTGGATGCTCCGGACAAATTTCAGTACAAATGGATAAATTTAGACAGTTTTCGACTGAAAGCCTCTATGGGCATGGACGATAGTTTGAATATTATTCAGTTGCCACCAGTTATACAAGCAGCTAAAAATGGAAGTGTAGAGGATATCACACACTTGATAAATGATGGTATTTATTTCTGTTTCCTTAACCCATTGTATACTGAACAGACTCTCCCACACTATATATTGGAATAGTCCAATTTCAATTTTAGGTATGTACGTCCAGCTATGAGATTTACATATTCCTAGAGAAAAATTGCTAAACTATTTGCAAACAGTGGAGACCCTGATCAGATGCCACATTCTACAGCATCTGATCTGGGTCTGCACTGTTTGCCAATTACCATTTTATGAGTCTCCCGACTACAATGGGTTAACCATTACCACTCTTTGGGCAGAGTCATAAGATGACAAATTGAATATTTTTTTTATTTTTCCCAGATAATAGAATTTGACATTTCATGCAAACTGTCTCCAAAGGGAGACAGTTTGCATGAAATGTCTAAGTCAATTTTCTGGTAAAAATAAAAAAAGATATTTCAAATGTCATCTGCTTAAATTTTTACTCAGCATGCTAAGTGTTAAAATGGATGTTTCAGTTTACTAACCTTTCAACAGTTCAAATTTCAGTTATTTTGTGCTGTTATATTTACAACATTGGGATTCAGTGTGCAATATACTTGTATGTATATGTCTCTTGGGCGTTATGTGCTTCTTAACCCTTGTCCTGCTGAATCCGGATATACCTTGCCTTTGCAAACAGTGTAGATCCAGATCAGTTGGCTTCTTCAGAAGCCAACTGATCTGGATCTGCACTGTTTGCCATTATGCCTGTGGATTCAAAGCAAAAATGTGGATCATGTAATCTGATTGGTTGAAAATTAGAAGTGGGTGTGGCATCTTAATTTATTCAGCAGGAGAAGGGTTAATTCAGAGATATGATAAAAAATCATATTTCATTTTTGATCCAGTTCAAGAACGAGAGACTAACTGAAATTTTACGTGCTGTCAGATGCCACATTTTATGATCGTATTAATACCATTTATCAATTTGTTCAACCTTTCTTAGATAATAAAATGTCTATTTTTGAGGAATATGGAGCCTTTAAGCACTGTAGCACTCTATTTTTGTTTCAAAAAAAGAAATAACTTTTCTGTTATAGATCCAGCATGTTCAGATGACCAGGATGGTTTAGGAAGATCTGCTCTCACTTATGCAGTCCATTATCAACAGATGTCTGCCTTACACTGTTTACTGGAGAATGAGGCTAATCCTAATGTCACTGCACATGGTAAGTCACAAACTACATAGCTCCAGATAAGAGGGGCATTAGTAGGATATTTTTCTCATTTCTCCAAGAAAGCATGTGTGTGGTACTCATTATCCAATGGAATTTCAAGTGCCATATACTAGAACTGACATTTATAAGTACAGTTTCTTCCCAGACACCATTAGGGATTGGAATGCACTCCCTGCATCTGTAATCTCCTCTGCTGAAAGTTCTGAGAACCCGTCGCTAGATTCACCTCACTTGTGAGATCTAGAGACTAGTCTTTGCAATCCTTGGCCCTAGTGAATGAATGTCTATTGATTTATCACCAGTAAATATTCTGATTCTGATTCTGAGAAGCGCCTTTGTGGCTTATAAATTGAGATGCTTGCAGCTTCAAATGTGTACTCATAGTACAATGTACTGGTATGTTTTCACTGAGAAATATGAATAATACTTTGGAGCTAAAAAAAGAACTGTTTATTATCTGTTTCAAGAGATTGTTATACAGAAACTACCATATTTATTTTCATAAGTCTAAATAAGAGTGGGTATTAGGTAAATATTTTTTCTTATTTCTCCACGAAAACATAAGTTGTGGGTACTCATTAGAAGCGCCTCAGCGAGGCGCTTCTAATGAGTACCCACAACATATGTTTTCGTGGAAAAATAAGTAAAATATCAATACTTTATGATTGAAAAAACATCTTATCTAAAGCCATGCAGTGTCTTCACCATCTTAAAAGCATTTTATTTTGCCTACATGTATCTGCCCATTCTAAAAGAAATAAGTAGTTGCACTGCAAATGAAGAATAGTAAGAAATTTCACTTTACTTGTCCTGGGACAAGGACTGCATTACTCTAGCTAAGGAGTGTATTATGAGATACAATGGAACTTCAATGGCTCGAACCCCGGTGGCTCGTTTACCATGGATGAGTCGAACACGTTCTTGAGTCCGCAGGGATTTCCTCCAAATACGATACACGGATAAATTAGGGAGATTTTCTTCTTTTATCTTTTAAATGTATGTTGTGTGCACTCATTAGAATTGCCTCTATGAAGCAATTCTAATGAGTACAAACAGCATACATTTAAAATATAGAACACCGAAAAGATATCCTACAATTATCTCCGTTATGCCTCCTGGTGTGGCACCAATAGTAACCTTCTGTGGCTCGAACAACCGCTGTCTCGCACAAATTTTAATGGTCCCAAAGAGGTTCGAGTCATCGAAGTTCGACTGTATATATTTTTCTTATTTTTCAAAGGAAACATATGTTTTGGGTACTGATTAGAAATGCCTCACTAAGGCACTTCTAATGAGTACCCACAACATGTTTTCTATGAGAAATAAGAAAAATGTCAATTTTTGTGCAAGTAAAATACTAAATCTTGGCTGGACAAGTGGATTTTGATCATTTACTTGTCCATGGACAAGTAATAAAATTTGATAATTCTTTGAAATAACACATTCTTAGGTATTTGTTCAGAGTCTGCAATGCTCACAAAGGTTTTATTTTGTAAATTTGTATATTAATGTAGTAGTGGAGTTGATATTTAGTAACAAGGTTCAAGGCCAGTGTAAAAAACAAATTTTTCTTTTTTTTTTTTCCCAAAGTTTGTTAGTTTACACTGACAGTTCACCATACTAGGCTCATATAAATGGAGTATTTTAAGTAACTGCTCTAAAAATTTCAGTCAATAAAGCATACATGTACTTTCAAATGAAGAAAGATAAAGGATTCTTTCAGGGATGTATTAAACCAGTTTTGCTTAAGGGAAGCAGTTAATTTGTCTCCCTTTGCAAAATTTGTTAATTTCTATTCATACCTCCAGCTAACATGCTTTATTCAGTCAAAAAGTTCAAAACTAAAGTGCTGTTTTTTTTCCTATTTCCCTACAAAAATATTTCAGGGAAGTGCCTCTGAAAGCAAGGCACTTCTGATGAGTGCAACATATGCGTTCATGGAGAAATAAGAAAACTATTTACAGTCGAACCTCAATGGCTCGAACATCTTTGGGACCATGGAAATTTGTTCGAGACATGGGTAGTTCGAGCCACTGAGGGTTAATCATGGCACCAGTTCGGGAAGCAAATAGCGATAGTTTAGGGAAATCTTTTCGATTTTCTACACAACGATTGTATGTTGAGTGTATTCATTAGAATCGCCTCAATGAGGCAATTCTAATGAGTACACACAATATACAATGCCATGATAAAATAAGAAAAAATCCCTTAATATTTGTTTTCTTGAGCTATTGGAAGAATTTTGAAGGGACTGAAAAATGAGTTTGAATCATCCACGGTAAACGAGCCATCCGTGCTCGAGCCATTGAGGTTATACTGCATGTGAATACTTACTCTTATCTGGATGTATTTCCATTGCTTCATTGGTGAGAAAAGATAATGAAAGACCTTATTGCTTTTTTATCTTTTAGATTTTTTAAAACTTTATCATATTGCCTTATTTTGAGCTATGATTTCACTGATTAATTCCGTATTTATCCTTTTAGATGGTTCAACAGCAATTCATCAAGCCTGTCATGACTCTAACAGTATGGCACTTAGTTTACTGCTACAGTACGGAGGTGACTTCACGATACCAGACACACATGGCAGAGCACCTATACACTGGGCTGTCACCAGTCCTAATACTGACTGCTTAAGGGTTTGTCTTTTTTGAGATACCATATCACACCACCCATACCCCCCTCCACACACACACATACACACACACACACACACACACACACACACACACACACACACACACACACACACACACACAACACACACACACACACACACACGCACACACACACACACACACACACACACACACACAAATATTTGGGCCATTATTTGTTTGTATTGAAGTTTTACAGCCCAGTCAACCCAGTGGGGTCATGTCGAGCGCAGTCAGATTACCTAACCCCACTTTTATTGGGCAGGATTAGTCCTCCAAGCAGTTAACCAGTATTGTGCACATTCTTTCACCAGAAACTGACAACTGCCCTTCTTGAATCAGCGGAAAGGAGAGAATGACCATAGAAAATATTTCATGATCAGATCTCCACGAAAGAATGTTGCCGGCTAGATGGCGTCCAACCTGCAGCCTCCTGATCACCAGTTGGGCATGCATCTAACTGAGTCACTGAGGCCAGCTTTTGGACCATTAATCCTAAGCAGACATTGTAGACCCTGATCAAACTGCTTCTAGGAGCAGTTTGATCAGGGTCTACACTGTTTTTCATTCATCAAGTGCATTTAGACCGGTCATTTGGTTATCAAATGGACTTGTTCTAATTTTATGATAAGTATGGTCGATAGTTAAGGTGTCTGAATATTTAGGATAAATGAGAAGTGGGGTTTGTTTAACCTGTTTATGCCGAATGGACTCTTCTACCTCAACTTTTTGGACAGGTTCATTTTCTCTGTAAGGGGTGTCTGGTTAGTTTTAATTATTACCATGTTTTGTAGGAATTTTCTGAACTTACTGCAAACAGTGCAGACCCTGATCAGATGCCATGTTCTGTCGCATCTGATCTGGGTCTGCGCTGTTTGCCAATGTCCTTTTATGGGATGTTAGGCATAAATGGGTTAAGGATGCAATATTGCAAAAATCTCATATGTTGCTTTTAAGGGGACTTGATAAATCAAATTTGGTAGATTTTCCACCATTTTATAAGGGAGAAGCAGAGGACTTCTTGAGAAGTATTTGATGATAATTCTGGGATAATTTTCACCAGTTCTCCATAAAACCTTATGTTGTGAGTACTCATTAGAAGCACCTCATCGAGGTGCTTCTAATGAGTACCCACAACATATGTTTTTGTGGAGAAATAAGAAAAATTATCCCAGAATTATCATCAAATACTCCTCCTTAACAAGTCCTTTAGGAGAAGGACTTCTTGTTTCAGTTCATTATTAGAAAGGAGTCTATTCTAAAAGGAATTTTAACAGAATTACCTCCCATGAAAATGTATCCATTCCTCTCTACTTTGAGGATTAAATTCTGAAGGATAAGGTCATATTTTCTATGGCTTAGTATTTCAGGTATAGTCCAGTTGATACGGTACATGTATTAATCGAGTGGATATGGTAGTACTCTTCAATATATGCACTAATTCATCTCCTTAACCTTTAACCTGCTCATTGTGAACCAACAGCATCTGTTTTCATTGAGAAACAAGAGCAAATTTTATGTGGTTTTCTCTCATATCTTGATTATGGCTATGCTTTTACAGTTTTTATTGCTTTTTTTATCAAAGTTCCAAATAAGGTACTTTTTTCATCTGAAGAGTCTTGATAATTTAAATTCTCTTATTTGTCCATGAATAACTATGTTATGGGTACCCATTTGAAGGCCTCTCTAAGGAACTTTTAATGAGTTCCTACATGTAAAAAAATGTTTTTATGAAAAAAAAAATAGGAAAATATTTATAGGATACCTGCCCTTATTTGGAGGTATGTAATGTATCTGGTCCATTTGAAGGCCTCTCTAAGGAACTTTTAATGAGTTCCTACATGTAAAAAATGTTTTTATGAAAAAAATAAGAAAATATTTATAGGATACCTGCCCTTATTTGGAGGTATGTAATGTATCTGGTCCATTTGAAGGCCTCTCTAAGGAACTTTTAATGAGTTCCTACATGTAAAAAATGTTTTTATGAAAAAATTAAGAAAATATTTATAGGATACCTGCCCTTATTTGGAGGTATGTAATGTATCTGGTCCATTTGAAGGCCTCTCTAAGGAACTTTTAATGAGTTCCTACATGTAAAAAATGTTTTTATGAAAAAAATAAGAAAATATTTATAGGATACCTGCCCTTATTTGGAGGTATGTAATGTATCTGGTAGGGCATCATAAAGTGACTTTTTCCATTTATTCTAGCTATTGATTCAACATCATGCTGATGTTAACATTCGTGACAAGGATGGCTTGTCACCGTCTATGTGGGCCTGTAGGTTGGATCATATCCAACATTTTGAGCTCCTCAGTCAGGCAGAGAACTTCCATGTGGAGGATGCAGATGGTATTGAGAGAGATTTGATTGGTCGAACGTGGATGCACTGGTCTGTGAGGCGGTTAGAACCACTGGAATGTCTTCAGGTAAACATACATGCCATAAGCTGTGGGCAAAATTTTAAGGGAGATTTGACAAAATTCTGTGAGATTTTCTTAAACATACTTTGGAGCTCCCCAAATATAGTCTAAAGTTATTTTTTTGTGTATTTAGAAGCTTGTGAAAGCCAAAACAGTGATGATTTATGTTTATTTCTTTATAAAATCTGTTGTAAACTGGTCTGAAAATTCTGAGATTTGAATCCTTTATGGAAACTGCCTTCGAGATTGGCCAAATTCTGTGAGATTTTATCTCACAGTGTGAGATATGGCATGTATGGGTAAGTAACATAACTCCTCATAGGATACTTTTCATAGTTCCATCAGCATAATATTTTTTATTTCTTCTCAAAAACATTTGTTGGTACAGTAAATGTCATAAAATTTCGAACACCTTATTCCATACTATTTTAGCCTTAATTTTGCTTCTTTGCTTTGTGTTGCCTAAAATACTTAATGGAATGGTAAACAGTGTAGACTCTGATCAGACTGCTCCTTTAGCTTTCAGACCATGAAAATTTATTTAAAACATGGGTAGTTTGAGCCTCTGAGATTTAACCATGGCAACAAGTGATAATTTAGGGAAGTCTTTTTGATCTTCTATATAATAATTGTTTGTTGAGTGTACTCATTATAATCGCCTTATTGAGGCAATTCTAATGAGTACACGCAACATACAATTTCATGATAAAATAAGAAAAAAATCCCTAAATATTTGTTTTCATGACCTACATGTATTTGATGAATTTCGTTGGGACTAAAAAACCAGTTCGAATTAGCAAATGTAAATGAGTCATCAGTGTTTGAGCTATTGAGATTCAATTGTACTGATACAATGTACTCTGAATCAAATGGGATGAAATTATACTAGATATTAGTTTTTCAGATGACATTGCTGCAATAAGTTGACATTTTTCTTTTTCTTTTTTTTTTTTTTTTTGATTGGATTATGAATGAATATTTAAAATGGGCGGTTTTCCTGTCACACAAGTATTCATTAGAAGGTGGATTAACACAACATTTATTGTACATGAGTAAAAAATATATAATTTTCTGGATATGCCCTTTATCTTGAGATACACTGCAACCTCTTTTATAACACAGTTTGTTATAACATGGTTTTGGATATAACACGGTTCAAAGATGGATCCCAAAAATGTATAGATTATATTGAAAAATGACCATAAATGGTCATTTTTCAATATAATCTGTACATTTTTGTTTGGATATAACACGGTTGTTTAACTAACACGGTTTATGCTGTGGACCCCAACAACAGTGTTATAAAGAAGATGTGGTGTATGTTGTATTTTGTACCCCTCCAGTGAAGATTTAGATCAGCCTCTGTATCTGTGCAGTCAGATTAGTCTTTTCTCTCCACCTAGAGACTTACTGAATCCTTAGCTGTCCACAAGATGCTCAGTGAAGATACAGACAGAATGCATAGATAATAGAGGCTGATCTGAAAGTTTGCTTGGTGCACATGTCTCAAGTTATGCACCTACAGTACAGTCTCCACGATGGTTTGCGCGTTGTGGGTGAACTTTTTTAATTTTCCACGTTTCTGTTTCTGTTCTCACATTTTTACAGTAAAATTAAATTTACAACCAAAAATTGGTCTGACCTATGCAATTTCTATAGTAAAGTGATTTTTTTTATTTTTTGTCTAAGAAAATATTTTTTATTTTTCTGTGCTGAATTTTAATTTTTGATGTTTCACAACAACACCATGAAAGTTTCAGAAAAAAATGAACAAGTGGAACTTGTTGAAAATCTGCCATGAAGTTACCTACCCTACAGATTTCTGCATAATTTGCATTCATTTTTACCATGGGAAAAAGTGAAAATATTTGATTTTTTAAAAACCAATGAATAGAATAAAACTTTGTGCATAGGTAGTTATGACAAATGGTTTTGCATTAAATCATGACAAAAGTTTGCAAATCTACTTCTGTGTAAAGCACCAAGCAAAAAACGACTTTCTGAAATATGTTGAAAGCACAGTAGGAATTAGAACTGGTCAGCCCAGTATCAATATATAGTGTGACTAGGTGGAATTTCATATCAGGTGTATTGGGCATAATATTTTAGTGAGGCAGCATTCTAAAAGTGAGCATTGAGCTCCCTGCATATCTAGACATTGTCACAATATGACTGAATAAAGCCAGAATAAAACAAAATTAACAAACCTGGGCCCAGTTGTTCAAAGCTAACGACATCGTTAGTTAACAATTCGTTAAAATTTACATCGAGTGATACGCAAATATGCTGGAATTTTTTTGCTGAAAAAATGTGAGTAGCTTTTGCAATGCAAAAGCTACTCACATTTTTTCAGCAAAAAATGTCCGAATATTGTATATTGAATCCACTAAAACAGTTAACGAAATGACCCTTAACGAGCTCGTTAAGCTAACGACGCTTTGAACAACTGGGCCCAGACATACTTTATGTTACAGACACTGCTAACAGTAGATACAGCAGGTATGAAAGATGAGGAGGGAAGAACTGTATTTCTCACTGCTGCAGAGCTAGGTAAGAAAAACAACAAAAAAACTTTTAACCCTGGTCCTGCTGATCCCTGATATACCCTGCCTTTGCAAACAGTGTAGATCCAGATCAGTTGGCGATCAGTTGGCTTCTGAAGAAGCCAACTAATCTGGACCTGCACTGTTTGCCATTAAGTATGTGAATTTATAGCAGCAATCTGGATCAAGTAATCTGATTGGCTGAAAATTAGAAATGGGAGTGGCATCTTAATTTATTCAGCAGGACAGTGGTTAACATTCAACCTTTTGAATTTTGAGCATTTTTCCCCAGAAAACACAGAAAACAGAACTTGACATTTTATGCGAGATGCTTGATGTTTTATGTGAATTGGCTATTGAACAAGTCAGAGCTTGATGTTTTATGTGAATTGTCTCTCGAAGAAAACAGATCTTAGAAAATGAGGCTTGATAGTTTCGTGTGAGCAGACAGTTCACACAAAATATCAAACCTTATTTTCTCAGAAAAATAAAAATATTTTAGAGTGGCATCTGCTGCTGTTCTGAATGGCACTGTAAGGGTTTAAGGTTGTCATCTGACTGGTGCTTTATGGGTTATAAGAAATATATCTGTGATTTGTCATCTGTTGATTTTGCCTACAAAGTGCTCAAGTTCTTTAGGGGGACTTACAATGGAAAATCTATTATGTCATACGAACAGTGAAAACTCCGGCCAGATTGTCCAGCCCTGTTGGTAATAATGTAAAATATACCATAACTATTGCAAATATTCAGACTGTAATCACTTGAGGAATGTGTCAGGAGGCTCTTGACTTGGAAAGAAGCAATGGAGAAGAAAGGACTGAGAGTAAATGCAGGAAAGACAAAGATCATGATCTGCGGTACGGGACTGGACCTCCTGCAGAGTTCAGGCGAGTTTCCATGCGCTGTCTGTCGCACTGGAGTGGGCAGCAACAGCATCTTCTGCAATGGCTGCAAGCACTGGGTGCACAAGAAATGCAGTGGGCTCAAGCGCTTGAAAAAGGACCCTGACTATAGATGTACACGGTGCCAGGGAACTGCACGCCCCTTGGATGGCAGACCACAGAAGGAAGTCCAGGTCGGACCTGACAAGCTTGAGGTGGTAGCTTCCTTTTGCTACCTAGGAGACATGCTCTCAGCAGCAGGTGGCTGTGAACTTTCAACCACAACACGTGTGAAAACCGCCTGGAAGAAGTTCAAGGATCTGCTACCAGTCCTCTCTTCACGCCACCTCTCTTTCAAAACACGTGGCCATGTGTACAGCTCTTGTGTGCGGAGCGCAATGCTCCATGCCAGCGAGACTTGGCCATTGACAAAGCCGAACCTCCAGCATCTGCAGCGAAATGACAGGGCAATGATCAGACAGATCTGCAATGTCAGGCCACAAGACATTGTCACCACCAGGTCCAATGATCTACTTGTGCGGCTTGGCATTGAGGATCTGGACCTCATTCTGAAGGAGAGAAGACTTCGATGGTATGGACATGTGGAACGCTCCAGTGGTGCAATCAAGACAGCCTTTGACATACAGGTTGATGGAAAGCGTGGGCCTGGGAGGCCCAAAATGACATGGAAGCAGCTGACAGAGAGGGATTGCAGAGAGTGGAAGCTCTCGGCTCTCAACCCTCATGATAGACGTACCTGGAGATCTGGTGTGAGATCTGCCATGCGTGCAGCAAGCCAGCTATCTGGAAGGGGGCCCACTGATGTGGATGTTGCCCCTGTACCTGCACGTTAATCAAAAAATCTGATTATGATATATTTGATAATTCCTTACCATGCATATTCTTAAAGTTTAAATGACCATTCGAACACCAATAATTCAAAATTATTGATACTTCAAAATTATTTTGAAGTCCATATTAAAATATATGTATACCTTTACACCACCACCTCTTTACAACACTGTTGTTGGGGTCCATAGCATAAACCTTGTTAGTTAAGCAACCATGCTATATCCAAACAAAAATGTATAGATTATATTGAAAAATTACCATTTATGTTCATTTTTCAATATAATCTATACATTTTTGGGAGCTATCTTTGAACCGTGTTATATCCAAAACCATGTTATAACGAATCGTGTTATAAAGAGATTGTAGTGTTCAACCAAAATAATTCAGTAGTCTCTATAATTCAAAGAAAATTGCATGGTCCTTTGGACTTGTCTGTGTTTGCCTGAGCTTTTGCATGTATGACAGGTTTGTTTTATATTTCTTTGTGTTTTCAGGTTCACTGGCTGCATGCAGGATCATTCTAGAAATTGGTGGGAAACGCTGTATACATGATCAGGACAACCAGGGTCGCAATGCGCTTCACCTGGCTACCATTGGTGGACATGGAGATGTCGTAAATTTCCTCTTAGAAAATGGAGGTACAGTCAAACCTCAGTGACTCGAACATCTTTGGGCCCATGGAAATTTGTTCGAGACATGGGTAGTTCGAGCCACTGAGGGTTAATCATGGCACCAGTTCAGGAAGCAAATACCGATAATTTAGGGAAATGTTTTCAATTTTCTACACAACAATTGTATGTTGAGTGTACTCATTAGAATTACCTCGATGAGGCAATTCTAATGAGTACACACAACATACAATCCCATGCAAATCCCTAAATATTTGTTTTCTTCAGCTATTGGAAGAATTTTGTAAGGACTGAAAAACAAGTTCGAATCATCCACGGTAAACGAGCCGTGTTCGAGCCATTGAGGTTATACTGTATTTATTATTAATACCTATATGTCTCCAAATACTACTAGTCCAGTTTAAAGAGCAACAGTTCTTTGTTAGCACTAATTTTAAACTGTCACCAAAATGTCAAAACATATCACATCTGTCACAAAGTTGCTGCATTGAAAAAGAATAAACAGGACTTTTATATCAGAATTGGTATTGACAGAGCAAATACATGTATCTGAACAAGCTGATTTTGACTGATGACTATCCATTTAAGTTGGCAAATTCTGTTTTTGATATAATGCCATTTTCTGTCTAATGATCATCATGAATAAGTCCCTTTATGAATGCAAACAGAAATCAATATATTTTTTTTTTTTTTGAGTTGTATATATTTAATCTGACAGTTAGGTGATTATTTCAAATCCAAGAAAGGCTGATTTTTGTACTTAATATTGGACAGGACTAGTAGAAAATGAGATTCTAGATGAATTAGGAGATTCTCTTACACACAAACATAATGTTCTGTATTAATCTCAGAATAAAAGTCTTTTGCCAAACATTGTGCTAAATGTCAGTACTGTATGCCCCTGTGATATGGAAAAATCACTAAAACAAGAAAACTCATTCAGGGCCTAGTTGTTCAAAGCTAACGATGCCGTTTGTTAACGATGTGTTAAAATTTAAATCAAGTGATACCCAAATATGCTGAATTTTTTTGCTGAAAAATTGTGAGTAGCTTTTGCAGCTACTCATATTTTTTCAGCAAAAAAATATCAGAATATTGTATATTGAACTGTTTGCCATACGTACAGAATATTTTAGACACATTAACAGGTAGTAGAATGGACTATTTCAAATTTTAGGACAAGTATGGTAAGTAGATAAGGTGTCCCGATACTTAGGGTAAATAAGGTACTCAAATTTTAGGACAAGTATGGTAAAGAGTTAATGTGTTGGAATATTTAAGGTAAACATGCTATATATATATTTTGACATTGAGACTTTAGGCTGCTACCAGACTCGGTGAAAGGACTTTTTTGTCTGTGTCTGGTCTGATATACTCGCATAAAAACTTCATATTTTGTGAATTTCAGTGGATCTGTCATCTGTTGATAAATTCAATGCCACACCGTGGGACTATGCCAAAAATCGACAACTTCACTACTGTCAGTTGATTATAATGTCACATCAACGTCAGAGACTTGTGAGTAACCCAACCAGTCCTATTCCTAGTGGACTTGGGCTGATGTTAACTAGCTTTGGTGGATCGTTCACAAATGGAGATTTTGGATCAAGTATTGATTTTGATAATGCGGTATGTTCTTTCTTAAAATAATGGATATTTAATGTTGGGAAATAGACTTTTTTTCCTGTAGGAAGCAAAGGCCTAAAGACTTGTGCTGTTCAGTCATGTCTGAGTGCTTTAATATTTGTCTGCCTGTTTCTGAATTGTTGATTCCATCAGATGATCAAGCACTATATGACCTAATTTCTGTAAGGAAAGTTGGTCTTTAGAGCATTTGTAAATAACAAAGACCAAATTAGCCTAAAGATCTGTGCTGTCAGATTCTGGCTTTCTCTTTTAGCCCACATATTTATTGAATATTGAGGAATAAATTGCAGAATGCAAGGTAACCCTTGCCTTGCTGAATAAATTAAGATGCCATGCCCACTTCTAATTTCCAGCCAATCAGATTACTTGATCCGGGTTTTTGATAGTAATTCACATATTTAATGTCAAACAGTGCAGATCCAGATCAGTTGGCTTCTTCAGAAGCCAACTGATCTGGATCTACACTGTTTGATAAGACAGGGCATGTCATGTTCATCAAGAAAAGGGTTGAGAGAGGATATCTGCATAATTATTTTTTTATTTCTCCAGAAAAACATATGTTGGCACTCATTAAAAGAGTCTCATTGAGGCACTTCTATTGAGTATCCACAACATATCTTTTTATGGAGAAATAAAAAAAATATCGGTATATTTCAGTTGAAAAAAATTGCCTTATTTGGACCTATGAATTTCTCCCTGAAAATTCATAATTTCTTGCTGGTTTTGGCCGAATCAGATATTTTCTTCCATGATATTTGGAGTTAGAATTATTCCTGCAGAACTCTAGATAAAGTGCTTTGCAACAAAAGGTACTAATGATTCTCTTATTCATCTATGAGAGCATTAAGGCTGGCTAATCAGAGCTGAAAAGATAACCGATTATCGGTCCTGCCATTGTGATCGATAATCAATTAGTAGAAGATTTGGTCATAATTTTACCTGTCTGTCTGAGCATGACTCTTACCATATGTTGTACTTTATTTTGCCGGCCTCATTGGCTCAGTTGGATGCGCCGTCCAACTGGAGACCAGGAGGTCGCGGGTTCAACCCCCACCGAGGTCGGCAACATTCTTTCATGGAGATTGATCATGAAATATTTTCTACGGTCATTCTCTCCCTTCTGCTGATTCAAGAAGGGCAGTTGTCAGTTTCTGGCGAAAGAATGTGCACAATACTGGTTAACCACTTAGAGAACTAAGCCTGCCCAGTAAACGTGTGGTTAGGTAAACTGACCATGCTCAACATGACCCCATTAGGTTGACTGGGCCGTAAAACCTCAACACAAACAAACAAACTCAAAAGAGTTTACAATTTTGCTACAGTTTGTGGATTTAAAGTGTTTCAGTTATTTTCTAATAGGTGCCATTTTAAGCCTGCCCAGTAAACGTGTGGTTAGGTAAACTGACCATGCTCGACACGACCCCATTGGGTTGACTGGGCCATAAAACCTCAACACAAACAAACTGTATGTATTTGATCTGACAGGCCTGAGCAAACAGTGTAGACCCAGATGAGACATTGCAAATGTGGCACCTCATCAGGGTCTACACTGTTTGCCACTCATCCAGTTATTTTAGACACAACATTGGGTAGTAAGTTGTACTTGTTCAAATTTTAGCTTAAGTATGGCAAGGAGTTGAGGTGTCTGAATACTAAGGGTAAATACGGTAGAGACAGAAATTAAATGATCGATTATTAGCAAATCTGTAACAATAATCATTTTTGTGGAATTTATCGATCAATTAATCGATTATCCGATTAATTGTGCCGGCCTTAGAAAGCATCTATAGTGGGACTCTCACTAGAAGTGCCTTGGGGAAGCTACTCTGATGATGTATCCATAACATGTTCAGGAGAGTTAAAAATATTTATGTGGTTACCTTTTCATATTCTCAAGCTATGACATATCAAAGACCCAGATCAGATGGGGTTGGGTGCTCATCTTTGATATTTGTCTTTGTTGCTTGCATATACCTCAAAGACCCCTTGCTAATGGTCAGATAATTTTTTTCAGAGTACAAGAGGAAGCATAGACAGTCAACCAATTACCCCACCCCACCCACCAAAAAGACCCCGTACATCAAGAATGCCTGTCCGGAGATCTAGAAGTCTTAACTCGAATGACCGTGAGAGGATATTGGGTAGCTACAGTGACAGAGGAATCAGCTTCAGCAGAGAGACATCTGTTGAAAGTCAGCCAGTGGATCGGCGGCAGATCAATAGTGCAGGCGAAATGATGCCCCGCGGCAAAGAAAGAATTGAGGTGATTACTAGTTTTGTTCTTCTTTACATTCTACATTACTAGGTAAATCAGTTTTACTGAGGAATATACCAAAAATTATTGTATTCAGCATCAACAAATTTCTTCTATTTTTCTATACCCAATGCTAATTGATATTGGTTTTCAGTTGTATGTTGTAATAACCCCAAGTATTGGAACAAACATGCCTCAGCAAACACTGTAGACCTAGATCAGATGCTGCA
Organism: Anodontia alba; assembly: GCA_964016985.1. Taxonomy (NCBI): domain Eukaryota; kingdom Metazoa; phylum Mollusca; class Bivalvia; order Lucinida; family Lucinidae; genus Anodontia; species Anodontia alba. Next base: position 31,187,699 of record OZ024830.1, read on the forward strand.
GAATACTGCATCTGATCAGTCTCTACTCTTTTTCTGCTCATCTGTCAGCTTTTTGGACACATCAATAGAAAGTAAAATTAACTTGTTCAAAGTTTTGGACAAATTTGGTAACGAGTTAACAGTCAGAAGCATAACTTCTGCAAGGTAACTTTTTTTTTTAACTCAAATGAGTTAACAGTTTTGCTACAGTTTGTGGATTTAACTTGTTCCATTTTTTGATTTGTGCCATATTTTCATTGCTCCTCTGATCTGGAACTATGTTTTGTTCTGCTGTAGTTACTATTGGTACATCAAAACAAATGAGCTAGCACAAGACACAATAAGACCTGTGTGACCAGCAAAGACTCAGATCAGCCTGTACATCCACCCAGTATAGCAGGAGTTCTTGTTCATCCCTCTTTGGATTGCCCGAAGTCTGTATAAGGCACATGCGTTCAGCAAAGACTCTGATCAGACTGTGCGGATGGGCAGGCTGATCCAAGTCTTAGCTGCTTGCACAAGTCTTGTTGTAGGTTTTGTCATGTGCTGGCTCAAATGTGGCTACTCATCTGAATTGCCCATAGCTCCAGATAGGACTCTTTTTAATCCAAAAATTACTGCTATTTTTCTTGTTTTTCCACGGAAACATGTTGTAGGTACTCCTTAGAAGAACCTTGATGAGGCGCTTCTAGTGGGTACCACAACATATGTTTTTTGAGGGAAAATATGAAATATATGGTAACACCGGCATATCTAGCTGTGATTGCCTTGCCACATGATCAGATACTTTAACCCTTCCCCTGCTGAACCTGGATAAACCCTGCCATTGCAAACAGTGTAGATCCAGATCAGTTGGCTTTTGAAGAAGACAACTGATCCGAATCTGCATGGTTTGCCATTAAGTATGTGAATTCATATCAACAATCTGGATTAAATAATCTGATTGGCTGAAAATTAGAGATGGGTGTGTCATCTCAATTTATTCAGCAGGACAAGGGTTAAAGTCACAGAACCATAGCATTTTTTTGGAGGCCAAAAAATTCTTCAAATACCTTTTACCTGGATCCTTTAAGTTGTTCTTATAAAATGTTGTTGAAACTATTTTTGACAGGTTTCTGTAAGTACACACAAGCTGAATGGCTATGAGGGAGAGAGGGAAGAAGTTGCTATGGCAACAGATGATCACATGGGTAAGTGTGTTTCACAGTCTTGTATACGTGTAGGTATAGCCACTTCTAGTTGGGAGAGCAAATTACTATGGTAAATGTCCTAAGATTTTGTATACCAAAGTTTCCGACAAAATGACATATCAGGGTGGCCACACACTCTGGAAAACAGGGAAAACAGGGAAAATGGTGGGAAAAAATTCCCTGCAGGGAAAAATCAGGGAATTTGAAATTTTGCTGAAAATCAGGGAAAAATCAGGGAATTTCAAAAAATCTTATCTTTGTAAGGTCAAAATATTCAAATTTTATAGCTGTTCAGATGTGGCTACTGGTGGTTTCTTTCTGCCATATGCTTAAAATACCTGCAGATCTAATCTTACTTAAAGGTGGAGTACTTGTTAGGTGGATTACTTGTTTGCTGTATATTCTGTTTTTTTTCTTTTTCTCATTCTGAAATGGACATTTTATTGCAAACCCAATGTCTGTCATTACATTTTGATGCAAAAATATACATCAGTGCAGTTAGAAGCCAAAACGGAATTGAGCAACCATTGCCCAAGAGCTCAAGTAGAAGTGTGTATGCATGCACCAATATCATATTCTTAAGAATGTATCAAGAATAACACAATGACTATAACAAGGGATATAATTAGGGTGTTTTACCATACCATTATGGCTGTATGTAGTACTGTGTACATACATTTATACTGGGGTTCACAAAAAACAAGAGTCCATAATATTAGGTTCATGTTTCTGTTGGGATCATTTGCAGCTGGAAAATTCACATACAGTTAGTATGATACTTTGAACACATGAAAAAAAGAAAATCCCAACCTGTCTATCCATTCCTTGAACACCTGAATAGGTAATTGCAAACAAGCAATTTTTAAGAATGGCCTTAGACAGTCTACCATGTAAAAAAAAAAAAAAAACAGAACAAAAAACCTCTACTGTTTTAATGAATTGGAGGTGAAGGTGTGGCTACAAGGGGAGGTTGGAGGCCATATATTTTACCAGTTTTGATTTTGACTACCATGAAAGTAAATTAGCACATACATATACATCATACTTTAGATAAATTTTCATTTAATTAAGAATATTGTGACAGCATTGTGTATAAACATGTCACTTGACAGCATTTGAATCAGTATATGACTTCTAAAAGTAGGGGCCATTGCGATAATATTAAGGTTTTTAATCAGGGAAAATCAAATCAAATCAGGGAAAAATCAGGGAATTTGATTGCTAAAAATTTGTGGCCACCCTGCATATGCAAACAATGCAGACCCAGATAAGACTGCTCCTGTAGCAGTTTGATCTGGGTCTTCACTGGTTGTCATTCCAATAGGCGTTTTAAGAAACAACTGCTTAAAAAGCAAAATTTAAGCCAAACTGTATGGAATATAGTGTGTGTAATTTTAGACAGTGCTTGCACTAATTGTCAAAATCAGGAAGTCCCAGGATTTCCTAACTCCAATATCTGGGAGTCCTGGTGATCAAATTTTTTCACTCACTTTCAGAAAATCAACCTCAATATTCTTAAACTCTCATTTATGGAGTAAAACCACCATTTAAACACATAAATTCATTCTAAATTTTTGTTATAAATGACTAAATATCTTTAAAAGTTGGGAGTTCTGGACTTCCTGGTTTTGATTTTTGGAAGTCTCAGGGCAATTTTTGGGAGTCTCTGACTCCCAGACTTCCCTTAATGCAAGCACTATTTTAGACGTTTACTATATCAAAAATTATTTTCTTTATTAGAATCACTAATAAAAGTACCAATTGATGGAGGCGTTAACTTTTGTAAATGTTAAATTTTTGACATTTAGGTTGGAACAAACAGGGTAGACTCAGATTCAACTGCTCCTAGAGGAACACCAGTGCCTCAAGATCCAAAGACTGAAAAGACTTTTAAAGCGCTGAACTAAATTGTAAAAGACAACATTTGTAATTAGCACATTCATTTTTTCATCCATCTGTCTGTCAACATTTGTGTCAGTCTTAGCATTCAAGTCCATTTCTGAATAAATGTTATATGTACGAGGGATGTTCGAAATGAATTGCTTATTTCTATCTGGAGACTTCAAATTTCAAGTGAGCCCAAAAGTACTCATTTCATGCCCTCGAAGTACTTCCCGTGGCTAGAAATGCAAAGTTTCAGCCGATGTGTCCACTTCTTGAAGGCGTCACTGTACGCTGATATGGGCACAGTAATAAGGTACTGATGAATGGTAGATCCAAGTGCCTGTCGGAACTGGTATTTCCGCCCAGCAAGGAATGAAACAAAAAGAAATCACATGGGGCAAGGTCTGGGGAATACGGGGGGTGAGGCAAAACAGTTACTTTTTCTTTCTTCAAAAACGCAGTAACTATTGCGGAGGTATGAGCTGGGGCATTGTCATGTAGAGGACGGACATGTTTAAAACTAGTGGCAGGGCGTCGTTTCTGATTATACTTTTTCAGTTTCTTCAGTACTACATCTTTGTAGTACTTTCCGGTGATGCTTTTGCCCTTTTTCACTGGCACTTTTATTGCGACTCCTTCACCAGAGAAGAAGATTGCATACAAAACCTTCTTTGTACTCAACGATCGTTTGGCAGTTATTGGGCGTTTGCTGTGTTTAGTGGCCCAGATCTTATTGCTAACCTTTCTGACGGGCTCAAAATAATGGACCCAGGTTTCATCACCTGTGACGACATTGGCAAACTGCTTTTTGTCATATTTTGGAAACATTTGAAGCAGCTTTTTGGCCACTTTAACCCGTTGCCTCTTTTGCTCGTCAGTCAACAGATGTGGCACCCATCTAGCAGACATCTGTCTGACTTTCAAATGCTTCTTCAAAATATGGTGAACCGTTGATAGTGATATGCCTACCTTTCGTGCAATATCACGAACTGTAAATCTGGCATCTCCTTCAATGATTTCCTTTATTTTGGAAACGATTTCTTTACGAGATGCAGATTTTGGCCTACCTGATTTCAGTGCATTTTTGATGGACTCTACACCAGACTCAAATTTCTTTTTCCACCACCGAACTGTGTCATAAGACACACAAGGAGGTCCAAAAGCAGTAGAAATTTCAGTCATCAGCTTCTTCAAAGAACAACCAAGTTTTGAGCGAGCTTTGATGTAAGCCTGTATTTCATCTTTTTTGTTGACGCTTCTACCAACCATTTTTACTGCAGTGGTCAATGACTGCGTGTATTCAAATGGCAAATTTTATGTCTTACACTTAGTCTAACATGTACATTTATACACCATTGTGTAGATATTGAATAGCCCTATACAGGTATGTATTGGTTTTTATCGTGCCCCACGTGGATATCGAGCTAGAGGACAATAAGCAATTCATTTCGAACATCCCTCGTAATTGTATAATCAATGATTTATCTTCAATACCTAACATGGATTACTTGAACTGTAATCTATCTACTTTTCACAGTGTAAAAAAAAATTGCCATTTTTTATGTCAAAGTTAGCCACCTTTTTGATTAACTGTAGTAGCTATAATTTTATGACCATAACCAACATGTCATAGTTCAATGACTTTCAGTCGATATTTACATGAATATTAGTCTTAAGTTTGTTTATAATACTGACAGGCACAGCAGGTGTGACACCGCCTTCTGCAGAAATCTTGTCTTACATTGTGGCACATTTAAAATGATTATACAGCTTGTTTCTACAATTACGGACACACTATCATGACATTAAGGGGGCTTTATGCATGTATTAACAGTGAGGGCCAAAGTGAGCCTACTTATCCAGTTTGGTTGGGCCTAAATTCTGTCAGTAAATTCTACAGTTTGTAGATACACTACAACCTCTTTATAACACGGTCCATTATAACACGGTTTTGGATATAACACGGTTCAAAGATGGATTCCAAAAATGTATAGATTATATTGAAAAATGACCATAAATGGTCATTTTTCAATATAATCTATACATTTTTGTTTGGATATAACACGGTTGTTTAACTAACACAGTTTATGGTATGGACCCCAACAATAGTGTTATAAAGAGGTTTTGGTGTATTCTGTAAGCGAAAAGTGAAGGCCCTGATAAGACTGCACAGATTAGCATTGTGATCTGGGACTTAGCTATATACAGATTCTTTAAATCCATACATGTACTGTATTTACCGTAAGCATTCTGACAGGTGGGCCTGAGGGAACAGTGTAGACCCAGAACAGATGCTACAGATCAGGTATCTGACAAGGATCCTGCTTTGTTTCATCCAGCAGATTATTGGACATATCAAAAGTAGTAAAATGGATCAAACTTTAGGAGAAATATTGGTAGGAGTTAACTCTTTCCCCGCTCGTGGCGACTTTTGTCATCTGCTGATAACCTTTGCAAACAGTTTGGATCCAGATCAGGACCGACAAACATCGGACCTGATCTCTATCCAAACTGTTTCACACACTGATGGTATCCCAGAAAGATTTTTTTTGTTGAAAAAATTAATTTAAGAATAAAAACAAAAAAAACACAGACAACAAAAAAAGCATGCAGCCAGTATGCAAAGAGTTAAGGTATCCAAATAGAGATGAACTTCAATGGCTCGAACATCTCTAGGACCATGGAAATTTGTTCGAGCTATGGGTAGTTCAAGCCACTGAGGGTTAATCATAGCGCCAGGCTAGGAGACAAATGGGAATACTATATAGATGTCTTTTCAATCCTCTATATAACAACGGTATGTTGAGTGTACTCATTAGAATTGCCTCAGTGAGATGATTCTAATGAGTACACATATCATATCATACTAATCGGATTTTTGATTAACATGCAGGTACAGGGGCAACATCCACATCAGTGGGCCCCCTTCCAGATAGCTGGCTGGCTACACAACATACATTTTCATGATATAATAGGAAAAAAAATCCTAAAATATCCCTAAATATTTGTTTTTTGAGCTGTAGGAAAAATTTCCTAGGGGACTTAAAAATGAGTTTGAATTAGCCACTGTAAACAAGTCATCCATGTTTAAGTCATTGAGGTTTTACTGTACTTTGCATAAATACATACAGTCGAATCTCAATAGCTCGAACACCGATGGCTCGTTCGCCATAGCTAATTCGAACTCGTTTTTGAGTCCCTAAGAAATTCTTCCGATAGATCAAGAAAGCAAATATTTAAGGAAGCTTTCTTATTTCATTATGAAATTGTATGTTGTGGCTTTTTTATTTCATTATGAAATTGTATGGTGTGTGTTCTCATTAGAATTGCCTTTTTGAGGCGATTCTTATGAGTACATTCAACATACAATTATTGTGTAGAAGATCGATAGATTTCCCAGAATTTGCGATATTTGCTTCCAGACCTGGTGCCATGATTAACCTTCATTGGCTTGAACTACCCATGGCTCGAACAATTTTCCATGGTCCCAAAGGTGTTTGAGCCATCGAAGTTTGACTGTAATTGTTTTCTTGTTTCAGACAACGAAGCTGACGATGACATTGAGAATGTCAGTGTAGGTGGTATGGATGTCTCTGACATAGATGATGATGAGGATCACATACCCAAACCATCTCGAGGTCAGCCAAAACGAGGACCATCACAGCCATCATCAGGGCCACCAACACAGAGGTCAGGAGCAGCATCTGGGCCCAAGCCTTCTTTTCAGCCCAGGTATCAGCCAAGGCCTCCAGCTCAAACACAGTACACACACGCTATGGTAAGTAGTAGTGAATAGCAACATTAGCCATATAGTTGGAAAACATATCTCTGAATAATAGGGTTCATACACGTCAGGGAAATGTCAGGGAAATTAAAAAATTTTCAAGGTCAGGGAATTGTCAGGGAATTCTGTGATGTGTCAGGGAAAAATGAAATTTTGCAAAAATTTCAGGGAAATGTCAGGGAATTTTACATTTCAGCCTGATGAAGCTGGGATGTTTGGTCCCAATGTATCTTTTTAGCTAAATTCATAAAATTTTTGGCTCCAGTACTGTCAGGGAAATTTGAATTTGTGTCAGGGAAATGTCAGGGAATTGTCAGGGAATTTCGGTCAGTCCTACATATATGAACCCTGAATAAACTCTTTTTTTTAATCCAAAAAGTACCAATATTTCTTTTTATTTTTTCGTCTGAAAAGTACTGATTTTTTATTTTTTTTATTTCTCCATGTAAATGTATGGTGTGGGTATTTATTAGAAGTGCTTCAGTAAGGCACTTCTAAACCTTTTCATGGAAAAATAAGAAAAATATTTATCTGGATACCACTCTTGCTTTGAGCTATGAGAAATATTTAAGAAGGCTTCAGGCCTCGAGGTTATAAAACTTTTTTCATGCTCAACTCAGCTAAGGATGAAATTTGTCCTGCTAATAAATATCAAATTATGAACAATTGCAAATTCTTTCTCACTAAACATTGCCGAGCATGAAAATTTCTCTACTAATAAATATGAAAATGCCAACTATTTACGTGAATATTAGTAGTCCAGTTTTCTAAATATTAAAAACTAGGGCTTGGTGTGCATATTTTATTTTTAAAGTGTACCTATTTGAAGATTCTAAACTTTACTTTCAGGGAAAATTAAGAAAAAACTTTTAATTAAATGTCTGTAAATTTCCATGTTCAGCATACTAAGGGCTAAATTTGCATAGTTTATTCTGAAATTTTAAACAGTCATGCCTGAGAATCTATTCTGTTTGCCATTCTGCTTGTAACATGTTAAATCAAATCACCTTGGGCCAGTTGTTTGAAACTTAACAAAATTGTTACCTAACGTGACGTTTAAATTTCTAACTTGAAATATGACAAAAACAGTGATTTTTTTTGCCGAAAAAATGTGAGTAGCTACTCACTTTTTTGCAGCAAAAATATTAATGTATTTGAAAATATCTTAGCTAGTTTGTTCTTAATGAGCTTGTTCTGCTAACATTGCTTTAAACAACTGGGCCCAGGTAGTCAAAAGGACTAGCACAAATTTTAGAGTGTGTATTTTAAAGAATTACAGTATACAGATATTCAAGGTAAAAAAAGGAGTAAAACACAAAAATGCCATCCAAAAGCTTAAACTTTGTCCTGCTGAACCATGATCTGCTCTGCCTTTGCAAACATTGTAGATCTAGCCATCTGATCTGGATCTGCACTGTTTGTCACAAAATAAGTGAATTTATATCCACAACCTAGATCAAGTAATCTGATTAGCTGAAAATTAGAAGTGGGTGTGGCATCTCAGCATGGCAAGGGTTAACCATGTCCTGCTGAACCCGGATATACCCTGAAGAAGCCAACTGATCTGGATCTTCACTGTTTGCCATTAAGAATGTGAATTGATAGCAACAATAGGGATCAAGTAATCTGATTGGCTGAAAATTAGAAGTGGGTGTGGCATCTTTATTCAGCATGGCAAGGGTTAATATGATTATGTTCCTGGGAATTACCATATTTACCTTAAATATTGGGACACTTTAACACCCGACCCTATTTATCCCAGAATTTAAACAAGCCCTTTTTGCTAGATGAAGATGTGTCAAAAAACTGCTTGATGAGTAGCAAACAGTGTAGACCCTGATCAGATGCTTTATTCTGCAGCACCTGATATGGGTCTACACTGTGCACAGGTCTCTCTGTCCAAATACTTATGATTATTACAGTACTTCAGGTTCGACTCACTTTAATATTCTTTAGAAGACAATGTCAGGAGGATTTGTTTATAATACATATATACTGTGTTTTATACATATGAACCAGAACTGATAATTTCTCTTACAGCAAGCCCCATATCACAGAAGTGCTGATTTCGCAGATGAATCGCAGAATTATGATTTGCAATCCAAACCTCCTCTCAGGGCACCAAACCCACCACCAGGGGCAACCCGAGGCCCTGGGTACTATAACCGCTCACCTTCTCCCAACCCAGCAGAATCTTATCCACCTCCTAATAGACCGAGGCCAGCACCCCGGCCTCCTAGAATGCAGCCGTCACCTCCAAAGCCTCAACCTCAGCCTCGCAGAACGCCGTCGCCTGTGAACAGACCTGGGTCTGGACCGTCAGCAAGAGATCAGCTTACCAGTCCACCATCAGGACAGAACATAGACCAGGTTGCTAAGGATAGTAATAGACCAGATTCTGCAGGCAGACCTCCAGGTAAATACACCAGACACTTGTTAACCCTTGTCCTGTTGAATAAGATGCCACGCCCACTTCTACCTGACAGCCATCAGATTGCTAATCCAGATGTTTGCTACAAGTTCACATACTTAATGGCAAACAGTGCAGTTCCAGATCAGTTGGCTTCTTCAGAAGCCAACTGATCTAGATCTGCTCTGTTTGCAAAGGGTATATCTGGGTTCAACAGAACAAAGGTTAACCCTTAAACTGCCAATCACAAGAATTGTTGTTTGCTTTGTCATCTGCTTGTGATTTTAAAAGTAATTTTTTCAAATAGTGTGGACCCAGATCAGACTGTTGCCTGTATGCAAAAAAAAGGTTTGAAAAGTTTGCAAAAATATTCAGCAGACACCAAAAACAGATGATATTTTCAGACGCAGGTTTTTCTGGCATTTTAAGGGTAAAGGAGGAGGATTTATAACCTGATTCTTCCCTGAAGTTTTAAATGGCTTTTCTTTATTTTGATATTTGCCATTAACATTCAAAGTAACATTCCTTATGAAATGCATAATTTTCCAGTCTCTTTAAGGGTCAAGAATTTTACATAAATGACTATATAAAATTTAATTGGGTTTGAGAATAAAACTTGTATGAAATTAATAACTTTTGGACAGAAAAACTGACAAAACTTTTCCTAATTCTTATTAGGGCTGCAACATTACACTCACCTCATGATAGGATAGGTATCTCAATACTTGCTTCAGGAAATGATATGTATCGCGATACACTTTTCAGACTTGAGATATGAGGATTATACTATGCTGGTCAACTAAGGTGCTCAGCTTACTTCAAAGTTTGTTTGAAATGGTTCACAGTCATAGTCTTAATATCATATTTGTAAAAGTTTCATAATGTGAAATGTTTATTCCTTTTTTTTCTTCAGTGAAAAGAACCTAATATAAGCATCCAAGTTCAAATACTAAAGCTTCCAAGATATACAATGTTTGAAAATAGGTAAAACAGGTTCTGTCCAGAATACTGTTCCTTTCATTCAGTGTGAGCCAGACTTACTGATTTTATAGAAAATCGCTACTGCAAAATAGCATGAAAGATTGAAAATTCTATGAAAGAGTGTTTGACAACATCCTCCTGAATGCTTTTAATGTTCATAACAGTGTTTGTTTACTGAATAATTAAACGTTTTTTGGGGAAGTTTTGGAAGTCGCAAAAACTAACGACACCTATATTTTATGGCAATAAGTAGATGTTTTTGTTGGTAACAGTCATTAAAAACTTGCCTAAAGTAGTCATGCAGTGGTACAAATATCCTAAATTGATCTGAATGAAGCAAAATGTTTCTTTTGCAGGCAGTAATTACCGATCTAATTGGAAGCTAATTGACAACTTTTGTTTACACTCGAGTGAAGCGAGCCGTATCGAAAGTTGGAGAAAAAGAATCGTGCACTGAATCCTGACCACTGAACTGCAGTGCACTGTAAATTAGGTGAATCGTTTCACCTCTAATTCTTATATGATTAATTAATGAGCAATGTAGGTTATTATATATGTATCAGTTTTATACTGTAAAATTATGGAGGATTGGCTAGTAACTTTTGAATAATGGCTGGTTTTATAAGTTTGCAGGAATAGTTTGATTGATTTAGGGAGAAATGATCTCACCTACATGATTTTAGCTTGATTTAGAGAAAAATGATCTCACCTACATGATTTTAGCTTTTGATGTTACTTTGTAATCAGTCATACTCTTGGAAGCACCCAGCCCGGAATTGCTAAGAGAATTCTGCATTTTGACAGCTAAGTTGTTTCTGATTATTTTCAGGCATGTTAGAAGGCAAGAAAATACTCCCACCCCCAATGCTGATGCCCCTTGAAAATGCCCCAAAACCACCACCCTTAAACAAAGCAGAAAGAAATAAGAAGAAAAAGAAGAAGAAACGAGAACGAGGTGGTCCAGATAAAGACATTGACAGAGAAACAGATGTCAGATCTCCACCAGAACCTCCGGAGAACTTGACTCCACCACGTGGCTTTGCAGCCCCACTCCATCCACCACCATCAGCTACAAGACAACGAGGCCAGTCAGGGATACCTTCACCAAAGTATTCAAAAGGTGCACCACAAAAACATGAGTCAACCAGGTAGGTGTAGCTGTGATATTTTTATTGGTGAAGAATTGAGTAAATTTATTAGCCCTTCTCTTGCTGGACATGACATACCCTGTCTTAGCAAACAGTGTATATCCAGATCAGTTGGCTTCTTCAGAAGCCAACTGATCTGGATCTGCACTAATTGTCATTAAATATGTGAATTTCTATCAAAAATTCGGATCAAGTAATCTGATTGGCTGGAAATAAGAAGTAGGCGTGGCATCTTAAATTTATTCAGCATGACAAGGGTTAAGACATTGGAAAATATGTCATGCAAGAGCAAGAAATGGGCCCTTATGCCATATTGACCAAGGAAGGCATAAATGTTTTCATCTTAAACAAAGTTTGGACGGGGATAAACAGGAATCATGTCGATTGATTAATTTGATAGTACGTCTTTCCAAGTTTGTGATATGAACTCTATATGTATCAGTAAGGAGCACTGAACAGACTACACTTCAACCTCTTTATAACACGGTTCATTGTAACACGGTTTTAGATATAACACGGTTCAAAGATGGATCCCAAAAATGTATAGATTAGATTGAAAAAAAATGACCATAAATGGACCCCAACAATAGTGTTATAAAGAGGTTGTGGTGTATATGCAAGTTCAGGCAATCCAAAATTGCATCAGGGCTTTTTTTCATATCTCCTATCATACAGGTTCTTCAAGTACAGCAATTATTTATGTGAACTGTGCAGAGAGTGTATTTTATCAATATGTTGAAAAACTGAGATATTTTTACATCTTAGCTCTGAAATAAGAAAAGGGGCATGCAAGACATAATCAGACTCATGGCAGAATGATTGGATACTATAGAATAAATTGACAAACAGCAAAGGCCTTGATCAGATTGCAAATTTTCAGGACATTCTTGTCCTTTGATTTTTGTACAGGGAACCCTCGTTACAATGACAGCATTTGTACCCAAAGACGTAGCCATTAAAATGAAATTGCTGTTGTACAGAATCCTTAATGAGTATAGTGATATGTTAGAAAGGTCTTGTTCTATTCTAATTTCCTTATAGAACATATGATATTTTGTTAGAATCGCCTCACTGAGGCAATTCTAACAAATACCCCAAGCATATGTTTATTTAAAGTATGAAATACAACACTCTTGCATAATTTGTGACTAATTGTTGCCTCTTAAGCGAAGGTTTCTTGAAAGTCAAATTGTTATTATAGCGAATTCTGACGTTGTATCCAGTGTCCGTATAAAGAGGGTCATCTGTTTATGCTATGAAGGTATTTTTTCGAAATTTTTTTTATATAAATATCCAGATATGTTGAGGAAAGTATGGAAGATGAGAAGGAAGATAGCTATGGTATGGATGATAAACCACCAATGGTGAATGGCATGGCAGTACCAATCAGGGAGGCTCCGGCGAAGTCTGCTAGACCGGGCAAGAGACAACAACCCATGGAGAGTGAAGAATACGAAGTAAATGGTATCACAAATAGTGCTGATGGCCTGATGAATGTAAGTTAATGCATGAATTACCAGTAACAGTCAAAACCTCACATCTTTCCATTTGTTAATAGAATAGGCCAAGACCAGTATGTCAAGGGTTGAGCGCAAGACTGGCGTAAGTCAGATGGTTGTTTTTTCCCAAACCTGATCTCCTCACCATGAAGGCGTTATGAAGATTACAACATTTCTTTCTGTAAAAAATGAAAATTTAGATGCCATTGCTCGTATGAGCAATGGCACCTAAATTTGCATTGTTTACAAAGGGGTCCAAGTTGCCCGTAAACAAGGGTTTCAAAAATATGTTTGAGTTACTATAGTCTTGCGCTCAACCCTCGATGTGTACTACCAGTGCAGATGTACTCTGCTCTTACTGTTCAATTTTTTTTTTTTTTTTTTTTTGTTGTTTTTGTATGGTTCAGTGATTGTTCTGCTAACAGCATAGCTCTAGATAAAGGAAGAATATACAGTGAAGCGTTTTTCTTATTTCTCCATGAAAATGAGTTGTGGGTACTCATTGAAACCACCTCAATGGGGGTGGTTTCATTTGAGTAGCCACAACAGAATTTTTAATGGAGAATTGGTTGGTTGGTCTGGAATTTAAAGAACTAGTCAGCATTATTAAAGTCATGTCAAGCCGGTCAGGTTACCGAGCAACACTTTTCCTGGGCAGGCTGAGTCTTAGTCCTCTAAGCAGTTAAACAGTACTTCTGCACATTTTTTCACCAAAAGTTTTACGGAGAAAAATGAAAACTAGATTTTTTTAGTTTAATATCTGGGGTTTTTATCAGAGCTATGAAACAGCAGATGGAGTAGATGTATAGGATGATCTTGAGCATTCCCATTTTCATATTGGATTAGGCAGGCTTTAGCAAGGCATAGCTTACATGTAGTGTGATCAGCTTGCTGTTACATGTATTTTACTAACATCTGAATTGAAGAGTTTGAATGAAAATTTTGTAGCTTCGTTTAGAGTTGAATCAGTGTGGACAGTCACATGATGTGCATGAATAAAATTTAAATCAGTTTGCTTACATGTGGCAGGTAATTTGAATAAAAGTCAGAACCCAGTTGTTCAAAGCTAACAATGTCGTTAGTTAACGATTCGTTAAAATTTACATTGAGTGATACGCAAATATGCTGAAAATTTTTTGCTGAAAAAATGTGAGTAGCTTTTGCAGTGCAAAAGCTACTCACATTTTTTCAGCAAAAAATATCAGAATATTGTATATTGAATCCGCTAAAACAGTTAACGAAATGACCCTTAACAAGCTCGTTAAGCTAACGATGCTTTTAACAACTGGGCCCAGAACTGGAACTTATTTGAGGTGTCCCATGAAAATGATCCTGCCCTGTAGGGCATGAAGACAGCAAAAGTCTAGATCAGCCTGAATATCTGAGCAATCTTATTAGGGTCTTTGCTTTCAGAATCATCTGATGCAGTGAAAAACACCAAAGGCATGCTTTTGCTGTTCACTATATAATTTCATAGGATAGGGTGATAAATTTGAAGATTTGAACATGTATTAGTATTGCAATTCTGCAGCACGTTTTAGTGCAAAAACATATTGTTTTTAAAAAAATATTTTTTTTGCACTGAAGTGTGTTGTAGAATATAATATATTGAATACCCCCTCAAACCTTTACTACTTTCTTGGCAGATTCAGCAGATGACAAATTGATTATAATTTTCTTGTTTTTTTGTTTTTTTTTTTGTTTTTTTTTTCCAGTAAATAGGCTTTGACATTTCATGCAAATTGTCTCCCTAGGAGACAATTTGCACGAAATGTTAAAGCCTATTTTCTGGAATAAGAAAAAATATTTCAAAATGTCATCTGCTGAAATATTTACCCAGGGTGCTAAGCCTTAATATAAGTAGCTTTGATACCATGTGATAAGGAGCTTTAAAGATTCTAGAGTGCCTAAACATTATTTCATAACGAGTAAAACCAAAAATCTTTCAAGATTGCAGATATGCACTATTGTCCAGATCTTTGTTGAGAAAACATATTAAAATGCCCTCTACAGGTGGCACAGTTACATTTTAAAAAGTGATTACATTAATGGAAGATGTTCCACGTGTTGAAGAGAGTGTGTTAGTGGTTACATCTCTTCAATAGTCCAGCGAACAGAATATTTTATTTACTAAGAGGAATTGTATTTATCAAAGGTAAAATCCATTTGTAGCTATATGGTTTATTCATAACAAATCATGTGATTGTCCCATTATCATTGCTTTATAAAACTGACCCCTGAAATGATATGCTACAAGTACAGGGTGTAAAGAAAGTTTGTAGACGTCACCTTTTATCTCCTAAATATTGGCATACATTAACTCCTTATCATATTTCTCTTAAAATTTTATCAAGTCCATTTGACAGCCTTTTCATGTGTTTGGAATATAACGGTATGGATGAGTGGCAAACATAGACCCTGATTAGAAGTCACATTCTTTTGTATCTGATCAGTGTCTACACTGTTTGCTCAGACCTATCTGTCCTAATACTAAAGGTAATCGATACAGTTCTTAAAGGCTCCCTATTCCTCAAAAATTGACAATTTATTATCCAAGAAATGTTTAATGAATTGACATAATATGGTATTAATACAATCATAAAAAGATCGGCAACATTCTTTCGTGGAGATTGATCATGAAATATTTTCTACGGTCATTCTCTCCCTTCCGCTGATTCAAGAAGGGCAGTTATCAGTTTCTGGCTAAAGTATGTGCACAATACTGGTTAACCGCTTAGAAGACTAAGCCTGTCCCGTAAATGTGTGGTTAGGTAAACTGACCACGCTCGACATGACCCCACTGGGTTGACTGGGCCGTAAAACCTCAACACAAACAAAATTTCAGTTACTCGTTGTTGAAATGAAATGATTTTTAAACATATGTCTGAATTAATGTTGCCAACATAAGTTCAGAGATATGATTAAAAATCATTTCATTTTTGATCCAGTTCAAAAACGAGAGACTAATTGAAATTTTACAGGCTGTCAGATGCCACATTTTATGATTGTATTAATTCTATTTATCGATTCATTAAAACTTTCTTGGATAGAAATGCCTATTTTTGAGGAATATAGTGCCTTTTAGCATTGTAGTAAACTAATTTGTTTTTTAAGCATCATACATTAGAAATGTACCATCATCTAAGATCTACTGCTTATATTTGATAATTGAAACCCAAAACTCCTCTTCACTGTGTAAATAGGGCAGATGGAAATAGATGAAATTATAAAAGATAAAAAGAATATATGAAATTGGTGTGTCATGCTTGTATTTAAATACACAGGTTTAGTGTTTAAGAATTTAAGAAAACTGTTCACTATTTTCCCTACGATATATAACTAGTAAAATTTAAGAACTACAGTCGACTCTCGTTATCTTGACTTCGCTTATCTCAGATAACCTCTTATCTCGTAGTGAAATTTTGGTCCCTGTTTTAACATGGAAATCTAACAACAGGTAACAAAATTTTGTGGAAAAGAGGAGAAATTTTCCTAAGAAGCAATCTTCTTTTTTCCACAATATTTTCAGTATATATCTAATTTTAGGTGTCAAATTACATATTCATTTGTAAATTGTGGTTGTTTGATTTATTTTTTCCTCAGTTCTGCAAATCTGATATGTAGAGGTACAGATATCTTGAAGTATTTCAGAGAGTCCCTTAACTTGAGATAGCGAGACTTGACTGTAATAATTTCAGGGAAACAGTGGCAGAAAATTAATCCCAGAAAAATATATCTGTTTATCCCTTATTGAATTTGAAGCTTACATTTCACTTTAGGAATGAGAATATTTGTATTGTGTATGAACTTTTCTTACACCCTGTTTATCAGCTTTATTAATTAAAAAGCTTTACCGTATTTACCCTAAGTATTCGGACACCTCAACTCCTTACCATATATGTTCTAAAATTTGAACCAGTACAATTCACTACCCGATGTTGTGTCTAAAAATTGCTGGATGAGTGGCAAACAGTGTAGACCCAGATGAGACGCCGCGTTCTGCGGCGTCTCATCTGGGTTCAAACTGTTTGCTCAGGCCTGTCTGTCCGAATACATATGGTAAATACGGTAATTGCTGTTTTTTTTTCCAGTGTGTATGTGTGCTTAAACCTTTGAACAAGGATACTTTTCCCAGAAAGTTAGAGTTGATATTTCAAGGAAGTCATTCTCTTGATGTTTATCATTTTTAGATGATTCAAATGTAATGTTACAAAAGTCAAAAAAAGAAAAATATATATATCCTGATATAAATGCAAGAAATGTACTGATGACATGAGCCCAGTGAAGACTCTTACTGTCATGTGCATCTGCACAGTCTGACCAAAGCCTAAGCTGTTCAATTAAAGAAAGTCTTGATTCCTTGGCTATCCACTGCTTGTATGTACAGACTGTTCAGATTTGACAGAAAGTTTCTTTTTGCTTGATTTACCACTGTAACAGTCTTATAATATTGTCTACTGCTGATATAACTGATGCATTAAAGGTTAATTTTCAACATATAATATTAACACAGCAGGCAGGGGCAATACCATGTGCGACTTGACCAACTTGTCCCATTTCCATGAGGACAAATTAAAAATTTCAATTTACTTATCCTGGGACAAGGACTTCATAGCACTAGCTAAGAAGAGTATCCAGATTATGAGATATATGTTTTTCTTATTTCTCAAAGAAAATATATGTTGTGGTACTCATTAGAAGAGCCTAACAAAGGCGCTTCTAATAAGTACCAAAACATTTTTTTTTTTTTTTTTTTTTTTTTCAAGAAATAAAAAAATGTCAATTTTGGGGCAAGTAAATCTTGGTTCCACAAGTGGATTTTGACCATTTTGTTTGTCCATGGACAAGTAAAAAAATTTGATAGTCACAACCCTGAACCTCAGCATTACTACAGTAATGTGATCTGATGCTCTGTATCTCATCTCATGGATATCCCCAGATATCTTGATCATGCTTAATACCAGCATCTCATGTGATCCTGTAAAAGCATGTGCCCAGTTGTTCAAAGCTAACGACGTCTTTAGTTAACGATTCGATAAAATTTAAATCGAGTGATACGCAAATGTGCTGAAATTTTTTGCTGAAAAAATGTGAGTGGCTTTTGCAGTGCAAAAGCTACTTACATTTTTTCAGCAAAAAATATCAGAATATTGTATATTGAATCCACTAAAACAGTTAACGAAATGACCCTTAACGAGCTCGTTAAGCTAATGACCCTTTGAACAACTGGGCCCAGATCATATTACTATTGCAATAATGTCTATTTATTTTGCTGAGACAGTTGCACTGAGCATCAACTATATGTAAGTACACTTATGCATTCCATTGTTATTTCTAGATTTCGCTTAGCACTCTGTGTAAATTTTCAGTAGATGAATATTAAAATGTTTTTCTTAGTTTTCCTAGAAAACAGGTTTTGACATTTCATGCAAATTAATTTGCATGAAATTTTAAATCCTGTTTCCTGAGTAAAATAAGAAAAATGTCGTATTTAAAATATTCTATTTGCTTAATTAGCCCAGAGAGTGGTAAAAGTTAGTACCACTATCAAAAAGAAAACTTTCAAAATACATGGAATGCAACAACATCATCTTCATTGGAATAATGTCTTTGTACCCTCAGGACAGCACAATTAATGAAGACGAAGAAATAGGGCCATTAATACCTCCACCTCAAGGATTTAGAGGACCTTCAGCACGGCCCAGCCATGGCAGACCCCTTTCTCAGTCAGTACCTCAAGTAAGTAATGTTTCTGCATGTAAACTGAAGTATTTTTATTGGTTTAAACCTTACATGAGCTGTTTCAAATGAAAAGATATCTTTAACCCATTATAGACTGAATAGACTCTCCCACACTGTATATTGGAAGAGTCCAATTTCAATTTTGGGTACATCTGGCTATGAGATTTAGTTATTCCTAGAGAAAAATTACTAAACTTTACAAACAGAGGAGACATTAATCAGATGCCACATTCTATGATGTCTGATCTGGGTCTGCACTGTTTGCCAGCTGCCCTTTTAAGGGTCTCCCAACTGCAGTGGGTTAAACATATTGTACCAAGTAAGCATAGTTAGAAACAAGGCACTCTTTTCAAATGAAAATTTATGATATTTTTCTTATTTCTCCATAAAAACATATATTGTGGGCACTCATTAGAAGTGCCTTGCCAAGGTGCTTCTAATGAGTACCCACAACATATATTTTCATGGAGAAATAAGAAAAATATCTGGCCCAGTTGTTCAAAGCATCATTAGCTTAACAAGCTTGTTAAGGGTCATTTCTTTAACTATTTTAGCGGATTCAATATACAATATTCTGATATTTTTTGCTGAAAAAATGTGAGTAGCTTTTGCAGTGCAAAAGCTACTCACATTTTTTCAGCAAAAAATTTCAGTATATTTGCGTATCACTCGATGTAAATTTTAACGAATTGTTAGCTAACGATGTCGTTAGCTTTGAACAACTGGGCCCTGGATAGCCCTCTTATCTGGAGCTGTTGTAACTGGAGTATTCAAAAGATACTTCATGTTATTTTTGCACTGAAATGTACATTGAATGGAGCACTTAGAAGATATTTGTTGCTACTTGTTTTATATATAGAAGATCTTACATTAGTGTTCATTTTGTATGATATTTATAAATAACTTCATTCAAGGAAAACATCAGGAAAACAAATTCCTTGTTTTCCTAGGCTTAGTTGTTCAACACTAACAATGTCATTAGTTACCCTGTTGTTAAAACTTTGATCATTAAATATGGCATATAGCCTAATATTTTTGCTGAAAAAAAATTGCAAAAGCTACTCACATTTTTTCAGCAAAAATATCTGTGAATTAGATATTGTACTTATTAGAACAGTAAATATTCTGACCACTAATGAGCTATTTAAGCAAACAATGCTTTGAACAACTGGGCCCTGGTGTTTTCCCTGGTGTATGTGTATCTTTTGCAAACCTTGGTGAATAAGGATATGACCGTTCATAATGCCATAAATGCATGGCAGAAACTAAAATTCTGAAACTGTAAAGACCTGCAAATATATTTTGTTCAAGTATCATAAAATATAGATGTTTATGTCATAGATATAAGGCATATACAATTATCTGATAGGTTAAGTTCTCAAAAACTGTAAAATAATGCTATGAAATTAAATTTGAATGATTGACTGGCATTTTTGAACTGGAAGCCATCAGCAAAAATAGTGCAAACATTTACAGCTACTACTTTTCCTTTTTAACAATTTCCATATTTTATTAAAGTACATGTTACCAAAGTTTGAATTTTCAAGGTTGTTTTGTAGCTTGAAGCCTTCATTGCAAAAAATTATGTATCCATTTACAGGTACTGTTGTACTTTTTCAACAGTTGCTAGACATGTACTTACATTAAAATATGTGTTACCAAACCCAATGATTTTTCAAAGTTTTTATTTTGTCAAATTCCTTGTTTTCCTGGGCCCAGTTGTTCAAAGCTAACGATGTCGTTAGTTAACGGTTCGTTAAAATTCACATCGAGCGATACGCAAATATGTTGAAATTTTTTGCTGAAAACATGTGAGTAGCTTTTGCAGTGCAAAAGCTACTCACATTTTTCAGCAAAAAATATCAGCATATTATATATTGAATCTGCTAAAACAGTTAACGAAATGATCCTTAATGAGCTCGTTAAGCTTACGATGCTTTGAACAACTGGGCCTTAGTGTTTCCCTTTAATTGTGATGTGTCTCTAATTGTTAGGAAGAAGACTCCACATCTAAATAATTGTGTAAGTTGTGTGTATTGTTAGCATGGAACATTTGTATATTGATCAAATTATTCTTCACAAAACCAAACACCATCAATATACATAAACTTCATCTCAAATCTATGTTTTCTGTTCTGTGTGATAAGGAAAGATTTGTCAGTGTTGTGTTGGTTCTCAAAGCATGATCAAAATAACCAGCTTATCACATCAATTATAAGGTGTGTCTGTGAAATATAAAGTTTGTGGCCTTGGTTCCATAAACATAGCTCCAGAAAATATTTTTTCTCGTTTCTTCATGAAAACATATTGGGGGTACTCATTATAAGTACCAACACAAGGTGCTTCTAATGAGTACTAACAACATATTTTTATGGAAAAGTATTAATTTATTTGGTTAAAAAAAATCTAATCTAGAGCTATCTATAATGCAAATTTTATTGAAAAAAAAAGACAGTTATTCTACTGCTAATAATTTGTCAAAAAGTCCATTATGTGACATATCATTGAATGTGATACTTTGTTGAATACAACAACTGGCCAGGAAAATAAATAGGTAACAAAGTGTGACAGATGACCCATCTAGGATAGTAAAAAAAACAACAACAAAAAAAAACAACAACAACAAAAAACAAACACTATAAACTGTTTCTTTGTGATTAAATCACTTTCTGTTCTGTTCTATTTTCATGCTAATTGCTATTCGAGCACTCATTTCTAAAAATAGTCACGCATGGATGCTGATAGGCATTAAGATGTTTTGTTATAATCCGCCACACAATAATGGCAGGGTATTATGGTATCATGTTGGTTGTCTGTGTGTCCATCCCTCCATCTGTCATACGTCTCTCCATCTGCATTTTCCCTCATGGACAGTAACTTTAGTAAATGTCAGTGGATTTTCACCAAATATGATATGCATTGATATTGTGGAGATCTAGCTTGGGATTGCAAATGGGCTAATTTTGTCCATTTTTGACAGAGTTATCTGCCTGCGACACATCCTTATTTTCATTTCTGGATAAAAACTCTAGTAAATGTCATTGGATTTTCACCAAACTTAGTATGTGCATTGATATTGTGGTGATCTTGTTTGGGATTGCTGATGGGCAAATTTCGTTAATTTTTGACAGTGTTATCGGCCTGCAACATGTACCTATTTTCATTTCCGGATAATAGCAAATATATATAAACAGATTTTCACCAAATTTGATATTTGCATTAATATTGTAGAGGTCTCTTTTGGGATTGCTAATGGACAAATTTCATCCATTTTTGACAGTTATCTGCCCGAAACACAGCTGTATTTTAGTTTCAGGACAATAACTTGAGTAAATCTCAGTGTGTTTTCACCAAATTTGATATGTACTTTGGTATTGAATTTGTAGAAATCTGGTTTGGTATTGCTCATTGGCAAATTTCGTCAATTTTTGACATAGTTGTCTGCCTGCGACACATCCATATTTTCATTTCTGGATAAAAACTTTAGTAAATGTCAGTGGATTTTCACCAAACTTGGTATGTGCATTGAAATTGTGGAGTTCTGGTTAAGGATTGCTGATAGGCAAATTTCGTTAATTTTTGACAGCATTATCGGCACGTGACACGTCCGCATTTTCATTTCCAGACAACAACTTTTGTAAATATAAATGGATTTTCACCAAACTAGGTATGTGCATTAATATTGTAGAGATCTCTGTTGGGGGATTGCTAATGGACAAATTTCATCAATTGTTTAGTTATTTACCCACAACATATCTGTATTTTAGTTTCAGGACAATAACTTGAGTAAATCTCAGTGGGTTTTCACCAAATTTGATATTGTAGAGATCTGGTTTGGTATTGCTCATTGGCAAATTGTGTCAATTTTTGACAGAGTTATCTGCCCACAGCATGATAATGCAGGGTATTATTGTTTCACATTTTTATTGAGATTATTTTCAATTTTCGATATCTAGAAATTTTTTGACAAAATTTCAACCAACTGTCTGAGTCGAAAAAATGTATTCAAAGAAGTGTCATATTTGACAAATTGTCCTTTTCAATGAACTGTCATATTAAATGAAATGATGTTTGACAAAATGTTGTGGAGGCAAATTTTACATTGGAAACTCATAGTGATATGTATACAGATAAATAAACTTCTGGTGGATGGGGGCTTTTAATATTGCTTAAATGGGATGTTGCGGAGCTTTGCAAAATCCATTCATGTTTCTTGTGCTTTCAAAGATACATGTATGACTGGATGTACGGTAAATGTTCTGAAATTTATGTTCTGAAATTTTGTCCATCAAAATGTCCGACAAAATGGCATATGTATACAGTGTAGACTCAGATCAGACTGCAGCATAAAAAGCAGAATTTGGACCAAAAAGTATGCAGTTAAGTGTTCGAAATTTTATGACACTTACCGCATAGTTTTATATTGTTCATGAATGTTTACTCTTGCTTACTTACCTCAGGAATGCCTTACACTTTAAACATAAGAAAGTAAGAGTAGAATACATGTCACAAGTTTGAATTCTGATTATGAAAAGTCATCTGTAGTTCCAGAGTAGGCACTTTTTCTGCTGAAAAGTACTGGATATATTTCTTTTTTTCTCCATGAAAAAATATGATGTGGGTACTCATTAGAAGTGCCTCATATGTTTTTGTGTAGAAATTAGAATATCTATGTGAATTTCTTACCTGGAGCTATAGATTAAAAAAAAAAAAACGCAGTGTTACTGTAGCATGTCCAAAGGTAGTTACGAGTATGTGATACAGTGTTTGCATGAGACCTGAAAAATCCTATTGTGTGTAAACAGGTTTAGAAATGTTTGATTTATATGAAGCTAAATCTAAGAATTTGAAAATCTATTTATAGCCTGTTGGAGAAAAACTTTGTGAAATCTAATGATTTCCATTTTTGTAAATACCATATTTATAAATATATATTTGGATAGAGGGCCTTGAGCAAAGGGTACTGACTAACAGTTTAGATCTAGTCAGACCACCCTTAAGAAGCAATTTGATTCTGGTCTCAACTGTGTCCATTAGACAGTACTTTTTAGACAAATTATCGGCCAGTCCAAAGGGCTTTTTAAAGTTTTAGGGTATGTATGGTATGAAGTAAAGGTGTCTGAATAATTGAATATGGTAGCAAATATTCCAGCCAGCCTGCACATCCACATTCCATGTTCATTCTGAAAGGTTGTTATATGTTTTTGTGAAGAAATAAGAAACATACTATACAGATATCTCCTCTTATCTGGAGTTATGCTACATCTGACTAAATTTTGACAAGCTCATGTTGATTTGTCTAATTACTGCTGAATAAATGGCAAACAGTGTAAACTTTGATCAGATATTGCATTATATAGCAGTTAATCTGGGTTTTGCATTGTTTGCTTGGGTCTGATTGGTCAAATACTTTGGGTAAATATTGTATTTTTAAATATGGTCAGGATTTTGAGCATTCTTTATAAGCATATTCTACAAAATCCCTTTATTGTGATCAGCAAATATTGGTGACCCATACTAGACTGCATTGATAAGCACAGTGTATGGATATTTGTTGTTTACATGGGGGAAAATTGTTGACTGTACTGAGGAAAAGGTTGAAAGATACTGAGAAAATTTATATGACAAGAATTTGGCAGACAAGACAAAGACGTATGCCAGGATTCAGTCATCTTAAAATAAATTTAAAGCCTAAAATTTGGACAACAAAGACCTAGACAAGTCTGGAACTCAACACAGAAGAAATACCTGTCATTTTTACATTCTTCAAAGTCAGGGCCCAGTTGTTCAAAGCTTACGACATCGTTAGTTAACGATTCGTTAAAATTTACATCGAGTGATACGCAAATATGCTGAAATTTTTTGCTGAAAAAATGTGAGTAGCTTTTGCACTGCAAAAGCTACTCACATTTTTTCAGCAAAAAATATCAGAATATTGTGTATTGAATTCGCTAAAACAGTTAACGAAATGACCCTTAACGAGCTCGTTAAGCTAACGAAGCTTTGAACAACTGGGCCCTGTATTTTATGTCTGATGAAGAGCAAAACGACACCGAATAGTTACAAACTGGATCACTTTTTATATCCTGCCACATGAGAGTGGTGGTGATATGTTTTTTTTAGCTCACCTGAGCTATGCTCAGGATGAGCTATTGTGATCACTTTTCGTCCGTCTTCTGTCCGTCCGTCGATTAACATTTTCAAACGACTTCTCTTCTGAAGCCGCTGAGCCAATTTTGCTCAAATTTCATACGTAGCCTCCTTAGGTTGAGGGAACGAAAGATTGCTAAAAAGATTGTGGTCCATTGACTAAGATGGCCGCCATGCCCTATATGGTAAAATCCTTTAAAGATCTTCTTCTCCAGAACCGAGGAAGCCTTGGGGCTGAAACTTCGCACAAATTATCGGGGACGAGAGGTCTACCAAAGTTGCTGAAATTATTGTTGTACATTGACCTTTTTACAGCAAGGTCAAGTTTGCTTCCTTGCTGGACAAGCACTCTTATAAAATTAAGTGGGGTTACCCAACCTCTTGGCTAGAGATAGGGGTATGATAAGGAAGTGGGGTTTTGAGGCTTCCCGCTGATAACATGTGGTTTTTATTCTTTTCATCGAGTTCTTGCTCTGCAACATGCTGTGGTGTTCAGCTGCCTGGTCATTAACTTGTAATCAGATACCTCTCCTTTCTGCCGGGACATCACATCAGGTATTTTAGTCTTCTTTTTTCACATTTAAAGTCATTTTGAATGTTACATATAGAAAGAGGGGAAAAAGTTAATAGACTTTTGTGTTTTAATCGTCGAAATTGGTCAAGAAATAAAGTTTTGCACAGTTGATATAGGTAATAAAAGATGCAGTATTGGTTTCCTTGCTGCAGGAGTTAATTAGTTGTGTTACATAAGATATGCATAATGATAAGATAAGAAAACATGGTTTACAGTTTTAAGAGGCTAGTCTATCATGCCTATGCATTTTTATGGGCACCATACATTTGTATGGGAAAAATGTTGAGAATTTCAAATGACTTCTCCTCTGAAGTCTCTGGGCCAATGTTGCTCAAATTTCATGTGGAGCCTCCTTAGGTTGGGGGAACGAATGATTGCTAAAATGGACGCAGTCCATTGACCAAGATTGGCCACCATGCCCATATATGTTAAAAACCTTTAAAAGTCTTCTTCTCCAGAACAGAGGATGCCTTGGGGCTGAATCTTTGCACAAATCATCTGGAACGGGAGGGCTACCAAAGTTGCTAAAAATGATGGTCATACATTGACCTTTGACCTTTTTACGGCGAGGTCAAGTTTGCTTCCCTGTGCATTTGTATGGGCAGCATACATTGGTACGGAAAAAATATTGAGAATATCAAACAACTTTTTCCTCTGAAGCCTCTGGGCCAATGTTAAAATTTTATGTGGAGCCTCCTTAGGTTGGGGGAACGAAAGATTGCTGAAATGGTCACGGTCCTTTGACCAAGATTGCTTCCATGCCCATATATGGTAAAAACCTTTAAAAATCTTCTTCTCCAGAACCAAAAAAGCCTTGGTGCCTTATCTTTGCACAAATCCTCGGGGACGGGCGATCTACCAAAATTGCTAAAATGATGGTCCTACGTTGACATTTTTTATGGCAAGGTCAAATTTGCTTCCCCATGCATTTGTATGGCCCCTATACATTTATGTGGGAAAAATATTGAGAATTCATATTTTGGACATCTTTTATAATCCAGTTGAATCAAAACTTGATAATGAGCATTAGGGCACTTATGAGACACAAAATAGTTAAATGAGCTTATAGAAAATCCGAGATGGCCTACACAGCTGCCATCTTAAAAATCAATTTTCGACATCTGTTCTCAAACTTTAGATCGCTTTGGGCTGAAACTTGCTCTTTAGCAACAGGATGACTTCTGGATTGAAACAAGCTAAAATTGTGTCGATCAAAAATCCAAGTTGGCTGCAATGGTTCTGCTCCATTGAACAAGATGGTGACCAGAGCTAAAAAATAGAAAATCTTCTAACAACATCTTGTCCTTTGCCAAAGGCCTGATTTCAAAATATTTGCACAGAAGTGTTCCACCAATGGCCCTCAACCAAACTTACTAAAATGGCTCTGCTTGTCTGAACATTGAACATCTCCTCCTTGGCCAGTGGCCTTGGCCAGTGGCTGAACAAAATGCTGGCCAGAACTAAAAATAGAAAAACCTTTAAAAGACATCTCCTTTGCAGCCAGTGTTCTGATTTCAAAGTAATTTCACAGAAGTGTTCCTCTTACGGCCCTTTACCAAAATTGCTAAAAAAGTTCTGCTTGGCTGAAAAAAAATGGTCACCAGAGCTAAAAATAGAAAAAAACCTTTAAACATCTCCTCCTTGGCCAGTGGCCTGATTTCAAAATGATTTCACAGAAATGTTCCTCTTATCCCCCTTTACCAAAATTGCCAAAATGGTTCTGCTCTGCTGAACAAAATGATCACCAGAGCTAAAAATAAAAAAAACCTTTAATCGACATCTCCAAGGCCAGTGGCAAGCTTTCAAAATAATTTCACATCAATGTTCCTCTTATGCCCCTTTGCCAAAATTGCTAAAATGGTTCTGCTCTGCTGAACAAAATGGTGTCATGGTTGTCAGAGCTAAAAAAAAAAAAAAAAAAAAAAAAACCTTTAAAGGACAGGATAAGGAGATGAACCAAATAACTTCTGAAAAATATCTGAACTTTTTTTCACTTATGGCATTTTGAAAATTTCAGCATTTTATTCTTGTAAGCAAGATATCTCAAAAACTGTTTAAGCCATTGCCTTGTTATAAGTTTCAATATTTGACAGTATTGGAAAAATGTTGCATGCCATCTGCATATCTGCCATCTACTGTGGCGTTTTCACTCAGGTGAACAAGTTGTGGCCTGTGGGCCTCTTGTTTTTTATGCTTGACATCTCATGTGTCCACCAGTCTGTCTGCCATATGTACATCTGTATTTATGTTGGTTTTTATCCCCTGACCGATAGGTTCCAGGGATAGCAGTCGCCCTTGCGTCTGTCTGTCCATCCATCTGTAGATGAAACCTTGTGTGGCCCATAACTCCTATACCCTTTGAGTTATTTTCATGAAACTTTGTCAGGTTTAGAGGGCATTGGGTAGGAGTGCCGCGTGCAGGAATGACAACTCTAATTGACTTGTTCAGGAGTTATCTCCCGTAGTCTCCCAAAATTGTAAAATTTTGTGCGGACCATAACTCTGAAACTCTTTAAGATATTTTCATGGTACTTCACCAATATGTAGAGGACATTGAATAGGCATGTCGCGTACAAGAAAGACAACTCCAACTGACTCCGTTTTGGAGTTACCTCCCATAGTTGTTAAATCTTGTGCGGCCCATAACTCTAAAACCCTTTAAGGTATTTTCATGAGCATTAGGTAGAGGACATTAAGTAGGCTTGTCGCATACGAAAAGACAACTCTAACTGACTGCATTCTTGAGTTATCTCTCATAGTTATAAAATCTTGTGCAGGCCATAACTCAATAACCGTTTGAGATATTTTCATGATACTTGATCAAATTGTAGAGGACATTGAGTAGGTGATTCACATACAAGAACAACAATTCTAGCTGACTCCGTTTTTGGGAGTTATCTCCCATAGTTGTTAAATCTTGTGCGGCCCATAACTCTGAAACCCTATAAGTTATTTTAATGATACTTCACCAATAGGTAGAGGACATTGAGTACGAGTGTTACGTACAAGAATGACAACTCTAACTGACTGTGTTCTGGAGTTATCTCCCATAGTTATGAAATCTTGTGCAGGCCATAACTCAATAACCCTTTGAGATATTATCATGATACTTGTTCGTTGTAGAGGACATTGAGTAGGTGTGTCGCATACAAGAACAACAACTCTAACTGACTCAGTTCTGGAGTTATCTCCAATAGTTGTTAAATCTTGTGCAGGCCGTAACTCTTAAACCTTTTGAGATATTTTTATGATACTTCATCAAGTTGTAGAGGACATTGAGTAGGCATGTCATGTACACAAAAGACAAGTCTGACTCCATTTTTGAGTTATCTCCCGTAGTTGTTAAATTTGCTGACGGTCATAACTTCTCTACCAGTTGAGATTTTTTGGTGATAATTAATAGGGATGCTTAGAACATTAAGAAGGAGAGTTGCATTTAAAAATTGTAACTGGGTTACTCATTACTCCATTTATTTTCAATTATCTGCCCTAGTGGTAAAATCTTGTGCAGGCCATAACTCTAACCAGTGGAGACATTTTAATGATAGTTAGTAGAGATGCTAAGAACATAAACTAGGTGTGTCACAGTATGTAAGGACAACTCTGACCTACGGAGTGTTGGAGTTATCTCCCTTACTTATACTGCGGATGCGGATTTATCAGCAATGCATGCAGCAGGCTTTATTTTTCTCATTATTTTTGGAGTTTTTGTTGAAAATCACTTATTAGCAAACACAAAAATGAGTTTCTCAGACTAACGATTGAAGAGTTACAGGCCTTGCAGGCAAAGGACCTTATATTTCTCCTTTTTTTTGGATTCTTTGTTGAATATCACTTACTAGCGAACACAAAATCCAGTTTCTACGACTTACAGTTTGAGAGTTATAATCTTTGCAGGCAACAGGCCTTATTTTTCTCATTATTTTCGGATTCTTTGTTGAAAATCACTTACTAGCAAACAAAAAATCCAGTTTCCATGACTTACGGTTTGAGATTTATAATCATTGCAGGCAATGGGCTTTAGTTTTCTCATTATTTTCAGTTTCTTTGTTGAAAAACACAAAATCCAGTTTCCACAACTTATGGTTTTAGAGTTCTATGTCTGATTCACAGTTGTGGAGTTATCACCCACTGCAGGGTTAAACAAGTGTATCCCTTGATAAAATTACATCTCTGATGCCCTAGATTGAAAAAAGACAGCCATTTGCGGTACGATCGAGGGATTTGCCATCTCTTCTGATGGCTATTTTTATATCATTTCTTTGCAATTACTTCTGTTCTGTTTTCAGGATTCATTAAAATTTTTGTGTGCATTGATACTGAGAAGGTCTCATATGGGATTGTCAGTTGGCATTCTTTTTTATTATTTTAGAGATTTATATGACACCTGATGGTTGTAAAAAGGTTGGATTTAATGGTATAACACGTCTTTCATCAGATTCAAACAGAACTCATGTGAGATTTAATGACTATTAAATACTGGTTTAGTATAAAACCAGAATCTATTCTATTGATTTTTATAGGGTTATAGGGCCCCTAATAAATATTACGGTAAATATTCTAAAAATTCGAACACTAAAACGTCTGAAAAAATGACATATGCAAACAGTGTAGACCCTGATCAGACTGCTCCTGAAGGAGCAGTCTGATCAGGATCTACACTGTTTGCCATTCCACTAAATATTTAAAGAAACTGCTGCATAAAAAGCAAAATTTAAGCCAAAAGAGTATGGAATAAAGTGTTCGAAATTTTAGGAAATTTACCATAACAGCTGGTGCACTGCTCACACTCTCAAATACCAGCTTTAGCTGTACTCAGTTTTCAGAGTGACTTAAAATGAGCTTATTGATTTCATAGTTTTATTAGAATGAACCCTGTATTATGAGTATTGTTACTGAAATTTGTTTCAGACATAGGTATCCTGTGGTGGGGTGATTTGTTTCAGACACAGGTTTCTTGTGGTGGGGTGAAATGTGTTGCAGACCCAGATTTCTGTAGTGGGGTAAAATTTGTTACAGACAGGTTTCCAGTAGTGAAGTTTGTTTCAGACGAAGATTTTCTGTGTAGTGTGCAATTTGTATCAGAATAGGTTTCAGTGGTGGGGTGAAATTTGTTTCTAAGGTTTCTTATGATGGGGTGAAATTTGCTTCAGATAAGTTTCTTTTGTTGGGTGAAATTTGTTTCAGACATAGGCATTCTGTGGTGAGTTGAAATCTGTTTCAGATATAAGTTTTCAGTGTTGGGTTGAAATTTTTTTTGGACATAGGTGGGTTAAAATTTGTTTCAGACACGGGTTTCCTGTGGTGGTTGAAATTTGTTTCAGACATAGGTGGGGTGAAATTTATGCAGATATAGGTTTCTTATGAGGGATTGAAATTTGTTTCAGACACAGATTTTCTGTGGTGAGATATCATGCTGTACAGTGATTTTATTATGTCTAGGAAATTGTTGGTATTCCTACAGCATGCTTACTTCCATTTCAGCTTCATTACTAGGTCTCTTTCATCAGTCTTCTCTTTTAGATATAGACAAAATCAGCCATTAACATTCTAGTCATAAATTCACACTTCATCCAGTTCTTTCATTCTACATTTCTGTTTTTTGTTTGCAGTTCACTCCTCTTTCCAGCTAATCATCATCATGTATGTTAGTATATATGTATATTGACATGAAATCATTAGATAGTACAAACACCAACATATTTACGTAGTTTCTTGCATGTCACATCATTTTCACATCACTTTTCTTCATTTATATAATGATTTACATTTATATAATCATTTACATTTAGAACTCAGCAGAAGTGAGATTATCCAGTACCACATGTGCAAACAGTGTGGACCCAGATCAGACTGCTCCTTTAGGAGCAGTCTGATCTGGGTCCACACTGTTTGCTTGTAGAAAAAAAAAAAAAAAAAAAAAAATCATGCTTATGAGGAAAGCAGATGGTAGTTTTTGGGTTTTTTTATTCCAAAACATTGATATTTTTCTCATTTCTCCATAAAAATACATGTTTTGGGTACTCATTAGGAATGTTTCAGCAAGGCATTTTCAATGAGTACCCACAACATATATTTTCATGGAGAAATAAGAAAAAATTTTATCAAAATACCCCTCTTATCAGAAGCTATTGGAAAGATATGCTCTGCCTTTGAAGTTTTACCATATACAGTTGACTCTCGTTATCTCAAATTCCAACGGACTCACTGAAATACTTCGAGATATCCGTACCTCGACATTTCAAAATTGCAGAATTGAGGAAAAAAATAAATCAAACAACCACATTTAACAAATGTATATGTAATTGGACTCTTGAAATTCGAGATATATTGAAAATATTGTGGAAAAGAGGGGAAATTGCTCCTGCCCCTTTTGAGCAATTTCTCCTCCTTTCCACAATATTTTGTTATCTGTTCTTAGATTTTCATCTTTAGGCAGGGACCAGATTTTCACTTCGAGATAAGCAGTTATTCGAGATAAGCCAGGTCGAGATAACGAGAGTCAACTTTACTTCATACATTTCACAATTCAAAGACTAAGTAGACAGTGAAGGGAGCAAAATGTCAAAAACATCTATTGTCAGTTTTGTTGTCAGTGTACATATACTGAAAAAATCAGCCAGCATATTATTATAAGAGTTTCATTGTTTGTGTACTCAATAGTTGCACTTGATGGACAACAGCTTTGAAAATGTTGAAAATCCTGACCAGAACTTCCTGAATACATAGGAATAAGCCTGTTTGATTGTTTCTGTAAGAGTTTGGTATCTTTTTCAGGACAGTAGAAGTAACAGTGCAAGACTCAACAGTGGAAAGCCACCATTACCCAGAGGTCGCGGTAGTGCCTCCAGTTCCACGAGATACAAGAATCCATCCCCACCCCGTCGACCGTCCAGACCACCCACTGGCAGAACGGAATCACAACAGACTTAGACATAATACATTATCATATACATTGTTTTTTTTTTTTATTTTTTCATATCAAAGAGTGATCACAGTATAAAATCAATGACAGATTCTATGAGAAACTTATACATTCCAGAAAACCATTTTGCCTTCTATTTAAACTTATATGAAGTTTCTCCTTCGAAAAAGAAGAAAACAAAACGAGCTACAGCGACAAACAAAGGAGCTGATCAGTCTGCGCAGACTGATCTGCGCCTTTGTTGTTCGCATATGTACTAAAGCGAGTTTTCTCAGCGGTTCATATGAAGACTTGAACCATGGATCAAGCACAAGTCGCACTACTTTATGTTGATATCTCAATGGCGTACTAATATACACACATGGTCTACTTTTTTGTGTGGATTAATATAAAATTCAGTAGCAGTCAAAGCCACCGTCTCTAAAACCATGCGTCGCAACGAAGAATGACAGATAGAATCTGTCATTAAAAACTGTCTCATGAAGAGATACCATATCTCCAGATAAGAGAGGATATCAGGTAAATAATTTTTCTTATATCTGCACAAAAACATATGTTGTGGGTACTCATTAGAAGTGCCTCACCAAGGCACTTCTGATGAGTACCCACAACATATGTCTTTGTGCAGATATAAGAAAAATATTCATACTTTTTGGTTGAAAAAAGTGTCATAACTGAAGCTATGGATGAGACTCTAGGGTTGACAGGTCTATCAGGTCTCATGCACCTGATATGTGTCACATGCTGTTGCCTTTTGATGCTTTTGTTGGTAATGATCATGCATCAGACTGTCTTTAGTTCACACACAGTGCCTCTATTCTCTAAATATTTAGCAGCCCTGTGCTTATAAACATAATAGAAGAAAATTATGGAGTAGGGTATAATAAAACTGTTCAAAAAAAGGTCAAAAATATATATTTCTAAAATATTGGTCATTTCTACATGCAAGAGTTATTACCCTACTCCCGTTTCTGATATTATATTGGGAGATTCATAGGCTTAACTCCATATAAGATACTTTTTTCAACCAAAAAGTATCTATTTTTATGCCCCCAAATATAGGCCTAGATAAGAGTGAGTATCGGGTTAATATTTTTCTTATTTCTCCATGAAAACATAAGTTGTGGGTACTCATTAGAAGTGCCTCAGTGAGGCGCTTCTAATGAGTACTACAACATATGTTTTTGTGGAGAAATAAGAAAACTATCAATACTTTTGGATAGAAAAAAGCTCCTTAATTAGAGCTATGCCCAAATTTAAAGAAATTCATAATTAGAGGAGCATATTGCTATTAGGTTGTTCATCATCACACTTTTCTTTTGAGCAAGATATATTGATAACTATTTAAGATAGGGATTTAAAATTAGGTAAGCTTAATAGGGCTTGAGTAGATCGTCTGATAAACTTCTGAAAAAAAAATGGATTAATTTTGTCAGAGTTATGCCCCTTTCCAACTGCTGTGTGGAGAAAAAAGAAAAAAATATCTACTTTTCTGTTGAAAAAAGTGCTTGATGTAGAGTTATGTACTTATTAGAATTGCCTTATCAAGGCATCTGATAGGTACAAAAAACATACATCTTTCTGGTATGGAAAATGCTAGTTTTACCCACAGGAGTCCTTTTAGTCTTGTATGTCTTTAGTCTTTGCTTTGTAAATGATGTTTATGTTTCGTTTCGTTGTCAACATTTGTAAAGCAATTTTCTTGGACAACAATAATCATGTCACGTGATTTAGGCTTGGTGTTAAAGTCAGTTAATGCAAAGCTTTATCTTCAGAGGCAAATATGAAATAACAGGTTTTTATTTTCATCAGTATATGTTATTTTCACATGATTCTTATTCACTCCAAATATGGAGTCCTGGACCCAGTTGTTCAAAGCGTAGTTAGCTTAACAAGCTCGTTAAGGGTCATTTCGTTAACTGTTTCAGCAGATTCAATATACAATATTCTGATATTTTTTGCTTAAAAAATGTGAGTAGCTTTTGCACTGCAAAAGCTACTCACATTTTTTCAGCAAAAAATTTCAGCATATTTGTGTATCACTCAATTAAAATTTTAACAAATCGTTAACTAACAACATCGTTAGTTTTGAACAACTGGGCCCTGATTTTTAAAAGAAAATGGCTTTGAGACTTCTGTTTATAAAATAATAGTGAAAATGTGTGTCAGTAATTAGACTCAGTGCGGGGGACAAGGCTATAGCTATCTTCAGCTAGATATCTTTAACCCTTAACAGGCTAATCACAGCTGCAGCAGGCATTTTTTATTATCATTTTCAGAGTAAACAAGGCTTGACATTTCATGTGAGTCATCTGCCTAGTGGATGATTTACATGAAATGTCAGGCCTTATTTTTTCTCTGAAAACAAAAAAATATATATATATATATTTCAAAGTGCTGTCTGTTGCAATTGTGATTAGCACTTTAAAGGTTAATGTTTCTGTATTTTCCTCAGAAAACTGGCTTTAACAGTTTATTTTAAATGATCGAGAGGAAATTCTGACGTGTGTTTTTAAGAAAAAAATATTAATCTTTAACTCAGGAAACAGATCATTATGTCTAACCCAAATACACTACAACCTTTTTATAAAATGGTTCGTTACAACACGGTTTGGTATATAACATGGGTCAAAGATGGATCCCAAAAATGTATAGATTATATTGAATTATTATTGACCATAAATGGTTATTTATCAATATAATCTGTACATTTTTGTTTGGATATAACACAGTTGTTTAACTAACACAATTTATGCTATGGACCCCAACAATAGTATTATAAAGAGGTTGTGGTGTAGTGATGGCTCATGAAGATTATGGATAACCCAGTTCAGCCTGCCAAATTACGCAGTCTGTTCAGGACCTTGTCCTTCTATTGATTTAGTCTTCAGTATCCAGTTCTGCAACAGTGTGGACCCAGATCAGACTGCTCCTAAAGGAGCAGTCTGATCTGGGTCCACACTGTTTGCAACAATATCAGAAGCTATGATCATTTGTGGTGATTGCGCTGGTTGATATGGTTGGCTAATCAGAGCTGAAAAGATAATCGATTATCAGTCCTGCCATTGTGGTTGATAATCGATTAATAATCGTTGATTTGATCATAATTTTACCTATTTGAGCATGACCCTGTCATATGTTATACTTTATTGTATGTATTTTGTCAGACAGGCCAGAGCAAACAGTGTAGACCTAGATCAGATGCTGCAAACATGGTGTCTCATCAGGGTCTACACTGTTTGCCATTCACCCAGCTATTTTAGACACATCAGTGGGTAGTAAATTGGACATGTTCAAATTTTAGATAAAGTATGGTAAGGAGTTGAGGTGTTTGAATACTAAGGGAAAATACGGTAAATTAAAAAAACACAGAAATTGAATGATCGATTATTAGTAAATCTGTAATGATAGTAATTTTTATGGAATTTATCGATCAATAAATCTATTATCCGATTAATTGTGCCAGCCTTACTGGTCTGTCCCAATACTTAGGGAAAATATGGTAATAGTATATATAATTTGCCATGCCTAAGTTATTTTCCAATTAGGCTGAAAGTGGCAACTATATTATTATAAGTTAGATATTTTCTCGTTTAGAAATCCGTCCAGTTTATATTTCTAACCTTTGAATAGTTTTATTAGTAGATTTATATTAAGCTACCTAGATATTTAGTTCTTAGACATTCATTTTCCGTCCATAGCATTGTTGTCATTTTGATTAGGTTGCATAATTTTGTCATTTTGAACATTATTCAGCCGTCCATATTTTCTTTCAGAAATGTTTGGAAGTTATGAGGACTGGATATACTTGGTAAATTTTCTGCCATTGTTTATAAGGGAGACAACTTTTGTGACTTCCTGTTTGCTTTTCTGTACAGCAATCCCTTTCTGAGAACATGTCTACTCTAAAAGAAAAGAATTTGCTCCCAAGGGGAGCAAATTCTTTCCTTTTAGAGTTGACACTTTCAGAAGGGAGGCAAAAACAATTTTGACAGAGTTGCCTCCCCAGAAAGTGCATCAGTTCCTCTTAAAAGAATACCTTGTGATGAGCCAGTATAATACAGAAGGGCTGTGTAACATATGATAGGAAAAGAGGAGGGCTAGATCAAATCTAGCCAGGAAAGTGTGTGTTTAGTTTATGCAGCCTGCAGAGTTCAATTATTGAATCTCAGTTCAATATACACGTCTGTATGATACGGACAGAGAAAGCCTAGACTTAGTCTACCCAGGAAAGCATCTGTTCTCAGACTGCAGAGTTCAAGCATTGATTGTCTGATCAGTTTACACAACTGTATAGGTGTCCGGTATGATAAAACAATGAGAGCCTGGAACCAAGTGTATCAGGAAAGCATCTGTTCTATTTATACAGCCTGCAGAGTTCAAGTGTTGATTTCTTTATCAACAGACACATATGTACAGCCCGTCATGAACCTTCACATGGTCAGTTGATTTTAGAGTTTAGGGAAGAGGAAATGTTTTGATTGGCTTGCATGGATGCACAAACTGATCTGAGTTTTAGAAAATGAGCAGAGAGTGTCATCAGATTGTGCAGATGTCCAGTCAGGTCTAGGGCTTCACTGTCCATGTTGCATAAGGGCCATTTTCTCAAGTTTCCCTTTATATGGGAATATATAGCATTACGAAAACACGCATATTCAAATATATAGAAAATTTCATCTCCAAAAACCGAAATTTTTCAGGTAAAAAAACCCTATTTTTTCATATTTCTGCTCAAAACATAGATTGTGGGTACTCATTAGAACCACCTCAGGGAGGTGGTTCTAACGAGTACCCACAATCTATGTTTTTGAGCAGAAATAAGAAAAATAGTGTATACCCCTGTAAACCCCAGTTTTACTATATAAAAGTGGGGTTTAAGGAGGTAAAAATTATATAGGCATGTTTTCATGATGGTGACCAGACAGCATGATGAATTTTAGTAGAATATCACTCAATATCTTAATTGACAGTCAATCTATGTATAGTTTAGCCAGTTGCCATATGAGAGCAACTTGTAAAACTGCCTTCTCATGTAAATTACCTACACCTGTAGATATAACACTATATTTTTTAATGCAAAAATTTGACTATTCTGTTGTACACAAGACATTTTCTGCACAAGCTAAGTGTGTGATCATTCAACCCTTTTACTTCTGGGCCCAGTTGTTCAAAGCATTGTTAGCTTAAGGAGCTCGTTAAGGGTCATTTCGTTAACTGTTTTAGCGGATTCAATACACAATATTCTGATATTTTTTGCTGAAATAATGTGAGTAGCTTTTGCACTCACATTTTTTCGGCAAAAAAATTTAGCATATTTGCATATCACTCAATGTAAATTTTAACGAATTGTTAACTAATGATGTTGTTAGCTTTGAACAACTGGGCCCTGATTTTCTGAAACAGACTCTTTAATATGTGAATTTGGACACATCCATTGTTGCAAATAGGGTTTTCGAAAGAAACCCAATAGCAGAATGGCAAACAGTGTGGATCCTGATTAGATGGCTCATTATGAGCCATCTCATCTGGATCTGCACTGTTTGCAAAGGTATCTGTATTGGTCTTGGGATGAAAGGGTTAACCTATTGAGTATTGAGAGGTGTATTTAGCAGATGGCACTTGTGTTTTTTATAGTATTTCCACAAAGTGTATGGCAAAAGAAAGAAAATATTTAAAAATTTTATCTGCTAAATAAATTTTCCAGAATACAGTTGGTTAAAATGGTATGATAATGGCTTTTGTTGCACTCGCTGTATGAATTCTTGGTGGATTTTTTCCTTTGATAAATTGGACATCAGATTTATTATCATTATCATAAAATGTCATGTGCTTGGTTGCCTAGAGGTAATTACATGCATGCTGAACTCCAAAAGAGAAAAAGATTTTCTGTGCTAAAGTATAGGATTACCAAGATTATTCTGGCCAAACAAACAAAATGATAGTTTATTTGGCTTAAGAGATTTTATTGATACTAAATTCACAGTGTCAAAATGATCAGATTTTGACTGTAAGCTAAACCTTATGTACAGTGTATGTCATTTCTTCATGAAAACATACATTGTGGGTACTCATTAGAATTACCTCTAATGAGTACCCATGACATGTTTTCTTGGAGTTGGGCTAGAGTTTTTTATCTTTAAGTTTACGGGAGATTTCTTAAAAAAAGTTGCTGTCGGGAGGAATAAACATAAGAAGATGAAAAAGCTTGGGTCAGTCAAATAAAATAATTTCCAAATAAAAATACATGTAAAAATGCAATATTTTAGCAACAAATATGAAGGTTAGGGACATAAAATAAAAATAAAATTCCTAATGCAACCTTTATGTTTCCTTAGGGGCTAAACTCATAGGGTTGGCTCTGGGGTTAGGCTCTCCCATAGACCTAAAAATAAAAAGACTGGCCTTATGTTGATCTTGGCTTTTTCTGTTAAGGAACAGCTCAGAAACCACTTTTACTCATAGCAGCTTCATTTGTCATTGATATTAGCATTTCTGTGATATAGATACTGTGTTGGCCATATACCTCTAGAAGACAGCTGTGTGACACAAAACAGTGCTAAATGTATATATGAACAATGAGTCTCAGACCAGCCTGCAAATCAGAACAAACTTATTGACCATTATTAACTGAAGTATTGGGACAGACATACTGGAGCAAACAGTGTTGAGTAAGATTAAATGCTGTATAATGGGGTGTCTGATCCAAGTCTACACAGTTTACCACTTATTTAGCAACTTTTACATTAACTAGTGGTAAAATGGACTTGTTCCAATTGAGGTCAAATATGGTAAGAAATTAAGGCGAATTGATACACTTTCAGGGGAGGCAACTGTGTCAAAAATTGCTTTTGCATCCATTTTGAAAAGGGGGTCTACTCTAAAAGGAAAGAATTTGCTCCCAAGGGAGCAAATTCTTTCCTTTTAGAGTAGACCCCCTTTTCAGAAGTCACAAAAAGGTTGTCTGTCTCCCTTGTGAAAATTGGCAGTAGATGTACCAGGTGTATTAAGCCCCTTGATTTGTCAGATATTTATAGTTAATGTGGTAATCAACCACCACATTTGTTCAGTGAGGAGGACTAAGCTTGCCTAGGAAAAGTGTGGTTAGGCAAACTGACCGGCTAGACATGACCCTAATGGGTTGACTAGGCTGTAAAACTTCAACTGTCAATCATTCAAAAAAATTCTTTGTTCACATATACTGAAGCAAGTTTTGTGTAATGCAGCTCAGATATTGCTTATTATGTTTTTATCCTTGAAAAAAAGCTCTTAAGAGATACAGACTGGATAACTATCTTTTACCTATGTGTTTTCTTTCTTTGATTTGTTGCTAACCTGTACAAAAGTACTGAAAAAACTTTACATCCAGAAATGTTATTTTTTATGTTATATTTTTTTATAGCTCTATGTCAGTTAAATTTCTGGATAAATTCAGTTGATGCTTGGACTGTTATTGGTTCTTGGTGCAAAGTTTGGATAGGTATTAGCCCATCCTCTTCTGTTGACCTTGAGAGCAAGGTCATAGTCTGGAAGTTTATTCATGTGAATGGCAAGGCAGAGCTGTCCTGTCCTGTATTGGATCTTCTTTTATTTATTCTTTTCTTTCTACTCTCAGAACATTTTGGCATATTTTTTTCATTTTTGTTTTTACTTAATTTTCAAACTTCTCCTCTCATACAGACAAAATCTAGTTTTAAGTGTTTTTTTTTTAAAAAACAAGCACCATTGCTTGTAAATTTCCAAGTTGTTCAACACTTTCCTTGTTTATATATCTTTGTTTCTTCTCATGTCTGAAAAGATTTTTTTTTCAGCCAAAAAGCATTGAAATTTTCTCTTTTTCTTTCTCCATGAAAACATATGCAATAGGTACTCATTAGAAGAGCCTCTTTCATTATGAAAACACACCTGTTCAATTATACAGAAAATTTCACCTAAAAAAACCTAAAATTTTTCAGATAAAAAACTGATATTTTTCATATTTCTGCTCAAAGCATGGATTGTGGGTACTTGTTAGAACCACCTATGCGAGGTGGTTCTGACGAGTACCCACAATCTATGTTTTTGAACAGAAATAAGAAAAATAATGTACACCCCTGTAAACCCCAGTTTTACAAATAAAGTGGGGTTTAAGGGGGGTCAAAATTATATAGGCATGTTTTTGTGATGTGATGCATTACGAAAACACGCCTATTCTAATATATTGAAAATTTTACAACCAAAAAAAGGAACATTTTCAGGTAATTAATTCTAATATTTTTCATATTTCTGCTCAAAACATAGATTGTGGGTACATGTTAGAACTGCCTCAGTGAGGCAGTTCTAATGAGTACCCACAATCTATGTTTTTGAGCAGAATAAGAAAAATAATGTATACCCCTCTAAACCCCAGTTTTACTATATAAAAGTGGTGTTTAAGGGGGTCAAAACTATATAGGCATGTTTTCGTGATGCATTTATTTTTGTGGAGAATTAAGAAAAATATTTAACTGGATATCCATCTGATTCTAGAACTGCATGACTTGCATTCAAGTATGTCCATGTTGAGACAAAATATTGTTTTATTATTTTTATTTCTCTAGAAAATATATATCCGGGGATCACATTAGACTCATCATGCACATAAAAATTTCTGGGAGCACAGCCCATTCACAGCCCATTCTAACAAGGTTTCAGTACTTTTTTGATTAAATAAAACCAGCACATAAATGTCTAAAAGATTGCCTTCGGAAACAAAGAACACACTACAGATTAGAAAATGGGAGTCTCGGTTTTATTGAGACTCTTCATAAGCAGTAATGAAGTTTGCAACACTGCTTATGCCCTCTAGCGTATACATGAGCAGAACTCCATTTTCAAAGATACCACAATGGGCCCAATGATCCCAAAGTATAATCTGTACTATGGTAAAGTACAGGGAAACGTTCTTCGATACTAACACCAGCTGCAGTGTAGTAAAATAAATGTCAAAAATCAAAATCCCATAAAGGATGTAGAATGCAAGA
This sequence comes from Anodontia alba, assembly GCA_964016985.1. Classification (NCBI taxonomy): domain Eukaryota; kingdom Metazoa; phylum Mollusca; class Bivalvia; order Lucinida; family Lucinidae; genus Anodontia; species Anodontia alba. The sequence goes on from OZ024830.1 coordinate 31,228,964, forward strand.
AAACAGCCCTTTTGCCATATGCTGACGAGAAAGGCCCAGATCAGCCAGTTTACTCATGCAGTGTAATCAGGACCTTCATTATCCACTTACAGAAACATTGGTTACAGTAGAACATTTTGAAGAACATAGAAGGTCCTGGTCAGGCTAAGGGTGAGCAAGCTGATCTGGATTGCTTTTGTTTTGCAAGTAAGGGCCCTATTTTGGCACGGTACAGTTCAACCTGTGTTAAGCAAGCACCAATAAGAAAATCAAACAGTTGCTTAAGACAGGTGCTTGCTTAATACTGGTAAATTTCCATTTCTTTACCTTTAATGGGACCTGAAATAGTGGCCTTTTAAGACAGGTTATTGCTTAATACAGGTGGCCTTTAAGATTTGACTGTGCATCATCATAAGATCTGGAAATGAAACAAAAAGTCAACTGTCAGATTACTCTGGCAGAGTTTTCTCTTCACAAAATATGGGAATCTGTTGATTTTCTCACAGTGGGAGTTGGGGTGTGGGGATGCAGGGAAGAGGTACTGTATTTGCCTTAAGAATTTGGACAGATAAACCTGAGCAATCAATGTAGACCCTGATCAGATGCTGCATCCTGCAGCATCTGATCAGGGTCTACACTGCTTGTCACTCCTCCAACAGATTTTAGACAAATCAGTAGTAATAAAATGGACACATGAAAAACTTTGGACAAGTATGATAAGATTTAACGTGTCCCATTGTTTACTGTGCTTTAGACATTCTTTGGAAAGTCCAATTGTTTACTGTGCTTTAGACATTCTTTGGAAAGACGGTTTTTGGTTTTCATTTTATTCTAAATGAAAAAGGCGATTTGTGATTGACAATAATTTATCAAGAACCATTTATCTTTTCTGTTTATGTTCTTTGCTTTCAAATATTTATCGTAAAATTAATTTTAAACAGCCAAAAATTGGTTTGACCTATGCGATTTCTATAGTAAATTGGATTTTGGGATTTTTTTTTTTTTTTTTTTATTAGAAAACAGTCTTTGCTTTTCTTGATGAATTTTAATTTATTGATATTCCATAACAATGTTGTAAAAATTCAGAAATGTGGAACAAGTATAAGTTGTTGAAAACCTGCATCCAGTCTACCCAACATATTAATTTTTGCATAATTTGCAGCCATTTTTACTATGGGGGAAATGATTTAAAGAAATAGGAAATAAAGCTATTGAATAGAATAACATTTTCGGTGCAAAGGTACAAGTCTGCAAGTTTATTTCTGGTTAAAACATTTCACAAAAAATGACTTTCTGAAAGATGTCAAAAATAGAGTAGGATAAATGCAGCAGCTTGAATCATCATCTGGATACAGTAACCATCTGAAGTTCTGTTTGGGCTTTGAGATACTATAGTGAGATGTTTATTTATGTCTTATTTATTCCTCTGACTGTCTGTGATGTTATTTTTGTGTAGAAATATTTTTTCTTAAAAATGTGATAAATTGTTAAATGATATTAAATCATATATAAACTTAATCTTTGTTTGTTTGTCTAAAACGTCCATTAAGTGATGAAGAAAAACAACAAAACCATGGCCTTAGTATGATTTAGTGGTTTTCTCTTGTTCTCTCTTTATATCATCGTTGTTCCATCATTATGTTGAGAAGTTAACTCTGCTCCACTGATGACTTAATGGACCTTAACTCTTTCACTGCCACAGGTGATAATAATAGGCTTTTGCAAACGGTTCTTACGAGTACCCACAATCTATGTTTTTGAGCAGAAATAAGAAAAATAATGTATACCCTAGTAAACCCCAGATTTACTATATAAAAGTGGGGTTTAAGAGGGTCAACATTATATAGGCATGTTTTTGTGATGGCTGTTTTCTTGCATTTGATATTATTTCTGCAGTTTGGTATGGGATTTTGTTGGTATTATCACAACAGCTTTTATTTCCTGGATAACTCCAGTTATTTTTCACTTTACTCTTTCACCCCCAAGTTTCTGACATGGGCTCTTTCAGCTCTGGGAACATCCATTGTTGCAAAAAGGTGGTTCAGTCGAGAAACAATAACAGACTGACAAACAATGTAGATCCTGATGAGCCTGCTTGTCTGGATCTGCACTGTTTGCAAAGGTCTGTAGGAATGAAAGAGTTAAAATGTAAGGAAAAAAATAAATATGGCGATATAAAGGAAAGGACATTCAAATATATAGAAAATTTCACCTCCAAAACCTGAAAAAATTCGGATAAAAAAACTGCCTTTTTTTCATATTGCTGCTCAAAACATAGATTGTGGGTACTCGTTAGAACCGCCGAGGCGAGGCGGTTCTAACGAGTACCCATAATATATGTTTTGAGCAGAAATAAGAAAAACAACATATACCCCTGTAAACCCCAGTTTTACTTCATAAAAGTGGGGTTAAAGGGGGTCATAATTATATAGGCATGGTTTCGTGATGAAACCTCAATAAAACATTGAACAAACGAAGAGGACTGAAATAGAAATGCTGCCTTGGATTAGTCAACAACAAAATTATTGTTGGTGGGGATGGGGTCTTAAACCTGGTTTTATGCATCCGCGCCAAGCCATGAAGGCACATCAGACGATATATAATATTCTTGTTAGCCTCCTATTGGATTGTATATCCCATGTCTGAAGCCCATACACTCAGTCCATCACATATAACAGGAAAAAAGTATGGAGAAGAGTAGAAGATGGGTCTCGAATGACTACTCTTCATACAGCGGTGTGACATAGATGCTAAACATCCTGGTTGAAGGTCACTGGAACAGAGGCGTGCACATTACGAAAACACGCCTATTCAAATATATAGAAACTTTCACCTCCAAAAACTGAAACTATTCAGATAAAAAATTCTGATATTTTTCATATTTCTGCTCAAAACATAGATTGTGGGTACTCGTTAGAACCGCCTCAACGAGGCGGTTCTAACGAGTACCAACAATCTATGTTTTTGAGCAGAAATAAGAAAAATAATGTATACCCCTGTAAACCCCAGTTTTACTGTATAAAAGTGGGGTTTAAGGGGGTCAAAATTATATAGGCGTGTTTTCGTGATGAGATGTACATCTAATGTGTTCTACAAGAAAGTCTATGGTCTGATAGAGATACCGCTGTGTCATATTCCACCATCCAACTAAAACAACCAAAGTATAAATCCCAGACATGCGAACATATGCTGACAGCGAAGGCCTGATCAGGACATAAGAAGCATAAGATACTACAGAATGTTGCAAAGGTGAGCAACTGCCAATGCCCGGGTGAGACTTTTGTATGAATAGGATGACGTAAATACGTGCATTTTGCGCATGTTCGAAGGCATTTTTTTTTGCTTGATACAAATTCTTACTGCGGACAGCTACTACAAACACAGCTTTTTCTCTTGGCTGTTGTACAGTGGACCAATCTTCTTCCTGGTAAATAGCTGGAATCTTTGAAAGAAGGTTATTAATTAGCTCTCGGGGCGAGGTAGTACCGAGCAGTGCGCCCACAAAGACTACAGATTAACCATTGCCATGCTGAATAAATTAAGATGTCACACCGTCTTCTAATTTTCAGCCAATCAGATTATGATCCATGTTTTTGATACAGTCACATCATGACATACAGTGCAGATCCAGATCATTTGGCGTCAATGGTCAGCTGATCTGGATGTACGCTGCAAAGGCGGGGCCAATACGGATTCAACAGGACTAGGGTTAAAAACATCTGTTCAAAAGTATGTACAGCGTTGACTGTCTGTTGAAGTGGAGCAGATCGTACTAGAGGCTTTTAATTCTACTAACGGTGTCATCAGCTCCCAAGTATAGGGTATACAACATGTAGTGTGCGGATTTCCTATCATCTGATTGACCCGACTGAGAGCTTATCAGGAATAAAATCATGTTCGCTTAGAAAAAAAAAACTGTTATGATATAGCTTTCACCTCTGCAGTACATCATTAAATTTTAAGAAATAATAATTACACATGCTAGCTACCGATCAAAGCGGGTAAACACTGAGCATGCTGGGTATAAATTTCAGCAGAGGACAGTTTGAAATATTTTTGACATTTCACGCAATCTCCTTAGGAGACAGTTTGCATAAAATGTCAAACCCCGTTTTCTGGGGAAAAATAGTAAAATATCAAATTGTCGTCTGCTGAATTTGCCTACAGAGTGGTAAAGTTTAAAAGACCACAGTAAAGATAATAATTTTTAAAATCATTTCTTAATCCGATCTTCTTAATTTGTAGGAAGGGTTATACAAATACATTAATGTCAGTCACTGGTGGAGTCAGCTAGTCAATGAATGACACTTTCTTCCTGTAAGTAGTTTAAAGGATCTTAGTCCGTAAATATAATTATAAGCCTCTGATCGCCCCCGAAGGAGATATCTAAATTCATCTAAGGATGCTGCCGACGTTACTTCTGAAGGAAGTCTGAAAACCACAAGCAGGACCACGCTGAGCCCGACCACAGACATCGATAGTCAGGCGTCGACCATCTGAAACAGATTGAGGAGGAAGCCGTTATTTAATCTCAGGACCGACCCGCCGTCGTGCAATTGAAAAGAGAATCAAAGCTATCAACCATAATCGGGTTAACAACCGAAAAATCAGTTTTGCCAGCAATCTTTCTGAATTTATAGTCTAACTAGCAATTAAATTCAGGCTCGGACAGAGCTTCTTACAGAAATGTTTTCAAACATACGTTATAGTTGGACATTTATTCAGAATGACAGCGATAAAACTAAGTTTTACATAGTTTATGACAACGGTAGTCTTGCTTAAGGGGTTTAGCAGCTAAAACTTACTTTCGATTGTAAAAGTCACTACCCCAGCAAAACGAATTATCTGAGAAATATAATAACGAGCTTAAGCGACCTGCGAAGCAGGTCGCCAGCGCAGCAGGTGGCGAAGCTTAAGCTCGTACTATAGGTATCGTGAGTCTCTCACATACTATGCAGAAGAATTTGCATGCGGCGGCTGACTGGTTTCCCAAATCTACAGCGGAGTGTATCGGCTTAAAGTTGAACCCGAAAACCAACGCTAATTTATGTCCGTTGCCAGCCTGGTTCCCGAAGAATATGATGATCAGATACGCTCCGCTGTAAACATGGAAAGCAAGTCAGCCGCCGCAAGCGATCTCATTGGCTGTTTGTTTGTGTTAAGGTTTTACGGCCCAGTCAACCCAATGGGGTCATGTCGAGCACGGTCAGTTTACCTAACCACACGTTTACTGGGCAGGCTTAGTCCTCTAAGCGGTTAACCAGTATTGTGCACATTCTTTCGCCAGAAACTGACAACTGCCCTTCTTGAATCAGCGGAAGAGAGAGAATGACCGTAGAAAATATTTCATGATCAATCTCCACGAAAGAATGTTGCCGACCTCGGCGGGGGTTGAACCCGCGACCTCCTGGTCTCCAGTCGGACGGCGCATCCAACTGAGCCACCGAGGCCGGCCGCATTGGCTGTAATGAATCGTATAGCCAATGAATAGAAGGATACATTTTTTACGACACTGACACGGAAAAATGCGTGACTGATCTGCGTTTTAGCCGCCATATTTAATATGTGACTTCCCTCGCATTAAACAACATTTTTTCAAATATTTAAGTATAAATACTGAAGTTTTGCCGTAAAAAATGTATTACATTCCTACAACACATAACAGGAATTATGCATGGAGAAGAATTCATCGCTGACAACATGATAATGGTAGGATATGTGGTGATTTCAGTTGACTGGCGATCAGGTAATCGTTCGCTGTATATCTAAACGGAGAAATTGTTGTTGTTTTTTTTTTTTTTTTTTTGTTTTTTTGTTTTTTTGTTTTTTTTTTGACGAAATCAGCCTATAAAAATGAATTTTCGGGGTACATGTATAATTTCTTTTTACTATAAGACTAAATATTTATTTATACACTTGTACCAGGTGAAAAAAAAATGTCACGACCGGGGATTGCACCTCGGCCATCCGCGTGACAGGCGGACACTCTACCACGTCGCTATACCCCCAGTAAAATACTTTTCACTGACCGTTCCAACCGTTTGGCTTTCTGCTAGTGATGTTTCCATCTAGTTATTTCGTGTTTGTGTTTCTTTCCCTTTGATGTCTCTGATGGGAGGTGTGGGATAATTGTATCGATTCCTGATCATTGCCTTCCTTTCTATTTTGTACCGCAAGGCAGTACAAGAGTATCATATACCTATACCCGGTGACACACTAATGTATAAAATTTCATGGAAAAAATTGTTCGATGTTGTGCACTTTGCCTCGGACCTTCGTTTAAACAGGTTTTGTCTGGTCCGTGAGTTTGCATACCTGATGAAAAAAAATAGTGCATAAAATGCTTAAGCTCATTTCATAGGTAACGCCTTTTCCTTTCATATTAGGATGTAGCAGGGGAGACATCGCCATCCAGAAATGGAGTTTTCCCATGCAGTGATAACTTTGCCTGAATAACACGGGAAATATTTATGGAATAAGAGATTTATTAAACAGTTCGCACCACTCAAATTCTGCATTACGAACATTTGTATTGACAGCGATAAAATATATTTTCGTAAATGTCAGCCTGTAATCAACTTAACCCTTGTCATGCTGAATAAAGTAAGATACCACGCCCACTTCTACTTTCCTGCAAATCAGATTACTTGATCCGGGTTTTATATAGAAATTCACATATTTAATGACAAACAGTGCAGATCCAGATCAGTTGGCTTCTTCAGAAGCCAACTGATCTGAATCTACACTGTTTGCTAAGACAGGACATGTGTTCAGCAAAAGAAGGGTTAAATCAATACACAACTGCGATGCATGTAAATGTAATATCAAATCGTTATCTTAAAAATGATGGACAGCATAAAACAAAGGTCCTTATGCCTATGCGGGTGATCGACGAAGCTCCAGATTAGCCTAGGGTCTTCATTCCCTACTTATAAAAACAGTAGATATTATAGAACATATCCATGAGCAGAAAATGCGATGATCGGACGGTACGGATGTTCAGACTGATTCAGACCTTCGCTTATTTTACATATCTAGGTTACAAGTTATTGAGGCATGCTACGGGGCGACGTTCATTGCCTGTTCCCAATCAGCTCGTACTTAAGTTAATTCGTTCTCATTTTGGTCACTTTGAGAATGAGAATTTAGAGTGTTTAAATGTTTTTGATATAAATATATATATATAAATATATATATATATATATATATATATATATATATATATATATATATATATATATATATATATATATATAAACAAAAAAAAAAACGTCCGAATTGCCACAATATATATATATATATATATATATATATATATATATATATATATATATATATATATATATATATATATATATATATATATATAAACAAAAAAACAAAAAAAAAAAAAAAACGCCCGAATTGCCACAATATTCTGTAATTTAATATTCTACCGCGATTTCACTGATTAGTACAGATTTTCAAGAAGAGATTTAGTGACTACCCTAGCAAATAGAATATAACGTCATGATAACGTTCCGTGCACAATAAACTATTGACTTATTACATTTAAATGGTCCTGGCCTGTGAATTCCCTGATGGCATTAGGACCTAAGCAGTCCTGTTTAGTTTTGGTTTTAATGCATTTATGAGCATATTTTTTTTCTTTTGCCCGTCGTAGTTGCACATTCTATGTACATCTTATAAAACGGAAAAATTGTATATTTGGGATACATATTTTTCGAACAGTTATCTAAATGTTCATTTACTTCTAGCATTCTTGTTTGGGGGCCACAGGTTTGCTGGTTATGTACGGTAACCCTTTTACGCAAGAAGCTACCGGTTTCTCCAATATATTCCTCCCCGCATGACATAAATGATGTTTTTGACCTCACATGACATATTTTCATGGATTTTGAAGTTGTTTCCGCATTTGAATGTTATTTAATTCCCTTCTTTCAGATGAACACAGAGGCTTGAGTTTGGTCTCTTATATTTTGTGACATTTCGAATTTCATTTGAGGTAGATTTGCTTTGGTAGACAGACGTTTTACATTATAAGGTTGCCTTTTGCTTTTAATGAACTGATATTTGGGTAAAATGTCACGCATTTTTATGCCCCGCCTGCCGAAGACAGGAGTGGGGCATACATATAGCGTTTCGCCGTGATGTTACGTCCGTATGTGCGTACGTGCGTATATGCCTATGTCACGTTTCACTTGGAGGTCATAACTTGGGTACCGTTTATGCTAGGAAGTTGAAATTTGGTATGCTACTTACCAGCTCTAAACCTTCAATTCTGTGCTAGACATGTCCCTCGGTCATACCCTGGGGTGGGAAAAGGGGTCAAAATGTATACAAATATTTACAAATGTTTAAGTTTACATTCAAGTTTACAATGACATTTACGTCCGTGTTTCTCTTGGAGATCGTAACTTGGGTACCTTTTACGCTAGGAAGTTGAAATCTTGTTTGCTACTTACCTAGACCTAAGCCTTCAACTATGTGCTAAGTTGTCCATTGGTCATGCCCTGGGGTAGGGTTAGGGGTAAAAATGTGTTACAGGTAAAATTCGGGTACCTTTTATGCTAGGAAGTTGAAATTTGGTATGCTACTTAGGTCATAATTTAGGTACCTTTTACGCTAGGAAGTTGCAATTTTGTTTGCTACTTAGCCAGACCTACACCTTCAACTCTGTGCTACAGTTACCCCTGGGTCGTGCCCTGAGATGGGGCTAGGGTCAAAATGTAGGATATGTAAAGTAAGTAAGTAATCTATTCATGCAGTAAGCCATATGGCCCATGAGCACATATACAAATTTCAACATACATGATATGCAGGATAGCGAATATACATTATACGCAGTAAATTTCCATGAGAATCAATACCGATATATTCGGGAGAGGTGCAATTTTAGACTTTGAATCGTATAGTCTATTTATGCCGAGTGGACTCCTCTACCTTAATTCTTCGGGCCAGTTCACTTCCATCAAAAGGGGTGTCTGGTTAGCTTATATTATTATTATCATACTTTATAGCAATCCTTGTATTAAATGCACAGGATGTAGACCCTGATCAGACGCCATATGTCAAACTTGGGTACCGTTATGTTGATGCGGAGAGGTAGAAAATGCAGAACACTACTTTTTGATGTGCACTTTTTACAGAAACAAACGAGCGGAACTAATTCGTATTGTTTCTTAGTTTTGTGGGGTAACAATTGATTGTTTGTTGCGTGGAAACAATGATTTTTTATTTCAAACAAATGTCCATATATTCGACGCTGTGCAAGCATACATCAAAGACAGTAAAAGATTTTAAGACAGGTCCACTAGCACTGTAGCCTAACTTATAATTTCTTATGATTTATAATTTTGATTTTGTACTGGCTTTGACTACAGTACATTTTTAGTTAGTTTTGGAAAAATATATAAGTATATATAATAGAGAATCCCTTGAAACTGAATATAGAACCCCTCAGCTGCCCGGGCTTTGTACGCTTGACCTATGCTCTCAACCCTCTGTAGATTCGGTATAATTAATCTCTACCTTCCCCGTTTGTATGCATTATGTCTATGAAATATTTCTTTCTTTTTTTCTTCTTCTTTTTTTCCACATTAATAATTTATTTTTTCTTCTTGTACCTCTTTATTAGTTTGCGTTTTGTTTATAGCATTTTTTGCTAATCTGTTGTAACTATTCATGATTTCCGTCTCTTACATAACTATCTGCTTTTTCTATAAATATGCTTTGCCATAAATTTTTACAACAGATATTGTATGTATTAGGAGATTAACTAAATAAGCATAATGCTTTCAAATCCTTATGAGTATTGTGTGTATGTATGACTGTATTGTGATTCCGATGACATAAATATGTTTAAACCAAAACCGCAGTTGCATAAAAAGGGGATTTTGAGCATGTAACTCTCCAATGAAAACAGCGTTTTAAAACTTCCTTGTCGCTTTTTGTGCAGACAATGTGGTGTGCTACACAAAAGCAATAAAAAGCAGAAAATCTAAATGACAAAAATGCGGCATTTAGAAACTGTGCCAGCCTGATTCAATTATAATTATAAAAGTCACACTGGTTTGTACGTAAGACATTTATCATATTGACTTTTAAAATAAAACAGGCATTTAAAGTCTGTTTTACTTTGACTCTAAACAAAGAGCTTATAGTATTTCGTTTTTCTATGAAATATTTGTTTTGAAACCTGTTCAGTGATCTCTTCCTTACTTTCCCTACATAAATCAAGAAAGGTATATGTCTATATTTTGCATTTCTGTTTTTTAAGCATGCTAAATACACAAGAATGAGGGAGATTTACATATACATATATGTAGACATACGTATTGAAATATAAAGTTTCTTGCTTTTTTTTCTCGAAAAAAAGGTTGTTATTATAAAGACGTACCTTTTTGTAGCTTTTTCTACTCTCTGACGACAAATAGATAAAATATTTATTTTTTTCCCAGAAAACAGAGTTTGACATTTCATGCAAAACTGTCCGTATTGAAATGAGTCTGTAAGCGGACAATTAAGACCCCGATCAAACTACGTGGCTGATATGGGCTTTTGCATGCGATCAAGGCCTGTTTTGCATGACCCATGTTCGAACTTTAACGCTTAGGATTCAGTGTAAAATTTTCAGCAGACGACATGTTGAAAATACTTTTCCTAGAAAACAGGATGTCAAATCCTGTTTTCTCGGAAAAATAAGAAACAATATCAATATATGTCGTCTGGTGAACTAGCCCAGAGAGTGGTAAAGGTTAATGCATACTTGAGCCGCAACATGAGGGAATGTACCTTCTGACATGTGCGCCCAACGAAGACACAAATCAACACATTACGAAAACATGCCTATTCAAATATATTGAAAATTTCACCATTAAAAAATGAAAATTTTCAGAGGCGGTTCTAACGAGTACGCACAATCTATGTTTTTGAGCAGAAATAAGAAAAATAATGTATACCCCTGTAAACCCCAGTTTTACTACATAAAAGTGGGGTTTAAGGGGGTCAGTATTATATAGGTATGTTTTCGTGATGTGCGCACCCGCGCGGTCAGATCGGAGTCTTCGTTGTCCACATTAAGAAACTTTGCATCCTTGGCTATCCAAAATGCGTCCAGTGAAGATTCTGATCAGACTGTGGACCCGTATTTACCTCATGTACCCATTTACCTTAAGTATTCGGACAGACATGCCTTAGCTAACAGTATAGACCCAGAGACCTTAATATTTGACATTTATCCAGCAATTTTCACACACATAAACAGATACACATATTTATCCGAAGTAGTCAGATACGCAGGCCTTAGCAAACAGTGTAGACCTAGATCAGACGCCGTGTTTTGCCCCTCACCTAGCAGGGTTTTAGACAGATCAGATTGTCCGATGGACTTGTTCACAATTATAGGTTTAACCCATTTTAGTCTGGAGACAGCGTGGGAATTTGCGATAGCGTGCCACCGACTGCGCGATCGTTGGAAGTTATTTATTTATTTATTTATTTATTTATTTATTTATTTTGTTCTTTTTCTTTCCTTCTTTCCTTCGAAATTAATCGAATTTAGCGTGAGAACGAATTGACCAAAACGAGGACGAACTGACCAAGATGAGCTCGAGTTGACCGAATGAGGACGAATTGATCGAAGAAAATATTGAGTACGAACTGACCGAAAACTGGCCAAAATGAGAGCGAATTGACTTAAATACGAATTGACTTCGTACCTAAAGCCATACTTAGGGATAATACGATGTATTTAACACTTTGCATACTGGGAAAAAATTTAGCAGATACTTTTTGAAACATTTTTTCTTATATTTCCTAGAAAAAAGGATCTGACACTTCTTAGGAGACAGCTGGCATGAAGTGTCAGATCCTAACTTCTGGGAAAAAAAAAAAAAAAAAAAAAAAAAAAAATATGAAATTGTCGTCAGCTGAATCTGCCCACAGCGAGGTGAGTGTTTTAGATAAAATACATATAAAAAAAAGAAGAAATCAAAATGTCTTCTGCTGAAATTCTTACTCAGCAAGCTGTCTTATATACACTCTGTTCAAACGGTTACTGCTGAGTTACAGAAAAAGCCTATCTTCGACTGCCCGCTTCGCGTCATTATGCTTCGTTATGGATGGTGTGCCCCAAGTATGCCTTATTCATATCCGATTAACCTTTACCACTCTCTGGGCTAATTAAACAGACAGCAAATTGACAATTTTATTTCTTGCTTTTCCCGGAATACAGGCATTGACATTTCATGCAAATTATCTATGGAGGCGTTCGGATAATACATTTTGCGAGAAATGTCAAAGCCTATTTTCTGGGAAAAGAAATAGAAAAATATTTTAAAATGCCGTCTAGTGAATTTTTTACCCAGCACGCTGAACGTAATGTGGACCACTTTTCGAGAAACTATACAGTATAATAACACATATTACCGGTTATGTATTCGAGCAATCAGTATAGACCAAGATCAGACGCCGCAGGACACTACACTGTTTGTCGTTCATCAAACGGTCTTTACATTACGAAAACACGCCTATTCAAATATATTGAAAATTTCACCACCAAAAAAAAGGAAAGTTATCAGATAAAAACTCTGATAATTTTCATATTTCTGCTCAAAATATAGATTGTGGGTACTCGTTAGAACCGCCTCGCCGAGGCGGTTCTAACGAGTACCCACAATCTATATTTTTGAGCAGAGATAAGAAAAATAATATAATGTATACCCCTGTAAACCCTAGTTTTACCATATAAAAGTGGGATCTAAGGGGGTTAGAATTATATAGGAGACATCAACAGGAAGTCAAATGATTTGTTCAGATTCGGGGTAAGTATGGTAAGGAGTTAAGATATCTGAATATTTATGGTAAATATGGTACTCGCGCAACTAGCGAGTAGAAAGATCAGCCTGCGTATTCTGAGCTGATTGGTTCCTATCTGCATACAAACTGTTTGAAAGCTATAACATCGAAGCGAAGAATGTACTTGAAAGATGTGGCGCATGAGCGAGTTAGCCTGACTTTTATCCTAAGGGATATTTTCACATGAGACGGTCTATATGTTATTATCGAGTACATCCCTTCAGTTAGGTTTCAACCATGGCGGAAGAAGGAACAGATTTAAGCAAGACAGTTTTGTGTGAAATATGTAATGACGACAAGAAGAAGGTAGCTGCGAGTTATTTCTGCCAGCAATGTGAACAATACTTGTGCATAGACTGCAAACATTATCACGAAAAAGTAAAGGCAACAACATCACATGAAGTCGTGAGGCTCGAGGATCTCCCACGAATTTCATCACTGATCCTGGATTCAGAAGACTGTGGAGCGCCTTTGTGCAGAGATCATGGGCGAAAAGTGAAATATTTTTGTGAAACTCATATGGTGGAACTTTGTCTTACATGCAGACGGATGGAGCATAAAACATGTAAATTCGTAGAAGATATCGGAAAAGCTTTAAATGAGGTGTATACTGCTGAACATGGAGAAGGTATTTTAAGAAGCATCAAAGAGCTTCTGGACAAATTCATCTGCTATAAAACCACGGCTGAATCATTTAGGAGTACATTATCTAAGAAGAAACAGAATGCGATTGACAGTGTGAAAGAAACTAGAAAGTCTATTGAATTATACTTAGACAAATTGGAAGCAGATGCCGTTGCTGAAATTGAAAGGATTTTTAGTGAAGAAGGGAAATGTTTTAGTGAACAAATACATGTTTGTGATGCGTCAATTTCAGTTTTGCAGAAACGTGTGTCTAAGATCGATAAAATAATGACATGGGAAGGTAACAGAAGTATTTTGGAATTCTTAGAAATCAATAACGTAACAAAAGAGACAAAACGCTACAGTAGTATTTTATATGACATAACTAAAGAAATAGCAGAAAGAGACATAAAATTTGAACACAATTCTAACATCTCTAAATTTAAAAAGTTGTTACAGTGTTTAGGGACAGTTTCTGTTGCTAATGCTTCTGACAATCGCATCTTCGGTGAGGCTACAGCCATCTACACAGGAGAAATAAAACTGAAAACAGACATGGATTCAAATGATCCACTTGTCTCGTCGTTTTCTGAATTGCCCAATGGAAGAAAGCTATTAGTCGACTATAAAAATAAGAAGTTGAAATTGTTTGATGGCCAAAATATTTTCCTAACAGAGACTGCAGTGCCCATAGTTCCATCCAGTCTTGTGTTACTCGGTGCCACAGATGCCATAATTTCAACATTTAGTAACAAACTCCTGTATCTCAATATCAGCGATGAACTACGACTCACCGAAACAAAGAAAACACGTAGCACTATAGGACCGATGGTGAAATACGGCGAGAATATTCTAGCGCTCCTTTTTGATGACGATAAATCCAAATTAGCAGTGATAGATAAACATATAAATATCAAGAAAACTATCGTACAGGACAGCGGAAACCTCTTCAAGCGTCCGTATTTTCTTGCCTTAAGTAAAGATCTTAATACAGTGTATGTACTAGATGGAGACAATGGTTGTATTGGTTTAACAATGGAGGGCCAAGTGGCTTACAAATACCAAGATCCGGCAGTAAAAAACTACTGTGGTTTGGCTGTTAACGATGACGGCTTGTTTGTTGGCTGTGATAGAGGAAATGGATTCCAGGTACAATTGTTAAGTCGAAAATGTGAACCATTAAAGACCCCTGATTTTGGGAACTCGTTTCCTCTCAAGGCAATGGACAATGAATTAGTACTTTATACTGCTAACAGTAAAAGTGGTGGAACGATCAGCTTCTATTCTATACTGAAATAAAAGCGGAATTATCGTATTTACCCTAAATGCAGTCGAACTTCGTTGCCTCGAACATCTTTGGGGCCATGAAAATTTGTTCGAGACATGGGTAGTTCGGGTCACTGAGGGTTAATAATAGCACCAGGTCATCTTTTCTTTTCAAAGCTATACAATCTAGTACAGATTATAATGATCTGATAATTTATGAGCCTTAGTGGCAAAGATGTTTCTGCAGTAAAACAGTGAAATTGGATTAAAGAGACAAATACATCTACAGGAAGTGATAAAGAATGACAAAAGAAGAATTCAGAAACGACTGGAGCCAGTCTATCTTGCTTCTTATACCGCACGTCCCTTTTGAAAAAGAGTCTACTCTAATTCTGGGGGTGCGGAGGAGGGGGGGGTGGCGAGGGGCGGGGAGGGGGCAAATTCTGTCCTTTTAAAGTAGATTGCTGGTCGAAAGGTGCCAAATCAATTTTGAAAGAGTTAGAGAAAGGTATCTATTCTTATTAAACACTACATACGAAAAGTCAACACATTGTCATAATAACTGAATGGTGACATGTACGTTTTATATCAATCATTCATAAGTGGACTGATAAGATTACAAGGTGTTTCGATCAAAATTAATGTTAATGTATGGATACATATCACGTAGCATTGGTTCGATACAAGTGACATAGACCATTGAAGAAAGATACCCTAATACTTTGATTGTATTTATTGTTTAGAAGTAAATTTAAAGTAACAACAGCGACCTTCGAATCATTTGAATCTAAATGTTGCCATAAACATTGTTTTATGTCAAACAGACATAATAGAGGGTTAATAAATTATAACGTGAAATTCTGATCAAAACTTTATACATAAACATTTTAGATACAAACAGAGCCAGCGCTCGACAAAACCTACAATAAGATGCGACCAGCGAAGACTCAGATCAGCCTGCGCATCCGCACAGTCTGATCAGAGTCTTCGCTGATCGTAGGTGCCTTCTACAGTCTCCCGGCTAGGGACGAACGAGAACCTTTGCTATAGAGGGTGGCTGTACAATCTGACCTGTGGCTTTGCTGATCCAACAGGTCTTATTGCAGGTTTTGTCGTGCGCCAGCTGATTGACATATGAGCCTCTAGGTGAGAAAACACGCCCTCTGACATGTGCGCCCAACGAAGATTCAAATCAGCCTGAGCATCCACACAGTCTGATTAGAGTCTTCGATGTCCGCATGAAGAAATTTTGCATCCTTGGCTATCAAAAAATGCACCCGGTGAAGATTCTGATCAGACTGCGCGAATGCGCAGGCTGATCTGAATCTTCGCTGGGAAAATGTGTCCGACCCTATACACGTTTTTTGACGTGGCGGCTCATACAATCTGTTAGTTGAGTTGTATTATTGTTTAGAAGTAGATCTAAGTAGTAACAAGGGCCAGCGCATGACAAAACCAAGAAAATGGCATGTGCGCCCAGCAAAGACTCAGATCAGCCTGGGCATCCGCCCAGTCTGATCAGAGTCTTCACTTTACGTTCAGTGGGTAGCTAAGGACTCCAGCTTTCTTCATGCGAACAGCGAAGATTCTGATCTGAATGGGCGGATGCCCAGACTGATTTGAGTCTTCGCTGGGCGCACATGCCCTTTGTTAGTTTTGCCATATGCGCTGGCTTACAAGCCTTTTTCTTTGCTCTTTTTACCGTGAATTTCCGATATAGTTTACAAGGCATAAACACATCATAAGTATCAGGTTTACCGTAACCCCCCCACCCCCGCCCCCCCCCCCCCCCAAAAAAAAAAAAAACAAACAAAAAAAAACAAGTATTGGGAAAGACTGACCTGAGCAAACAGTGTAGAGAACCCTATCAGATCAGGGTCTGTACTGATTTGCTAATTATCCAGCAATTTATACATGCATCAAAAGGTGGAGAAATAGACTTGTTCAAAATTTAGAACAAGTATGATAAGGAGTTAAGGTGTCCCAATATTCATTATAAATACGGTAATAATTGTAAAGCGGTGAAACATGACTAGTAGATAAACGAGACCTCATTAACAAAATACGTGTAATAATAGAGCAGAGTGCGTGTGGGGGTAGTTTGAATAACAATTGTACCCCCTAGCTCAAAATACATTATACTTTTGTATCTACGACAAAAACATTCGATTTTAATGCTATAAATCATTCTGTGCATGTGAAGTATGACTTTGCGGTTGTTGCACCTCTGTTGCAATTCTTCTTTGTTTGTGCGTCGGTGAAATCACCTCTGTTGCAATTCTTCTTTGTTTGTGCGTCGGTGAAATCACCGACGCACAAACAAAGAAGAACTTCAACAGAGGTGCAAAAATATGAATCTGGCGTTTGTTTCGCCATTATTTGTTCCTCATTCCCCCTTCTGTCGGTGCCTCGGAAGGGCTGTTCTTCGTGATTAAACAATTTCCTGGGTACCTTGATTGTGGCATTTCTAGAACGTCTTCACTTATATGTTTGCGAAGATATTGTATGTTGTGATTTGGAGAAACCTTAAAATGTTTGACAGAAATACTGAAATAAATTTGCTGTCAACATGGCAAGAGGAATGACACTGCACCAATCTTAACACTAAGCAATCTGACACCTTAACTCCTTAATAAATTCGTCCAAAAGTTTGAACAATAAAATTCTAAAAGACTGCGTTTGGAAACAAAGAATACACAAAAGAACGAAAATCGAAGACTCGGTTTTGTTAAGTCTCTTCATATGCATCAAAGTAGTAGCGAGGCTGCATTTTGTTTCCTGTTGATGTGTCTAAAACCTTATGGACCTTATGTCAAGCAGCGTAGAACCTTGTCAGATACTATGCGGGGTCTGATCTGGGTCTACACGTTTGCTCAGATCTGTCTGTCTGAATACTTAAGGTAAATGCGGTAAACCCCACTCTGCGATAAGGTATCCCCGGTACATATGCGGAGAATGAAGGCACACATTAGCCTGCGCAACCAAGCAGTCTGATCAGAGTTCACTCTCCGTTTACCAACCATTTTTACAGTTATCCATATCAACGAGTTGTTGGAACATTATATCCGAAAACATATGTTTTATGTATCCATTTGAATAGCGTCACTGAATATCCACAATATATATTTGCATGGCAAAAAAAAAATAACATCAAATAACTGGAGTTATTTCGTTTGTTTTGTTTATTTGTTTATATTATAGTAAGTAATACATGGAGTTCTAGAATTGGTTTAAACAGCATTTTATTGAATATATATCTACATATATATAGCATATACAAAGTGTACAGTTTCAGGATCTGACAGCAACTTTTTAAGCCTATGTGTAGTCATTTCCTGATTCCTATAATAATGAACATATGCGAAATACAAAGAGTACACGTAACAAAGTATCTTCATTGCATGAGAGAGAGAGAGAGAGAGAGAGAGAGAGAGAGAGAGAGAGAGAGAGTTTGTATAACTATTAGGTCCCAAACCAAATGACCCCCGTGCAATAATCCGGCACAAGAAAATCAGTTAATAGCCATTGGGTTTTATAAAACCTTTTGCATCGCAGACTTTCTTCAAGAATCCACACTAACTACAACTGTATGTTCTTTAACCCTTAAACTGCCAATCACAATAATTGTCGTCTGCTTTGTCATCTGCTTGTGCTTTTAAAAGTCGTTTTTGCAAACAGTGTGGACCCAGATCAGCACACTGTTTTCCTGTATGCAAAAATGCAAAAATGGGTTTGAAAAGTTTGCAAGAATATTCAGCAGATGACATAAACAGAAGACATTTTCAGATGCAGGTTTTCTTGGCGTTTTAAATGTTAACTCCCTTAACAAAATGACTAAACAATCTGCAAACAATCTGCAAATGGACGGTTACCGGATTGTTCCAGTTGTCCAAAAGTTAGCCAAAATATATATTCTGTTCTCCATAGTTAAGTTTCTTCAAACAATAGTATTTATTCCACGAAAGGGGCATTACTAAACAGTGCAGATCCAGACCAGACACGCAAGACGACACGGCCTCTGATCAAGGTCACAAGGGTTTGCATTAAAACCCCTGAAAACAGGGACGGATCTGTAAAAACTGGTGGGTGGAAGAGTCCACTTGGCACACACTTGGGTTAAAATGTTTCAGTCTAATGGTATGCATTACGAAAACGTGCCTATTCAAATATATTGAAAATTTCACCATCAAAAACTGAAAGTTTGCAGATAAAAGTTCTGATATTTTTTTCATATTTCTGCTCAAAACATAGATTGTGTGTACTCGTTAGAACCGCCTCGGCGAGGCGATTCTAACGAGTACCCACAATCTATGTTTTGTGCAGAAATAAGAAAAATAATGTATACCTCTGTAAACCCCAGTTTTACTATATACAAACTGGGTTTAAGGGGGTCAAAATTATATAGGTATGTTTTTGTGTGATGTCTAGCTAAGTAAAGAAGCCTTCAATAATGTACAAGTGACCTGTGAATTCCAATAACAGTCTATGAGGCTATATACAAGAAATTAAGGTGAAAAATATGCTTCCAAAAAATAATGTTCATTTTTGTAGCGATAAAAGTCTCTATATGAATTGCTCTTGATCATCTGATGCCATCTTTGACAAGGAAAATAAAGGATAAAGGATGTGCTTTCAACTCTTTTCGTAATGCATATTCTGAAGGATGAATGAATTCACTCGGGCATGGAAATATGTACCCCCTTCTCAGTAGGAGTGTTCTTTAAAGTAAAAATGCTCCCTCTAGGAGAAAATAATCTCTTTAAAGAGTAACGCCCGTCTATGAACTGATTTAACTACAAGTGAAGCGATTTCCTGTCTGCTTAAGTTGTCTCCCTTTGCAAATGTCTGTAAATATCCGGGTGTAAAATAACTCCAAATGAGGGCCATGTATTTTGCATATTGCACAAGGGTCACTTGTTCTTTCACTCGGTTAGTCTGTTGAAAACTCTTTAATCTATTTTAGACTGAATAAACTCCTCCACACTATATGTTGGGAGAGTCGAATTTAAATTTCAAGTATGTCAGGCTATCTAACATATATTTCAAGATAAAGATAACTAAACTTTATTTCAAAATGTGGAGCCTGGTCAGACGCCAAATTCTGCGGCGTCTGATCTGGGTCTGCACTGTATGATGTTTGCCTTTTGGAGGGGTATCCAGACTTAAATGGGTTAAACAGTCAATGGGCCCGTTTTAGGTAATCCTTCTACGACTAGTCGGTCTAATGTACTTCCGGTGAACATTCGCTGACCTTCAGAGGTCACCTGCGTGTTCTTTAATATTACTTTTGTCAAAGAACGGTTTTGTTTCATTCCAGCAGCCAGACGCAAACACATATCAGTGGTCAGCTGACAGTTGCTGAGGTCAAGAACAGTTAAAGAATGAGTTAGCCGTAGAAACTCAGAGAGAGCCACTACACCTGTACGGTCAAATCTAGTGCCACGTAAACGAATGTGCTTGATGCATTCGCAGAGTTGAAGGCCATGAATGATTGCTACAAATTCTGCACTGTTCAGGTTTGTATAGCTAAGATCCAAAACCTGGACTGCTGTATTCCCGTGTAAATGGCAACTCAGTTCAGCCGCGCACATTAAATTCATGGCGCAGCCCGTCAAATCCAGACAGACAGTGGTAGTGGGAATATGTTGAAGAACAAGGTTGACGACAGCGGTGGAGCGTACGCCTAGAAATGCCATTTTTTTCACAGCTACCATGCTGCTACAGCTGGACTGAAGCGCTGCCCACGTCGCTGCCGAAACATGCGGTGCAGTGTGACTGGTTCTATCTTCTCTAAGTACCACGTTTTCAAGAGAAGTACTATTGCTCGTTACTTCCGCTAGAAACATTGCCATCATGTCTAGGGAAGCCCACGTAACTTTCAGTGTTTTGATGGTTTGTTTTTGTCCAATAGCTGAAGCTAGCTGCATGAAGTAGCTGAGCTGTGAAAGGTGATACAAACTGAGATCAATTACTATTTCCGCCACTGGACAGTCGGCGTGACCCAGGACCAGGCTTAATCCTTCCACCAACTTGAGCATCAATACTCCATCAATTTTCACTATCAACCTGCAAATAGAAAACACACTGTTACATGTATTAATGAAATCATAATCGTATCCTTCCCATAAATCAACTTATATTTATTTCGAACTCCCTGTATAAGTTGCGTAAGTATGTCATAAGAATTCTGTTGTACCAGGTCTAGAACTACACAAGGCCTAGCAGGACACGCCGTGTTCATTTTATATTTTACTGGAACTCGCCTCAATGCTTTATATGTTACACAGCTAGATGAAGGCCAGTGCATAACATAACCAGCTTTACACTTCTAGAAGGTCGTTTACTGATTAGTTCCAGACCTTAAAAGCATTTGTATAAGTGTTAATTTATTCATCTTGGAAGGACATGGTCCAGCAAGTTCTTCAATAGTGCAACAGCTTTACTTTTAAAAGTACGAAAAACATGACCAAACTCACAAAATACGATATGTAAACAGGTTAGTCCAGCCTGCATATCTCACCACGTGCCCAGTCTGCTCGGAATATATATACACCAATGTTTATATCCAGCAAAGTGTCAGTCTCGTGCGCAAACAGTTAATCACTGGTCTCTCCAGCTTTCCAATCATACTGGTACGTGAGTTCGCACATGGAATTTTGTTTTTACTGTCTTCCGATTTGTATGTTTTTATAAACTGAGCATTATAAATGTATATCAATTATGTAATTAAAATTTATACGAAACAAACATATCAGGCATGCAAAAACAAACCTGTCCCTGGGAAATATGCAACTGCGCCAGGACTTTGTAGAATTTAAAACGCTACGTACTAATGCCCAAATCATCTTGAGCATATTTGCAGCCCGTGGTGACCTACGTTGTGCAGTTCTCATATGTGAGCCAGCAAAACCTACAATAAGACATGTGCGATCAGCGAAGATAGATCAGCCTGTGCATCCGCGCAGTCTAATCAGAGTATTCGCTGATCGCATATTCCGAGGCGGTTCTAACGAGTACCCGCAATCTATGTTTTGAGCCGAAACATGAAAAATATCAGAATTTTTTATCTGAAAATTTTCATTTATTGATGGTGAAACTTTCAGTGTATTTGAATAGGCGTGTTTTCGTAATGGCTAAAGAAAACAATCGTATAACGTGTGCTACCAGATGTTCGCTAATGAAACGTTTATGGTTCATGTGTCAGCGACCACTGTAGACGTACATCAGATTGCGCAGTGTAGACTCTGATCGGACTACGCGGACTGGCCATGGAAATCTATCGGCATTACGAAAACTAGCCTGCTCAAATATACTGAAAATTTTACCACCAAAAACTGAACATTTTCAGATAAAAATTCTGATATTTTTCATATTTCTGCTCGACACACATATTGTGGTACTCGTTAGAACCGCCTCGACGATGCGGTTCTAACGAGTACCAACAATCTCTTTTAGCAGAAATAAGAAAAATAATGTATACCCCTGTAAACCCCAGTTTTACTATAAAAAGGTGGGGTTTAAGGGGGTCAACATTATTCAGGCATGGTTTCGTGATGGAAATTTGTACTTAGACATGAGGACGTAGAACCAACCTTTTTGGAAGACTCTGAGAAATTGTCTCCAGGGCTTCTTCGCGCTCTGGACATTCCGTCAGACAGTGCAGACTCGTCTTGAAATCTCGCAAGACTCCATGTGACATATCTCTCTTTACAATAACCGTGGGACCTGGTTGTGCGTCAACATGTTCGTCAGGTAGATGGTTTCCACGGATACAATACTCATTCCGGGCGGCGAGGTGCTCGAACAGTGCTCGTAGAACCGGCGTGTCATGGTCATTGCGGTACTGACCGCACAGGAAGGACATCACCTATTCAGTAAACAAATGCGGAAACAAATGTTAATGTCAAAGATGGCATGCCGGACAGATTTATTACTGTTATCCATAAAACAGGATAAGGGTAACCTAAACTCCGAAGATGCTGTAATCAAATTTCAGAACTAGTTTTATTACTTGTAAACATTTAAAGAAAGTACTCAGTCATCACGAAAACATACCTATATAATTCTAATCCTCTTAAACACCACTTATCTAGTAAAACTGGGGTTTACAGGAGTACATACATTATTTTGTCTTAGTTCTGCTCAAAAACATAGATTGTGGGTAGTCGAGGCGGTTCTAACGAGTACCCACAACCTATGTTTTGAACAGAAAAATGAAAATATCAGTTTTTTATCTGCATTTACATTTTTGGCGGTAAAACTTTCAGTTTATTTAAATGGGCATGTTTTCGAAATGGTTTGTCTAAAGTCTGCTTTCGACATCTTTCAGACAGTCATTTTTTGCCTGACGTTTTACAAAGAAGTAAATATGCAAACGCTTGTGATGATATAATGCAGGTTAATTGGAGACGGGATTTTACGTGTAACAAGTTCTACTAGCTTAAATTTTCTGAAATTTTCACAATAGAACCACGAAACATCAACAATTACAAATCGGCAAAGAAATGTATAATGGAATTTCTTACATAAAAAAATCACTTTACCATAGAAATTTCTTAGTTCAGACCAAGTTTTTGCCCTAAATTAATTTCTAGGGTAAAAACAAAACATAGAAATATAAAAGACAAATGGTTTGGGGTAAGATATTCTCAATTATTTAAAATAAAACGCCAAGCAAAAAACGTCTTTCCGAGTGATGTCGATACGACAGTAGTATTAATACTCATGTTGCAATATACGCCACGTTAAAAAACTATGCACTTTGGACTGATACCATTAGTCACATGCTTTGATAATCCTCTGATAAAGTCCATTCTGTACACGAATGCAATGTAGAAATCGATATGCCCAGGAACATATGGAAATACAGAGGAATGGTCACAAGTACGGAACACAGTTCCCAAGACACCGGGTCAAGTTTTTGTGACATGGAATGACACTACAAAACAATATTTCCCAAAACACAAGAACAAGCGAAAAGGAACTTTGTACAATAGAAATACTACCTTGGAACGGCTAACAACACAAAGCATTGGCAGTATAGCATACCATCGTTCTATTTTTATTATTTTCGTGTAATAGAGTAGAGGTATAGAATGGGGAAAACAACAACATTCCGCATTTGATTCTTCATATAACTTGCCAGGGTCAGTACTGTTCATTTTAGACCCTACATTCACAAAATATTAGTACAGAAGAGTCCTATTCACGAACGTCTACAAAATGTGTAAACGAATAGATAAAGCCGCGGGTATACTCTAAAGAGTATTTTAGCATATCGCCCATTTAGTGCAAAGACTTTATATAATGTTTATAAAAACGAGCCGTCAAGAGAGAAAATATATACCCAGCTAAGGCACAAACCAGCTTGTCCCTCCGCACACAGTATTTGCTGGACGTTTTTACGAAGACTGATCAGACTGAGCGAATGCGTGGGCATTCTCTGCTGGGCGCATCTGGCATTGCGGCTCAAATACAGTTTTGGCGCTAAGTGGATGACATCACCAAAACACGCCTTCATAGTTTTGACCCCCTTAAACCCCACTTTTATGTAGTAAAACTGGGGTTTACAGGGGTGTACATTATTTTTTCTTATTTCTGCGCAAAAACATAGATTGTGGGTACTCGTTAGAACCGCCTCGCTGATGCGGTTCCAACGAGTACCCACAATCAATGTTTTGAGCAGAAATAAGAAAAATATCAGAGTTTTCATCTGAAAAAATTTCAGTTTTTGGAGGTAAACTTTTCTATATATTGAATAGGCGTGTTTTCGTAATGTAAGGTAAAATGCTGTGCTTTCTACAGTTGTATCCAAATGTACCCGATTTACCCTTACTATTCGGACAAGTAAACTCCGTACTTTACTTATCCCAGTATTTGAAGAAGTTTATTCCAATATAGGGATCAAATATGTTTTTTCATGCATTAACATTCGCCAGGTCCCGAGGGAGTTGTTGAAAACCGAGGCCGGAGGACCTGGCGAATGTTAATGCATTGAAACCATGTTCGATCGCTAATATTGCTTAAAAACTGAAAACATTTGCTACATTTCGCGTTATTTCTTGTACTATTTTGTTTCGCCTTTTTACCGATGTCTCGCGAACGCAATTTCCACGGACCATGCTCGTTCTAGGTCCGGGCAGTACACATCTCATAACGGCAGCAAATCTGTGATCCCGGTACGATCGTATTGAAGATACGTAGCCGTGCATTAACAGCGCGTGAATTGCCTTGTTAATACATGGCTTTTCACCGGTTAATGCACGGCTGATAATAACGTGCGACACTGCTTTTTATGCAATAATACTTGTTAATTTGTCCACAAAAATGATGGATGACTGGCAAACAGTGTAGCTCCTGACCACAAAACGCAGTGGACTTACAATGTTTGCTCAGGTCTACCTGTCGACTGTTAAGGGTAATACGATAGAATACAATGATATACCTGGACATATCGTGGAAGTTTGAACATTTTGTACTGCAAGAGGGTCGTTTCCAGATCGGCATACGTCATATCCGCTATATACTTGGCTGCAAGAAAATCTCGAGTAACTCCGCATGAAAACTTTAAATTTGAACCCTGCGTAATTGTTACAAAAGCACCTAATTTGAGAACTATTGGATTATTTGTCTCTCGTAGCACCTCTTCTTCTCTGAACGTAATCCTGTTTTCAATCAGACAAGTGTATGCGAATCTATATAGATCAACAACTGCACTCAGAATTTCATCAGGAAATTCAAAACCATCTATGTCTATTTTATTGCGTTTACAATATAAAGCAGCCATAGCAACCCCATATTTCTCCAGTATATCACACTCTGTTTTCATTTCCTTCAGAATTGTTCCTTTTCTTAGAACATTAAATATGGCGAATATTTTCACAGCTAAAATTGGCACAGCTAAGTATTTCTTTAAAATCCATTTGTCACCCAGGACAAACTTATAAAATCTTTCAAACGGATCTTGATCTAGACGGGAGACAGCTACGCAAGTTTTCAAACATCGTTTCACACTTGCTTCACTCAGACCTAAGTTAAACCATCTCCTATCAGGAGTAAAAGACAGATTTGTACAATGGTCAGGATTTACAGTCATAATGACAGTGCTTCGTAGAAGTCTGGTTCCAGCTAGAATGTCACTGACATCAACAGAATCTGATTGGTCAAAACCATCTAGAAGTACAAGAACCTCGTGAGATTTCGTTTCAAGCATATTCCAAAACTGGTCTATAGACAGTTTAAAGTTGTCGGGAAGAAGTTTTCTATATATTGCTGATTCTAAATTTCCCTGAAGTTCATGTGCATTTAAGTAGAGAAGTTGCTGGTATCTGTTCTTGAAAAACTGAGGTTGTACAGCCCACATGTATGCTATCCACTGACACAACATCGATTTCCCACTCCCGCTTGAGCCTTCTAATAATATCTTTAGACCTCGGTCGCTTAAACTTGGAGGGGGGAGTAAGTCAGTCTGATGAACTTGGTTTCTGTAATGAACAAATGGTTTTGTATGCACATACAGAAGTCACAAGGAAACCAATAAAAAATCAGCTATCAACATGATATACTTTTTTGATTTATTAAGTATGAATGTCTCTGTTAATTTTGTTATTGCTAGTATTATCTAGTTTAACAATCTATTCAATAAGAAACATTATACCTAATATTTGGAAAATAAATTGGAAACGTAAGACCCTAGTTTTTTGTCTACAATTTGAAATTAAAAACAAAAATACATAAACATTGAAAAAAGTTTAAAATTTTGTTTTAAACCACTGATACTACAGTCTTGCCTGACAATAATCAGCATTTGACACATTTTAAACAAAATTCGTGCTGATTTATCAAATAAGACGACCACGACCACAAAATCATATAAATTCAGTTTTACGTAACTTCAAGGAAAAATTTAATTTTTAAAATTAACCTTATGCTTCAAATGTTGATTACTATTTTATGGTTAGATATACATTTGCTAAATTACAAATATAAGTCACATTTAATTTTAACTAAACGTTATATGAAATTTAAATGTTTTAAATATTCGTGTCCCTCTATGAGATCACAAAATAGTTCATAATTTAATTGGGGCAGCTGAAGTCGTTTGTTCAGTGTGTGCTTATTGCTCTCAAGGCGTATTCCTTTTAAAATCTATTCGCCTTTTATATCTTTGGAACTGATAAACATCGGATGTGGTGTGCATTTTTGATTTGCTTACTTCAAACAGTTTTTACCTTTACCATAGTGCAGATTATATTTCATTTCCTTTGGGATCAATGGGCCCATTGTGAAATCTTTGAAAATGGAGTTCTGCTCATGTATTTGCTAGAGGGCGTAAGCAGTGTTGCAAACTTCATTACTGCTTATGAAGAGTCTCAATAAAACCAAGACTCCCATTTTCTTATCTGTAGTGTGTTCTTTGTTTCCAAAGGCAATCTTTTTGACGGTTATTATAATATACAATAAGTAAACGCGTTTTAAGTGATCTGTAGTGAATCAATTTATACTAATAGTAGGATAAGAAATGAGCTGAAAGAACATGTGCGGCAGCTCGATCATACATAGATGATCTAAAAGGCGAAACAGTAGGCAAAGTCATAACAGAACACGTTTGTGCTCTAGTTCATTCTGCAAATAACTAGATATTCTTGAACTTCAGATAAATTTATTCCACCAAATAGTAGGATGATAAATAAGTATATTACTATAAGAAATATTCAGGATAATTATATTAATTGGAAATATATATACCCGTTGCTGTCGACAATATCTAAAGGTGAGAATAGATCTCTGACACTAGCATGGATGGTCTCACTCCAGGGGAAAGGATAAATGCGACTGAAATAGGTTCTATAATAGTTCTTTAGTGTCTCCTGTGTTATACCTACTGTGTCTGCAACAGACAATGTTAACGCTTAGCACTCTGGGTAAAATTTTCAGCAGACGACATTTTGAAATATTTTTCTTATTTTTCCCAGAAAACAGGATTTGACATTTCATGCAAATTGTCTCCTCAGGAGACAATTTGCTTGAAATATCAAATCCTGTTTTCTGGGAAAAATAAGAAAAATATCATCAGTTTGCCGTCTGCTGAAAATGCCCAGAGAGTGGTAAAGGTTAAAACATAATGTTCTTGCTTGCTAAAATTTAGGTTCAATTACCATAGTATCAAGCTTTTTCTTTCAGTACACCTCCTGCAAATTTAACCTGCCTCGTCATAATTAGTAATAATAATTAACATCTACAGGTATACAACTATATGATAACACGCAAGATATTTCTCTCAGCATTTCAAAAACGGGTTTATTGACATTTATAACCGTGACAAACTATATTACATATGAATTACTTGCATGCAGCATGCCATACACAGTGCATATATACCTAATTTATCATCATATACGAGATTCGCTTGTTTACTTGAAAATCTAACCGGGCTTCATACCGCAGTCGGTAGCGCGCCTGACTGCATATCGCAGAGTCCCAAGTTCAAACCAAGTTCGGCCACATAACGAGCGTGGAGACAAATCATGAAACACTGAGCACATTAAAGAAACCAAACAAAAGTGAAAAGTATGATGAAATGGAGACAAGGACTCGATGTCATTTTTGGAGTCAGAGCAAAAAGTGTTGTTTGTTTTCCATCACCCTCATTTGACTGATCACGTCTAGGCTGTCTCATCAAATAATACGTATTTCATTATAGTGTAGCTTCTGGTCCTTTGTGATTATTGGGCCCATTCCGAGATTGTACAGTGGCGAGGTTAAGAGAAGTATTAGTCGTGTTTTCAGAGTTGTCAAAAACAGGCGAAAAAGAATTGGATATCTAGCAACATTACTTTAAGTTCCTTTTGTGTATATATTTGTGTGAAACTGTATGTCTAAACGCAAAAAGGGTATTTAAACCCATTATACATTATTCTTAAAACACACTTAGATAGTATTGGATAACAAATAGTTATTCACCTTTAATCATATTTACGGATTTAAGAGAAACTATATACATATTAACACATTCTATTATATTTACCTATTTTCGTGACAACACCTTCCTTGTGCGTGGCCTTTCGCACGAGCATAACCTGCTCGTAGACTTTCTTGTATTTAAATTTAATGGCATCGATCAAAGCCTTCAGCGCATAAGGAAGCTTCGACTGCATAATTTTCTCCAGCAAGAGAGTTATACGTTCCGACCTTTTGCCATGCGCAAGTATTTCCTGTCTGTCAGAGAATTTGATGACCTGTGACTGCTGTAGACGGTCGAGAACATCTTCTGCGGGAATATGGTCCACAAATAGTTTGTACGTCTTCGTCAGAGTTACCCTGTCCTCCGGAGATAAACCTTCAAGATTTTATATGAATTTCTATTGTAAACTTAGCAAAAAAAAATTTCAATAAAACGTCTAGAGAATGCACTTCAGTACTTCTTAAAACTTTCAATGATTGTAGTTTGCGAGACATCAGAATCAGATTACAATGTGCTAAAACATGGTCTTCGAAATTTCAGCTTGGCATGAGTTATCTTCGCAACACCGATTCTCAATAAATTTGTTACTAAGGTAGGTCTGCGCACGCGCAGGAATAAATTTTGTTTCGCAGTTAAATGTTTACAGTCTATGCACCAATAAAATCATGGGAATGACTTATATTAAATTAACTGATTCTCGGTAATGAGGTTTGAAAACACTTCACTTAAAAATCATCTCCTTTGGAATTAAACCACCACGAAACATACCTATTTAATGTCGACCCCCTTAAACACCACTTTTATATAGTAAAACTGGGGCTTACAGGGGTATGTATTATTTTTCTTCTTTCTGCTAAAAAAAAATAGAGATTGTGGGTACTCGTTAGAACCGCCTCGCCGAGGCGGTTCTAACGAGTATCCACAATCTACGTTTTGAACAGAAATATGAAAAATATTAGAATTTTTATCTAAAAAATTTCATTTTTTTTTGTGGTAAAATTTTCAGTATATTTAAATAGGCGTGTTTTCGTAATGATATAACGACTTTTGAAGTGCGCTTATTTCTTTACGCATTCATTAAATTGAACGTTTTTTTTTTTTTTTTTTTTTAATTGTGTTTCTCACATTACTGTCTTTATTATAGGAATGCAACTTAGGAATACTATCATAACCGGAATTTAAACAGAAAAGTCAGAATTAAGCATATCTTTTGCAGCCGTGATACAGAGGACACAAGCAATTGCTGCATTTCAGAGTTATAAATTTGGTCGGTTATAAATTCGGTCGTATATGAGCTGTGTCATAAAAAAAAAAAAAACGACGGGGCATTAGTAAAACGAGAGCAGTGTAGACCCAGATTAGCCGTCATTGCTATTATAACATCTTATCAGCCTTTACACCATTTAGAGTGATATGGGATAAAATGAGTGACAAGCAATGTAGATTCTGATCAGTCGCAACATTCGGTCTACACAAACCAACTGTATCGATTTGTTTGGCAATTTTATAAGATGTGAGGACTACGTATTATTTACACACGTGTTAAATACAATATGTAACACTCGTACACGTATGTAACTGTTACGTATGCGTACAGTTGTACGCGTATTTACGCATATGTAACACATCTGTTACGTATTCGTATGCGTGACATATGCACACTCACGAACCTCTGATGGCAGTTAGCACACTCACCATGGTGAACGACTCCTTTACTTTCTGTGTAGACCTTACGGAGACGAGATGTCTTCGTGCGGGCGTCATGTATTTTGTCAAGTTTCTTAGCAACGTTTCCCTGCCACATGTCTCGTAGTGTCTGTAAATAGAAATTTGAGTGTCTATTTTTAATTAGAAAACGACATTCTTATATACGCCAGCAGTCTGATCAGAATTCACTCTGGTCGCATACATTTTGCTGTGGTTTATATCATTAAAATTTTTTGAACCTGGTTACATTTTTTGCTATGTCATAAGGTTGATTTCAATTCGGAGTGATGCGTCTTATGTTATGTCCGTATTACATACACGAATATAATATCAGATGTAGATAGAAATGTAAAAAAAAAACAATGTCAATTGCATCAAACAATTAACTGTATGGACAAAATAAAGAAAATGTCACCATGCAAAATAATGAATCGGGCTACAACAAGTTCATCAATATTGCGGGTGCGATAGATAAAACTCATATCAGAATGCGTATCCACAGTGTCTTCCTGTTCCATTATGAACTTTGTTGGTCTTATAAATTGTACATGTGAACAAAGAAGACTCGGACTTCGTAAATGCCACGTTAGCTGTGTTTGAGTTATCAAATTTGGTGAACCTGAATATAATGTGGCTGCATATCCAAACTGATCAGTTCTTGTTCTATACGAGCTATCTTGATGCGGACTGATGGGCCACCTAGGCGGAGTAATACATCACGAATCTGAGCGAACAGGACTGCGTATACTTCTCCAGGGATTGTTTCTGTAAAGTAAAATATACAGTTATTCTTACTTTAGTTTATTTAATCTACAAACACATGGCTTTGTACATTTAAAGGAAAACGACAGCGAAGTAATAAACACCACAAAGCTCTGCTAAATTCCCTAGAAGTGTTATTAAGCAATGCTTACGGGACACAATCCTTTGCAAATAATGTCGGTGTAGGTACACCACAACCTCTTTATAACACTATTGTTGGGATCCATAGCATAAACCGTGTTAGTTAAACAACCATGTTATATCCAAACAAAAATGTATAGATTATATTGAAAAATGACCATTTATGGTCATTTTTCAATATAATCTATACATTTTTGGGATCCATCTTTGAACCGTGTTATATCCAAAACCGTGTTATAACAAACCGTGTTATAAAGAGGTTGTAGGTATTCCTTTTATTCTGATGAAGGAAACTCAGTTGCAGAGTAACCATATTCGTTAAACGACTACATAAATTTCGTTGACCCGGCTGTGAAAAAGGCATATTTTGTGGCATTCTTGCTTTTTAACATTTATCGCGAAAATGACATCTAAAAACTATCGAAATTAGCCCAATAACAGCCCTGCACAAAATCTTCCTGTTACTAATACACTATAACCTCTTTATAACACGGTTCGTTATAACACGGTTTGGGATATAACACGTTCAAGATGGTCATTTTTCAATATATTCTATACATTTTTGTTTGGCTATAACACGGTTGTTTAACTAACACGGTTTATGCTATGGATCCCAAGTGTTATAAAGAGGTTGTGGTGTATACGAAATTAATGTAATTTGTGAATAATATAACTTTTTAAAAAAAATCAGTTGAAGTTATCACAAGGATACGAGATAAGGTTTACGTATGACAGAGTCCAGTGCAATACGCAACTACTATCGTGTTACGGCTTGTATAAAAAGAGTTAAAGCTGCGTTCAGTTACCCGTAACGTTCACGGTTATTCACTGATCAAAAGCAGACTTTCCATTTAGTTGTGACAGTTTTCGGCGGAGGGTAGCGAACATCCCTAAACTATGATCAAGCTGCGAATAAAAGTTATGTATGCTTGTTTGTAACAAAACACATGTGAATGTTTACTGCGTTGATATTATTTCTTTGATTCTATATAAAATTAATAATTTTTGATAGAGTTTATTTGATATAACATCAAGTATTGTCTAGGAGAATAACGGCTACTCTCTAATATTGGAACTCGCATGAGACGGATTTACAATAATCGTTCAGATGACGCAAAGCAGCTTTACTAAACGCAGCCCTGGCCCTGAGGTTATAAAACTGTTTTCATGCTCAACTCAGCTGAGCATGAAAATTGTCCTGCTAATAGATCTCAAATTACTACAAATTGCAAATGTGTTCTTGCTAAGCATAGCTGAGCATGAAACTTTCTCTGCTAATAAATATGAAAATGCAAATTATTGTTGGCAGTTTCATATCTATTAGCAGAGGAAATTGCATGACCAGCTACTCTAATTTGAGCACGAAAAAAGTTTTATAACCTCGGGACCAGGGCTCGATGATATGTAATGTCAGGTTATGTATCAGTGTATGCTATTGTTCCAGACCTCTGTTTTCTATACAATCACTTACACAGACCCATCAGGATAACATATATTTGGCCTACGTGTGTGACCAAAATAAAATAATTAACATCAGGAAATATAAGACCGCTCTTTTATATGTGCTGCTTTTGATTGCTTATTAATACCAAATTAAACAGACGACAACGATGTTTTATCTTATTTTCCCCAGAGAATAGGGTTTGTCAGTCATGCAAACTGTCTCTTTGCAAAGAGTTTAACTTACCGTGCCTAGTTAATTCCATAAACAGTAACTGCAGTCTCACAATATCTGCGCTGAGAGAGTTATCGTTTCCAAACGGTTCCCTAGACCAGCCGTTTGGGTAAGGGGGACAGAGGTGACAGATGGTCTCTAGAAGGGTTACCAGGATGCGACTGTCAAACTTCTGTGAGGTTGGCACCTTCTTCTTCAGAGGATATAGCAGTTTCCATTGTTTGTCGTCTATTATTCCCTGTAGTCGTGAAAAAAACACAAAGTTTAATGCAGTCCTAAAATTACCATGATAACAATCCTAAGCACTGGTACAGACAGGCTTGAGCAAACTGTATAGACTCAGATCAGACGCCGCAGAACGCGGCGTCTGAACATGGTCTATACTGTTTTGCCACTAATCTGGCAGTTTTTAGACGCATTACTGGGTACTAAAATGGACTTGCTGAAATCGTAGGACAAGTATGGTAATGAGTTAAGGTGTCCAAATATTCATGGTAATGCGGTGTTAATTTTAAAACTGTGCAAATAAATAAACATACCTGGTAAATGAGCTTTATTGTAAAAATGTCTGAAATACACGAACCTACAAACCTTTCTTGAAATTATCTGCAAATTTCGTTCACGTTCGGAAATTGTGAATCTGCGGTTGCTGTGTTTCGCTGATCATGATGGCTGATTAAAGCTCGAGTGGTGATGGAGGCGAGGAAATGTGCAGTGATTGAGTGTATCTGCACTTCAACAGTTTACTTTCAGCTTTTTGGGTTTCATGTAAGTTCCACTGGCTAAGATAAACTCAGAAATGTGCACATCTAGGGTACAAATATTTATTTAGAAACATTTTCTTGTTTCCCAGATAATCTCGGAGAAATAATAACCCAGCAGGCACACAACGTTGGAACAACATCGATCCAACGTTGTTTCAATGTCAAGACGTTGAATCAACATTGTTTCAACGTTGTAAGCAAGTCGTTGTTTCAGCGTTGTGTACAAGACGTTGAATTAACGTCGAATTGACGTTGTTTCAGCGTTTAGTGTCTGGTGGGAAGTCTTGACGTTGAATTAACGTAATATCGACGTTGTTTCACCGTTGATTGCGTGTTGGGAAGTCTTGACCTTGAATCAACGACGTATGCCTGCTGGGAAGTCTTGACGTTGAATCAACGTAGAACCGACGTTGCTTCAGCGCTTAATGCGCTGTAAGGAAGTAATCATCTATTTGTCATCTGCTGATTTTGCCCCTGGAGGTCGAAAGGTTACTTCCTAGTCCAAATTATGAATCTTTAAAATATATATTTTAAACCCATTTCTGACGCTGTAAATGCTCACGTGTGTATAGGTTATGCCGCATATGAACAATTGACAATAAAAAAGCACATAGAGCAGCTTCAGGTTAAACAGATAACGGATCCAGCTTGCGAAATGGAAGATTCCATTAAGGATACCTGATCATTAATGGATCAAAACTGTACCTCAGATCTATGATCAGACGCCGTAGAATGCTAATTTGTATTGTTATGCTATGATACCAACACTTTACAATAACAAAGGCATTTATTAAAAGGCAGTTTTTATAACACCCAGCTTCAATAAAAAATGAAATCATCCAATTTGCACGATGGAAGTTTCCACTTAGGACAGCTGGGCACTGATAAGCCTAAATGTACCCGAGTCTTAAAGCGATCAAAGATTGCCTTTACATGGGTCTCCTAAACAGGCTTCATTTTTTATATAGCTTTATCGAACAATAAGCTACTACCCAGCAGGCACATAACGTTGAAACAACGTCGATTCAACGTTGATTCAATGTCAAGCCGTTGAATCAACGTTGAATCGACGTTGTTTCAATGTTGTGTGTCCGCTT
Organism: Anodontia alba; assembly: GCA_964016985.1. Lineage (NCBI taxonomy): Eukaryota > Metazoa > Mollusca > Bivalvia > Lucinida > Lucinidae > Anodontia > Anodontia alba. The sequence goes on from OZ024830.1 coordinate 31,263,800, forward strand.
GGTACGATCTGATCTCAGTGGTACACGAAATTTGGTATAGACACATTTTGCTTTGAAATATATATTTTTTTCTTACTTTTTCACAAGAAAATATGGGAAAGTACTAATGCTCATTTATTCATTTTCTGCTGATTTTACTCTCTAAGGCTGAAGGTCAATTCTTAGTCCCAAACTTGGACTCGTATAAATGAGCCAGCTCACGACAAAACATACAATAATACCTGTGTAACCAGCAAAGACTTAGATCAGCCTGTACATTCTCATAGTATGGCAAGGGTTCTCATTTATCTATCGTTAGATAGCCCGGAGGCCGTAGAAGGCCCATGTGATCAGTGAAGACTCTGATCAGACTGTGCGGATGCGCACTCTGATCTGAGTCTTCGCTGGTGCACAAGTCTTATAGTACTTGTTTTGTCATGCGCTGGCTTAAATATTATAAACCCAGATCAGACGCCCTTAAAACATTTACAGCAACCAATTTCAATAAATAATGTACCGATCCAATTTGTATGATGGAAGATTCCACTGAGATCAGCTGGGCATTAATACAGTAAACACACAACTCCGCCAGAACGTCGTATCGATGTCGTCGCAACGCCCTGACGTTACAGCGACACCACTACGACGTGCTGACGACGTTGCTGGTTTCTTGGATTCAGTCAAAATTTACCTGAGTCTTAAGGCGGTCTAAGATTGCCTTTACGTGGGTCTGTGTGAGATGTTCCCGCAACACCGCTGGCGGATGTATACTGTCAAACGTCAGTCTGAGTGCAGAAGTACCGGCGTCCAGCAGTAACCATGACAACCGAGCCAACATCTCCTTCTCCTTGTCCCGCCCAACAATCCGCACCTTGCCAGCTTGTTGGTTCATCTCTGCACTGAAAAAAAAAGAAGAAAAAATCAGTTAAAATATGTTTCTAGTAATTTGAGCCACAACGTAGGAAAAAGGAACTTCCGACGTGTGCGCCCAAGGAAGACTCCCCAGTGGGCACACAACGTTAAAATGACGTGGTATCAACGTCGCTGCGACGTGATCACGTCGCATCGACGTTGATACGACGTCATTTTGATGTTGTTTGCCTGCTGGGTCTAATCAGCCTCCGCATCCGTGCAGTCTTATCAGAGTATTCGTTGTCCGCATAAAGAAAATTTACATCCTTTGCAATCCAAAATGCACCCAGTAAAGATCTGAACAAGATGCGCGAATGTGCAGGCTGATCTGAATCTTTGCTCAATGTCAACAATCTACGTCATCGACATGGTGATATACACATAGTTCCGGACTGTATCATTTGCTCGGATTCAAGCAAATGAAAAATCACTGTTAGCACAATTTTAGTACTATCTTTCACCAAAAACGCAATCTCCATGCACATTCTCATTATCGTAGAGATCTCGACCGACTATTCTCTATATCATGAAAACACGCCTTTATAATTTTGACCCCCTTAAATCCCACTTTTATGTAGTAAAACTGGAGTTTACAGGAGTATACATTATTTTTCGTATTTCTGCTCAAAAACGTAGATTGTGGGCGTTAGAACCGCCTCGGCGAGGCGGTTCTTACGAGTACCCATAATCTATGTTTTGAACAAAAATATGAAAAATATCAGAATTTTTATCCGAAAACTTTCAGTTTTGGGTGGTGAAATTTTCAATATATTTGAATAGGCGTGTTTTCGTAATGAACTGTATGTGTTACTAAATATAAGCATATATTGTCAAGGTGTCAGAATATCCCCTGTGTTTGAGAAGCCCAATTTTTCAAAATACAGGTAGTTCATATATATTACTGAAATTTGTGCCCGAATTTCATAAAACTATAATTATCTTAAAAGGATTCCGAAAACCTAGTTACTTGCGAAAAGAAGGATTCTTATTATCGTTATGACGTAGGTTGTATGGGGTGTTGCTGGGCGCGCATGCCCGAAAGTGTGTTTTTTCTCACGTGGACCATTTGTTAAATTCAAAAATAACCTGTAGTATAGATCCCGATTTCATCAATGAATTCACTACATTTTAAGAGAATGGATACAGCTGGCAGGTTTTCGTCATTTTCACAATTAGACACATTTTGTGATTGCCTGCTTACTGAGTGCCTTCTGGAAACGGACCTGGTTTAAACGTGAAAAGAACTATTTCCTTTTAGAATACCGTAATTTCCGTATGTATTCGGAAGACGGGTCTGAGCAAACAGTTTAGACCCAGATGAGACGCCGCACAATGCGGCGTCTCATCAGGGTCTATACTGTTTGCCATTCATCTAGCATTTTTTAGACACAGCATCGGGTAGTGAATTGTACTTGTTCAAATTTTATAAAAAAAAATATTGCAAGGAGTTGAGGTGTCCGAATATTTGGGGTAAATACGGTAGACCCCTTTTTCAGAAGGGAGAAAACACTTTTAAAGATGTACAGGAAGTGTCAGAAATACAGGATCACAGAGCCTACCAGCGACACCAAGAGGAAGAGTTAACCCGTTGTAGACTGAATGAACTCCCCCACACTATATATTGGAATACTCGATTTTTGATTTTAGGTATGTCACGCCATGTGATTTAGATATTCTGCGGCTTCTGATCCGGGTCTGTACTGTTTGGCAATTACCCTTTTAGGGTTCTCCAGAATACAATGAGTTAACAAACTACGACGGGTGGTATACACGGAACAAAACAACGACATTCTACTGAACAATGATCAAGTTAGCTTTCATGCTGAAGCACTTGGTTATTACTCTTAATGACTTTATTTAATTATGAGTTATGAGGCAGGGAAACGTGAGGTTAAAGAGCTTTATTATCTTTTATCTAATTATCGTTAAAATCAGTGCAACATACAAATACAATGAATCAAACACTTTCAGTTACAAATGAACAAAGCCCGGTTATGAGGTCTTTACATGTTGATAAGCTTAAACAGTTTTTCTTTTTTTTTTTTTTCTTTTTTGTTTCTGGAATAATTAACAGATCGCATCACGAAAACATATCTATGTAATTTTGACCCCCTTAAACCCCACTTTTATATAGTAAAACTGTGGTTTACAGGGGTATAAATTATTTTTCTTATTTCTGCTCAAAAACATAGATTGTGGGTACTCGTTAGAACCTCCTCGCTGAGGCGGTTCTAACGGGTGCCCACAATCTATATTTTGAGCAGAAATATGAAAAAAATATCAGAATTTTTATCTGAAAATTTTCAGTTTTTGGTGGTGAAATTTTCAATATATTTCAATAGGCGTGTTTCGTAATGGGACGGCATGAAGCAGTCACCCGACTTTGAAGACTGAAAATATTATTCCCGTAAACCCGGTTGGCTGCCGTTTCCTCAGACCGTTTCATCACATTTTGTTGTAAATTACTCTCGTGATATACATCCCCAACAGATTCCAGTTTGTCAACAACAATATCATGCTCAACATTCCCGTCATTTGTTTTATATGTAAAATCATCGTGTCGCGTTCATGACGACCATCAACCGTTTCAGGTTCATCGCTACTGTCACCATACACTAAACAATACATTACGAAAACACGCCTTTTCACTACAAAAAAAAAAAAAAAAAAAAAAAAAACACTGAAAGTTTTCAGATAAAAATTCTGATATTTTCATATTTCTGCTCAAAACATAGATTGTGGGTACTCGTTAGAACCACCTCGTTCTAACGAGTACCCACAATCTATGGTTTTCAGCAGAAAAAATAATGCATACCCCTGTAAACCCCAGTTTAGTATATAAAAGTGGGGTTTAAGTGGATCAAAATTATATAAACATGTTTTCGTGATGAGCTATGTTTTTCTCATGTTGTGATACAATTACCGTATTGATCTCTGTCATTAGGTTTTGTCAATGAAATTTTAAACTTTATAACTTGCTAATCACAAATGCAGCAGACGACATTTTAATATTTCTTTTGCAGTTGTTAGAGATAATAAATAAAGTCTAGACATTCCATGTGAGTCTTCTGCCTATTCAAGTCTACATGTATTTTCTTTGAAAAATTATAATGCATAAATAAAATGTCGTCTGCTGCAATTTTGCTTAGCATTTTAAGGGTTATCAACGTTATTGTTTCATATCTCGTTTATATCTTTAATACCGAATCTAATTATCTTCTAATTATTTCATATACTAGTTGTGCCGATAAAAGAAATTCATAGACATCTTTAGCCTCTATCTTCAAAAGCTATTTTATTTTGGACCGTGCCACGCGAAAACGGGTCTATTAGAATATGCGGACAGCGAAGGCCCAGATCAGACTGCGCGTCCGCGCAGTCTGATCAGGGCCTTCACTTTCAGCTAACAGAATCATTGGATACTATAGGATGTATGAATGAAGAGCAAAGGCCCGGATGATACTTTGCGCATGTGCAGGATGATCTGAATCTGCGCATTTTGCGCATGCTCAAAGGCACTTTTTCGCGTAATGAGGCCCATTTAACATTTAACAAAAGGCGATATTCTAATGTCAACAGAGTTTTGATATTTATTGAATATATGCTTTATTCTTTTTTATATAGAATATATCGTCTGTTCATCTGCGCTGCGACAAAAAAGAAAAAGAAAATCAAAGCACTGACAGCACTGGTGGGTCGATTCTCTCTGAGTGAAGGCTGGGAAAATGGTCATGTATGGGGACTTAAGAATCTTTTCTTTCATTTAACCCTTAACTTTATGTATAAAGTTATTTAAGCAAACAGTGCAGACCCTGATCAGACACCGCGTTCTGCGGCGTCTGATCTGGGTCTGCACTGTTTGCCAATGTCCAGCCCAGGTTTTATAGATAAACCTCTTTATACAGCACTCTGACGTCACAGAGACAAGACTAGTGCGGCTATAGAGATAACCGTTACCTGGATTTCATACAAGGGCTATTTGCGTGGTTTATTGGTCAGCGATAGACACGTGGACATCAGCAATATAACTCAGATCGTTTAGTAACTTTGAGTCGATACACACGACCCAAAAATGTTCAGTTTTGGAACAGAGTTCGATTCGGAGACAACAGGCTGTGTATTCAACAACTTTAGGGAAATTTTGGTGTATGTATACAACCAAAAAATGAAAATTTTCAATGACAAATTTTGGTAATTTTCATATATCTTCTCTAAACATAGATTGTAGGTACTTCTTAGAACCGCCTTGGCGAGGCGAATCTAATGAGGCGGTTCTAACGAGTACCCACAATCTATATTTTTGAGCAGAAATAATAAAAAATAAAGTATACCCCTGTAAACCAGTTTTACTATATAAAAGTAGGGTTTGAAGGGGTCATTTTCGTGCTTTTGTTGCTTAGCTCAAATACCTAATTACTGCATTTACCCTAAGTATTTGGACAGACAGACGAGCAAACAGACGGTGTATCTCTACACCTTCTTGTCTGAGCGATCTATTCACAGTTTGCTATAAATACTTTAAAACGATCACAAGAATACAGCGGTTTCCCCCCAAGGATTGAAAATGAGGGACCTAAGAACTCGCTAATTTGGAGTCAAATGGAGGGGGTCATTAAATAAGATTTTGGATGTTTTTTGTGTGTTTTTTTTTTTTTTTTTTTTTTGGGGGGGGGGGGGTGTTCCAGAGGGTACCTATTGCCTAGATAATTGTAACTGGTGAGAAACAGATTCAAACTATAAGCCGGTAATAAATACAGTTAATTTTAGATTGATGATGAAGGCTCACTTAGGACCCTTGGTCCTAATTTTTTAGGGTCAATATCATGGTTTCGGAGGTCAAACACTGCCAATGTGAATCCGAGAAAACACTAATACCGTAACGCCGATCCCGCATACATTTATATACGATAAAGCAAAATTTACCACCAGACTCGGCTGTATTAATCACGAAAACATACCTATATAATTTTGAACCCCTTAAACCCCAATTATATATAGTAAAAAGGGGTTTACAGGGGTATGCATTATTTTTCTTATTTCTGCTCAAAATCATAGATTGTGGGTACTCGTTAGAACCGCCTCGTCGTACCCGTTTTGAGCAAAAATAAGAAAAACTATCAGAAATTTTATCTGAAAACGTTCAGTTTTTCGGTGGTGAAAATTTCAATATATTTGAATAGGCCTGTTTTCGTAATGAACCCTGAATATTGAAATAATGTTACTCCTAACCATCCCTTCATAAAAAACTGAACAAGTCCTTTTAACTCCGTATTAATGCGTAAAAAACTGTTCGATGAGAGACAAAGCAGTGCAGCTCGTTGATCTTGGTCTACACTGTTTGTTCAAGCATGCCTACACCGATACATAGGTTATCTTGCAAAACATTAAAAGGTTTTGTCGTTGAAGATGAAGACATATTCTGATATACAGTCGACTCTCGTTATCTCGAACTCGCTTATCTCGAATAACCGCTTATCTCGAAGTGATAATCTGGTCCCTGTTTTAACACAGAGGTCTACCAACAGTCAACAAAATATTGTGAAAAAGAGGAGAAATTGCTCCTTAGGAGCAATTTCTCCTCTTTTCCACAATATTTTCAATATATCTCTAACTTAGGAGTCAAATTACGTATTCATTCTGTTAAAGGTGGTTGTTCGATTGATTGTTTTTTCCTCAGTTCCGTAAATCTGATATGTCGAACTACGGATATCTCGAAGTGTTTCATAGAGTCCCTTGGAGTTCGAGATAACGAGAGTCGACTGTATTGTTCTAGATATGATATGCTTAGAAAAGAGTTCTTTAAAAGCATACTTCAAATTGTTCAAACTTTCACAAATTGGAGGATCAGAAAAGATTTAAATTAAGTACCTTTAAATTCCGATGGCACTAACATTAAAACTTACTCACTCTCTGTCTGTCTGTCTGTCTGTCTCTCTCTCTCTCTCTCTCTCTCTTACTATTATCGCTTTTGTGTATGTTGTTATTTGTCAATGTCTCGTTTAGGAAATAAAACAATAAAACTATTGAATTGTGTTCATCACGAAAACATGCCTATGTAATTTTGACCTCCCTAAACTCCATTTTTATATTGTAAAACTTGGGTTTACAGGGTATATATTAATTTTCTTATTTCTGCTCAAAAACAAAAATTGTGGGTACTCGTTAGAACCGCCGCGGTTCTAGCTAGTACCCACAATCTATGCTTTGAGCAGAAATATGTAAAGTGTCAGATTTTTTTAACTGAAAAGTTTCATTTTTTGGTGGTATAATTTTCATTATATTTTCGTAATGGTTCATTTAAATTGTTAATGTCCCGTTAGGAAATAAAACAATAAAATTATTGAATTGTATTGTAGGGTGAATATGGTAACCAGTATTCATAACGATTGTAAAATTCAGGGCCCAGTTGTTTAAAGCGTCGTTAGCTGAACGAACTCGTTAGTGGTCAATATGTTAACTGTTCTAGTAAGTACAATACCTAATTCACAGGTATTTTTGCTGAAAAAAATGTGAGTAGCTTTTGCAAATGCAAAAACTACTCACATTTTTTCAGCGAAAATGTTAGCATAAATGCCAATATTTAATGATCAAAATTTTAACGATACGTTAACTAACGACATCATTAGTTTTGAACAACTGGGCCCAGTATTCATAACGATTGTAAAATTCTGAAGGGTGTCTATAATTCTTTGTTATCTACGATCAAAATCTGAAAAAAAAAATCTAGGACATTTGGCAGAAACTGACATAAACAATACACAAGTTATGTATATTCAAAACTAAAACTAACAAGATTTAAGATTTTGATAAATTAATTATGTCGAAAAAAACAATGCAATATATTTGTTTGTCATTATTACCTGACAAAGTTTTACAACATGTTCTATGAAAAGCGTCTTGTCAGATTACAGGTCAAGAAAGGATAACACGGGAATGTGAACAGCAAAAGCCCATATCGACAGAGGTACCTAGGCCAGGGCTTTCATGGACAGTCACCAAGAGATTCTGAAATAACTTGTTTCTAATGCCTCGATCAGACGGCTGATCTTTGGCATACACAATTTCGCCTATGGGCCAAGAGATTCTGAAATAACTTGTTTCTAATGCCTCGGTCAGACGGCTGATCTTTGGCATACACAATTTCGCCTATGGGCCAAGCTGTCTTTTTGTTCTGTTTAGATCACATGTATATATGACACGGAGTACCTGTTACCAACTTCCCTGAAAGAGTTTAATAGTGTTCCCTTGTTCCTCAGTTTTTTTCTACCGGTCGCTAAATGCGTTTGCATATATTCTTCAATTTTCTTTATAGAGTATTATTTTTAATAATTGTTATCTTGTTTCCAGAACGATTTATAGCAACTGCTCTCTGGTGTGTTGCTCCCTTAAACCCTGGAGGTCACTGTTAAATGGGCTGTGTGATCAACGGAGATTCAGACGAGTCTGTGCATCAGCACAGTTTGTACAGAGTCACCCCAGTTTGCTCTAAAATGGTCATTGTCTGTATTGATTTTAAATACAGATATCTTTAAGTATAAATTGAACTATCTATATTCAAAATACAGACATCTTTTTTGTAAATACAGATGCCAATTAAAGATATCTCTCATTGCAATACATAAATCTTACTTATCCTAAAATAAAGATATATCATTTTATAAATAAGGATATCTGTATTTTAAATACAAATCCCAGCTAGCATTCTTTATATATCTATAGCGGACCGTTATCGGCCCGTCAGCTACCCTGACGGGCCGATAACGGCTCGCTATAGATTTATAAAGAATGCTTGCTGGGATATCGGGGTTTTACATGCGTTGTGTCATGCAAAGGACATCTTCGAGGAATATGCAACAACAAAGCCCAGTTCAGCCTATGCATCCTAAACTGTCCGTTAACAAAATCATTGAACACTTCAAAAGACATCGATGAATTACTAAGGCCTTCATCAAATTGTACCGGAATGCGACGGCTAAACTGGCTTTCCGATGTTCGCATATTTAACGAAGACATATTTTTTCTTAGCTTAGCTCAGCGTGAACTAGGTCAGACTTACAACATCATTAACCCATGCCGTTGTCCTGGAAACCGTACATACATAGGTTGAACTTTCCCGTCCGGCTCGGAGCCATAGATAGTATGAGCCGGGGTATTTTTGGGTGGTTTACCCCCACTTTCATAACTTATAATACTACTCTCTCCATTTCTGTGTTGAACAACATCTTCGTTAGTCGTTCTTGTTACAGTCTTTGTTAGCGTACCGACACTAACTTCATTTATGAGACTGCTACGTATATCTTTACTGTCTTCGCTTAAATTTTGGCTTATTTCCTTTGTAGCATCATAATCCTTCTTGGAATTATGATCTTTTTCTGACGAAACCTTCTTGCTTTCTCCCAAGGTTTTGTGTTTGTCACTCTCCTCATTTTTGTCTTCATTCAAATTTTCTTTTTTAGCATTATAAACCTTCTTGGAGTCATGGTCTTTATCTGTAGAAACCCTCTTCTTGCTTTCTCCAAGGTCATTGTGTTTGTCGCTCTCCTCACGTTGGTTTTCCTGCGCGTCATCAATAATATCAACAACACCATTATTCTGTGCATTAAATATATCCTTACTCCTTTCGCTCGATTTTATATCCCATTCCTGCACACGTAAATCTTGTTTAATAGTATTTGGAATATTTCCATTGAAATCGCGATTTTCTTGCTGCGAATTATGATTATTATCACTCATTTCTTTATTAGTGTGTTCATTTAAGTCGTCTTCATCGCTATGCTTATCGGTAAGAAATGTTCCTGAAATGCTTCGCGCTTCACACATTTTATGCACACTGTCAAATTATGAAAGCCTACCGTCCAAAAAATGAAAATATTAACCCTTAAAGCGCAGCAGACGACATTTTGATATATATTTTATTATCATTTTTTTTTTTCAAATAAAATAAGTCTTGACATTTCATGTGAATCATCTGCTTGGCAGACGATTCACATGTAATGCCGCGACTAATTATATCTGAAAAATAATAATATTAAAAAAAAAAAAACAGAATGTCGTCTGCTACAAGTTTGCTTTGTAATATTATTTATCATATTTTTCAGAGAAAATAAGTCTTGACATTTCAAGTGAATCATCTGTCTGGCAGACGATTCACATGAAATGTCAACACTTATTTTCTCTGAAAAAATAAATAAATAAATATATAAATAAATTTTAAAATGTCGTCTGCTACAAATTTTGCTTGGCACTTTAGTGGTTAAAATTGTATTTTCCCTAATGTTTGGTTTAGTCTGTCCCATGTGGTCTCTAACTATAACAATATAAACAGACTGAAGAATGATATATATCTACACACTGGGGTAACCAAATTACATCTTTACGTGGGGTCCTTTAATGAACAATCACACGCCAATGAATTATCTGAGAGGTTACAATGGAGGCCCGTTGTGGGACAATAAGCATTTCGGCCGCGCCAAACGAAATTGGGTCTTCGGATCTTTAGCGGACAGCGCAGGCCCGGATCTGACTGCGCGGAACGCCAATGAATTATCTGAGAGGTTACAATGGAGGCCCGCAGTGGGACAATCAGCATTTCGGCCGCGTCAGACGAAATTGGGTCTTCTCGGATCTTTAGCGGACAGTGCAGGCCCAGATCTGACTGCGCGGATCGGCAGCATCAGGTACAACGTTTTTTTGGACATTTGCGGACAGCGGAGGCCCCGATCTGACTGCGCATTCGCGCGGTCTGGTCAGGGTCTATGCTGTCGACTTACAAAACTGTTGGATGCTGAAGAATAAATTGACTAAAGGCCAAATTTGTTAAGTCTACGCATTTGCTGGCTGATCTTGGCCTGACCAGGTCGCAGATGACACCCGTTCAGAGGACATGCTTGCTTGATGCGGTTCGCAGCGAGGATTTATGTCACATACATGTAGCTACAGATAAGAGGGTGTATCCACATAATATTTTTCTTATTTCATCACGAAAACATATGTTTTGGGTACTCATTAGAAGCGCCTCGAGGCGCTTCTAATGAGTACCCACAGCATATGTTTTCGTGGAGAAATAAGAAAGATATAAGCATTTTTCGGATGAAAAAAGCGCCTTATCTGTTGCTATGATGTCATCTTATGTTCATCAGCGTAAGCAGGGCAGACTGATATATGTTCACCTAAAAATACATGCCAGCAAGACGTTGAATCGACGTTGTTTCAACATTGTGTGCACGCTGTAATGGATGCTGTAGAAAGTAACTGAAGAAAATCACAACTTTGATCCTACTTAGCGAATGAGTAGGCTTGGCTGATTCTACTTTGTTCGCATATGGATTCATGATTTTGTTTTTCGCTGGGTATCCAATTTAAGAAATTTGGATTAAAATATTTAGCACTGAAAGTAGTGTTTCAAACAACTGCGGCTTTTCGTGTAGTTCAATGGCAAACAGCACGGATCCTAAATAGATCTAAATAGACGACGCATTTAATCTGTGTGAATATGCGGCATCTGATTTGGGTCTACATTGTTTACAATATCCATTTTGAGGGAAGACTGGTTAATAGAGATTTTATTTGTCCAACATGCACGAAATAAACATATGCGCGCATGCGCAACATGATCTGAATCTTAACTGCTCGTCTATATAAAGTTAGGGCACTGTATCTTTAAAAAAAATGAAGGAAAACAAAGAGCCAAAACAAAAAAAAAAAAAAAAAATGAACGGCTAAAATAAAACCATAGTATGTAGATACGAAAGCTTTGGTTTATTTTCGTTACTTCCATACGGGCCTTTTTGTATGACCCAGCTCAAATACCCTCGGTCGCGTCGTGTCCAGTTAATCAAAAACCTTTTTTTTTTCGGCAATAGGGCACGATAATGTAGGGTAATAATTTAAATTATTTTGTATAAACAACATTCTTCGCAAATGGATTTTACTGTTTAAAGTGTTCAAAGTTTGTGTATTGACAACTGAAGTGCTATAAGTCAGCGATTAAACGGAAATCGCCATTCGAAAAGGCGTATTATAGTGATTTTTGGCCAGCGAGGCACCGAATCAGGCTGCGCTCAGCCTGGCCAGGCTCTTCGCTATCCGCAAAAAGAATCATTGACTACTGTATAAATGGCGGGCAAAGGTCCCATTCAAACCCTGCGCATGCGCAGGATATTCTGAATCTGCGAATTCACATTTACTTGAACGCACCTTTTCACTGTATTCGGGCCTAATAAAATATAAGGAAAAACAGCATTAACCCAATTGTATAGTGAAGACCCAAACTAACATCGTTCGCTGTAAATAAAAATAAATAGGCTCCGATAGTGTGTATGCAAAGCGAAGACCCAGATCAGACTGCGCATGCGCAGTCTGATCTGGGTCTTCGCTGTGCACATTTGAGACAAGGCAGTTTAATTTCTCATTATATCCAAAAATGGATTTATTACAAGTGCCTTTATTGAGCCCCTGAATGATAGCAGCGATGATCGCTCGCTGTGAATAGACACTGCGTTGGCGTATAAAATATCATGTGTCATTTTCATAAATGTCATAAGTTTTATCTAGCATTTATTCGCATAATTCACTGCTAATTTTTCACTGATCTCGGTTAGATTACGATCTAATATTTTACTTTATATGTGTCCTTGGGTTATCCGAATGTCTGAGTTATGGTGCGTGTTGTTTGACAACGTTTAGAACTACATTGGTCTCAGGCATTGGTATTTTAGGGAGAATTTGAAAGTGAGCTCGCTTGTTTTACAAGCATTTACCACGCATTTACACAGAACGCGATAAATTTAACCCATTTAAGCCTAGCGTCCCACAAAAGGGACGTTGGAATACAGTGTAGACCCAGATCAGACGCGGCGTCTGATCAGGGTCTTTACTGTTTGCTTCAAGCTCAGAAATTTCTACAAAACTTTATATTAATAATTATTAACCGGACACCCCTTTTATTTGAAATGGACCTGTCCAGTGATTTGAGGTAGAAGAGTCCACTCAGTATAAATGGGTTAAGCAGAGTTAACGTTTGAAATAAAAGAACATTATTATTGCGTACATTAGGTGTATAGTTGCTTCATACATTTACACTCGTACCAGCTCACAGGTGCAACGAACATCAAACAAAAAAAAAAAAAAAAAAAATACCCGCCTAGTTTCTTATCAAATAGCCGCAACCTACGACCAGGAACATGTCGAATGAAAATAACTCTTATACATGTAGTCTTGAACTCTCTGTCCTGAAAAAAGGTATGGAAACTGTTCTCAGAACTTTCCTTTTTGTCGAAAGAAATGTTTGTTGTTCTTTTTTATATCTAAGATCGCGTCTTGCATTACGAAAACACGCCTATTCAAATATATTGAAAATATGGAAAATTATCAGATGAAAAATTCTGATATTGTTTATATTTCTCCTCAAAACATAGATTGTGGGTACTCGTTAGAACCGCCTCTGCGAGGCGGTGCTAATGAGTACCCACAATCTATGTTCTTTAGCAAAATAAGAAAATAATGTTTACCCCTCTAAACCTCAGTTTTACTTTATAAAAGTGGGGTTTAAGGGGGTCAAAATTATATAGGCGTGTTTTCGTGACGTCTCCATCAGCAATGCGCATTTAGCAGGAAAACACTTGAAGTTTTTGAACACTTGTTTTAACTTTTACCACTCTCTGGGCTTATGCAGCAGATGACAAATACTGCCAAAAGTTTTTTTTGTTTTTTTTTTTTTTTCATTTTTCCCAGAAGTTGTCTCCAATGGAGACAATTTGCATGAAATGTCAAAACCTGTTTTCTGCAAAACAAAACAAAAAAAAAATAAATAAATAAATAAATAAATAAATAAAATAAAATAAAATAAAGAAAAAAAAAATAAAAGGAAAAATAAAAGCAAAATACTTTCAAATGCCTGCTGAACCTTTTACCCAGAGTGCTAGGTGTTTTCTTTTTACCCAGAGTGCTAGGTGTTTAAGGTAGTGAAGTTACAGACTTCCAATATTTTGCAAAAATATTGTCCCCATTGGAATTATTTGCAAAGAGCGATAACACGATAATGAATTATCTACTTCGGGTTACAATTATCATAATATAGCTTTGGATTTGAGTATTCGATTAGCTCACAAAGGACTTTTCATATTTGCCGGGATCGTCGGTGTGTGACGATCCCGGCAAATTTAAAAAAAAAATCTTATAAGAAACTGTGTTATAAACAGATTAATATCAATTTTATTTTCATTTAAATCAAGAAATTTCATAAAGCTTAATAAATGCACACATTAAAGAATCGCATTGTTGTTCTATTTTACCTGTTACATTGAACATTTATTAAACTTTAGTATATCCTTGTCCCATATCTCTATAAGTAAACATGAACAAAATTTGTACTTTGACGTTTACGTCTAAATATTTTGTCTTATATAGAATTACTATTATACCATAATTCAGCATTATCGAAGCATCTTTTTGTTGACATGTTGAGACCTACATGTACATTATCAGTGCTTTCAGCCGGGTGTTCTCTGCTTGAAAATATGGCTATAATATCTGACCTATCCTTAGTTTAACTGAAATTATATCTGCATGTAAAGTCGGAATTTCGTCAGGTATATGTCAGTCGGTAGAGCATCGGAACTGTAACCCGAAGGTCCCGGGTTCGAGCCCCTATACGGCTGGACATTTAGTATCCCTTCGACAGTTGACGGCCAATGTGGCTCCAGGACAGCGTCTGTTTGCACGAAAGAGCATTACGAAAACACGCCTATTCAAATACACTGAAAATTTTACCAACACAAATTGGCAATTTTTCCGATAAAAAATTCTGATATTTTTCATATTTCTGCTCAAAACATAGATTGTGGGTACTCGTTAGAACCGCCTCGTCGACAATCTATGTTTTTGAGCAGAAATAAAGAAAATAATATATACCCCAGCAAACCCCAGTTTTACTATATAAAAGTGGGGTTTAAGGGGGTCAGAATTATATAGGCATGTTTTCGTGATGGTATGAAAATGAGTCTACCAGCCGGCCTGGAAAGAACTTCGAGATTCGGGACGAATCTCAATTAACAGGGGAAATTTTGGCAGTGGCTGCCGGATAGTTCTGCTTGTAGAACGGTAATCCGAGAGCCCCGGGCTCGAGACTCTGGTACGACTGTACATTTTTCATCTCAGCCTGTGACAAATTGATAACAAATTAAGGGTTCCTTGCAACAGAGCACTAAACAGAAAACATGCGTACATAATTTTGATCCCCCTTAAACCCCATTTTTATATTGTAAAACTGGGGTTTACAGGGGTATACATTATTTTTCATATTATGCTCAAAAAACATAGATTATGGGTATTCGTTGGAACCGCCTCTATGTTTTGAGCAGAAATGTGAAAAATATCAGAGGTTTTTATCTGAATTTTTTCAGTTTTTGGAGGTGAAATTTTCTACATATTTGAATAGTGATGTGAAAAATTCAGGCCAACGCGGAATTCGAACGCACGACAGCTGAGTCAATAGGATACTGTGCTGTCTGCACTTCTAGTACATGTACTTGCATTCAAAACTAGACTGGCTCCATTTTCCAGTGACTAAATCAAACAGTATTGTAGGAAACATATTTAGTCACTGAAGACTGGAGCCAGATGATATTAGGAGAAAGAAAACTATCCGTTTGTCGTCTACTGAATTCGCCTAGAGAGTGATAAAGGTTTAAGTGACACTTGAGAGCACTAATGCAGCTGTTTGATCTTTATTTACAATGATCCTGTATTAATAATTAGGGGCAGGCTAACCCCTTAGAGCGCACTTCACAACTACAACAGTCGACACTTTGAAATATCCTCTTTTTTTTTTTTTCAGAGAAAGTGAGACTTGTCATTTCTTGCGAATCATTTGCCTGTCTCGCAGACGATTTACTTGAAATGTCGTCCATTTAGAATATCGTCTGTTGCGAATGTGCTTGGCGCTTTACGGGACATTGATACACTTAAAGGGGAGCAAACCATTACGAGACCAAGCCTATTCAAATATACTGAAAATTTTACTACCAAAAAAATGAAAGTTTTCAGATGAAAAATTCTAAAATTTTTCATATTTCTGCTCAAAACATAGATTGTGGGTACTCGTTAGAACCGCCTCGACGAGGCGGTTCTAACGAGTACCCACAATCTATGTTTTGAGCAGAAATAAGAAAAATAATGTATACCCCTGCAAACCCCAGTTTTACTATATAAAAGTGGGGTTTAAGGGGGTCAAAATTATATAGGCATGTTTTCATGATGTCTTTCCTTTTAGAGGACCCCTTTTCAAAGGGGAGCAAAGAAAAAATTGATAGAGTTGCCGCCCATGAAAGTGTATCAATATCCCTTCAATATATATATATATATATATATATATATATATATATATATATATATATATATATATATATATATATATATATTTTTTTTTTTTTTTTTTTTTTTTTTTTTTTATGAGTATTGTCTGCCTATCTGCATAACCTAACCGAACCGAACCGAACCAAACTACCTTTTTATAATGATGAACGCATTGTGTACGTGTGCTATACTGTTTGTTTGTGTTGAGGTTTTACGGCCCAGTCAACCCAATGGGGTCATGTTGAGCGCGGTAAGTTTACCTAACCACACATTTACTGGGCAGGTTTAGTCCTCTAAGCGGTTAACCTGTATTGTGCACATTCTTTCGCCAGAAAGGTGCTATACTGTAACAGATGTAATTCTGAATTTTGTTTCGTCTGTGGCGCAAAAATATAAGAAAAAAAAAGCAGCCCCTACCCCATCTTATCCACCGAACCACACTAACAGCAAATAAAACTTTGATTATTAAATGTTTGGAAAATATGTTAGAGAGAGAGAGAGAGAGAGAGAGCAATTTTACACATAACGTCGTAACTAACGTCCCCTCGACGTCATAACGACGTATCTTCAAAGTTGTGTTTCCGTCCTCCTACTGTTTGAAACTCGCAACGCCCCCCTTCCCCCCACCCCCACCCCCCAACCACGGAGCCCCTAAAAGCCTTCCTTAAATACACTCCAACAAAGTCGTGGGAACAGATTGCACAGGATCGAGCAAAGTGGCGAGGCCTCATAAGAAGGGGTGCTAGTGAGTACGAAGCAAAACGAACCAGCGAAGCCGAGCTAAGGCATCACCAAGAAAGCTTTCTTCCTCAGACCTCTCTTGTTCTATGCAACAGGCAGTTTAGAGCTAAGATTGGTCTCATTAGCCATCTTAGAACTCAAAAAATAACACTTCATGCATTTGATTAGGATTAATCATTGTCAGTCGATATAAAAAATAATACGTACGCAGTATATGTAAGAGCGATAATTATAAATTTTAAAACTAACGACAGTACAATGGAGTTATTGCTCTCAACCTAATATGTTGCCTATTTGGTTTGTAATAGTTTTCTCACCTTTTGCCGCTTTCTTAAAAAAAACAACAAAAAACATCAGATCAACAGACTAGCCGTCAAAAATAAGCAAGATTTGAAATATATGAAACACTATTTTATCAATATGAAATTGCTTTTAAAAATACAGTATTTCTAAGCGTTATGCAGGGCTATTCTGTAAGAAATGCTTTTATATTTACCTTACCACTCCCTGAGCTGATTCAAGAGACGACAATTGATGACTCAGTTTTTCATATTTTCCCAGAAAACATAATTTGATATTTGGAGACAATTTGCATGATGCCAAAAAGTGCCAAACCAGTTTTCGGGAAAAAAATTAAAATGAGTTTGCTGACAGTTTTATCAAGTAAACCTAGCGTTAAATGAACGAATACGAGTATGTTATTAGATGAGTAACAATTTCATAAATTACCTCTGAAAATTAATCCGGTATGTATTTCACCAACAAACGTCAAGACAGTCCATTTTGGGGACTGAATTGATTTTCCGCCATTGTTTCACAAAAAAGACAATTTTGTGACCTCCTGTTTGCTTTCCTGCATATCAACCCCCCTTCTTAAAAGCGGTCTACTCTAAAAGGAAAGAATTTGCTCCCAAGGGGAATAAATTCTTACTCTGTAGTAGGCCCCTTTTGAGAAGGGGTCGAAATCAAGTTTGTCAGAGTTGCCCCTCTTGAAAGTGTATCAATCCTCTCAAAGATATCCATTCTTTTCCCATCCCTATTTGAAACAAGACATTACTGTAAGTTTCATCTGTATCACATTCGCTTCTGTTGATGGGCTCAGGCAAAAAAGTGGAAAAAAAGCGGAAAAGTGCCTTCGAGCATGCGCAAATTGCACATACAGATCACCCTGCGCATGCTCAAAGTATCATCCGGGGCCTTTGCTCTCCATTCATGTGTTCTGTAGTATCCAATGATTCTGTTAGCGGATAAGAAAGGCCCTGATCACACTGCGCAAGTGCGCAGGCTGATCTGGGCCCTCGCTGTTCGCACATGCCCGTTTTGGCATGACTCGGCCCATATTGAATTTGTCAAGCGCGTGTACATTTAAACTATAATTTGTTTGAGTTTAACTACGATTACCAATTATTTTAGGAACTAAGTTTACCAATTATTCTTAAGTAGACAAACATTTTATTTGATGGAAACTCGTGCAGACGTATTGATGTCATACTGGAAAACAAAACTGCATGAACGTATCGTATGCAAATACTTGTTAAAGTAAGCCTCTTGTGATTTCTATGCTAATTATTTGATTTGTTATCTGGAAGGTAGTAAATATTATTGAGAGCTAAATAATGAACATATTATCTGATTATTGCTAAAAAGGTAATAAGATAATCCGCCTGTAGAACACACACACACACACACACACACACACACACACACACACACATTATTTTGTAGATAAAATATTAGTCGTAATATGACTAATAGTTGCATGTCATGACGTCGCAGCGACATCGGAGCGACGTTGTTACGTTATTGTGTGTTTACTGGGATGTGTGTGATTTTTATTGTATGTTCAGGGAAAATAAGGCTTGACATGAAGAATATGAAAATCCAAGTCTTATTTTCTCTGATAATAGTCATAATAAATAGAATGACGTCAGCTATGGTTAAAGAATCAAGTGATCATTATTTTGTATGTGACATTCATGTATATGTTTGTCCTCTGAATGCTGTTGAAGAAGAACTGTAAAATTAGAAATACAGTTGACTGTCGCTATCTCGACCTCGCTTATCTCGAATAACCGCTTATCTCGAAATGAAAATCTGGTCCCTGCCTAAACATGAAAATCTAATGTAAAAAAATATTGTGGAAAAGAGGAGAAATTTCTCCTCTTTTCCACAACATTTTCAATATATCTCTAACTTCACGAGTCCAATTACACATATATTTGTTAAATGTGGTTAATCGGATTAGTTTTTCCTCAATTCTGCAAATCTTATATGTCGAAGTACGGATATCTCGAAGTATTTAAGACAGTCCTTTGGAATTCGAGATAACGAGAGTCGACTGTATCTAGGACTCGTGTTTGTCTCCCAGCACTGTGGGACCTACATGCGCATATGCTGATCATGAATCTACAAGGATCCAGCATTTTTAGGAAATAGTTTTGTTCTCTCTCGTTATATACAGTCTGAAACACTTCGATATATCCGTACCTCGACATATCAGATTATCAGAATTGAGAAAAAAAAAAATTCGAACAACCACATTTAACAAAATTGTATGTAATTGGACTCTTGACGTTAGAGATTTATCGAAAATATTGTAAAAAAGAGGAGAAATTGCTCCTAAGGAGCAATTTCTCCTCTTTTCCACAATATTTTTACTCGTTAGATTTTCATGTTTAGGCAGGGACAAGATTTTCACTTCGAGATAAGCGGTTATTCGAGATAAGCGAGTTCGAGATAGCGAGAATCAACTGTATAACGCATTGCGCATTAAATTCCCTGAAAAGTGTGTGCGACACATTTTAAACTTGCGTGCGAAACTTCATTTGTTTTTCCTGTTGGTTAAGGTTAGATTTATTGATGTTTGTTCGTGTCTTTAATCCATTTATCCTACTGTACCACAAAGTGGCGAATGGTAAAAATAGAACCTGATCAGATGCCGCAGAACTTAATCATTAAAGCTTATCACCCTCTGGACTATTTCAGCAGACGACAAAGTTGATTTTTTTCTTATTTTCCCAGAAAACAGGACTTGAACGTTCATGCAAATTGTAAACTTTTCCACTGGAGACATGATATTTTGAAATATCAAAACCTGCTTTCTGAAAAAAAAAAATGAGAAAAATATTTCAATATGTTGTCTGTTAAAAATTTACCCAGCATTCTACGCGTGAAACTACACAGTAACCACATTATTGTAAAGCATCCCTTCAAACATAAAATGGACCAGTCCAACTTAAAAGAATGGGAGAATCCACCAGGCTAAATTGGTTAAAATATTTCGAGAAATGTATTTTGAACAGTAGGTCATAGAACAGAAGCCATCAATAGTTTCAGTCTCTACTTTAGGGTTGTGTGACTTATCTAACTGTAAAGATCTCTGTCCTATATTTTGGAAATCAAAACTCTCAACATATTAAATATTATTATATTAAATAATTTATTTGTGACAATTTTGTGTTAACTTAATCCCATTGGTATCATATCAGACCCGGAGCACAGTAGAAATCTAAACAATGACAGGTGCGAACGGCGAAGTTCCGGATCGGCCCAATGATTCATTACGAAAACCCTCCTATTCAAATATATTGAAAATTTCACCTCCAAAAATTGAAAACTTTCAGATAAAAACTGATATTTTTTTCACATTTCTGCTTAAAGCATAGATTGTGGGTACTATGTTTTTGAGCAGAAATAAGAAAAAAAATGTATACCCCTGTAAACCCCAGTTTTACTATATAAAAGTGGGGTTTAAAGGGGTCAAAATAGGTATGTTTTCGTGATGCAAAATGCACAAAGTCACACCCGGGTATTTGCTCTCCATTGATTCATGCTATTGCGTCAAATGATTCTATTAGCGGACAGCGAAGGCCCTGATCAATCTGCAGCGCAGATTGATCAGGGCCTTCGCTGTCCGCATATACCCGAAAACACGTTTTCGCATTGCGCGGCCCAACATCTCAAACCCATTAATTTCTTGTTTAGCGGCGCTAACTAAATAGCATACTTGTACAAGGTATAAAGACATGTTTGTAGTTAACGGGCAATGAATTTCATGAAAAGATTTATTGTTAAGAGAAAGTGATCTAACTTTAATAAATTACAGACCAGCATGAAACTGACGTCAAGTGATAAAAAAATCAATGGTAAATGTTTTTTAACCATGCAAAGTACTTCATTGCTTGATATATGCTATACTTATGTATTTACCAGTTAAGGCAATCGATATTATTCGAAGTATTCGGACACCTTATCGCCTTGGCATACTTGTCATCAGATGGGAATATGCCCAGTTTACTACCTGTTGATAGGTCAGGGGCCTACAAATATGCTGGATCAATGCCAAACAGTGCAGACCCTGATCAGACGACGCATTCTGCGGCGTCTGATCTGGGTCTACAATGTTGGCTCAGGTCTGTTTCGCCGGATATTTAGGGTAAATTCGCTATGCAAAAAAAAGGTATATAGTTAAGCTAGATAACCAAATGGACCTCGCTTTGCTGATGACATGGCAAAATGTCCCAATTGTATGAAAGAGGCGACGAAGTTTAGTGCACAGGCTAATCTATGACAACAATGGTCTTGTAAATACAAAAAAAAAAAAAGAAAAGACTTGGGTGATATAGCATCTTGTCCCTAGAAAGTCATAATATATATATATATACACACACACAAACACACCTGTAGATACCCCAAAGTAAGTGCTGGGCAACGTGGAAAAATTCGTAAAAAATAAGCTTGCGAAGGCTCTACGAAGCTCAGTACTTCAAAACCTTGAAGCATTCGTTGCGTCATCGTTAGTCCTTTTGTAAGACACCGTGTTCGTGTACAAGGTAAGTTGCGTGTATCTGCTAAGGCATCGACAACATGGAAAAACAAACAGAGAGAGAGAGAGAGAGAGAGAGAGAGAGAGAGAGAGAGAGAGAGGCCAGAAGGCCAAATTTCAATCCTGATGAACCGGAAGCACTTTGTGAGGAGATAGGAAGTAGAAACGCAGTTTTACAGTATAACCTCAATGGTTCGAACCCGGATGGCTCGTTTACCGCGGATGATTCGAACTCGTTTTACAGTCCCTACAAAATCCTTCAAATAGTTCAAGAAAACAAATATTTAGGGATTTTTTTCTAATTTTATCATGGAATTGTATGTTGTGTGTACTCATTAGAATCGCCTCATCGAGGCGATTCTAATGAGTACACTCAACATACAATCATTGTGTAGAAAATTGAAAAGATTTCCCTAAATTATCGCTATTTGCTTTCTGAACTGGTGCCATGATTAACCCTAAGTGGCTCGAACTACCCATGTCTCGAACGAATTTCCATGGTACCAAAGATGTTCTAGCCATTGAGGTTCGACTGTATTTGGTAAATTAAGCGATGTAATGTCTCTTGAGATGAAGAAGAAGTGCTGAAATGAAGTAGCAAGTACAGAGAATGCTGCAGCATCGATAAATAGAGCTGTGGACGAAATTCGACGCAAATGGCAGGACTGGTCCGGTGTGGTGAAAATCAAAGCCGCAAACCGAGCTCTTAGCCGGAAGCGGACAGGGGTGGAACAAGCGACATACAAGTCCTCCCTGAGCCCCTTAGAGTAAAATGTTTTATCAGTGTCTGGTATTCCTCAAGGTGTGGATATCCAGGCAGATCTGCCCGACATGTTCATGCTATGCTATAGTTAATGCTATGCTGGTCAGGAATATGCCTGGCCACATAACTGATGGAATACAAGGCGGTACATGTAGTTCTGCCAGCTTTCATTTATAGTTATAAGACATGGACAGTCTACCAAGAATGGTCATAATCCGACATTACCGACGAACTAACGTTTCTTTTATTACATGGGAGTATTTGTAACCCATTTAATTGCATGTGATACTTGTGTACTCAGTTTGCTTCATGTGATAGTTGTGTATCATGTGAGAGTTACGTATTGTATTATTTGTAACCCATTTATTTCATGCGATAGTTTTGTATTATGTGAGAGTTGTAGATTATATTACATTTAATCCATTTTTATCATGAGATTGGTGTGTATTATGTGAGAGTTGTGTATTGTAATATTTGTAACCCAGATAAGGCATGTTATGTTCCTGTCTTAATATATATATATATATATATATATATATATATATATATATATATATATATATATATATATATATATATATATATATATATATATATATTAATTCATACTGTCGGGGATTTAATTCAAGGAACATAAAACTAAAGTTGATGTTTCCTATATTTATTGCTTCAAAACTATAATCATTTCAATTGTAAACTGTTAGCTTTAATATCTTTAAAACAATACTAATTTTTAGATAACAATATTTCTTAGTCCCAACTCTTGGATGTTAGTCTCTATACCGATCTTACTCTACTCTCAAACAACAACACATGCCTACTGAACTTGAACTCAAAACTGATACCGCTGACACTCAAAATAATAATGAACAACACTCTCACAAAGTATACCCTTTCTATTCACAAATATGGACAAGTCAGCGCCCATGCCCCACTCATTCACATAATTAATACAAACAAGGTTACCATGTAATAGTTGTGAATTATGTAATAGTTGTGTGTATTGTATTACTTGTAACCATTTATTTCATGTGATAGTTGTGTACTATGTGAGAGTTGTGTATTGCATTATTTGTAACACATTTATTTCATGTCATAGTTGAGTATTATGTGATATGTGACAGTTGTATATTATATTATTTTTAACCCATTTTATTTCATGTGATAGTCATGTATTATGATTTCGTGTGATAACTGTGCACTTTGTAGGAGTTGTGTATTATTTGTAACCCATTTACTTCATGAGACAGTTGCGAATCATGTACGTGATACCTGTGTATTGTAATTTTATAACCCATTTTGTTTCATGTGATATTTGTGATATTTGTATATTGTATTTCAGCAGTGGAACAGTTGATATGAAAGTCCGTTCCTCTTGATAAGATTGAGTTTCATATATATATATATGTATATATATATATATATATTTTTATATATATATATATATACATACATTGTATATATAATACACAGATGATAACTTGGGTTTATATATATATATATATATATATATATATATATATATATATATATAAACCCAAGTTATCATCTGTATATATATATATATATATATATATATATATATATATATATATATATATACAAACTCAAGTTATCATCTGTGTATTACAGTATATCTAGTAAGTATATATATATATATATATATATATATATATATATATATATATATATATATATATATATATAAACCCAAGTTATTATCAGTGTATTACAGTATATCTAGTTAGTAGAACAGATTAGACTAGTTTTATTTCAAAATTCCAAATGGCTGTAAAGCCATTGAGAATACAATATAATACTACCTACAGGATGGCATGTGACGGTGCAAGACAATTAAATAATATATAATATAACTTTCTGCTATATTTGCATATTATACGAATACCGTAGTATAGTTTCATAATAGTAGCAACAAAAACAGTTTACATATAAGTATCTGGCGTGGAGAAGGTGAATATGGTGGATGCAGGTGGTAGCAGGATAGCGGAGAGCATCACGAAAACACGCCTATATAATTTCGACCCCCTTAAACCCCACTTTTATATAGTAAAACTACCAAGGGGTACACATTATTTTTCTCATTTCTGCTCAAAACATAGATTGTGGGTACTCGTTAGAACCGCCTCGTCGAGGCGGTTCTAACGAGTACCCACAAACTATGCTTTGAGCAGAAATATGAAAAATACCAGTGTTTTTTATCTGAAAATTTTCATTTTAGTGATCAAATTTTCAGTTTATTTGAATAGGCATGTTTTCGTAACTGCGGTCAACCAGCTGTGCTAACCGCAACCTTCAAAATCCACCAAGGGTCTGGTTATACGGGGCACATGATGCGGACTAATATCCAAAACACCATGCCACCGAAGTCCGTCTCCATAGTGCAAGGCCCGGTCATTACAGCACCGTCATCACTCACCTACCGCTGACCACCATCCTAGTACTAACTAACCATAAGATAATGGGAATGGAAAACTGTCCTTCAAAGAATGAACCATGAAAGACGATTAAGTAGCACTCACAAGCATAAACATCACACACATCAGTATAGTACAGTGTATTATGAGCCGCGTAGGTAGAAAGCGTTCTTCGGACTTTCCGTCGAATCAAGCTTTCGGTGCGCATGCCCGGCCACTTAGCAAGGCTACATGTCTAGTGCTTTGGCCGAAGTTTTTCCTTGGCCTACGACTTATGTTGGTGAACACCATAGGTTTCGGCTAGACTGCGTGGATGCGCTGGCTCACCTGAGCCATTACTGTTCGCATTTGCTACAACGACCCTTTTCCCATGACGTGGCTGTTATATAGACGTAGATATTTAACATTATAGGGTTATTGCACTGATATTGGTGAATATTGTCCCGTTGGGATATCGGACGCGACCTTGCGAGCGTCTTTTAATATCCCAACGAGGGACAATATTAACCAATTTCAGTGTAATAACCCTTTTATTATATAGCTTTAAATATTTATTTCGTTTCCCGGGGTTTCTAACCATTTAAAATGCCGTTTTAATAACTAAAATGTGAATTCTACCAATGCGCGTGACAAGGTTTGGCGCGACGTCACTGCATTACGACGTCATCAAAAGCAACGTAATGTAACAGTAATACAATGTATGAGAAGGCATCCGAGTAAGTGTGCAATATCGAGTAAGTGTGCCGATATCGTGTGATATCGGCACGCTAGCTCCTCGGCTTTTATCGCACATTTAAATCATTTAACTTTTATAGCCATATAACAATATGGAATATATAAATGGTTGTTGACCATTTTACTACACTACAGAAAATTATAATTTTAGCATAGAGTGTACATCGTATAGTTATTTACCGTCATTTTATTGAATTGAATATTTAATGACTATTTTAAGATACCGAAACTTTTAAATATACAATGTTGTATGTATCTTTCAGTATAGTTTGGCCGTTTAAGTGGCGTTATTTATGTCTTTACATGATAAGACTGAATGTTTTTAATTATCAGAAAGTGGTTTTGGCTTTATCAAGTGTGCTGTTTATAACTTCCATGGTAAATTTATGAATACTTCAAAATTCGCAGTCAGAAAGTCGATTCAGGAAGAGTACATTGTGTACAAAATGAGCCGCAACGTTAGAAAACGTACCTTCGGACAAATCACAAATGAACACCTGGTCCGGTACTATCAAGTCGACAACAAGTAGTCTCAAAAATGGTTGTTACTTGTACACACATTACAATAAAATCTCAATTACTCGAACACCGATGGTTCGTTTACCATGGCTCATTCGAATTCGTTTTTCCTACGGAATTTTTACGACAGCTTAGTAAAACAGGGATATTCTAGGATTTTATTATGGTATGTTGTGTGTACTCATTAGAATCGCCTCATCGAGGCGATTCTAATGAGTACACTCAACATACCATTATTTTTAGACGATCGAAAAAACATGCCTTAATTATTCCCGTCTGTCTCCTAACCTGGCGCTGTGATTACCCCTCAGTGGTTTGAACTACCCATATCTAGAATTTCAGGGTCCTAAAAAAGTTTGCGCCATTCATGTACGTTTTGACATGGAAAATAAACGACATTATTCCAAACATACGATTTGTGTTGCGTCGCAGAGATAGATTTAACCGCGCATTGACCGTCGCTGTAGGCGTTGAGCTTTAGTTTTCGATTGTTTACCTTCGTCGCTACTTCGAAAGGATGGTCACTTGTTGTGGAAGAGTGGACTACAATATGAATGTTCTGTGTAAACTGCGTGCGTGCTTGTTGGCCCAGTTATGGTCGATAACGTTGCTTCCCTCTTTAATAGCATGACGGGAGCCGAAAAAGAAAACGTCACAAATGGTGTACGAGCGAGAAGCAATAAGTCGCGTCCATAAGGAGCAAATGGGTAATAACTAATGACTACCACATGCAATGCGTCATGATCCATAGTAGCAAATGAGCAGTACTTTAATATGTGAAAGAGGAGTAAATAAACATAATCATGAACTTATGTACCCGAAGAGTAACTGGGACTGACTTATGAGTAAAGCCAGTCAGATAAGCAATAAGTCGTCTATATAGGAAGCAAACGAGCAAGAACATCACGAAAACATACCTATATAATTTTGACCCCCTTAAACCCAACTTTTATATAGTAAAACTAGGGGTTTACAGGGGTATACACTAGTTTTCTTATTTCTGCTCAAAAACATAGATTGTGGGTATTCGTTAGAACCGCCTCACAGAGGTACCCACAATCTATGTTTTGAGCAGAAATATGAAAAATATTTGAATTTTTTGTCTGAAAATTTTCAATTTTTCGGTGATTAACTTTTCAGTATATTTGCTCTAGTTGATAGAGAACTTGACCGATATAAAGTCGAGATTGCAGCTCTGAGTGAGACTCGCCTTGCAGAAGAAGGGCTTTTAAATGAAGTTGGTGCTGGCTACACTTTCTTCTGGAGTGGACGCAAGAAAGAAGAGCGGCGTGAAGCAAGAGTAGGATTCGCCATCAAGTCACACCTCATCAGCAAGCTTTCAGGACTTCCCAAAGGCATAAATGACCGCCTGATGACGCTGAGACTTCCCTTATCTGGCAAGAGGCATGCAACAATTGTAAGTGCCTATGCACCCACAATGACCAACCCAGATGAGGTTAAAGACAAGTTCTATGATGATTTGGATTCTGTGATTTCTGCAGCACCCCGGACAGACAAACTCATCCTCCTTGGGGACTTCAATGCCAGAGTGGGCACAGATCACCAGACCAGGGAAGGAGTGATTGGATCTGAAGGTGTAGGGAAGTGCAACAGCAATGGACTCCTCCTTTTAAGGAAGTGTACAGAGCATGAATTACTGATCACCAACACAGTCTTCCGTCTACCAACTCGCAGAAAGACAACATGGATAAACCCTCGCTCCAAACACTGGCACCTCATTGACTATGTCATAGTGCGAAGGAAGGACAGACAGGATGTCAGAGTGACTGAACTATGTGTGGTGCAGACTGTTGGACAGATCACAGGCTTGTTGTCAGCAAACTCAACCTGCGCATTCAGCCTGTACGACGACCACAAGGCAAGAAGGTGCCAAAGAAATTAGATGTCTCCAAGCTGAAACAAGACAGCAAGAGGCAAGCATTAGTCAACGATCTCTGCAGCCATTTAGATACACTGGAACACAGTTCAGAAGATGTAGATGAGAGCTGGACAGTCTTTAGAGACACTGTTCACTCTTCAGCAATGGATTCCCTAGGACCAGTATCTCGCAAACACCAAGACTGGTTTGATGAGAATGACAAAGACATTCAGGGACTCCTTGAAGAGAAACACCAAAAACACAAGGCTTACGTCAGAAATACCATGCTCAGTATCTAGCAAGACTGCCTATTCAAACATATGCAAGACAGTTCAGACGAGGCTCAGAGACATGCAAGACTCCTGGCTGAGAAAAAAGGCTGATGAAATCCAGTCCTTTGCAGACAGGAAGGACATGAAAAAGTTCTTTGATGCACTCAAGACAGTATATGGTCCCCAGAGCTTAGGAACCACCCCACTCCTTAGTGCAGATGGATCTAGTCTTCTGACTGATAAAGAAGCTATCTTGAAAAGATGGGCTGAACACTTTGATGGTGTCCTTAATCGGCCATCATCTATCAATGATGAAGCTATCTACAGACTACCACAGGTGGAATGTAATCCGCTGCTTGATGAGCTCCCAACCGTCTCTGAAACAGTGAAAGCAATAAAACTCCTGTCATCTGCAGATGCAATACCTGCAGAGATCTACAAAGCAGGAGGTCCTCCAGTTGCAGAGAAACTGACAGAGTTATTTCACATTATGTAGAGAAAAGAAGCCATCCTTCAAGAATTCAAGGATGCAACAATTATCCACCTATTCAAAAGGAAAGGGAATCCTCAAGTCTGTGACAATCATCGAGGCATCTCTTTATTGTCAATTGCTGGGAAGATTCTTGCTAAGGTCCTACTGAACCGATTGAATGAACACCTGGAACGGTCATGGCTTCTACCAGAAAGCCAGTGTGGATTCAGGAAAAACAGAGGAACAATAGACATGATCTTCACAGCACGACAGCTTCAAGAAAAATTCCAGGAACAGAATGTGGACCTCTACATGACCTTTGTTGACCTTACCAAAGCATTTGACACAGTCAGTCTTGAAGGACTTGGGAAAATTATGGCGAAGTTTGGTTGTCCTGCCAAATTCATAGCAATGGTGCAGCAGTTCCATGATGGTATGCTTGCAAGGGTCCAAAATGATGGCGAATTTTCTGATCCATATTCTGTGACAAATGGAGTTAAGCAAGGCTGTGTACTAGCTTCAACACTGTTCAGCATGATGTTTTCTGCCATGCTTACAGATGCTTTCCAGGATGGTGACAATAGTATACCTATTAGGTATCGCTTTGATGGGAAACTTTTCAACCTAAGAAGGTTGCAAGCTAAATCTAAGGTGCAGACAGAGGTGCTAGACGAGTTCCTCTTTGCTGATGACATGGCAAAGGGTGCTCCAACAGAAGAGAAAATGCAAAATGGTGTGGATCAAGTATCTGATTCATGTGACAGCTATGATCTCACAATCAGCATCAAAAAGACTGAGGTAGTATATCAGCCAGCACCTGGAAAGCCTTACAAGGAGCCTACCATCACAGTGAAAGGTCAACGACTGCAAGTGGTAGACAAGTTCACCTACCTTGGAAGCACATTGTCTAGAATTGTGCACATTGATGATGAAGTCAATGCTAGAATTGCCTAAGCTAGTGCAGCATTTGGCCGGCTACGTGGAAGTATCTGGGACCGAAGTGGAATCAGACTTTACACAAAGCTGAAAGTATATAGATCGGTAGTGATGCCAACACTATTATACGCATGCGAAACTTGGACAGTTTACCAACGGCATGCCAAAAGACTGAACCACTTCCATACAAGCTATCTTAGAAAACTTCTAAAGATCAAGTGGCAAGACAGGATTCCAGACACAGAAGTCCTGCAAAGGGCAGGGATGCAGAGTATACATACTCTTCTGAAATTAGCACAGTTAAGATGGACAGGCCATGTTACCAGAATGCCTGATGAACGTTTGCCAAAGAAAATCCTCTATGGAGAACTTCAAGTAGGAAACCGCTCCCATGGTGGTCAGAAGAAGCGATACAAGGACACCCTCAAAGCCTCCCTTAAAGACTTCAACATACCAACTGAGTCATGGGAACAGATTGCACAAGATTGTACAAAGTGGCGAGGCCTCATAAAAAGGGGAGCTGATGAATACGAATCAAAAAGAATCAGCGAAGCCGAGCAGAAACGTGCACAGCGGAAAGCCAGAGATAAGGCATCACCAACAGAGCTTTCTTCCTCAGACCTCTCTTGTTCTATCTACAACAGGCAGTTTCGAGCTAAGATTGGTCTCATCAGCCATCTTAGAACTCACAAATAATAACACATCACACAGTTGATTAGGATTGGTCATTGTCAGTAATGACAGACCAACAAGATATTTGAATAGGCGTGTTTTCGTAATGACTCTTAAAGATGGGGAGCAAATAACAATATCGCATGCTAACACGAGCAAATGAACTGTAGCGTATTTTCACAACTGAATTAGAGCGTTTTCTTCTGTTGAGATTGACAATATAATTTATTTCTGTACGTATATAAGCAAATATAATATATAAGGCTTGGTAAAAATAGAAAAAAAAAAAAAAAAAAAAAAAAAAAAAAAAAAAAAACAGACAAAGGAAAGGAAATTCATTCTTTGCTTAAAATGAAAGCTTTTTAACAATAGGTGCATGAGACGTTTTGAAATTCGAATCAGTATTTTGCATTTAAATATGAAAACAAGGTATATATTTCAATGTCAAAAGGTCGTTTCTTCCATCATTTATGTGACTTAGCCCCCTTCCTGCACTAAGCACAAAAAGACTCTCATCACGAAAACATGCCTATACAATTTTGACCCCCCTTAACCCAACTTTTATATAATAAAACTGGGGTTTAAAGGGGTATACATTATTTTTCTTATGTTTGCTCAAAACATAGATTGTGGGTACTCCTTAGAACCGCCTCGCCGAGGCGGTTCTAACGAGTACCCACAATCTCTGTTTTGAGCAGAAATATGAAAAAATATCAGAGTTTTTTTATCTGAACATTTTCAGTTTTTGGAGGTAAAATTTTCTATATATTTGAACAGGCGTGTTTTCGTAAAGGTTTTGGGATATGAGAAGCAATAAATCCGTCTCAGGGGCCAATACGCTTTACATTGTTAATGATATAGCGACACATTGCCATTATAGAATGAATTTTATTTTTGTGGATTTCATCTATAAGTAAATTCCGGCGAATCACTCACAAACTGAAAAACAACCGAAGGGCTTTCTGTTATTCAAGCTTTATGCTAAGTTTGTGGATTATTCGCCGCGTTTACACATAATCCACAAAAATAATAATTCAGTCTGTCTAATTCCAACTTTATCAAAATGTTGCTAATGCTGCCAAAAAATGTTAATTTTTTGAGAGGGCGGAAGGAAATAGATCTGACGGATTTCTGCTCTGGGCCCAGTTGTTCAAGGCGTCGTTAGCTTAACGAGTTCGTGAAGGGTCATTTCGTTCACTGTTTTAGCAGATTCAATATACAATATTCTGATACTTTTTGCTGAAAAAAATGTGAGTAGCTACTCACATTTTTCAGCAAAACATTTCAGCATATTTGCGTAGCACTCGATGTAAATTTTAAATCGTTAACTAACAATGTCGTTAGCATTGAACAACTGGGCCCTGGACTTTATTGAAGTGTAAAACATTTCCTTCGACCAATCACATTACGTGAAATGTATATAAGATGATCAAAGATGAGGATTTGGAATGCTTCTACTTTCAAAAGGACATTTACAACCACTTCATGCCATCTCAAAATTTGGCATTTGGGCTTAGCCATCCACTTTTGAATTCACTGGACTTAGTTCTTTTAAAACAACTGACGTCAACACAGCATATTTCTACGACAAAATCTGTATCAGAAGATACCAATATGCTTTAAGTTCAACCCATTTTTCCGTTGAAAATGGACTTAGCCCCTTTCGTGCCCTAACCCCTTCAATTGTTTCCACAAATAGCAAATCAAGCGCTGTGGTTTATAGGAAAGAAATTACTTATAAGATTGGTAACCTCTATAATGATTAATTTTGAACCTACAAATATGTCTATTTCAAATGAATAAGTATTAGAAGATGTTAATAAACAGCGTTTTGATTTTATTTCATAATCCGGTCGATAGATTAACTGGGCCGCGCCATGTGAAAACGTGTCTTCGGGCATGTGCGGACAGCGAAGGCCCAGATCAGACTGCGCACCCGCGCAGTCTGATCAGGGCCTTCACTGTCCGCTAACAGAGACATTGAATACTACAGAATTGAAAGCAAATGCCCGGATGAGACTTTGCGTGTAGACATGATCTTAATTTACGCATTTTGCGCATGTTCGAGGGCAAATTGTCGCTTGACGTGCCCGACTTATTGAAATATACGTTCTATTCAGGACGGATTACATCAAATCAGTTATAATAAAACCCATCAATTTTAGTGTTAAAAGAGTTTAATGCTTTATATTGAAATTCCCTCACACGGAAACTATTTCAAGTAAGATTGATACCAGAAGTGTGTTGTATATGTTATGTAAGTTGCTATGTTAGAAACATTGTAAAGCCTAGAAATGTGAAGGGTGGTGGAAGCAGAAGTAAATGTGCTACGCGTCGCACAAACAGGGGACTGGCACGTAAGAGAAAAGAGATGACCCTGACCGATTTAAGCCCTCACAGTCTAATTCCGGTCTTGGCTGTTCGTCTGAAGAAATACTGTACTATTTTTATAAAGTACCAATAAAAATATGTTGATGGTCATGAAATGATGTTTTTAAAACATATGACGTCACCAAGGCTCACAAAAGATACTTGCATACTTGACGACGCTACGAAACGTCGTAAGCGATCAGGCTGACGTATGCCTACTGCTCAAAAGGGATAGAGTGCATTGTTCAGAATGAATTTTGACTTATTAAGATTGTTTTACGCTCGTACTTCTTTTAATACGGCTCAGAAAAAAAATATGCTGTGCTCAAATGCCTTCGAAAAAGAACTGTTCTTATTCTAAATTTTGAACAAATCCATCTGACTTCCATAAGATGGATTTAGATTATAATAAAGGAATACAAAGTAGACCCTGATAAGATTGCTTCTTTAAGAAGTGAGTCTACACTATTTGCTCAGATGTGTATGTCTGAGCTTGAGCTGAGTTTGAGTTGACGTTTAATGGCCCACTCAATCCATCTGTGTCATGTCGAACGAGTTCAGTTAATAATAATAATAATAATAATAATAATAATAATAATAATAATACTCTATTCTTAGCGAACTAACAGCATGTGGATCACACATACAACTGCGAACAAATTTAATTATGGCGGTTAGCCATCAAAAAACATGGCGATAACGAAGTCAAAATTAAAACATGGTGTACTGTTGTCCCATGAGCCGCCCCGGCAGGAACACAACGCTGGAGCAAACATACTTTTGCAAACAAATTCAGTTATGGCGGTTAGCCATCAAAAACACATGACGATAACAGACTCAAAATTAAAACACTGTGTACTGTTGTCCCATGAGCCGCTACGGCGGGAATACAACGCTGAAGCAGCGCTGTCGTCCCAACGCCGCGTCCCCGCCGCATTACGAAAACATGCCTATTCAAATATATAGAAGATTTCACCTCCAAAAGCTCAAAAAATTTTCAGATAAAAACTCCGATATTTTTCGTATATCTGCTCAAAACATCGATTGTGGGTACTCGTTAGAACCGCCTCGGCGAGGCGGTTCTAACGAGTACCCACAATCTATGTTTTTGAGCAAACATAAGAAAAATAATGTATACCCCTGTAAACCCCAGTTTTACGATATAAAAGTGGGGTTGAAGGGGGTCAAAATTATATAGGCATGTTTTCGTGATGGGTTTGGCAATCAGAAAAAAAAAAAAAAACATATGCGATCTGCGCCACCCTAGATCAGACCCCAGGTTCCGTTTGGAACCTATTACACTGTTCCTGGGAAGGCTTAGTCATCCAAGAGTTTAACTAGTCCCTGTGCACATACGTTCGTCAGTAACTAACAACTGCCCATTTTGAATCAGCGGAATTGGGAGAATGACGTAGATATTATGCACGAAAGCCGAGCTGAGGTTCGAACTAGCGACCCCTAGATCTGCAGACAGATATGCTACCGACTGCGCTATGGAGCCCGGCTAAATACAGTAAAACCTCAAAGACTCGAACACGGATGGCTCGTTTACCTTGGATGATTCGAAATCGTTTTTGAGTCCCTACAAAATTCTTCCAATCGCTCAAGAAAAAATATTTGGGGATTTTTTCTTATGTTATCATGATATTTTATGTTGTGTGTACTCATTAGAATCGCCTCGTCGAGGCGATTCTAATGAGTACACTCAACATACCATTATTGTAGAAAAGATAAAAAAAAATTCCCTAAGTTATTCCCATTTACTTACTGAACTGGCGTCACGATTAACCCTCAGTGGCTCGAACTGCCCATGTCTCGAATAAATTTCCATGGTCCCAAAGATGTTCGAACCATTGAGGTTCTACTGTATTTGAGATAGACACGGTATCTAGATATATGAGGCGTCGGAATGTGACTGCGAGTTTTATATCGATGGTTTTGTCTTGAATGTCTAAATATGCACCGAATATGCACTCGTTTCTCATATTGCGGATCAGAATGTTATATTTTAAGGTGAATGGAAACAGTTCTCACACGTTCCGCCATTTCTGACATGAGAGACAACTTTCGTGACGCTCTGAACCCAATTGTTCAAAACTTAACGAAGTTGGTAACTAACGTGACGTTAAAATTTCTATCCTGAAATATGGCAAATACACTGATATTTTTGCAGCAAAAAATATCAATGTATTTGAAAATACCTTAGCTACAACAGTTAACGAGTTTGTCATTAACGAGCTCGTTAAACTAACGTTGCTTTGTAGAACTGGGCCCAGTTTGCTTTCCTTACACCAATCCCCTTCTGAAACGAGGTCTACTCTAAAAGTAACGAATTTGCTCCCAAGGGGAACAAGTTCTTTCCTTTTAGGGTAGACCCATTTTCAGAAGGGAGCAAAAACAATTTTTACAGGGTTGTATCCCTTGAAACTGTCAGTTCCTGTTAAAAACGTCACGTACGACCAGCGTTAAGTATAGTCACAAGAGGCGACCTATATTACCGCCAAACATTCTATACTCTATGGAATTTTGAAGTATACAAAATAGCTCTGGGGATCCAGATCAGGTCTTCAATGCATATATCACATTTTCAATGCGGTCATAAAGTGAGGAAACGTAACTTCAGGGATGTGCAACCAGCGAAAACTCCGCTCAGTCTTTGCATAAGTGCACAGTTTAATCATTCCTCTACTGTGCTTTCGACATCTTCCGGAAAGTCGTTTTTGTTTTCTATTTTTTTATTTTTTTATTTTTATTTTTTTGCTTAACGTTTGAGACAGACACCTTTGTCGATTTAATGCAAAACTATTTGTCGTAACTACCTATACACAAAAAGTTTTATTCTAATCATGTTTTTTCAAAAAATCAAATATTTTCACTTTTCACGTAGTAAAAGAATGCACATTATGCAGAAATGTGTATGGTAGGTAACTTGGAGGTACATTTTCAACACGTTCCGCTTGTTCAATTTTTCTGACATTTTCACAATATTTTTTGAAACATGAATATTTCAAATTCAGCAAAGAAAAAAACAACAAAAAAAATTCCTTAGACAAAAAATTACACCACTTTACTACAGAAATTGCCTAGGTCTGACCAGTTTTTGGCCGTAAAATTAATTTTAGGGTATATATTTGAGAACAAAACATAGAAACAGAAAAGACAAAGGGTTTCTGATAGGATATATGGTGAATCAGAACAAAATATTTTCATTTGAAATTCCACGCCAAGCAAAACACGTCTTTCCGGGTGATGTCGAAAGGACAGCACAAGGGACCATTGTCTATCCAAAGAGCGTCCGGCCGGTAGTAGCTCTGATCTGATTGCTAGGATGCGTAGACTTATCTAAGTCTTCTCTGGGAGCACGTATCCGAAAATAAATTTCTCATGTGGCGACACTTGGCAGCATAAAACAAAACGTATGTTAAACTGGGTAAATTCAGCAGATTTTTATCTGATTTGTCCTAGAATATATGCTTTTACATTTCTCAAAAAGTGTCTTTTTTAGCAGAAGACAATTTGCATGAAATGTAAATCTATTGTCTGGGACAATTCAGAAAGATATTTAAAAATGTCGTCTGCTGAATTTTTATCTAGTATGTTTAGCGTTAATGCTTAGTTCAACAGCTACGAGGGGCGTTCATTTAATTGTGTCATTGGGGTTCTATAGGATGCGTTATTAATCCCATTCACATTTCGTTTACTTCAACCCTTCGAAGTATTCTTCTTTGACGGAAACACACTTTTCAAGTCTCGAAATCCGTTCTGTAAAGGCAGAGAAGTAGGTCTTTTTAGATATACCCTGAAGACACTGGTAAATTGCACTACCAAGTGCACTTCGGGATTCATAACGACGACCAGAAAGGGTTATCTTTAGTAAAGGAAACAGGAAAAAGTCACAAGGACTAAGTTCTGGCGAATAAAGTGGATGAGAGAGCTGAACTACCTTTTCCTTTTTCAAGAAGTCTTGGACAAGAACACACGTGTGAGCAGGTGCGTTGTCATGGATAAGACACAGACCTCTTAAACCGGTTGCAGGTCTACGTGGTTCACAGTGTACCTTTACTTTAGAGTGTATATGACTGAACCAATTTGAACTTTCAATAACATTTGAAACACTGAACGGATTAGACCGAAATTTCATCCTATTATAGAAAATCACTTCCCAGTGAAATCACCGCAGTTTCCACGTGCTCCTTACAGTCACGCGGTATGGTGGGCAATTAGTGACATAATTAAATGAACGCCCCTCGTATACTGGAACCTTCGCTTTTCGCTTGCTAAGACATGCACATCAAACGTTTCATTTCCAAACTTTTGGGGTTTAGCCACACTGATGAAGTTTAAATAACAGAAAGGCCTCTGTGGCACTAAATTAGGTATAGTTAAGCTCATATTACAGAATTACAGGGTACTGTAGAACCTATGCACCAGTGTTTTGAAACTCCGATCCCTATGGGACCGGGGATAGCGAGGACATAACGGGGCTTAAGTGACCTGATTTAACGTCCAGTGAGGTTCGGCAGTGCCGAAGATGTGCCGGGTTTTTAATTTACTGCAATAGCCGGGGGGAATAGCCATGCTTTTAACTGCAATTTACCGGGTCATAGTACGGTGTATTCGCCGGGATTTCACTTTTCGCGAGAACCGAAATTTCCGGTTTCTTCACAATGGTGGGTAAGAACAAAATCGAAAGTAAGTTGAAAAATATTGCGCTATTGCCATTGGTAAGAAAATCCATCTAAATGGTCCGGATCACTTCTTGTTCTTCATTTTGTCAACCCCCTAGGGACAGGGGCTTTAAGCAAGAATTTCACCATCAATTTGATTCCGTAGTGCAGGGCCTTTAGCAGGGCTTTCTGAAAAGTTAAAAGCGCTGCTATTCCACATTCGCGTAGGGTCCAGAGCAACAAATGACACGTGCACTATAGCAAAGGCGTTGATAATCTGCGCAGATGTGCAGTTTCAGCTCTGCCCATATGCATTGATTAAGAGGTGTGCAACGCAAGTGTGTATATATGAGCTGTGAGTGAGAGTGTATGACCTGCCCGCTGTTTGCGCCTATACGAAAATGCTACGAGTTGTGCACCGCTTGCGCATATACGCATTGCGTATGAGTTCGCCATGGAAACAAGTGTTTTGGGGGCATAGGTGAACAGTAACGATTCAGATCAGCTAGAGCAACTGTTTAGTTAGATGAGAACATTGCTATGTCTATGTATTTAATAGTTGCCAACGATTCTGCAAGCGAACACAGAAAAACCCTGATCAGACTGTGCGGATGCACAGGCTGATCCGGGCCCTCGCTGTACGCATATGCCTCGAAGGCAATTTTTCTTATGGTACGGGGTCTAACCTAATCTTTTACCCCCGCCCCCACCATCCCTATCCCCACAACACACGCCCCTTTTGTGCAGTGGTCTTCTCTAAGAAAAAAGAATTTGCTCATATGGAGTAGATACTTTCCTTATAGAGTAGACCCTTTTCAGAAGGTGCTTAGCGAGAAAGCAAACAAGCAAAAACGTCAAACATTACGAAAGCATGCCTATTCAAATATACTGAAAATTTTACCACAAAAAAAAAAAAAATGAAAATTTTCAGATAAAAAAAAATCTGATATTCTTCATACTTCTGCTCAAAATATAGATTGTGAGTACTCGTTCTTATGCGTACCCACAATCTACGTTTTGAGTAGAAATAAGAAAAATAATGTTTACCCTGTAAACCCCAGTTTTACTACATAAATGTGGGGTTTAAGGGGGTCAAAAGTATATAGGCATGTTTACGTGATGAAAAGTTTTCTCCCTTTTAAAAGAAAGCTGAAAAAATACCGGGTGCATCCAGTCCATTTAATTTGAACTCTAGAAATACTAGACTAAGTACTAAATACTGCTAGACTAAGTATTAAATTTGAAACAAATCATACCTATCGATCCTTGAATCAATACATGTAACTACATCATCGTGTGACACTTCTGCCTGTCCGTCTGTCTGTTCTGCCATTTCTTCCTCGTACACCTCTGTCTCGTCTTCCTCCATCTTACACAATGTACCCGTTCAGTAAGTATCGCCGTGGTAACCTTAATCACTCTCTAGGCTTATTCAACACATGGCAATTTGGTGATATTTTCTTATCATATCCAAAAAACAGGACTTGACATTTCATGCAAATTGTCTCCAGATGGAGACAATTTGCATGAAATGTCAAACCCTGTTTTCTGGAAAAAATAAGACAAATAGTTTAAAATGTCGTCTGCTGCAAATTTTACCCAGAGTGCTAAGCGTAAAATTTCTCAAGTTTAACTTGCCAATGCTGTTAGCACACTGTATATTATTGATATTTTATAAACCTGGTCATCTCTTTGCTTTCATAAAATGTGATTTGAATTTATGATCTTTCATCTTTATAGATTGCAAATCTCGACTGTTTCCCGGCTTTATCGTACCTGTTAAACGAGGCACAGAGCATAGAAAAAAGGTTCATTCCTGCAGACCGAAACCATAATTATACAAACAGTGTAGATCCGTAATTGTCACAAATGGATCTACAATGCTCGATTTTAACTGACGTCCCTATTTGCAATAATGCGCACGTCCAAATTCTAAAGGATGAGCAAGTTCACTTCAGAAACTCAGGGGTGAAAGGGTTGATTTTCGGAGGCCTTTTGCTGTTTTCCTGTAGAAGCATC
Organism: Anodontia alba; assembly: GCA_964016985.1. NCBI lineage: Eukaryota > Metazoa > Mollusca > Bivalvia > Lucinida > Lucinidae > Anodontia > Anodontia alba. The sequence continues at coordinate 31,303,350 of OZ024830.1, forward strand.
AAATACTGGAAGTGATGACCTTGATAAAACTGCACAGATTTCCGCGCTGATCATTCTATGTATAAACCGCTTTTGTGTGACTAGCTCAATTATTTAGCCACTTGATCCATGTCACAGGAAAGCCTGTTAAACGCTCTGCATGATGGGTAAAAAAAATCAGCAGACGAAATTTTGGAATAGTTTTCTTATTTCTTCCCAGAAATTAGGCTTTGACATTTTATACAAATTGTCTCCTAAGGGTGGCTGGTGATTGATCCTTACATTCGCTGCTCTTATAGATGTCCATTTATAATTGCAAAATAAGCAATTTTTGTAACTCAACCGACCGCGGTATCCATTCCTTAACCCATAGCACGGTATGGGCTAATTCAGCAGACAACAAATTGATATTTTATTTTTCACGGAAAATAGCCCTTAACCATTTCATGCAAATTTCCTACATAAGAGCCACTTTGCATAAAATTACAAAGTCAGTTGGAGACAAATTGTACGGAATGTCAAACCTATTTCTGTAAAAAATAAGAAAAAAAATGTCTTCTGCTGATTTTTTTTTTACCCAGCATGTTAAGCTTCAAAACTTTGTTGTTCGTATTGAACTTTTTTGGCTTTAATTTACTCCAGTTGATTAAAAATATTGAGGACAATTTTAATATAGTACTGATTAACCCATTTTAGACTGAATAAAATCCCGAATTTAATTTTAGGTATTTCAGTCTATGTGATTTAGACATTCCTAGATAAAAATGACTAAATTCTATGAAAACAGTGGATACCCTGATCAGTCGCCGCATTCTGCTGCGTCCGTTTTGGTCTGTATTGTTTGCGAATTACCCTTTTGGTCGTCTCCAGACTAAAATGGGTTAAGGAAACCGTTCACATAAAACAAGGAAATCGAACTGAGATTTTTTGCAAGGGCCGTAAATCGTTATGTTAACGACGTCAACCATAAATGAGCCACAACGTGAGAAAACATGCCTTCTGACTTGTGCGCCCAACAAAGACTCAGATCAGCCTGCGCATCTGCGCAGTCTGATCAGAGTCTTCGTTGTCCGTATGAAGAAACTTGACTTCCTTGACTATCCAAAATATGTCCAGGAAAGATTATGATCAGACTGCGAGAATGCGCAGTCTGATCTGAATAAAGTGGATTTCGAATAAGGGCCGTTTTCAGACTTTGCAAATGAATACTAGCGTATAAATGAACAGCGAAAGTCCAGGGCCCAGTTGTTCAAAGCTGACGACGTCGTTAGTTAACGATTCGTTAAAATTTACATCGAGTGATACGCAAATATGCCAAAATTTTTTGCTGAAAAAATGTCAGTAGCTTTTACAGTGCAAAAGCTACTCACATTTTTTCAGCAAAAAATATCAGAATATTGTATATTGAATCCGTTAAAACAGTTAACGAAATGACCCTTAACCAGCTCGTTAAGCTAACGACGCTTTGAACAACTGGGCCCAGATAAGTCTGCGCATTCATACACTGATCAGTAACTATGCATCCCGTCAGTCCTAGACTTTTTCCAACGAGGATTTATGAAGTTCGATGGAAATGACTCTAACATGAAAATATTTACCACCCCGCTCCCTAGTGACAACTCTTACAAGAAAAGAATTTGCTATCTTTGTAAGCGAAATTTTTCCTTTAACAGATTATACGTCAGTCATTTCCCTTGAACTCGATAAATCCTCGAAGGTGTCTGTACATATGAGCAGCAACATGAGAAAGCGTACCTTCTGATATGTGCGCACGGCGAAGACTCAAATCAGCGTGCGCATTCGCGCAGTCTGGTCTGTCTTCGTTGTCCGCATGAAGAAGTATGCATCCTTGGCTATCCAAAAAAAATATATATGCGCCCAGTTAAGATTCTGATTGCACTGTGCGAATGGATCGGAATCTTCGCTAGGCGCATACATGTATGACCGCATCACGAAAACACGGCTATATAATTTTGGATTTACAGGGGTATACATTATTTTTCTTATTTTGCTAAAAAAACATAGATTGTTGGTACTCGTTAGAACCGCCTCGCCGTGTCGGTTCTAACGAGTACCAACAGTCTATGTTTTGAGCAGGAATATGAAAAATATCAGAATTTGTGTCTGAAATTTTTCCTTTTTTGGTTGTAAAATTTTCAATAAATTTGAATAGGCGTGTTTTCGTAATTGAAGGCATGTTTTCTTATATTGCAGTTTATATAGCTATTATAAATAATCTCAGTATAAATAATCCACTAGAAAAAAAAATAATAATAACTAACAAAAATCACCAAATAAAGGAAAATACCAGACCCGGCTTTATTGAGTTTGTTTCTGAACTATAAAGTTACCTGCAAAACTATCCATAGTTGATCGAAATGAGCTCAGTGACCCCAAAGAAAACATTTTATGACCAGAATGGGAACCAACCAATTTATTGAAGTTTTTATCACTTTAATATAAATTATCTTTAACCCGCTGATCCAGGATTTGTATCTGGTCATGTTTTTACTGATTGGCAAAAATACGTATGAAATGTGAATCTTTATCCTGCTGTAGGTAGCAATCACACGAAAACGATGTAATTCCACAGAAATATCAGATCATGTTTTCGGAATTAAAAACGAATAATAGTAAAGTCGTTAATTTGTAGCCGCTTAAACCTAATGTTTTTGTTTTAGCCATATTTGTAGCACTGTTTTTCTGCGATTTGGTTAACTTTTCATAATATCATTCAACATTTCTCACCCATTATTTGATAGGAAAAATTTTCTTAAGAGGGGAAATTGGTGTTTCTGCGATCATTCTTTTTTTTTTAATATTACCTTATACTATTTTATTACTACTACTTAGAATTATTACTTATTACTACTACTAATAATAATAATTAAAATAAAAATATAATAGTATTCCATTTTCAAAGAGGTCAGTGGTAGGTATAGATTCAAAAGCTACATTACTACAAACCGCCAAGCCAAATATAAAAGTTATAGATGAAAACACTAAGAAATAATAAATAGTACAAAAAGGACTTTACAAAAAAAAAAAACAAAAAAAACAACAACAAAAAAACACTCTCACACACACACACGCACGCACGCACACACACACACACACACACACACACACACACACACACACACACACACACACACACACACTCTAAAAGAAAATAAAAATAACCCCAACATTTTTAAACACGTAGCACAACCTTAGGTCATAGGTGGCTGTTAGCCTTAATGAAAGATGAAAGTATTCTGAGAGCATTAACAGACCTTAACATGTTTTAGTCTGGAGACCCCTAAAAGGGTAAATGGCAAACAGTGCAAACCCAGAATGCGGCGTCTAAACATGGTCTCTACTATCTGCAAATAGTTTAACCAATTTTCGCTTGGAATATCAAAATCATAAAGCATGACGTACCTGAAACCGAACTTAGTATCTTACAATATATAGTGTGGAGAGTTTAATCAGTCTGCAATGGGTTAAAGTAAAGAAGGGACCACTAAACGACGAAAAATAGAATTTATCGCGAACGTTTTAAGCATGTGACTTTGTGCTCAGGCCATGAGTAGATGGTTGAAGTACAGTGATAAACATACAAGGTAAAGACCTATTAAACCTACGAGAACTGGAGCAAAAGTAATTATATGATCCAACTAATTATATGAAGTTACAGAACAGTCTATTAGCTACAAAATGTGATGTTTGAAAATTCATTTTTGGCCTTACATAGTGTTACACATGTTACATTTTCTACGGTACCCTTTAGAAATGGGTATTTTAACCCATACAGTTCATTTTCGTAGATTGTACATTGCCCCTTTGACCATAACTTTGTAATTTATACAAGATATTTAAATTCCCTTTCCAAAGCTACAAGCATGATCTCTCTAGCTTTTACACTTTGTCAGTTATTGGGTGTTAAGCAATGTCACCCCACTGTGAAATGTAACATTCAAAAAATCATTTTCACGTATTATCACACCAAATGTAGCCTAGAAGTTGTACAAATAAAGTGATTTTTTATCTGTAGTATTATACTTTAGTAATATGAGATACATAGGCACATTTAAACCTGTCTTTGCCATACTATTCTGCCCATAGTAATGTAGGTAACATCTAAAATATCTACATATTGTGGGCTTTGGTGATTTTCTGTATAGTATTCTGTATCAGATTTTAATGCCTCTGTTTTGTATCCTTTTGAAGTTTTTGTAAGCTTTTCCAAAACTCTAAATTTAATACAACAAGTCTTTGTCAGTTATATACATTCGTCATTTATATACATTCGATACCGTTAACAGTAAAGTTGCTATCTGCATTATGGCAACTTTTGCATAAAATACTGAATACTGTCCTGAAGCTTTTAATGTATTGTAAATGCTTATAATTTCTTTATGTCTAAATAAAATATCTACAGAGGAATTATATGTCAGACCCTCACATGACTTTGCTTAATGATTTATCAATGGTAACATATGTAACACCTTTATGTCTTAATTATGTCTTAATTTTAAGGGATTTATGTCCCTGTAAAGGTCTTTACCCATACCTTTATCACTTGAATTAATACTCAGTTTTAGAATAATAAAGTTCTGTAACTTCATATTTTTAGAATAAGAGCATACAAATGGCACTTTCGCTTTATTTATTCTGTTACATTATCAGGTGTTTACGTAGGTAATTCATTTATCTGCAATCCACTTAACATATGCAAATCAAGAATTTTATTGGTATATTAAGAAGATCTATATTATAGCTTGCTACACTGATTTTTGTTTATAATTTTTGTTTTTGACCTTCAATTCTATATACTAAAACATTGCACATTATGCAGTTGACCACAAAGTCTTTCTGTTACATGTTTAATGTGTTAACAATATTGGTACAAGCATAGTCTCATGCCAAGAAATGCATGTATTTAATACCAGAGTAGCATTTACATGTAGTCCTGATAAAAACAAAATGTTCACTATCAATGTTCACTACCGCAGGACATATAGGGCCTGTTAACACAGTGATGACAGGTCAATATCTTCCCTGTGTGCTCAATGAATAGCAAAGGACCTCAGCTTTCTTCAAGCAGACTGTAAAGACTGATTAGACTAGTCGTTCAACCAGGCTGATATATTAAGATTACATGGAGTAAATCATATAACTCTTTGCCTTACCGTAATATGACTTTCCCATAAACAAACAGTGTTACTTTATCGATTGAATATACAGAAAACAACTATCCTTAAAGATAAGTGTGTAACATTAGGCAAATTTAGAAACATGCATAGCTCAATGATATTAAGAAAGTATATACCAGAGCAATTAAATGACTTTAGCATCTTTAGAGATTAACTCCATTCTAATGTTGAAGACAAAAGTGGTATGCAACCTGATTTTCATTTGTTTCATGCATATATTTGTTCGTTTTTCTATTATAACATAAACTACCAATACTTAGCTGAAATTCGTGAATAAAAATCAGATCGATATTGTTGGATATAATTAGCTATAGTCAGCATTACATATGACTTTGAAATTAACTCTATGAGAGGACCTAGAAAAGTTATTCTTAGTGTCAGAATATGCATTCGGAGCAGTAGAATTTGTAGTCTAAGCGCCAGAGTATGTCTCAAATATCACCAATGTCTGGACAGAAGGAAAACGGCCTTAAAGAACATAAAAGTAACGAAAATCCATTGTTTGTCTTATTTTGGTAGGGTCTTTCTTTAGAACCACAATAAAAGTTGTAACAGTCAAAGTAAAACTATGCAAGGAGTCTGATTAAGAATAGCAGTCACAGTTGTGTAACATACGTTACCAAACATGTTAGGTAAATGAAAATATTTGGTAATAAAATATTCACCTTAACAGAATCATTGACAGCCAGCAGGCGCTAGGTCATTTTCATGTCTGAAACTGCAATGGAAATAAAAGGTGATAATTAAATACCTTATCTTATCTTGGCATTAAAATAATCTAGTAATAGATGGTATATCAGAGGTAGGGACCAAAGAAGTGTTTATACCCCATTATAGGTTCTTGGCAGCTAAATCTAATTCAGACTATGCTATAAGACATATAAGGCCTATAGACACAACCAGTCCTTTCAGTTATATTATCCCCATTTATTTAAGGCTCAGAGACAAAACCAATCCTATTAGTTATTTCATACTATCACCATTTTGATTATCAATTCACGTTTTGGAGGTCCATTATAAAGTACAAAGAGAATGGAAATCGTTAAGATTAATGTTGTTGTGTATCTCATTACTAATATCACTAATAAAAACACAATACTCTTGTATAATTTTATATCTGTAAAGGTTTTCTAATCACTATATAAATGATAAATATGGTAATCATTTATTTAATGACATAATATTATATAATGTATGAGTGACCTATATGTGTTGATGTTTTTACAAGGTATTTCATAATAAAGCAGATGTTTTTAAGCAAACAGGGCCCAGTTGTTCAAAGCGTCGTTAGCTTAACGAGCTCGTTAAGGGTCATTTCGTTAACTATTTTAGCCAATTCAATATACAATTTTCTGAAATTTTTTGCTAAAAAATGTGAGTAGCTTTTGCACTGCAAAAGCTACTCACATTTTTCAGCAAAAAATTTCAGCATATTTGCGTATCACTTGATGCAAATTTTAACGAATCGTTAACTAACGATGTCGTTAGCTTTGAACAACTGGGCCCGTTCTTTTAGCCGGCATGAAATGTTTTATTTTATATACTGTGGCAACAGAGAAGTGCCAAAGTGTGTATACTATGTTATTTGGCTGCATCTTAGAGATGACTTAAAATGCAGTATAGTGTTGATATATGTGTGATGGTATCATCATTGTGATTACCACTGGGTTTTTATGTAATCTTAAATTATGAAAAATGGTTCTCCTTGAATAATTATGCCCTCAAAATTTTTGTTTTCACTTTTATTCATGCTTTTGAGTTGAGATTAGGAAGTTATACCGTATTTTTACTAATGGAGAGCTTTCTCCTGCAAACACTGTCTATAGGAAACAACGTTCTGATATCACGACACTTAAACTGACATATAACATTTGTAACAGTATTAAGTGTGAAATATATTTGGCAGTCTAGATGGATTTAAGTTTTAGAATATCAGCTTTATCATAGAAGATAAGCAATGAAGAGCTAATATCATGTAAATATGTATGAAAAGGGGATATTTCTGTATTTTTTATAGTGTACATTTAAATATATTCTAAGTATACAATTATCAATCAGCAGAGGATTGGCGAGGTTTTTTTTTTTTTTTTTTGTGTCACTTAATTCACAAAAGTATAAAGGTATCTGAGAAATAATTTACTTTTGTTTGTTATGTACAAAGTATCAACAGCCATTTATACGATATAGATAAAGTATCACTCAAAAAGTAACATAAGTAACATTAAGAAGTATATAAAGCATTTATTCAAAGCTTATAATGCATTAGTCCAATCATAATAATTTGAAATATATCAAACTAATTGCAACCACAGCCATTAAATGTTAAGAAGTTTGAAATAACGATACTTTTCAGATAAAAGGTTTAGGCTATTTTAAAGAAACTATCATTCCTTATGACATTTGCTTAGTCAAGCTGACTTGTTTTCATTTCTTGATGTACAAAGGAGGATATATAGTGTTTATCTATTGTAAAATAGCATTAGATTAAACATCTAGTCACTACAATGTAACTGGTCATAGTCAACCAAAACGGTGTATCAGGAATCTTATATATGACGTTTTTGACTTTTATTAATGTATGTAACAGTTATATCACAAGTAGTTGAGAATCCAACATATCAAAATACCTGTCTCTATAAAACCACATGCATTGGTAGCAAATAGTATGCTAGTAAGTAAGAATATGAACAGTTTAGTATTTACACCAAAGTATTTCTAATTTTTTTAGGGTAAGATTGGTAACATGGCTGTTAAACGTAAACGCCCCCATCGCCAGAGGGCTAACATGTGTCATTTTGTTTCTTTTATAATGTAGTTTTAGAAAATTATGGTGTACAAAATTCCCCCTGGGAGTGGGGTGTGAGAGGGTCTATGGCCGGCCCAAGGTCTAAAACGAAGGGTGACAGATGCTTGTATAGCTACCAAAAACAGGTTGACAGTGGAATAATAAAGAAGACTAAACCTATTGTCCTCACAACCGAGAAACGGAAGAAGTACTATGCAGAAGCATTACAAAACATAACACAAAGCCATATTTAGAAATGGGTGATGGAGGAGTGACGGAGGAAGGAGGGAGGAGAACTTTACAAGTAGGGTAATGCAAAGGAAGACAAAAGAGAGTAATCTTTATAATACATGAATAAATTTTGGCAAATATTTGGAGAAACATAAAATGAAGATCTATGCCCATAACACACAATTCAACGCATTGCATGCCGGGTAAAAATTTCAGGACATGACAGTTTAAAACAGAGTTCTTACTTTTCAAGAAAACAGGCTTTGACTTTTCATGCATATTGTCTCCTTATAGGACAATTTTCATAAAATGTCAAAGCCTATTTTCTGGAAAAATAAGAAATATACTGCCAGTTTGCTTCTGCCGAACTAGCCCAGAGATTGGTAGAGGTGAAAGGTCATGGACTATATTCTTAAATATACTTCGATGACTGACTTTATAAACACATTAACCATTAAACTGCCAATCACAACAATTGTCGTCTGCTTTGTAATCTGCTTGTGATTTTAAAAGTCATTTTTGCAAACAGCGTGGACCCAGATTAAACTGCTGCTCTAAGAGCAGTCTGATCAGGGTCCACACTTTTTTGCCTGTATGCAAAAATAGGTTTGAAAAGTTTGCAAGAATTTTCAGCAGACGACATAAACAGTCGACATTTTCAGATGCAGGTTTTCTTGATATTTTAAAGATTAAATTTTTACTGTCGTATTTGATATCTGTCTATAAAACCAGAATGTCTCAGTTTGAACTTTGAGAGATTTGTCTCTCCTTTACAATAATAATTGGGCAGCGCCATGCAAAAACGTGTCTTCGGGAATATGCGGACAGCGAATGCCCAGATCAGTCTGCACATCCGCAAAGTCTGATCAGGGCCTTCGCTGTCCGCAAACAGAATCATTGGACGCTGTAGAATGTATCAATCGACAGCAAATGCCCGGATGAGACTAAGCGCGTGTGAATCTGAATCTGTACATTTTGCGCATGCTCGAAGACACCTTTCCGCCTGGTGCGTGCCAATAAATGATCCGTGGGTACGAGTCATACTATAAGAGATCTTTGCTCATATGCAAAAAGCGAAGGCTTAGATCAGCCTGCACATATATGCAGTCTGATCGCTGACCGCTGTTCGAATGGTTTAAAAATTGGATATTGTGGGATCTACGGATACAAACTAAAGACCCTGATTAGACTGCATGGATACACAGGCTGATCTGGGCATTCGCTGTTCGTATACGCGTTAAGACTCCCTTTGTGGCATGCAAGTCTATGGGCGTGTCAAATGGATAACTCTTAGCATGTTGGATAATTATTTTCACGAAACGACATTGAAATATTTTCTTGTTTTTTTTCCAGAAAGTAGGATAGGACATTGCATGCATAATGTCAACTAAGAAGATTGTTTGCATGAAGCTTCAAACCCTATTTCTGTGAAAAATAAGAAAAGTATCCTCAATTTGTCATCTGTTGAATTATCTCATAGAATGTTTAAGGTTAACTGGAGCCAATAAAAAGTACCTGAGGGCAACTGCGATTAACAAAGACCTTTCTTTGCATGAGTATCCACACGGACTGATCAGGGTCTGCTCAGTGTCTGTATTTTAGAGACTTCTAGGGTGAATAGACAATGAAATTCCTCACGAGTCTGTTAGCATAAGAAAAAAACGCGTATCTTTGATACCAATTTTTAACATCTACTTAAGGAGAATGGATGTTCTTTTAGGGGTGGTAATAATTTCAAAACTGTTTTGAACCCTTTTGGAAAGAGGTATCTACTAACAGGAAAGAATTTGCTCCCACATTTTGTCGTCTGCTTTTTTATTTTAACAAACTATCCAACTAAAAGACGTTTATATGTAAAGTTAAAAAAACTGTATGTCAAACAGCGTAGATCCAGAAGAGACGGCTCATTGAGCCGTCTCATCTGGATCTATGCTGTTTGCAAAAGCCTATCATTATCGACTGTGGCAGGGAAAGAGTTAAGGGTTAATGTGGAAAGGTGATATTGTCATGGTAAAGTGGAATGCAATTATAGACCACTTTTCAGAAGAGGACTGGAGTGCCGAAGAGCAAACAGAAGTCGCAAAAGTTTTCTTCCTTGCACAAAATGGCGGAAAATCGACCAAGTGTATCAAGTCACCTGAAATGCACTCAATGTATGCATGCGAATCAATTAACTATTTATCCAAAAAACGTCTGCAAATTTACAATATTGATCATTTTATATCTATTGTACGAATATTTGTCGTGACATCATAAATGAAATACGATCTATTAAGAAAAATATTTGAACAAAAAAGTCATTAAAGTACCAACATTAAAAATATATATTACCAGCGCTTATAAACGTGGTGCAAGTACGGTAAAAAATCCGCTATTTGAAATAATGTTCATATTTATCCAGAAATTAGAGTTTGACATTACATGCAAATTGTCTCCTAAGGAGACAATTTGCATGGAATGTCAAACCCTAATTTTTAGAAAAAAAAGAAGAGAAATGGCTCCATTTGCCGTCTACTGAATTTGCCCAAGGAGTGCTAAAGGTTAAAAACTGCACTGAATTTGGTGTGTTTTTACATTTGTATTTTGAAAGGTCATAGTTTACCCGCGCCACAAAAAGGTGTCTTCTAGGTATATGCAGACAGCGAATCCCAAGCTTAGGCTCTGATCAGGACATTCACTGTCCACATATAGAATCAGAGTTATTATATGAGGGCATGCTTATCAGGTCCTTTCCAGTTCGTTGTCACATCCTGAAGCATCCACTGATTCTATCTATCTATCTACCCAGTCAGCATTCTACGTAAATCTATATCGGGCCGTCATCGGCCCGTCAGGGTAGCTGACGGGCCGATAACGGCCCGATGTAGATTTACGTAGAATGCTAGCTGGGTATCTATCTATCTATCTATCTATCTATCTATCTATCTATCTATCCACCCGACCATCCATCCATCTATCTATCTATCTATCTATCTATCTATCTATCTATCTATCTATCTATCTATCTATCGACCCCGCTCGTTAGTAGGTCGGTCTGTGCCTGCCTGCCTCACCCAGGTAAATCCGAAATCTCTATGTCAGAGTCTATCTGATTTCGGAGGTAAACAGCAGAAATTGCAAGGTTGGGTCTGTAATTATCTATTTTTCCCGTGTATATAAACTTTGTGGGAGGAAAATACCAAACAGGGAGTTTCTATATGAATGATATAAACATGGAATGCGTTATTTGTTTTGATGTGTGTCCGTTGGATTGAAAATCACTTCTGAAAGGATTAATACATTTCTTTTTTTCAACGAAGATTACTATTTCATTTGCATATCATTTGTACTTATACTTAACATTTTCATAAAGTATAAGCATTATTGCAATCATACACTTCTTTCTTGATTATAGCAGACGTGTAAAACTTAAAAGATTCACAAGACTCTTCTAATTTTGCAAGTTAATTACTGTGATGCTATTTTATGCTTAATTAAATGGTCGAAGGTATGTTGCATTGATGTCGGAGGACATCCGTTTTTGTTATTCTGATGTCAGAGAATGGCAAATATTTAACGCGAATATCACGTCTATCGCACTGATTAACGAAATGCAAATGAGGCTTGATTAGCGAAGATATTGACAACCAAGGTCCAAATCTATTTTATTGTTAGAGAAAGCTTATACAACAGTCGTTGTTCAACTTTCAATCAAAATACCGTTTTGTTTCTTCAAGTTGGTGATACAGCGATGTGACTAGGTCTATATATTTCACTATTCGCTTATACAACATCGCATCAACGTCGATAACACGTCATGACATTTATACGTCATATTAACGTCGAAGAATCGACATTAATGCGACGTTATATACACGCCATGTGCCCGCTAGCATGTTATTAATCTAAACAAATGGTCGATGAAGCAACACAAATAATCAAATCCATTCTGCAACGTCCATATTCTGCAATAATGTCTTGATGTATTTAAAGCACCGTTTTTGTTACTTCACTGCTATGCAGTGGTTCTGTGTTTTCATATTTGTTTATTTATGCATATAATTGTCCTTATAAATGATACACTCGCACACGTCAGCGATCAGTGTCATCAATACCATGGCGATATATTAGGAGGACTAGATACTCTTGACAGAGTATCATTACGAAAAAAAATACCTAGTCAAATATATCGAAAATTTCACCTCCAAAAAACTGAAACATTTCAGATTAAAAAACTCTGATATTTTTGATATTTCGGCTCAAAACATAGATTGTGGATACTCGTTAGAACCGCTTTGGCGAGGCGGTTTTAACGAGTACCAACAATTTATGTTTTAGAGCAAAAATAAGAAAACTAATGTATATCCCTGTACATCCCAGTTTTACTATATAAAAGTGGGGTTTGAGGGTGTCAAGATTATATAGGCATGTTTTCGTGATGTTCGCCAATTCTACCACTTTCTGCGACTTCCGGTTTGTTTTGCTGCACGCCAAGCTCCTTCCAAAAGAGGTCTACTCTATAGGGAACGAATTGCTCAGTCGTACTTTTGTTTGATTTGCGCTTCTTTGGTTTTGTCTGTTTCCTCTTCCACTTGGTGTCTGGGAAGGGCTGCGGTTTGTGAATGTAGCACTCCCTGGACTTTTCTCTTACCTTCATTTCCTTATAGAGTGTAGATATTTTCTCAAAAGGAGACAAACATTTTTGAGTGGCTTCCCCTGAAACTGTATCAACGAAACTGTATCAACTCCTCTATTCATTTTTTTTCAATTTCATTTTGGACTTAGTTAATTGACCTATATGTGATTGTACAATATATTCTATATATTCACTGTAAATATATAGACATGTGTAAAATATCATCAAGTTTAAAGAATCCGTTAGATTACTTTGTGATGTGTCTAAATGCTCCTATATGCGTTGTTTGATCTTGTCTACAGTTTGTTCAGCTCAGGCAAGCCTGTCCGAGCTAAGTCAGTACAAATATTAGCTATGAACAATGTTTGCCAATGTTCCTTTTATGTAACGCTAGGCATAAATGGGTTACAAAAATCACAATAAAGCTGAAAAGTTGTAGAAACTTTATTTGAGACATATCTGTATAATTGACATAAACTTTCACTGCGCAATGTGGGAAAAAGTACTTTCTGACATGTGCGCCCAACGAAGTCTCAAATCAGCCTACGCTCGCCCACAGTCTGATCAAAGTCATCGTTGTCCGCATCAGTACACGCCTATATAATTATGAACCCTTAAACCCCGCTTTTATATAGTAAAACTGGGGTATACATTATTGTTCTTATTTCTGCACAAAAACATAGATTGTGGGGAATAATTGCGGTTCTAACGGGTACCAACAATCTATGTTTTGAGCAGATTTATGAAAAATATCAGAATTTTTATCTGAAAACTTTCTGGTTTTGGTGGTGAAATTTTCAATATATTTGAATAAGCGTGTTTTCGTAATGTGACGAACGTAACGTATCCATAATGTACCAAGTGAAGCTTCTGGTAAGACTGCGAATTCGCAGGCTGATTTGAATCTTCGCTGGGCACACATGTCCGAGGGTACGTTTCCTAACATTGTGGCTCACACATTTTCTCGGAAGCATGGTTTTGGTGAGATTCTGACGTCATCTATGATTACATGACTTCCTATCTCCTCCCACAAGACCGCCTCGAATATGACCTGAAGACAAAGAAAAGGAAGTAGTTAAAGTAATTTTTTCTCATATACAGGAAGCCCTCATTACAACGGCAGGATTTATTACTGAAGATGTTGTCATTGGAATGAATTTGTTGTTGTAAAGGATCCTTATTAATTAGACTGATATGTAAAATGGGCAGTGTTTTATTCTTAGTTCCTCAAAGGTTCTAAACAATATCCGAAACATATATTTCTTGATGTATTAGATACCATGTTCCTGCATAATTTCTGATAAAATGTCACCTCTTGAGCGAAGGTTTCGTGTCAGACAAGTTATCATTATAACAAAATTTTGTCGTTGTATCAAATGTCGGTATAAAGAGGGTTGACTGTACAGAATATGACATTTAGTTTAAATCATCACCAAAGGAGTGTTGGAACAAAATATAAAAATAATCTAAAATGACAATTCTTGAACATACAGAACAAAACAAAAAACAGACAATGTCATACAAGGTGTGGTTTATATCTGTCCATGAGGAATAATGTAGGACTGTAACATTCCTCAAGTCCCAGCAGCGCATACACGTTCCCTGTTTTCAAATGTGAAGATTGTGCCAAACGACCAGAAATATAATAATATCACTACTCTATCGAAGTGACAGGGCGAAGTTTCACAAGCACTTACCGACAGCTGATGCAATCGCTAAGCGAGCTGAAAGAGGACCCTTTTAAAATTTTGAAATATATATATATATATATATATATATATATATATATATATATATATATATATATATATATATATAATGAAAACTAAGGAATAATACTCTTCTTAACTGTTCTGAAAAATCAGACTTAGCAGGCTTTAAGGATGCAAAACTAATTTAACTCCTCTCCTCCCCCACTCCGCACCACCAGGGTAGGACATCATAGTATTAATCATAATACTAGCACGTAGATGGAACATCACGAGATTGACAAATGGGATATAACAGGATGAATGGGTGGGATATAACAGGATGCGTCATCACAGGTTTAACACGTAGATGGGACATCACCGAATAATTACAATGTCGAAACGTCAAAATCTCACCTCGTTTTCTATTTATTTTAGACATACCATTAGATATTGATAAATTTACACCCGGAATGGAGCTTAGGTATAAAATGAATTTGCTTTATTTAGCTGTTTGTTTTACCCATGAAAGGCCACAACATTAAGCACAGTCTTCCCTAGGGTCCGAAACAAGAAGGGATTAGTAATGAACATTATTGCATAAAAAGCAGTGCCGCAGGTTATTAACAGCTGTGCATCAACCGACGAAAAGCCGTGTATTTACAAGGCAATTCACGCGCTGTTAATGCACGGTTACGCAACTTTCAATATGCTCGTGCCGGGGCCACAGAATTGCTGCCGTCACGAGATGTGTACTGCCCTGCCCTAGAATAAGCATAGTACGTGGAAATAGTGTTCGCGAGACATCGGTGAAAAGTCGAAACAAAATAGTGCAAGAAATAACGCGAAAAGTAGCAATTGTTTTCAGTTTTTATGCAATAATAGCGATCGAACATGGTTTTTCAATGCATTAATTTTCAACACCTCCCACGGGACCAGGCTAATGTTAATGCATGAAAAAATATGTTTGATCCCTATAATGAACAAACAAATTAGTACATTTACAGTAACTCTTTAAATGAGTACATCTGATCACTGACAACATAGTTGTGAAGCAAGTAATTACCACTTTGGTTACATTTTGCATGTTCTGCACAAATTCTTCTTTCTGGTGATAGCTTCAAACCAATGTTATCCATGATCAAATTTACTCCTTAAAAGGGTGTCTTACTATCCTTTCGACATCACTCAGAAAGACGTTTTTTGCTTGGCGTTTTATTTTAAATGATAATATTTTGTTCTGAATGACAATATCTCATCAGAAACCATTTGTCTTTTCTGTTTCTGTGTTTTGTTCTCAAATATTTACTCTAAAATGAAATTTACAACCAAATATTGGTCTGACTTCAAGTATTCAATTTTAATAGTAAAGTGTTTCCGAATATTTTTCTCAGAAAATATTTGTTACTTTTCTTTGCTGAATTTGATTTCTTGAATTTTCACAACAATTTTGTGAAAATTTCAAAAAAAATTGAACAAGCGGAACTTGTTGAAAATTTGCCTTCAAGTTCCTACAGAATTCTGCATAATTTGCATCCATTTTCACTATGGGAAAAAGTGAAAATATTTGATTTTTTAAAAAGCAGTGACTAAAATAAAACTTTTTGTGCGTAAGTAGTTACGACAAATGGTTTTGCATTAAATCATGACAAACGTTTGCGAATTTACTTGTTCAGTGTAAAGCACCAAGCAAAACAATGACTTTCTGAAAGATGGCGAAAGCATAGTAGATTTTTGTTCTGACCGTTTCAGACGGTTCCTCTGTACTTCGGATGTTCTGACTATTCCAAGTCGGTTCCTCTGTAGTTCAGGTCATTACAAATATGATGTTTTGTTTGGTCATTGTTCGTTACTAATCCCCCTTTTCGGTGCCTCGGGAAGGCTGTGTACATAATTGTGGCCGTTTTATGACCATTTTATGAGAACAGCAGCAGTATCGTTATCCTTTTTGTCTGCATTTGTGTGATAGGGATCCTATTGTGTCTGTTGAAAACAGGAAATGATCCCTGATGATGAAAGGATAGAACTCACCAGAACAGTAAATATACTTGAAGATCACTGTAGTGAACCCTCGTTGCATGTACAACGACAACATTTGTTCCCAAAGATGTTGCCATTAAAAGGAATTTGCTGTTGTAAATAATCCTTAACGAGCAGTATAAAATATATAAAATGCCTTCTTTTATTCTAATTTCCTCATTTCTTATTTTTCTTTCTCAATGAACATATGTTTAGGATATTTGATATATGTCTCAGAGGCTATTCTAACAAATATTCAAACTATATGTTTTGAAGTATTAAATACAGTGTCCATGCATAATTCATTATTAACTGTAACCACCTGGGAGAAAGTTTTGTGGCAGTCAAATTATTATCATAAGAAGTTTTGTCGTTGTATCGAGTGTTGGTATAAAGAGGGTTGACTGTACTTACCTGAAATGTATCTGCACTTTCGACTTCAATCATACCATACTGCCATTCCACACTATCTTCACCAGGGCCATGTGTACTCCATATTAAAGTATCGTTTGTTTTAATCCGAGGAGTATTCAAGACAACAACATAGATATTCAGAATCGCGTCCTTTCCACCATCAATAATATACCGGAGGTCAATGCAGCTGACACCCAGTCCAGGGTCCTGTTCACCGGAAAATATTCTGGAAATGTCACCAGGTGCTTGCAGGCGTGTGGACTCAGTGAATAAAATGCTGTCTGAGAGAAAGAAAAATATTTCTATTTTTTCTGTATGTGAAAGTCTGAAAAACGCTTGTTGTCAGTAGTGTACATTACTTGTACATCAATAATGTACATCAATAACACAAGTGGGCTGTCAGTTGTGTTAACATTCATTTACATATATTTTGATAAAAGTGTTTTGAAAGGCAGATACAGTTGTTCGTCCTAGAAACACGCATCAATAGCAGGATTTAAATACAAAGTATACATCAATACTGGGTCAGAATTGTTTCAGACTTTGCCTGAGCTGATTCTAGATAAATGAATATATGGTCTGCTGTGCTCCTACTGTCCAAAAGTATTCTAAGATATAGAAACACTTCAATGACTCAAACACCGATGGCTCGTTTACCGTTGTTGATTAGAACTCGTTTTTGAAACCCTAGCTAATTCTTCCGATAGGCCAAGAAAACAAATATTTTGGGATAAGTACGAGACACTCAACACACCCTTTTTTATAGAAGATCGAAAAGACATCCCTAAATTATCCCCATTTGCCTCCTGATCTGGCGCTATGATTAACCTACATTGGCTCGAACTAGCCACATCGAGAAGTAATTTCCATGGTCCAAAAGATGTTCGAGCCATTAAAGTTCGACTGTAATAATAATGGGAGGTCTAAAATCATCGTATTAAAGCAAAATGTTTGTATATTGAACTTCAGCTGTAACAAATAGATTCTAAAAGGAATGACCGTTGAGAGCAAGAGAAACTAGCTGGCGTGACGAAGGTTTTCTGGTCTAGACTAGCCAGTTTTTGGCTAATTAGACCTCATTAGAGACCTTCGTATAAATTTCCAGATTGGTCTCTGTGACTACAAAGGACTTGAAAATATAAATAGCGCTGAAGTGAAGTACGGTGACATCAGCTCTAGCAAAGATACAAATAACACTTTAGTGAAGTAAGTTGACATCAGCATCAGCAAAGATACAAATAGCATATATAGTGAAGTAAGCGTACAACAGCAGTAGCAATGAAACAGATAGATTTATAAAGAAGTAAGATGACATCAGCTATAGCAAAGATACAAATAACATCATGTAGCAAATATACAAATAGCTCTATAGTGACTCTAGATGTTATCAGCTGTAGCAAAGATACAAAGCTTCTAAAACGGAAATCTTGATTCAGAGAAAACAGACCTTTGGAAAGCAAAGACAAAGGGCAGAAGACACAAAAACAAAAATAACCGACACAGTTTTATTGAATTAATTGAATATGGACCAAAATCATTAAACACAGCTCTCACAAGGCAGTGGATAATGGTTAAAATAAATATCAGCCGCAACGTGAAAAAACGTTCCTACTGATATGTGCGCACAACGAAGGCTCAAATCAGCCTATGGTTTCGCAGATTGATCACAGTCTTCGTTTTCCACATGAAGAAAGTTTGCATACTTGGCTATCATAATTGCGTCCTGTAAAGATTCTGATCAGACTGCGCGAATCCGCAGGCTGATCTGAATATTCTCTGTACGCACAAGTCCGGAGACGTGTTTTCTGACGTTACTGCTCATATGTAGATACAAAGAAAAGTCCACACTCATGAAACACAGCCCTCCAAAGGCTATCGGATATCGGTTGAATGACATAAAATAACACCAAACAGCACTTCATCAAAACAGAACAAGCAAACAAAGAGGAACTACAAAAGAAATACCGTCTTGGAACGGCTAACGGTAAATGAAATCTTTCCGCCCTTGGAAACATAGCATATTTCAGGGAATAAATGTCGGGATCGGTTTTATTTGACTCTTCATATGACGACAAGAAAAAATCTTGGAGCTCATCGAGGAAATAACGTTGAACACACTATACTCTTAGATGGATATTTAGCATTCATTATGTATAAATAAAATCTGATATATTTCTTAAACTGTGGAATGTATTTTGGACTACTAATGCATCTGTCTCTTTTCCATCACTATCTGTGGTTGGCTGCTTTACGTGTCACTTGGAGAAAGAAAAAGCATATTTACTGCTTTGGTGTTTAACCCATCTAAGCCTAGCGTCCCATAAAAGGGACATTGGCAAACAGTGAAGACCCCGAGCAGGCGCTGCAGAACGAAGCGTCTGATCAGAGTCTTCACTTTTTGCATTTAATACAGGAATTTATATACAACATGTTATTAATAAAAACTAACTAGACATCCCTTCTACTTGAAAAGGACCGGTCCGAAGAGAGAAGGTAGAAGAATCCACGAAGCATAAATGGGTTAAGGTTTGAAGAATTCCACTTAAAAATACAGCCGGCCTCGGTGGCTCTGTTGGATGCGCCGTCCGACTGGAGACCAGGAGGTCGCGGGTTCAACACCCGCCGAGGTCGACAACATTCTTTCGTGGAGATTGATCATGAAATATTTTCTGCGGTCATTCTCTCCCTTCTGCTGATTCAAGAAGGGCAGTTGTCAGTTTCTGGCGGAAGAATGTGCACAGTACTGGTTAACCGCTAAGAGGACTAAGCCTGCCCAGTAAACGTGTGGTTAGGTAAACTGACCGCGCTCGACATGACCCCATTGGGCTGACTGGACCGTAAAACCTCAACACAAACAAAAAATACAATTTTACATAGTACCACATTTATCCTGTATTCGGACAGACATGTCGTAGTAAACTGCGAGGTCAAATTCGACACTGTAGAACGTGACGTCTTATCAGGATCTACACTATTTCCTACACATCCAACAGTGTTTTAGACGTATCAATATGCTCATAACTAACTTCTTCAAAGTTTAGGAGGAGTATTTTAAGGAAGTTAGGTGTCCGAATACTTAGAGTAAATACGGCATTTATCTTATCTGTCCACAAAACATATGTAGTGGGTAACTATTAGAATCCCAAGGCCAAGGCGTTTTGGTGAAGAAATTATAAAGTGTAGCAAAACTTTTACTCCGAACCATTTTGCTGGAGTTAAGAAGAAATATAAGTTAAGAGTCTACCTACTGTTTCCATATAGCTTCACATGCCAGTCATAATTATTCTGTTCATGATTTTTAAATCCACACAAAGATTTTTCAAACGTACACTTCCTTTCTTGAAGTGTTCCAGCACCTACAACAGTGGTAGAATGGTCATAGAAAATTGTACTTAGTCACATATATCAAATTGTTGTCTTCTGAAACTTCAGGTGAGGAGACGTATTTTGATATATGTTACTAATATTTCCTAGACAACTACCTTGACATTCCATCACGAAAACATACCTATATAATTTTGACCCCCTTAAACCCCAGTTTTATATAGTAAAACTGGGGTTTACAGGGGTATACATTATTCTTCTTCTCTCTGCTCAAAAAAACATGAGTTGTGGGTACTCGCTAGAACCGCCTCGGCAAGGCGGTTCTAACGAGTACCCACAATCTATGTTTTGAGCAGAAATATAAAGAATATTAGAATTTTTATCTGAAAATTTTCCTGTTTTGGTTGTAAAATTTTCAATATATATTTGAATAGGCGTGTTTTCGTAATGTCTTGTCTGCTTAGGAAAATATTTTCATACATTTCAAGCCATATTTCCAGGTAAAGTAGGAAAGAAATATAAACAGTTTGTTGCCTGAATCATAAATAGATCTAGGAATGTATTACATGACAGGTAATATGTTAGTGTACACTATGTTTCTTGATTACAGTCAGTTTGATGACAAACTATGTCCGTCTTGTTGGTCTTTTTTAAGATTTCAATTAAAGAACAAAACTTTGGCAGCAGTGGTATCGCAGGCGTGTTAACAAATAAGTATCATATAAATATTGATAAAGTTTTTGGCCCCTGTAATAAAAGTCGAGGTCGCAAAATGTTACTACAAGGTTTGAGTCTCTGTAAAGTGAGAAGTATATGCCAATTTGGATGACTGTAAATGACAAAGTTAATCAAAATTGGACCTAACTGCTAAAATGGCATACAAATGACAACATCATTCGAGCGTGAAATAGAAATATATCGAGGGTTGATCGCAAGACTGTAGCAAGTCAGATGGTTGTTTTTCCCAATACTTAATCTCCTCACCATGAAGGCATTATGAAGATTACAACATTTCTTTCTGTAAACAATGAAAATTTAGGTGCCATTGCTCGTATGAGCAATGGCACCTAAATTTGCATTGTTTACAAAGGGGTCCAAGTTGCCCCTAAACAAGGGTTTCAAAAATATGTTTGAGTTACCATAGTCTTGCGCTCAACCCTCGATACGTTAGGGTCATAAAACGGCAATGCAATGTTTACGGTCAATGTTGGGGAAACACAAATGCAGTCGTAAAAGATTGTGGCTGTTATACATGTATTTAATCAGAAATGGAGCAAATTACCAGGGCTGATATAATAATGAGAAAATCTATGGACAGTTTATATTGAATGTATTATACTCTGTACAACAGCCACGTCTTTTAAAGCTACCCATAGAGAGGCCGTTGTAGGGAGTTTGCACTGTATGTATGTTTTCTTTTTTTCACATAATTATTTTGTTATATTCATATGTCTGTCCAAAAAGGTGTCTCCCAGTCAGCATTCTACGTAAATCTATATCGGGCCGTCATCGGCCCGTCAGGGTAGCTGACGGGCCGATGACGGCCCGATGTAGATTTACGTAGAATGCTAGCTGGGCTTCTCTGTGCCTCTTCTGCTGTGCTGATGCATTATTGATTCAGGATTGGTATGAAATGCAGTTGTGCATGTACCTTTTGGATTATTATCACTAACTTTGTCCATTCTATTTCTCATGACATGCATCCAAGGTTATTACCGCCTGACATGAATGATCGACATGCTTGTTTAGATTTGATGGTTTCCTCTTCCTCTTGGGTCTGGGAAGGGCTGCGGTTTGTGATTGTGGCACTCCCTGGACTTTTTTCTTACCTTTTTTTATGGTGTAGTTGTGCAATTTATCATTCATGTTCCAGTTGGACATTTTTGCTTAGAATTTAGGCACTCGGTATATTCTTTGAATACATTTTATACTATGACAAAATAAAGAGAGGCGAGAGACAAGTGTGTCTTGTAAACTCATTCTACAGTCGACTTTCGTTATCTCGAATTCCAAGGGACTCTCTGAAATACTTCGAGATATCCGTACCGCGACATATCAGAGTTCCAAAATTGAGGAAAAAATAATTCGAACAACCACATTTAACAAATACATATGTAATTGGACTCTTGAAGTTAGAGATATATTGAAAATATTGTGATAAAAAGGAGAAAGTGCTTCTGAGGAGCAATTTCTCCTCTTTTCCACAATATTTTTTCACCTGTTGTTAGATTTTCATGTTTAGGCAGGGACCAGATTTTCACTTCGAGATAAGCGGTTATTCGAGATAAGCGAGGTCGAGATAACGAGAGTCAACTGTATTTCTATTTTATTTTTATTTTCTGACTATATTGTTTTTTCAAACTACCTATTCATATAGTTACTTTAGTCATAAGGATGTATGAACTAAGCAAATGCAATGAGATTAACACAAACATTTGAAAGCCTATGTACCTTTTAAAGTCTCATAAATTTCTATTATTTATTGAATTTTAAATGCAATGAACATGCTCTGTCGATTGTAAGAATAAAAAATGTAAAACAGAATGAGTTTCAGTACAACGTTTTAAGCTTCATATAAATTATCAGGTTGCATCAAGTACACTATAATATTGATGAACTAAAACATTTCATTAACTCTATTTATAAATACAGAACAAAATCGCATATGACTGCCAAATCGAAGTGCAGACCGAAAAGCTAATTGCATTGTAGATTGTTAGCAGTAGGTCTGTTTTATCTTAGGTTACTTAACCAAACAGGCACACAATGTTGAAACAACGTTGATTGAACGTTGCACGTATTGACGTTGAATCAACGTTGAATCTACACACAACGTTGAAAAGTCTATTCAACATTGATTCTACGCCTTGACGATGAATCAATGTTGAATCGACTTTGTTTCAACGTTGTGTTTCTGCTCACTTACTTCTTTTCCTTGCTAGTACACATCTTGGAAAGACATCATCCCATAGAGCAAAACCTGGTTGATCAACGCATGTGATAGGAGAGTGACCAACCATCTTGAAGCCAGGGTTACATTGATAATACACACGGTTACCCACCATATTACCTTCGCTGCTAATTGTCACATGGGCAGCCGCTGGAGGATGGACGCACGCCTTCTCTATAGTGAGAACGACAAAGAGAAAACATTATGTTTCTATGGATTTTAGTGTATACGATAAATAAATAAATATAAATGCAACGTAAAATTGTGTCGCAGTGTAAAAAACTATTTACTTCCAGGTAAGTGTAAAAGTAAAGGGTCGATACATTTTATCACTTTCTGGGCGAATTCAGCTGGGCTGCATTTTATAAAACGAAACACTCGCGAGTGTTTTTCACAAACAATTTTGCATCCTCTGAACGATTGTAAACAACCCGCCTCATGTGTCCCCCCACCTAGAGTGTAGCTGTTAATTTCGCTTACGTGACTTAATGTTATATCGAATAAATTACGTCAATAACTATTTACAATTGAATAAATAACATCAAAGTAGGAAACTTTCTCATATTATTGGATACAAATAAGCATGCAAAAAAGGTTATTTGCATTGGCCGCCATTTTGGTTGTGGCAAAAGGCAGCTTGAGAATAGTTCGCGGATGCTGGCTACCATCCGCGGACAACTGTCACACTTGAACCGAAAGTTTGGTATAGTTTGCAAGTAACCGTGAACGTTTGGGTTAATTGAACGCAGCCCTGGAGACAAATTGATTAAATATTTCAAACTTTTCCCAGAAAATAGAAGTTGATATTCCATGCGAATTGTCTCCATTGGCGACAATCGGTATGAAATGTCAAATCCTTTTTCCGGGAAAAATAAAGAAAAAATCAAAATGTCGTCTGATGCAACATTAAACTTTACTTGATCTGCTGTTTATTGAGTAAAACACGGTGAACCCTTTTCCTGTTTTCGTTTCGTCGCTCTCGAACCTGAGGTAGACATGATTAGAGGTAGATTCAAAGCTCCCAGGGGACGACTGACCACAGTAAGCACCAACAAATGGAGACAACCTGTTACTACCATCGTGGACCTAGTAGAAACAAATCAGCCGCAACATGAGAAAATGTACCTTCTGACATGTGCGCCCAACGAAGACTCGAATCAGCCTGCGCAACCGCGCAGTATGATCAGAGTCGTCGTTGTCCGCATGAAGAATATTTGCCTGCTTGACTCTCCAAAATTCGCCCAGTGAAGTTTCTGATCAGACTGCGTGAATGTGCAATTTGATCTAAATCTTCGCTGGGCGCACATGTCCAAAGGTACGTTTTCTGACGTTGCGACTTAAAGGGATAATTGATACATTCAGAACAGATTTGTATGGCGTAATGCAAGGAATGGTACTAACCTAAAATATTTAAAGCAGCAGGCAGTATTTATGTTTCTACTAAATTCTGTCCCTCAATTAATAGCCAATAAAATACATGTGCACGTACACGTGTGCATCTCTTCTCTTAAGATAACTCAAATTGATATGTATTCTCATGACACCGTTCAGACTATTGCCAAAACTGTGTTGATGGCTTTAACCCTTTTGTCCCTAAGTCTTTGAAGTGCACACTTCCGATTTTGAATTTAGATAAGTCTATAGCTGCAAATAATGGTAATGGTCAAAAACAGAATGGCAAAACGTGTTGAGTCTGATGCGACGACACATTTACAAAAGTATGTTTGATCTGTAGGGCTGCAACTGTGAACCCACTGTAGTCTGGTTACCTCTAAAATGGTAACTGGCAATCAATGCAGACTCAGATCAGATGCCGTCTGATCAGGGTCTGCACTGTTTGCAAATAATGCAACCAATTTTTCTCTAGGAATATTTAAATCCCATAACCTTACATATCTGAAATCAAAATTAGAATCTTCCAATATATAATGTGGGGGAGTTCATTTAGTCCACAGTGGGTTAACTCCCTACCTCCTCACATTTTTATTTGATTGTTGAGTTATAACAAAATGTGTCGACAGAATATATCATTATAAATTCAAAGGAGGCAACCATTACGAAAACATGCCTATTCAAATATACTAAAATTTTTTTCCACCAAAAACTGAAAATTTTCAGATAAAAATTCTGATATTTTTTAATATTTCTGCTCAAAACATAGATTGTGGGTACTCGTTAGAACCGCCTCGGCGAGGCGGTTCTAACGAGTACCCACAATCTATGTTTTTGAGCAGAAATAAGAAAAATAATGTATACCCCTGTCAACCCCAGTTTTACTACATAAAAGTGGGGTTTAAGGGGGTCAAAATTATTAGGTATGTTCTCGTGATGTCTGACAAAATTGTATTGCCTCCTGATAAAGAGTCTACTCTAAAAAGAAAGAATCTGATCCCACGGGGAGCAAATTCGTTCCTCTCAGAGTAAACCACATTTCATATACATGTAGGACAGGGAGTCATAAACGATGTCTACCCTGCACTGAACGGCTGAAATTCTACCAAATGCATCCAGCCCCAGTCCCCTTCATTGCGAAATCACGCCTACTCAAATATATTGAAAAATTCACCACCGAACACTGAAAGTTTTCAGACAAAAATTCTGATATTTTTTCACATTTCTGCTCAAAACATAGATTGTGGGTACTCGTTAGAATCGCCCCTCCGAGGCGGTTCTAAATAGTAACCACAATCTATGTCTCTGAGCAGAAATCAGAAAAAAACAATGTATACCCCTGTAAACTCCAGTTTTACTATATAAAAGTGGGGTTTAAGGAGTCAAAATTATATAGGTATGTTCTCGTGATGTTAAATTAAGTAAGCTGCATGTAAAGATAAAAGATTACTTTGGTTGCTGGTATTACCATAAGTGTATCGTAAATACAGCCTCTACTGTATTCTATATCAATATCTTGAATGAGCAAGGATATTGTTGATAGAGGATCTCCCGTAGAAACCAGATACTCGCACTCCATAAAGTTCTCGTAATCACGAACCCAAATCAAGCCACTGGTTCCCGGACCACCGGCATAGAACTGAGATCCACATTTGATGTTTACTGGAATTATAAGCAATGATTGTTATCTAAAAATATTCCAAGATGATGGTGTAGTCCATAGAAAATTTAATTTCCTCATCTATGCAAATAACGAGTTTATATTTTAAAGTTTATGCAATGACTTTAAATATTTTCCAAAATTGCATTAAAATATGACTGAAATCTGTAAGGAAAATGCCGTAATTACTAAAGCAATGAAATAAGAAGAGGCGCAAACAATGACAGAACAGCATAATTACTATAACCGACATATGAACAAGTCGGACTGCATCAGGAGCGGCCTTGCTAGAGGAACCCCGAGAAGAAAAAAAAACACACAAAAAAAAACAAACAAAAAAAACACACTTGGTAGAACCACTTTGCTTTTCTTTGATTTGTGGCTTTAGTACTGTCTGACTGGATTTGTTTGCTTTTCCTCTTGGTGTCATTGTTACGTCAAATTCTGTAATTGTGGCCCTTCCTGGACATCCTCTATACTATGTTTCTATTAATTCGGATGCAACACCTTATTACAGTATACATACCGTATTCGACCTAATTACCGCACATGCTCCTATAAGCGCACAGTAAAGCAATTAAGCAGCTTTTAGATTACAATCAGTGTACTTTTATCTACTTCTTTATAAAAACATATGTTGTGGGAACTCATTTGAATTGCCTCGACAAGTCGAGGCAATTCAAACGAGTACCCAAAACATATGTTTTTATAAAGAAAATCAGAAAATAATATTGCAAAAGCATCATTTAATACGCTCTTTGCTGATCTTTCTTTAAAGTGTGCCCTTACTAGGTTGATATTTTATCACAAGTTTGTTTAGTAATTTTGAAAAATCTAAGCGCACAGTGCGGTAATTAGGTCGAATACGGTATTCAGTTGGCGCAGGGATCCTGAGCCTTATAACTGAAATATTGCAATAAATCCATACTGTTATAAACATAGTTATGAATTACAGAAGAGTGGTCACTGGCGATCTGAAGCCAGTAGTTAATAAAACATAAACAGAACTACGATGAGCTCGGCCACAGACATCGATAGTTAGGTGCCATTTATTTGAAACATGTTGATGAAGAAGCGGTCACTCAGTATGGGAAACTCATGTCACCATCAATATAATTTGGTTACCAATTATGAATTATGCATGTAGTTTGCTACAGAATACTTATGGTGTAACCTAGCTTTTTTTTGCAATTATTATAGTCTTTGTGGCAATCATTTGGAATTTTCAGGAACATCAGTATTACCAAAATATACATTTTATGATTTTGTAATGTGGATTAAAATAGAATTAATGCACTACCTATGCATGTCTGTAAATTACAGATGGCTACTTCTCTGTCTTGGCCAGAACACTTGGCACCATTACCGACTGGAGGGGGATTATCGCAACTTCTATATCTATACTGCCGCCCCAATCCACAGGTTTTAGTGCACTGACTCCACCCTGTCCACGCACTCCATCCTCCGTCTATATCTATAACCATTTAGAAAGACAATTATACGGGCCGCGTTATGCGAAAAAGCGCCGTTGAACAAGAGCGAAATCCGCAGACAGATCACCCTGCGCATCAGCAAAGTATCATCCGAGATTAGCTCGACACACATACATTCTGTCGTATCCAGTGATTATGTTAGTGGACAGTGAAGGACTTGTTCACTCTGCACGGATGCGCAGGCGGATTTGTGCCTTTGCTGCCTCCATGTGCTCCATCCAGAAACATGCGGTCTATGTGATGAGCAGTCCGATCGTTGCAAGAAGGGTCTTTTTACTGATGTTGACGTTCCATTGCATTTCTTACAAAACAGGTATTGCAACCAGAAAACTTGCATTGATAATTTTGTGATGGCGACTATTAGAGACTGGTCTGTGTTTAAGGCTTATAATGATGATGCAGATATTTAAACGTCTGCATGTCTCAGTAAGCATCTGCTTAAATCTACATCGGACCGTTATCGACCCGACAGAATTTCTGTACGGCCAATAACGGTCTAGTATAGACTAAGCAGAATGCTAAATGGGGTCATAATATGAAATAGGTGCAACCTAATGAGCAACCAACCAATTTGTGACTTTCCAAAAATAAAGTAATAAATAAAAAAAAAATGGCCTTTTAAGTTTCAACAATTTGCGGGGTGGTGGTGAGGGTGGATGCAGGTGCATCTTATTTACAAGTATTCCTCAACAGGTTTTTTAAATTCGATAATACGGAAGCATGCATTTTTTTAGTGGTTTAAGACTGTATTAAAAGGCGGGAAAAGGCATTTTCATCCAAGTAAAATGAATAAGTTCCCACTGAGTGACCTCAGTATAAGTTTAGGGGGTGACTACTTCCAGTTGCAGCATAATTTCTCACAACATTCACCAATACTAAACTGAGCCAAAGCATGACAAAATCTATGGCAACCTGTTTGTGGTTTTGTCCATTTAATTTAGATACCTGCATTTCAAATACAGATATATCTGCTAATAAACACAGATATCTTTATTTCATTGTTATTACAAATATCTCTAATTAAAATGCAGCTCTATGTAATTGAATTAAGATACCTCTTACTGAAATGCAGATATCTGTGCTTGAGAAATACACATATCTCTATTTTCAATCATAACATAGAAATCTGCATTTGTATTAGAGACATCTGCATTTAAAAATAAAGATATCTTCAGTTCAATGAGAGATATATCTTGTGTAGCGGAAATTCAGATATCTGCATTTAAAATACAGACATCCCTAATGCCATTACGAAAACACGCCTATTCAAATATATAGAAAATTCTATCTCCAAAAACTTAAAATCTTCAGATAAAAATCTTTGATATTTTTCATTTCTGCTCAAAACATAGATTGTTGGCACTCGTTACAACCGCCTCGCGAATACGCACAATCAATGGTTTTAAGCAAAAAATGTATACCCTGGTATACCCCAGTTTTACTTTATGAAACTGGGGTTTAAGTGGGTCAAAATTATATAGGCATGTTTTCCTGATGCAAATGCAGATACCTGTATTTGAAATACAGATATCTTTATTTCTAAATTAAATTCATATATCTGCATTTCAAGTACAGATATCTGCATTTCATTATAGATATCATTATTTATGGTTGAAAAAGATATCCTTATTTACTCAAGATTACGCGTATTTTCACATGCACTGTTCCACTGGTTACAATATGTTGGGAAGCACATTTCCCGCCTCTACACAAAAAAACTAATTAAAGATGCTCAAGATTTCAAACCATTATGTCTTTACAGTCAAATCCATCGCTCCTTTAAGAGGAGCACAAAAAAAGAGAGAAAGAGAATGTGTAAAATATATTTAGGAATCTATCATGGGTGTGAGGGGTAGACAGAAAAATTCAGGCTTGCCGAGTGATGCAAGACTATGGTCTCGAGGGACGGATATTTCGATCTACCTGTTACGCACGAAAGATTCTTTTTCTTGCATACTTTGTATCATATCTGAAGTCAAATCCCTTTGATTGTTGACATCTTCCATATTTTGATAACATTTCTGTGATGCTTAATGACAGCATTAACTTCAGTGATGTTAACCTTAACGATGGTGTACCTCTTGATTCCTATACAACCAGTGCACATCAAAAGCGTGAAATCTCAATATTTATCTTACCCTGGATAACTTTTCATTTTCCGTATGTTTCTATAATCATGCGATTTTTTAGTACATGTATTTAAGAGAACCAGTTTTTGGACAGTTCTATCACATAAATTCAGGCATTCTAGGCAGGTATACATGATACATTCTGGGTTGCAGAATGAAGGCCCACAAGTAATTATTTAGATAACCGAATGTATGGTTCTTTAACCTGCACATGGGTACTTGATTTTCCATGCAGAAGCCAAAGAGGGCTCCAGCAAAGACTGCACAGTTATTATGTCATCCCTGCAAATCACAAAAGAAAGCGTGTTCGGATTCCATTTATTATTGTTTTTTTTTTTTTTCTCTTTTTTATTTTTTTTCTCTCGCCAATGGCCGAGATTGAACGTACCTCCAGCGCTTGAAGCTATTGGACTCACCACTGAGCTACCTGCTGTTGTCCGAGTTTAAGGGAAGCCTAGTAGGCTGCAAGGGACTATTAATTATGTTGAAAATAAAGGTTAAAAATAATCAGGTTCTTAAGAGAACTTTGCATTTAGAATTACATTTATCTGTAGTTTCTATAAATAAAGATTTCTGTATTTGAAATACAGATATCTGTATTAGAAATACAGGCATCTCTATTTGAACGGCAGATATATTTTATTTGAATAATAATCATAGATATCCGTATTTCAATTACAGATAGTTGTATTTCAAATAAAGATATTTGTATTTCAAAAACAGTTACCCGAGTTTCTAAAATGTACTTATATCTTACTTAAATAGAAATATCTGCATTTGAAACGCAGACATCTATAATTAAAATGCAGATATCTATGATTCAAATTCAGACAGGTCCATTAAAGAACCAAAACGAGATATCTGCATTTCAAATACGTATAAATACTCTGTATTTGAAATACAGACATGTGCATTTAATGTAGGTAGCTGCATTTAAATGCAGATACCTTTATTTAAATGCAGATATCTGCATTTTAAATATAGATATCTGTATTAAATTGGTTTTAACCCAAACGAGCCAACATAAAAAAACAATGAAATGAATTATAAAAAACACTTGTCCAAATGAATTTTAAACTAGTCACAAATTATGGCAATATGTGCAAACCAATCTGTCATTCTGCGAATACAGACAGTTCTTAAGTGATAGCATTATGCTGCATTGAAATAAAACTTATCTGTAGATGAGGGAAGCAGTTACTGACAGTTCCTGGATTCACATGCAAGGTTACTGCATCTCATTTATAACAGAAGTAATCTATAAGAGAATAAACTAATTCTTTGTAAATAAGAATTTCAACAGTTAAGAATTAGATAAACTCCAGAATTATTATCATAAAATGCTTCCCTTTTTCTACAGATTATTTTAGCAAGAGAAAGTGAACAAATATTTTTTTTTTCTTTTTTTATTCCATAAATGATTATAGGACTAGACTGCTGATGGTGCCAAGTATAAGATAATAAGACATGACACATGTATAATTTTTTGTCATATGAAAGAACCGTTTATAGAAGTCTTTTCATTGCAGTTAGTGCCTTTTAACACACAGTAATAACTCAGTGATGAAACCTGATACAAATAAAGAAATGAAACTGTTCAATGGTGATTCTTACAAGAATTATCAACAGAACAGTGCTTCCATCCACTGTCATTCTATGAAACAAAAAAAAAAAAAAAAAAAAAGCAAAAAAGCGACCAATAATGGTCTGTAGTGTTCACCTGAGCTTAACAGATTTACATACTTAATTTCGAAGTTTCACAAAACTAGACTGTTCAAGATTTTTCTATAAATTTTATTTTAAAAAGACACATGACGGTTCTAAACAAACAACCCCCAGGCTTATAAATTGAACAATCTTGGTGCAAATTCACTAGACAAACTCAAACTCATCAAACGTTTTATGACCGTCCTCATTACCTGCCCGTCTGATGAACAATTTGATAACTAGAAATTGTGTTTAAAAAAAGACACTATGCCCCCCAACCATATGCTTGCCTCTAAAGATAATACAAGGTAAAAATGGCCCAATCTACACAGGGTCATAATTCCTTAAATGTTTTAAAAAGTTAATTAGGTCAACTTCTAATCACTACAAATCTATTCATCAAGTTATGAGGCACTAGCTTCAATAGTTTTTGAGATCTTTTGCTGGCAAGGGAAAAAGTTTGAGAGATATTTTGCTGGCAAGGAAAAAATGCCCAAAGTTACAAAGGGCCATTACTCATGAAATATTTTTAGAATTTATTCAAAAGAATCAGGTTATCTACTCATCATTATCAGTCAATTTAATAAGTTTCAATGCTCTAGCTCCAACATTTTTTTAAATATTCTGCTGACAAGGTAAAAATGTCCAAAATTACAAAGGACCATAACTCATGAAGTATTTTTTTTTTAAATTATTTCAAAAATTAATCAGATCGTCTACTCATCACTACCAGTCTACTCACCAAGTTTCAAAGCTCTAGCTTCAATAGCTTTTGAGATACATGTAGTTTAATGAAGTCTCTATCAGCCAGATTATATTTTTGCCATATTACATCTCTGGGAGTCTGAAAGAGCAGGTAACTCATGCAAGTAATCTGATCTGGTTGAAAACTTGTGCAAGATTTCTGTCCAGCTTCACTAATAGCAAGTTTGATATAGATCTGATCATAAAACAAAGTCGCTGTTGCACGCTGCTTGGACAACATTTTCACCACAATATGTGTATGGGACTTTTTGGTTGCTATAGCATCCAAGGTTTTCATTGGGTTACCATGAAAAGTGAAGCTCCACCAAAGGCATGCTATAGATGAGAAATGATTTAGATCGGCCTGCAGACTGCAGATATAACTGATTAAAGGTACTGACATGACTGACGGATGAAGAATGGACAACCACCCTATAAGCTCCCCATGAGCCTTCAGTCCAGGTGAGCTAAAAAAAAAAAAAAAAAAAAAAACAACAAAAAATCTGCAGTTCTACAAAGTTTCATCACTGGACTATCTCGTGTTATATTATTCAGGGCTCAAAATTTTTTCTTGAACTGACTCCTCCTGTAGGGCAAGTGGCCTCAAATTGTTACTTGCCCTTAAGCTGTACTCATCCTTAGTCTTATATTTGGTAGTAAAAACAAACCTGTCCA
The DNA here is from genome assembly GCA_964016985.1 of Anodontia alba. Classification (NCBI taxonomy): domain Eukaryota; kingdom Metazoa; phylum Mollusca; class Bivalvia; order Lucinida; family Lucinidae; genus Anodontia; species Anodontia alba. The sequence goes on from OZ024830.1 coordinate 31,336,353, forward strand.
TAAAGTCATGGAATTTAGTTCACGTATTGAAGCAGGGTTTACTGTTGCTGTTTTGCTGCGGAATAGTAAACTCTAAGAGACACCTTCCAGAACTGAAATTTTAACTTGTCAGCAGATTTTGACATCTTTTTGTGACATTTTGGAGTGACTTTTAGAACTTTGTAATTATGCTAGGTAATCCAAATTTTTTCACTATTTACCCTTACTGCGAAAAAACATACCTGTCCTGTTGGGCAAGCTGTTTGATTTTTTTTTTTCACTTGCCCTTAAAGAACATCTACTCATAAATATGAGCTGACAAGTGCAAATTTCAAGACCTAGTTATTACATGTAACAATGACACTTTCTGCAATGAAAAGATTTCATATAAACAGTTCTTTCATTTGACAAAAGAATGTCATAAGTTAGCAGTCTCACTTCAGTGAATATAGTTTTTACAATTGTAGTTCATCTACAATGTCTTTGAAGTAGGTCCATTAATATGTTGAAACCCAGCATCAGAGTTAAGCCAATGGCTTATTGAGCTCTTTCAGAGTGGCCACCCTCAATCAGAGTCAAAATTCCCCGACATTTCACTGACTTTTCCCTGACCCAATTCTATTTTTCCCTGACCAAAATCCTGAAAATTTAATGGGCTTTTTCTCATTTTGCAAAAAATAAATGATTCATTCTATTTTAACACATATAAATATACCACCCTAATTGTTCAGTAAAAAAAAATAAAATATTGTCAAAATTTTGGGCATTCATTTACTAGAATGAGCATTAATTTGTAGCAATGCGGAGTGAGCGAAAAAAAAAAAAAATACAAGACTTCCAGTCACTCAAAATGGATAAAATACCTGCCACAGCCTAACAAGTTTGGGCCAAAATTAGGAATTTCCCTGACTTTCTTAGTATTTAAAATTTCCCTGATCATTTCGCAAAATTCCCTGACTTTTCCCTGACCTTGGATGAAAAAGTAAGATTTCCCTGACCAGCGGGCACCCTGTATTTGGATTGAACTCATCAGGTCCAGTCCAGTAGTAGCTAAGTTCATTTTCATGCACAAAGACAGTTCTGCTTATTATTTGTAATTCTGTTCATTTTATCAATACAGTAATAATTATACTGCTGCTGGATTAACTCATCCTGGTCCACATGTAAAATGTCTTTTAGATGTTGGTGCAGAGTGCACAAATCCAATTCCCATATCTAGAGAGGCTGGTTTTATCACTGACTAACAGCTGGTACTGGAAAGCAGAAAAAAACACCTCTGGGGCTCCACTTTGAAGATGGAAAACCTGCAATTAAAAAGGATATGTTTTTCTTATTAGTCTGTTGTTCACATAGGGAGAGACCTTTCAAAGAAGGGGTGTACTGTTAAAGGAAAAAAAAAATTGCTCCAGTGGGTAAAAGCAATTTCTTTCCTTTAAGAGTAATTCCCCATTGAAAGGGGAGGAAACTTCAATGGCAGGGTGATGTCTTTTGGATGTATCCATTCACCTATAGGGATAAAACAGCAAAGCTTCAGGTTTTTCACTATTATATGCATAATGTTAAACTATAATACCCCACAATAATCGTGCTGCGGGCAGATAACTGTCAAACACTGAAAAAATTTGCCCATTAGCAATACCAAACCAGGGCTCCTTAATATCAATACATGAACCAAGTTTGTTAAATCCCCTGACATTTACATGTTATTGTCAGGAAACGAAAATATGGGCGTGTCTCGGGCAGATAACTCTGTCGAAGAAATTTGCGCATTAGCAATCCCAAACCAGAGCTCTACAATATCAATACACATACCAAGTTTTGTGAAAATCCACTGATGTTTACTCAAGAAATCATCTGGACACTAAATACGGATGGACGGACAGACGTGTGACAGACGGATGTTCTAACAAATGGATAGTTATGTGGCTACCATCACTATTTTAGCATACTTATGTGGCTAAAAAATGGCCACCTAACAGTAAAAAAGCCACATAAAAGAAGGATTTTATGTGGCCAACGGAATAAATCCCATTGAAATACATTGCAATTGTCCATAATTCTTAGCCATCTAACTACCCATTTGTGGGTGCGCAGACAGACACAATGACGTCCAACGTGAAACCATAAAACCCCGCCACTAAAAAGTGATGCATGGTTCATTTTATAAAATCATAAAGTGAAAAGGGATTTACATATAAGATATTTCTGCTTACCATTCCTGAACAAAACTGAGCATGTCATCAATGATCTATGTGATGGTCTTTTCTGGCATATCCCCTTTCAGTTCCAGTGTCTTGAAGGTCTTCAGTGGCTCGTTGTAGTCCGAATAGAATTCCTGAAAAATATCACCACACATAAATTAAATGTCACCTTATGTCAGTTGAATCTTTTTAACATAATAAACATGGTGGCTTGAAGCTAAATTTTGCTTAACATATTAAGATACTTAAACTGTGTTGTTAATTATATGTACAGTTGACTCGTTATCTCGAATTCCAAGGGACTCTTTGAAATACTTTGAGATATCCGTAGCTCGACATATCAGATTTGCAGAAGTGAGGAAAACATAATTCCAACAACCACATTTAGCAAATTTATATGTAACTGGACTTTTTTAGTTTAGAGATATATTGAAAATATTGTGGAAATTGTGGACCAATTTCTCCTCTTTTCAACAATATTTTTTAACCTGTTGTAAGATTTTCATGTTTAGCCAGGGACAAGATTTTCACTTCAAGATAAGCGGTTATTCGAGATAAGCAAGGTCCAGATAACAATCAACTGTACTGCAATGCTAATGCCGGCAGACCTATACTGACCTTTCACATATGGTACTATTTGCATAAGTTATGTACTATGCACATACTTTGGTATGTGTTGAGCAATATATTCTAGTATGTGCTGTGCACATATTCTGGAATGATTTGCACATATTTTGTTTTAATTTATGTGCTGTGCATAGGGCTGGCTAATCAGTTGAAAAGATGATTAACATGATAATCAGTCCTGCCATTGTGATCGATAATCGATTAGTAATCACTGAAGATTTGGTCATAATTTTACCTGTCATCTCAGCATGACTCTTACCATATGTCATACTTTACTGCACTTTACCTTGCCCTGACAGGCCTGAGCAAACAGTGTAGACCCAGATGAAAATGTGGTGTCTCATCAGGGTATACACTGTTTGCCACTCATTCAGCTATTATTAGATACAACATTGTAGAGGCATAACAATTCATTAAAATTGTATCGTATCACGATACTTTTTCTCACGATACGAGTATTGTATCGTGGGGCTAGTATCGCAATACCTGACAATACGCCCAAAAGTACAATTTCCAAAGAAAATAGTAGCTTTAACATATTTCAAGACCATTTTTTATAACAAATTACAAAGATCTAAACTGTTACTGAAATACACTGATCACTTATATGACAAAATGGGTCATCTTACACAAGCATTTTTACACAGTAATGAACCTCCGAGATGGTTTTGAACCTGTTTTCCAAGAGTATCAAAACTTTCAACCTCTGACTTATGCATGAAGGTAGTATTGTGATATGTATCGAATCATTAGGCAAGTATCACGATACATATCGTATCGTGAGCTGACTGTATCGTTACAGCCATACAACATTGGGTAGTAAGTTGTACTTGTTCAAATTTTAGTTAAGTATGGTAAGGAGTTGAGGTGTCTGAATACTATGGGTAAATACTGTAATGTAACAGAAACAGAAATCAAAAGATATTTCTTTGTCCCAACTTGCTTTTTCACACTTGTAACTACTGTTAAATGTGGCTTTAAATCTTAGCACTCTGGGTAAAATTACAGCAGACATTTTAAAATATTTTTCTTATTTTCCCAGAAAACAGGTTTAGACAGTTTGCATGTAATGTCAAAACCTGCTTTACGGGAAAAGTAAGAAAAATATTGTTATTGCCTTTGGAAAAGAAATTGCAAACCTTCTGCAACAATGCCTCAGGTTCAGCCAATTAAAGAAAAATTTTCCAACTTGCTAGAGTTAGCAAGTGATGGAAATTGCAGCTTGCTTTTTGATCAAATTAACCAGCATTTAGCAAGTTAGCAAGTGCTAAAATTGATCCCTGCTGGCGTATCAGTCAGTAACCTTGAGTATAGTGGTCTGTCACATGGAGAGTATACCGGAATATTGGTCAGTGACAGAGTAAACCCAGACCTATGGCATGTTCTCATAATTCTGTTCACCTTCTTAGAATAATATGAAAACAAATCTTTCTTAAATTTATGCCACATTAAAATTAATAAGAAATGACAAACATTACAGCTGATTTTGAAGAAAATCAGTTTTCTCTTACAATTTTATGCATAAAAATCAAACTTTGTCACAAATGCTAAATATTTGGAGTATCATTTAGTGAATTAGTCAATGATGTAGGGTATGGAAGGTCTGGAGTTTATGCTAGAGTATCAACATATTTATAAGTATGGCCTGAAACATTATTGTGGAAAGTCATGTTAAGTGATTTTATGATTGTTTAAAAAAAATAAAATAAATCTGTGTGTTAGTTAAAAGTACTTGGTTTGTTTGTGTTGAGTTTTACGGCCCAGTCAACCCAATGGGGTCATGTTGAGCCCGGACAGTTGACCTAACCACACGTTTACTGGGCAGGCTTAGTCCTCTAAGCGGTTAACCAGTATTGTGTACATTCTTTTGCCAGAAAAAGTACTTGGATGAATAAGATCAAGGTCTACTGAAATTATGTTGAATCTGACAGCTGGAATGCCCCCCAACTACCCTCCACCCTGCAGGCACCCCTAGCCTAGTGGATAAGAGAACCGACTCTTAATCCATTAGGTTTCTCACCGCTCATTTCGAGCCTCCCTTGGGTCATATGTGGGAAAGTCAAGTTCTGATTATGGATGGTCAGCTGTTTTTTTTTTCTGCAGGTTCTCTGGTTTTCGCCCACTTTTGATGAACGATCAGCTCGATTTAAGTGAAATATTCTTGAAAGGGTCGTAAAACCCAAATCCCTCTCAAATTACCGTTAAGAACTGTTTGGAAAGTCTTTTATTTTCACTCTTGATATGCGATAATGCTCAGATATCAGTGGAGCTTTCTCTACTTTCGTTTCAACCGGATGTCAAGTTGCGCGCGCGCAAGGTATACGTTCTTCTGGAATACCACCGAAAATACTGACAAAACTATTGTGTTGTTTATTCTTACCTTAAAATCTCGCCTATGCCTGATTTTTATTTGTTTTTAGCATGGAAACGTGATATCTGTTAGGTTTAACAGTTGCTGCAAAACCGGGTGATTGTAAACAAACGCTGAAAACGGAAGTGACGTATTTAAAGGTTCATGTTCACAATTTCCGGTTACACAAAAAAATCAGCCTTAGTATAGCAATTTTTGAATAGAACAGAATACTACCATAAAGCAACCAACTCTCGTTGTTGCCGCTTCGCGGCAACAACTCGTTGGTTGGTTGCTATAACGTAGAAGATCGTTTCTTTAAGTTATTATGGACTGGTTATAGGTACATACTGCGATATTTATATTTCTCAGAGACCAAAAGTAACCCATTTCGCACTACAATAGATGCTAAACTTTCAACTTTAACATTTATTTCTATACTACTGCAATGTAATCTGCATGACAAAAACATTTAAATACACACAGTAATAAAGATAAAACATAAATGTTATGCGGCGTCTGATGATGGTCTACACTGTTCGCTCAGGTTTGTTTCCGAAAACTTAGAGAAAAAACGAAAGTCTATAGATACCTGTGCTAAAGCTATAAATGTTGCTAGCTTCTGTTGATCCCTTTCCTTTGTAGGTGCATTCTCTGGACGGCCCGTGTTTGCTATATGTCATATGTGCTGTAGGCCCTGTTCTGCACATACCCCCATCGAAGACCGCAAACACGATATACCCATTCCGGGCCGCAAAGTCAGCACATTTACGTACTGCTTCAGTTCTGTACTTGTAAGGGTCATTCAAGGATGTATCTTGGTGTTCTGCTGTAGGAATAGATGGCGAAATGGTTTCCTCCTTCCAGCAACCAAGTGAAACAGCCGCTGAAATGTACACATGTGTACATTACTGATTTACTGGGGTAATCAGGGTTTAAAGTCATCTGAAACAGCCACCGCTATAAGTAATATATTTGTTTGTACGGGTTACGCTTTAATCATTATACAAAATGATGCTTTAACTGCTTTTAGTCTGGTTCAACTTCCATATATAGAGGACAACTGAGATGGGGAATAAACGTATTCCCATATAAAAGTGAATTGAATCTCTACCGTTTGCTTTCTAGAATTGTAGAAACTAAATCTTACCCTGTTGCACTTACATGGTATTGGACAAAGCATATAAATTATTCACAACAAGCCGTGGATCAAAGGACTATTGACTTGCTTAGCCTACAAATGACAACAAGAAGAAGAGAAAACAAACCACGCGTACAAAAGTTACAAACCAACGTAAAGGAAAGCAGTTCAGGCTCACTCTACCCCAACGAAGAAATCACAATGCCAGACAGGAGCCACTAAACACAACAAGACAAAACATGTGGGGTGGTTGTGTGGTGCGAAGGTGTGGTGTATCTTACGTCACCGGGGCGTCCAACTGATACTGGCTTACAGTTGGGCAAGGCCTGCTATCCTTGTAGCAGGTAAGGGTAAATGGGGAATATTTTTATTTCTTCTGTTTCTTCACTTTCATTCCTGTTCCTTTCTTCCCTGTCCCTCTCTTTAATCTCTTCTACTATCTCTTCTATCACTTTTCTCCCTTTCTCTGGGAGACGACACAAAATGACCCACAAGGGTTGACGTGTCGTTAAACCCCAACACAATCAAAAGGATGAAACACGAAAATAGCCCCGCAGCGTGCAGGTTAAATGCCCTACATATAATAACCAACACCCGAACTACTGCCTTAGAACAGATCGTGTAAAAACTACCGGGGATTAAAGCGAACTTACTGGCGCCAAATTTTCAACCTTGGTTCTCAAAGTGCACAATAATAGGCCGAAATGATGATAAATGACATGTTATATGTTTCACTGACATAAAAGAGGGAATATAAAACAAAAACAAAAACAAAAAAAACACCGAGATACCGAACTCTTTTTCAGTGTATATTTTAGCACATAAAAGTAGGAACCGTCAAATAAACAAAAAAAATTCAAAACGATTGCCCATGGAAACTAAGGCCGCACAAAAGAACAAAAATCGGAGACTCCGTTTTATTGAGTTCCTTCATATACAGCAATATAGTTTGCGCGGCTGCATACGCCCCTTCCGCCTAGCACCGATTTAAGCGGTATTCGAATTTCTAGTATCCAGAATGACCTTAATGATCCCAAGGGAAACAAAAACACAATTTTTACTATTGTAAAGTAGGGGGAGACTTTAAAAATCTAAAAGGTTGCCTTTGGAAAAAAGAAAAAACGCAAAAAAGAATGAAAATCGGAGACTCCGTTTTATTAAGTATTTTTATATACATAAATATAGTTTGCATACGTCCCCAATAAAGAATTACTTTTTTTTTTTCTAAACATTCTAAATATTACTTACGTTTGCACGGAAAGGGGCAATCACGTGATTCACTGTTTTCTCCAGGACAATACCGAGGATCATAATTCATACAAAATCTATATCTAGAATGTCTGCACTGAAGATCACAGGGTGACCAAAGTGACCATGCTGTCCAGCCATACATGTACGGATAAACTACTTGGTTCTTAGTCGATGATTGCGAAATGGAAGTTGTTGGATCGGAAGAGACCAAATGGTTTGTTTGGGTTGGAATAGTAACATATTGAGTAGTTGTCACTGGTTTTGATGAAGGTTTAGAACTATGTTGTGTTGAGATCTTGTTTGGTCGAACCGTTTCAGTCGATAACAATGTGCTCCTTAATTCATGAGTTGTTGTCATTGTTGGCTTTGCTGTCGTTGGTTTTGTTGTTTGTGCGTTTGTTGTTGATTTCGTCGTCATTGCCTTTGTTTGCATGTTTTTTGTCGTTACTGCTTTAGTTACTTTTGCTGGTGTTGTCGGTGGTAGTGTAGCAGTACTTGTCGCAGTTGCAGGGTGGGTATCTGCAGATGATACAAGTTTTAATTATCATGTTCGGAATAACATCACGCCATATGAATTTCTTTTTATACACTGCAGATACAGAAAAAATACAAAATAAATAAATAAAAAAATAATGGAAATGCTTTGACAGGTCAGTATCAGTAAAACGAGAATTAGTTGAAATGTTAAGTTTATTTATTTATATACTCATTCATTTATTCATTATGTAACAAAAGGCCTTTTTTGAATCCATACTTTCGCTAAAAAAAATAAAAACTCTAAACGGATGCTTTTAAAGTTACGCCACAGCAATTAGTAACATTCTCTAAGGTTGCAAATAACTTACATAAATAGAAGAAGAAGTAGAAGAATACAGTCCATTACCACATCTGTAAAGTGTGTTTATCCTATGAACATCATGTTCGCTCAGGCCTTCTCTCTGTCCGAGCTCAGCAGAAGTCTGTCTTGTTGGTATTATGGTAGGGTTGCCATTCTTTGAGAAAGCGTACTTGGAGTAATGCATCACACTACCGTAGTCGTACTGCTCTCCCAACGTGTCTACTTCAGTCTTTGTTAATTTATCGAAGTTGTATTCCTTTCCTGTAATAATAGTGAAAATGAGCTGCTATGTCAGACAACGTACCTCATTAGTCCAGAGAAAACTGAGATCAACCTACGCCTCAGTGCAGACTAACTGGAGTTTTCGCTGTCGGCCTTAAACCCATTAATCACTGATTATTCACTGAGCGCCAAGTGACGTCTGATCAGCAAAGACTGATCTGAGTCATCAATTTGCATATATATTAATGTTACATTTTAATATTAGCACTATATAAATAAAAACACATCAACGTTTTATGGCTTCTATGCAGGCATTTAACGACAGCTTCTGCGATTACAAAATATTCTGACATAAGGGTTCTTTAAAAATATAGAACAAATCAGGAACAGAAAAGCAGATTTGGTTTGATTGTATGACCATGATATGAAAAATAAATAAAACATGTAAGATCCCTCGTGTTCCCTGGTAGCTTTAATTGGAACTCTATTTTCACAGATAATACATAAACAAACTGTCAAAAAACTAACAATAATAAAAATATAGTATATTATTTCTTGGAGTGAAAACTGTATGAGCCATAACGTCAGAAAACGTACCTTTGGACATCTGCGCTCAGAGAAGATTCAGATCAGACTGCGCATTTGCGCAGTCTGATATGAATCTTCATTGGGCGCAGTTAGATAGCCAAAAAAGCTAAGTTTCTTCATCCGGACAACGAAGACTCTGATTAGACGGCGCGGATGCGCAGGATGATTTGAGTCTTCGTCAGGCGCACTGTTATGTCAGAAGGTCATTTTTCGGAAGTTGCGGCTCATATACATGTTAGATAACGTATACCTGTCTGTATGTTTGAGGTTATAACTTGTACCCATGAATCGCGGTCCGGTCGATTCTGTTCATGCCAGAATCCTAGGGCATGCATTAACTCGTGTATTGCTGTGCCTTTCTTTAGACATGGCCCAGACAAAGAAATATCCTGTTCTCCTCCAGTGCGGCCGACATTTGAATAACATCTGTAATATAGTGAAAGCATGCTGATTTATTTTACTATTACAGCATAGTTATCAAGTCTGTGGTGTGCATTACAACTTTTTTGTCTTTGGAAATACGCTGTAATTGATTAAACGGACCACTAAGAGGAATCACACACACGCACACACACACACACACACGCACACACACACATTCGCTAGTATCTTTGTTATTTTTGTTTGTTTTTTTTAATACTAGCTTGCTGGACTACAATCAGAAAATCATTTCCCGATAAACATTTACGCTTATATTTGATATTAGGAAGCCACCATACTGAATGACGTCAGGAAGATGTGTTAAATTTGTCAATGACTCTCCATTAACAAGGAAAATGATAGGAAACCACCGTGTAGTATGACGCCGTAAAGGAACAATATGTTTTAGACAGCGACACTTCTCTGGTAAAGGACAGTTAGCTCATATATAATTTACAAAACACAAAATAATTTTCTTCCTAAGTACGGCTATAGAACATAAATAATTTGATGCGCACTGTGGTGGAAAGATCCTCATACCATATGCGAACGGAGAATTCCAAGATTATCCTAAGCTACAGAGGATGTCCAGGCTGATCAGAGGCTTCACCATTCGCATATGCATAATTGCTGTATGGCATGATGATTATTTCCTCATACTGTGCATCATATACATTACGAAAACACACCTATTCAAATATACTGAAAATTTTACCACCAAAAAATGAAAATGTTCAGGTAAAAACTCTGGTATTTTTCATATTTCTGCTCAAAACATAGATTGTGGGTACCCGTTAGAACCACCTCGCCGAGGCGGTTCTAACGAGTACCCACAGTCTATATTTTTGAGCAGAAATAAGAAAAATAATGTATACCCCTGTAAATCGCAGAATTACTATATAAGAGTGGGGTTTGAGGGGGCAAAATCATATAGGCATGTTTTCTGAATGAAACTATAAGCTGCACCAAATAAACAGTTTCATTTGGCAGATTTCCATTTACATATACACTTGTGTTCAAAATACATTGTACATAACTGCATTAAGATATAACGATTCTACGCAAGTGTTACTGTTTAAAACTATGGAGATTGTTTGCAGTCGTGTAAAAATATACGACAACATGTCGTCGGTCCTGGCTAACATTTATTTCACTTCATCAAACATATTTGATAATTACAAGCTGCGATCATCTAAAAGCTGACAATTTTTATCGTTTCCAGAAACATTACCTAGTTTGTGTTATGTTTCCTTACCCACTAATTTGTTTGATGTGGACGTAGTCTGTCTCGGTGCTTCTGGGGACAAATCGTAGGCATGTCTTGTTATGGTATTCCTCGAATGCAGCTAATATATCTTTCCGAGATGCTGAATCTGGACAAACAAATATGACTGAGGCCCCTCCATATGGAAAATGACATGACTTTATGCGATCAGCGTAGAAACCGATCAGCTTGCTCCTCCACGCACTCTGATCAGAGCCTACTCTGATCGCTAACATAATATATGAACTTTCTGAATTTCTGTTGGTGAAAAGCGTAGTCCCTGATAAGACTTTGCCGACATGTAGATACTCTGGTCGCATATGTATATGAGCGATTTCTATTTGGATGTGCTCATGTACCAGGTTCTCTATGGGACGGAAGGGTGTAATCACCCAAGCGTCACGAAAATATGCCTATATAATTTTGACTCCTTAAACTCCACTTTTATATAGTAAAACTGGGTTTTGCAGGGGTATACATTATTTTTCACATTTCTGCTCAAAAACATAGATTTTGGGTACGCGTTAGAATCGCCTCCTCGAGGCGGTTCTAACGGGTACCCACAATCTATGTTTTGAGCAAAAATATGAAGAATATCAAACTTTTTTATCTGATTTTTTTTATTCTTTGGTGGTAAAATGTTTACTATATTTGAATAGGCATGTTTTCGTAATGCAATGGCTAAAAGATTTCACAAAATATAGAGAAGTAGTCCTTGGCAGTATTTAACACATAAAAAAACGAAAATCGGTGTCTCGGTGTCAATGAGATAATCTTCTTCGCAGGGTTGCATACGCCGCTTAAGCTCTGCTTGAGTGAAGCTCAATTTTCCAAGATCTCAGAATAGACTCGATGATCCCAAGGAAAATAAAAATAAAAACAGCACTACGATGATGTTCGCGGAGACATTTTTTGACCGCCACAAGACACTTAACACTAGCTGCACTGAAGAACTTTAAAGCCTGGCATTTTCATCTTCAACTATGTGATTATAGAAATATAACAGTTCATCTAAGAATTGTGTTACGTGTCCAAGGGCGGTATTAGTTTAGGAGTGTCACCTTTTTCAAAAGCCAAAATCTAATTCAAATTACACGCACGGCTAAGATCCATTATACGCACGGCTAAGATCCATTATACTTTCTAGAGATATCTAGACTGATGATTTAATCGATGTTAACTAGCAAAAGTAACGGTGAAAATACTCAGAAAAGGCCACAGTCACAAATCATAGCCTTCCCGACGAAACAAACACAAGAGGAACCACAAACGTAAAAGAAGAATAGAGTTCTAATGGCCTTCGCTAACCTAACTTCTGACGGAGTTCCGAATTCTAAAGTTAAAGCTCCATTTGCTTTTGGCGTTCCAAAGCATCAGAGAACCATCACACAACCTCCCACACACAACCACAACCAAACAAACCATCGCCGATCATTTATGATGAGACTAAGTTGAAAATGCAATGAGAGGCTGAAGTCGATAAACACAGATATCGTGTGAGATCGTGTCGTTGGGTCATATATTATACCGGATCGTTAGTATGTAAAACGAAGTAGCCAGTATAGAGTGGTGTGTTCATACATACGAATTACAGTCGAATCTCAATAAGTAAGTAAGTAAGTATGTAAGTAAGCTCGAACATCTCTGGAACCATGGAAATTTGTTCTAGATATGGGTAGTTCTAGTCACTAAGGGTTGATCATAGCGCCAGATTAGGAGACAAATAGGAATAATATGTCTTTACGATCGTCTAAAATAATAACATGTTGTATACTCACTAGAATCGCCCAATGAGACGATTCTAATGAGCACACACAACAAACATATTTTCATAATAAAATAGAAAAAATATCTTAAAATATTCCGAAGTATTTAATTTCTTGAGCTATCGAGGAATTTCCTAGGAGCTCAAAAACGAGTTCGAATTAGCCACGGTAAACGATGTTCAAGTCATTGAGGTTTTACCGTATCATAGAAAGTTTTCTTCTCCCCTCGTGGAAATAACTGTCACTCACCGAGGAATTTTTAACGTGATTATGATAATAAAAAGAACATTATCTACCTGGTGAAAACGCTTTACATACCAAATGCCGTGTCTATTATATAAGGTACTATTCTTGTATTCCATAGAAACTGATGATTCGTAATAGCTGTCCGCAGCTGAGAGTGCTGAAACAGAGATACAGGTAATGATAAAAAAGACAATCTTTCTAGGCCAAAACGATCCGTAGGAGTTTTATTTGTCATAGACTGTACTTTGTGTCGCTGTTTTGTAAGCATCATTCATAGTTATTTCTGTCATGAAATTATAGGAGAAGCAACAATATGATTCGTTTTACTTCCAATAACTATTTGTCTGTGAATACGATAAAACTTAAAGAATAAACATGATTACAGAACATATCCGACCGTGGCTTGTCTCGCAGAAAAGAGCTCTGGATCATTTGTCAACAGTTAAGCCCGTGTCCACATTGTCTGAAAAGGTTCTTTTATATTCTCTAAAACATGATACAGAATCCAAGTCGTTTCTAACTGCAAGAGAAATATTGCATTAAAATGTTAGTACAAGCCATTGTCGAAGAAAAGTAAGGACAGAGAAAATTGATATCAAGTCTTGTGCAATAGAGCTGGTTTCGAATTCCGCAGGAAAAGTTATAGATAGCTAAATATCCCAGCCATTTTGAACATCAATGGAGTTCAAAAGATTACGCAATATGAGGTCTTTAAGCATGATACATACATACATAGATATATATATACATACCTTTGGATTATAACCTTTTATGTCACCTTCAAACAGATTCAGGCCTGCACCTAAAATGAAACAATAGCATGCATTGTACAATGAATTAGCAAATTAATCAAGGGAGAGAATATAATTCAGGAATTGCGGACACCATATTCAGTGCACATGAGGAGGACGGCCATATTACAAGTTTGATGTCAAAGTTGTGTTCTTAAAAGTACATAAAAATGGTGAAAATACGAAATGCAACTTTCAACAGTGTTTGTGGTGATAAATAAATGGTCGACCGACTACAAGAAATTATCAGTAGCTGCAGCAAAATTGATCGTTCAATTACCAATTTAACGAGCGGTAAGACTTAACAACAATAGTTTTGAAAATATTTCAAAATTTTGACAAGGCCTCCGTCAATTTAGATATTTAATGAGGTATTTGATGAGGTTCCAAATATGTCAAAATACAGTGTACACAGAGTAGAGATCTGTCAATATATCGTGCAGGCACAAATTACCCAGGAAAAAGCACAATCAATGAATATGAGGAGTAAATTGATAAGATCATGGCCTAAGGTAGAAGGTGTCAGGTTTAGAAAATCAAGCAGTCATTTTCAGCATAGCCCCTTCCTGCATTAACAATTGTACATATGCATTAAATAGTTTAATTACTTGTGATTACCTTTGTTGACTCTATAAATATAATCGTAGACCATGGCGTCCTGTGAAGTATCTAACCATTGCCTTATTGATCTCAGCTTCTCTTTTACACTTGATGCTGAAAATACAACGTATTTTGTTTACTAAATCTCCATCGTACATAACGCATTTACCCAAAATATTCAGAATATTTTTTTTTTGTTCCTAAAACTTGAATAAAAATTGCGGATTAAACATTGTAGACCCTAATCTGACGTCGCAGAACGCGGCGTCTAATCTGGAGCTACACGGTTTGCTTATGTCCGGTTGGCCGTATGTATAGGATAAAAAGCTAAACACATGATTCGTTGAAGAATATGTTGTCACTGAAACCCAGATCAACTTAGGCTGTGCATCCGCCGAATCTTGTCAGGTCCTTCTCTGTCCATTTACAGACATACGACACTGTAAGATCACATTTTCTGATCAGAGAGAAGCGCTAGCCAGTCTGTGCATTTGCTGTTCATTTGTGTGTATGAAGATTTTGCTCGTTGAGCAGCTACTGTTTTACCAAAAATCCAGACCAGATCCACTTCACGCATGCAAAAAAGTTTTTTTTTTTTTTTTTTTCAGGAAATAGATGTATGCAGAAAGTCAAGGCCTGGAGCAATCCATGTATCGGCACAGTCATATAAGGGAGTTCTCTGTCCACCTATATAGAATCGCTGGCTGCTGGTTACTATATAATATATCAACACGCACCAAAGGCACTGATCGGATGCGCATCCCGATATATACCTTCGCTGCCCAGCGAAGACTTTTCACTCAAATGTAGACGTCTATAAGAAAATTGACACTGTCCTAGTCTTGTGTCTTTATAATGTAACTTTCATGACACTTAAATGCTATAAGGAACAGCAATGACCCTTGCCAGTCTGTGCAAATGTGTGGCTTCCAAGGCGGTTCCTCTGTTGAAGTTCTTCATTGTCCGTGCGTCGGTAGTCCATATGTAACAGTTGGTGTAACATTGTTTGTTCACCATCTTTACTTCTTTTGGTGCTTTTGTCTGTAGTATTCGCGATTCAGTAGACACTGCTTTCTCTCTAGCGAGTCTTAAAGAAATCTTTTTTGTTTTGTTTTCTTCCGACAGTAACCTCGATAGCTCAAATTTTATATAACCTTGATTTGATAGTTAGGCTGAGTTTGAGTTACCAAAGGGTCAAACTGATGAAGTGTTTTCGTTAGAGTTTTAAAAGGAATTTTACTTATCCACGACTTTGAATTATTAAGGTTACAAGCATGGATTACATTTTATTTGAATCTGACGATAGATGGTGCATGTTACATTTCTCAGAACTTATTATATATCTAATAAGCATATAATTTCCCATAGCCATTACTCTATAGCATTACTATTCTCTTATTAAGAGGTCTGGAAACCCTAAATATACAGAGAAATTACAAATAAACTTGTGTTTATGTACAGTATGAGACACGCAAGCACCGGTTTATTGCAGCAAGCCTATTTATTCTGAAAGAAATATAAAAACTATAAGCCGCATTGTATTTTACTCATCTGCTCGATTCAGTTCAGCATTACAATACCCTTATCAGACTGCATGTCCGCACACTGCTTGGATGCGCAAATCTGATCGGACTTTGCAGTGCGAAATTACTCTTCCAAGTACAATGCTTGCTGATCTTAAACCTACTTTAAAATAAGCTCTTCTGATATTTTAGTTCAGTATGCACATGCAAATAGTTTTAGCTCGAATATTAATAAGAACTACGTTTAGATGGTGATTATGACGCTGTCACCATTGCTATGAACGGCATGTTTACGCTTGTGATACTCGTGATCAACCCGCATAACTGTGATAGACAAACAGCCAGACAACGTTTACGATTTAAATTTTAAGGCGAACTAAAACTAAAGTAAGTAAGTAACTAAGTAAATTAAACCTCTTCTAAAGTGCACTGAAGCAGGAGTAAAATCATTTACAATTGATACTTACACGTGGAATATTGATGCATTGAAACAATCTGAAAAACAAAATAGTACAAATATGGTAAGAAAACAACTAAATAATGTTTTATGTTTGAGCTGCAACTTGAGCAAGTGTTCCTGGTTCCTTGTTCCTTATGAAACAAGAGTCCATCGAAGACTGATATCAGCTTGCGAATTCGCACTCTCTGACCCAGTTCTTCAATATATCATATAATATCTTATAATTCTATAAAGCTTTTGATCAGACTGTGCACGCAAGCTGATCTGAGGCTTCGTTGTCCAAATACGCATTATGGACATTTGAATCCTTTTAGTCAATTTCTTCTCAACACCCCAGCCCTTCCCCCGTGTTCCTTAGTCTCCTTTTTAGAGCGGGAAGAACAAAATGTTATCACAAAATTATTATTCAAGCTTGTAAATAAAAATAATTATAAAAATAATCATGCAAATCAATAATCTTTGATAACGATTTTTACCACAATACTTTTCGAAACTTCTTAAAAGACAGAAATGAAAGCACACCAAAAAATCATTGACACGCTTATTAACTCACCTGAGCAGGAAGCGCTCAAGGTAAGCTATTGTAATCGGTCAATATCCGTCGTGCTTCGTCCGTCGTATGGCGTTAACAATTTGCTTTATAAGACTACTCCTCCTACACATTTGTGCCAATTGACTCGAAACTTAGTAGGAAGTATCAGGGCAATTGTAGATAAATAAAAATCCAAAATGGCCGCCATGCCCCCATTTTGAAAATCTATTTTGCGCTTCTTCTCCTGAACCGAAACGCCAATCCACTCGAAACGTGATAGGAAGTATTTGGACAACGTGTAGACAAAAATTAACTAAAATTGTTTCGATCGGACGTCCAAGATGGCCTCCATGGCTGCCATCTTAAAGTTATTTTGCGCTTCTTCTGAACCGAAAAGTCAACTGACTCGAAACTTGGTTGGAAGTTCTGGGTCATCTTGTAGATCAGAAACAGTTAAAATCGTTCAGACCGGACATCCAAGATGGCAGCCACGGCCGCCATCTTGAAAATACATTTAGCGCATCTTCTCCTGAATCGAAAGGCTGTTTGACTCGAAACTTGGTAGGAAGTATTAGGAGGCAACTTGTAAATCAAAAATAGCTGGAAGTTTTGATTGGAAATCCATGATGGCGGCGGTCATCGTGAAAATACATTTAGCGCTTCTTCTCCTGAATCGAAAGCTGATGGACTCGAAGATTGGTAGGAAGTATTGGCGGGCAACTTTTAAATCAAAATAGCTAGAAGTTTCGAAAGGAAATCCAAGATAGCCGCCATGGCGGCCATCTTGAAAAGCTCTACTGCACTTCTTCTCCTGAACCAAAAGGCCAATGGACTCAAAACTTGGTAGGATGTACCTGGGCAACTTGTAGATCAAAAATAGCAAAAATCGGAAATCCAAGATGGTCGCCACGGCCACCATCACGAGAATCTATTTTGAAGTTTTACTCCAGAACGGAAAGGCCAATCGACTGGAAAGTTGGTTGGAAGTATTGGGGTTACTTGTAGATTAAAAGCAGCTCAAATCGTTCTGATATGAAATAAAATCCAAGATGGCCGCAACAGCCGCCATCTTGAAAATCTACTTTAACGTCCTCTCATAAACGGAAACGCCAATTGACTTGAAACTTGGTAGGCACTATCGGGGTGACTATTAAAGTGTTTTAACCTCGCTCCCCCCTCGCCCCTCTCCCCGCACCACCCGGTTGTTTATTCTACTGACCGTTCTAAGGCGGTGGTCCCGGTGTTAGTCTTTGTGTTGCTTTGTGGTTTATTCTACGAGGCGATTTTTTTAAGTCTTCCCTTGTGTTATTTTGTTCTTGTGTTTTTCAGTCCTTTTAGCATTGCGGTTAACTCGCTTGGGGAAGAGGGAGCTAATCTTAGTGCTTTTCATACTTTTGTTCGATTTGCGCTTGCTTGGTTTTGTCTGTTTCCTCTTCCTCTTGGTGTCTGGGAAGGGCTGCGGCTTGTGATTGTGGCACTCCCTGGACTTTTCTCTTATCTTTTTTGTAGATCAAAAATGGCTAACGTTGTTCCGATCGGAAACCCAAGATGGCTTCACCGCGGCCATATTGAAAATCTGTTTTGAACTACTCCTTAACCGAAAGGCCAATTGACTAGAAACCTAGTTGAAAGTATTGGGGTGGCTTGTAGATGCAAAATAACTAAAATTGTATCGATCGGAAATCCAAGATGGCCGCCACCGCGGTTATATTGAAAATGTATTTTGAATTTCATTTCCTGAACCTAACGGCCAGTTGACTCGAAACTTTGCAGAAAGTATCAAGATGACTTGCAGATCAAAGAAACAAATTGTTCTGATCTGAAATCTAAGATGGTCGCCATCCTGAAACTCTATTCTGAACTTCTTCTCATGAACGGAAAAGCCAGCTCACTTGAAACTTGGTAGGAAGTATCGGCGCAACTTGCAGATCAAAAGTAGCTAAACTCATTCCACTGAAATCCAAGATGTCCGCCCCGGCCGCCATCTTGAAAATATATCTTGAATTTCTGCTCCCGAATAAACAGACCAATTAACTCGAAGCTTAGTAGGAAATATTGGTGTCACTTGTAGATTAAAAATAGCTAAAATCGTTCCAATTGAAAATCAAAAATAGCCGCCAGGGCCGCCATCTTGAAAACTATTTTGAACATCTTCTGAACCGAAATGCCAATTCACTCACAACTTGGTAGGAAGTATTTGGGAGACTTGTAGATCAAAACTAGGTAAAACTATTCAAGATGGCTGCCTGAGTCGCAGTCTTTAAATGTATTTTGATCTTCTTCTACAGAACGGAAAAGACAATTGAATCGAAACTTGATAGGAAGTACAGGGGGTGAATTTTGTATGTAAAATAGCTAAAATTGTTATTATCAAAAATCCTAGATGGTCATCAACGCCGCCATCTTAAAAATCTATTTTTAACTTTTTTCTCCTGAACCGAAAGGCCAATTGACTCGTGACTTGGTAGGAAGTATTCTCCTGACTTGTAGATCAAAAGTGGCCAAAACCATTCCAATCGAAAATCCAAGATGGTCGTCATCTTGAAAAAAATTATTTCCGAAATTCTTCTCCTTGATCCAAAAGGCCAATAGACTCAAAACTTGATAGGAAGTTTCGGATCTAATTATAGATCAAAAATAGCTTAAATCATTTACATCGGAAATTTAAGATGAATGCCACGGCCGCCATTTGGAAAAGCTATTTTGAACTAAGTCTCATGAACGGAAAGGCCACTTGACTCGAAACTTCATTTGTAGTATCAAGGTGACGTGTAGATCAAAACAGAGCTGAAATCGTTCTAACTGTAAATCCAAGATGGCTGATATGGCCGCCATCTTGAAAATCTATACTGAACTTCTTGTCTTGAACCGAAAGCCAACTTGACTCTGAACTTGTCTGGTAATCAGGTGAGCGATACAGGGCCATATTGACCCACTTGTTTAGTCCATATAGTGGGTGTTTCCCTAACAAAGTTTGACGTATTAGCATATTCTGAATTTCCTGCCTGCAAAATCATGCTTAGATTTTAGATTGTTCAGAGCCAATCAGTTTTCATCGCCTTTCAATTCAGGAGCACAGTACGCGCGAAAGTACTGTGAGCGCATGAGATGATAAACTATTACGTAAATATATATTTGATTCTCAGAAAACGCATTCTATTGATATATAAAAAGAATTTGTCAAAACTCATTCAGTTTCCAATCCGAAGAACACCAAGAAATCACGGGAACATTTTGAGAATAGTATAAACATGCAATATAAGCCTTAGTGAAACGATCCATTTAGATCCAAACAAACACCAACTCGAGGCGCACATAGCACAAGGCTTGTGCGTTTCTAATTGATGGTGTTATGGATCAAAATGGATCTTTGTCCAAGGCGTGCAGTTAAAAATATGGTGTACAGCAGCAGACAAAGGAGAAACTGTAATCCATGGCTAATGTTATGGCCAGTTCTGTTTTATTGCAGAATGCATTTACAAAACAATATTAAGCAGCACAGTTAGAATGCAAATTTGATATAATCGTTGTTGATGTTTGTTTATTTACATGTAAAAGAAAATATATCATGTGCAGGTCTGTCTGTCTAAACATTCCCAATTTTGTTTTTTGTGTATATCGAATTCATGATTTTCTGAAATACTATTTTAGTATGTCGACCTCAGACTCATACAAGTATTGTTTTAACATTAATTCATTACGAAAACATGCCTATTCAAATACATAGAAAATTTTACCTCCAAAAACTTAAATATTTCAGATAAAAAAATCTGATATTTTTCAGATTTCTGCTCAAAACATAGATTGTGGGTACTCGTTAGAACCGCCTCGGCGAGGCGGTTCTAACGAATAACCACAATCTATGCTTTTGAGCAGAAAAAAAATTATGCATACCCCTGTAAACCCCAGTTTTACTATGTAAAATTGGGGTTTAAGGGGGTCAAAATTATATAGGTATGTTTTCGTGATGTGAAATATTTTATGACTAGTAAGTATTTGTAGAAAGAAAGTAAATGCTCAAAGTAGAAAGAAACCTTTGGCTTTTAGCAACGTACCACTGCGTTTAAAAACTAAACGAAATTGACTGACTGACAGAACAGCCACTTCTGATATTTGTATACATGATGTACCTGCGTGGAGAGAACGACAGCTATCGAAAGTAATTTCCACATGTTTCCTTTATATCCACGTGTGCTTTTTCCCGGTGAATAGTTGATTTAGTCAGTTTCACAGTTTTTTTTTCAGGTTTGACGTTGCAAATATGTGTTAATAACTATATATTCTTTAATAATGCATATCCGACTTTACTTCTTTTCCATACTCAAACGATTATCCTTATTTTTCTCTTTCAATAAAAACTGAGGATCCATATAATTATAAACCTTGTCCGAACTGAAAACAATTGTCAAAAAATAATACAAAATTCTGAGATTCTAAGTGGCACCGAAAATAGAGCTTCAGTCGAATCTAGGTTTTGTTTCTCACTTTGTGTTCTGACTATAACAGAAAGTGAATTTCGTCAAGGTTTAAATTCAAGGATTTGTTTGAATGGGTGGAAATTTGTTTATTTACATACACTAATTTCTTCCTCCCTCCCTTACTAGAGCAGGAACTACAACAATCATGATCATTTTCAAATGTTTGACGGACAAAGACTTGGACACGGGCGGGTATTTATTAAAATAGAAAAAAAAAAAAAAAAAAAAAAAAAAATCTGTGTGTACTCGTTATATTGATGCGTGAATATAGGGCTATTGCACTGATATTGGTGAATATTGTCCCGAGTTTAGATAATAAAGGACGCGAGCTTGCTAGCGACCATTGATATCCCAGTGTGGGACAATATTTGCCAATATCAGTGCAATAACCTTTTACTATATGATTATAAATTTAGTTGTTTGGAGCTTTAAAATAGGCATTTGTATTAACTGAAATTCAAAGCTTGCACATATGCGTGACAAAGTCTGGAGTGATGTCCTTGTTCTACTTAAAGACGCCATTAAAAACAACAGCATGCAATGGTAACATTCGAGGCATCCGAGTGAGAGTGAAAAATCAAGTGAGTGAGCCGATATCGGGTGATATCTGTTGGCTTGCTCCTCGGCTTTATCGCACATTTTTAATCATTCAGTTATAGATATGAAATGAAACAACTCATAGCAACTCTAGTGCAAATGTATTCGCGGGATTAAAAACAATATGTAAATCATGTACGAACTGGTGGAATATTCGCACTTTACAGTCAAAAGAAAAGAATAAAGAATGAAAAAAAAAAAGAGTAAAATTTACGCACCAGAGTACGATATGTAAGCGTAGAAAGATCACTTTTCACAAACACTCACATCTCGTGTCTAACATTTGAAATATTCAACTAGTAATTAAGCAGGCCACGTGTTATACAATAGGTCGGTATCTGCAAAATCCACATCTACCCTGAGAAAACCTTTTTTTTCAGTTTGAATCTTAAAGACTTTACATCTATAACACAAAACTTTGTCCGCCTGATCAAAACCATAGAATTATCAACATTTTTCAAAGGTAATTTGTTGTTAGGTTCTTCGAATGATATCACCTGTTTGCAGTCAATGACGTATAAATTTATCTGATTCACTTCACACTTAGTTCTGATACAAACAACTTTAGGCGAGGTCGCTGTGTTTAGATAAACACAAAATAACAGAAGAACGACAATGGTGCAAAGATTATACCAACATTTTTGCTGGTTGTAACGTCAGAAATCGAAGCTTTGGGCATAGGCGCTTAGTGAAGGTTTAGATCAGCCTGCACATTCGTGCAGTTTGACCAGAATCGTCACTGTGCGCATTGTGGATAGCCAATGATTTAAATTTTCATCAGGCGAACAACGAAGACTCTAATTAGACTGCCGGATGCGCAGTCTGATTTGAGTCTGCGTTGTGCGCGCATGGATGAAGGTGCGTTTTCTCACGTTGCGGCTCTCTGTAAATGTAACATTGCTGCAATATTTAGATGAGTGGATATACTTAAACAACAAACACATACATTTCAAAGATTTTGCATTCCCTTTCAAAGGGAGGCGGGTCCAATAGAAGAAAGTTTGCTACCCTTGCTTACGATTCCCTCCTCGAAGGGAACTACTTCATTAAGAAACAATTTGTTTTCCCTGGGAGCAAATATTCCTTTAAATGTAGCCCTCATGAGAAAGGATGAAATATGTTGTTTTTTTTATGAATAGGGGGCTACTCGAAAAGGAAAGTCTGAGTGTAGTTACTCTCATGTTATAGTAGATCCATTTTCAGAAGGTGTTTGGTGGACAGGAAAGAAAAACATGAAGTCACGAAAATTGCCTCCCCTATTTAATGACAGAAAATCTCCCATGTGTATTCAGTCTCCTGGTCAGTGTTTCTTTTAAATTGTTGCTTTCCGCTATTTTGAATGAGAATGAACAAGACCTTGCCGATTCTATGCTGCACGCTCAGAGAGAGAGAGAGAGAGAGAGAGAGAGAGAGAGAGAGAGAGAGAGAGAGAGAGAGAGAACCATTACTGCGTTTATGTAAGCATGTCAATACTTTTGCACATAGCAGCACATAATTGAAAGGGTCTTGTTCCTTTAATATTGCGGAAAAAAACATTGGCCAAGCCTTCTCAAGCTTGGCTTGCTGTTAATATTCCATTATTGTATTGTATTATAATCGCAGACCATTTGTAATCAATCTAGACGCTGATCAGACGCCATATTTTATAGCATGAGCATGACATTAGAAACCTACCAAAACACAAAAAGTATTAGAAACTCCCCTTTCCACAGTATCTATAATGAGCTCTGCCAGACGTGCCCATTATCTGTTTACAGGCGTGTTAATTGATACGGAGCCCATTGACGTCGTAGTTAGCGTTGGAGTTGGAGTTGGCGTGGCACTTTCTTATCTGAGCCGGCCTCGGTGGCTCAGTTGGATGCGCCGTCCGACTGGAGACCAGGAGGTCGCGGGTTCAACCCCCGCCGAGGTCGGCAACATTCTTTCGTGGAGATTGATCATGTAATATTTTCTACGGTCATTCTCTCCCTTCCGCTGATTCAAGAAGGGTAGTTGTCAGTTTCTGGCGAAAGAATGTGCACAATACTGGTTAACCGCTTAGAGGACGAAGCCTGCCCAGTAAACGTGTGGTTAGCTAAACTGACCGCGCTCGACATGACCCCATTGGGTTGACTGGGCCGTAAAACCTCAACACAAACTTTCTTATCTGCACAATCTCTTATGATCCAGTGGATAGATAAGTACCCAACTTTTCAGATTTTGGTGACCTTGACTTAATTTTTAAGGTCACAGCAGTAAAAAAAACTGACAAATTATGGTGGGGTGGACATCTATTTTCTCTGAAATTACTGTTACATTTTGTACTAGTTGCTTCTGTTGATGCAAATTGGCGATGTAGTGGCAAACAGTGTAGACCCTGATCAGACGGTGTAAACTTTGCCAAAGTCCCTTTTGTAGGAAGCTAAGCATTAAGTTATCTTTGTTCCTAATAACAGATCTTGACAAGCTGATCTTACACTGCAATATACACAGTTTGATAAAACAAAAGCAATTTACCCTTTCACCCCTCAGTTTAAGTGGACTTTTCCATGTTTATACTTAGGTGTGTCCATTATTGTATATAAAACCCAAGAATAAAATCCAAACATTGTGGATCCTGATGAGATAGCTCGTGACGAGTCATCTCATCTGGATCAACACTGTTTGCAAAGGTAATGGTATTGGTCTGTAGGGTTATAAGGGTTGAGGCAGTTTCTTTACAACGCCCCTTTAGATAGATAATAGGTCGTTACTGCATGCATGAAAGAACAGTACATTGAAGATGTCCAGGTATTTACCCATTTACATGGGTGGATTCAAAGGGGATTTGCGGGAGTGGGACTCAGTCGAACCTCCATATTGACTCAAAATTTCATTTCACACGGAAAAGTTTTCTGTTGTTTTTTTGTTTTTTTTTTTAAATGAGATAAAATTTGGTTTACCATAAATATTCACATCCATTACTTTTTACCATATATTTCTCTTCAGCAAGCCCATTTTACTACATACGAATACGTGTTAATTGTTTGATGAATGGCAAACAGTGCAGACCCTGATCAGACGCCGCGGTCTGCGGCGTCTGATCTGGGGTCTACACTGTTTGCTCAGGCTTGTCTTTCTGAATACGTAGAGTATGACCGATAATTTGATCAAATAAAATCCCCTCAGTAATTATCCTGGATCCGCCCCTGATTTATACCTAGCTTTCCTAATAATTGGCATTGACAAACAGTGTAGACCCAGAATGGACGCCCCTTAATCATGGTATACATTATTTGCATTAAGTACAAGAATTTCTATAAAGCAAGGCAGATTAATAAAAATAACTAAGCCGGCATCCATTCTGTTGAGAATGGACCTGTCCGAAGAGCTGATATGGAAGAATCCACTCGGCTTATTGGGTTAAGTAACTACGATTAGCATGATTGTTCATCAGAATGTGATTCACTGAACTATTTTTAACATGAAATAGGAAGCTATTGTTTTTGCTGTCACTTAATTTTACTTCTTCCATATCATTTTTACAATTACTAACGGCAGTAAACAATGCAATCACTCTTCGGATGGGCGGGCAAGGTTCTCCGGGTCAGTCAATTTACCAGTACATTCGAACAATTACTTTTTTCACCTGAAAAATATACTCTAAAGGAATTTGAAATTATAAATCGGAAATATGAAATTGTTTTCCAAGCTTCTAGGATGAAGTGAATTCAAAAAACATCGGAAACGATGAAAAGAGAGATGACTTTTATGCCAGCGATTAAGTGTAAGTTTGCATATTTTTGTCAGTTTCTTTTTCTATTCTATTCAATACATTTGAGCCGAAACTCTGGACATGTACGTCCTGCAAATATTCACATCAGCCTGCGCATACGCGCAGACCAGAACTTTCCATGGGCGCATGTTGGTTAGCCAAGGGTGCAAAGTTTCTTTATGTGGACAACGCAGATTTTGATCAGACTGCGAGGATGCGCAGTCTGATCAGAATCTTCGTTGGGCGCACACGTCAGAAAGTACGTTTTCTCCCGTTGCGGCCCAGCTACCCTAAATAATCATATCTATCCTAAATTTTATTTATGGTTTTGTTTTGGGAATTTATGCATAAGTAGATGCGAAGGCTGAGTTGAGTTTTTGTTAGGCGCACATATGCATGAGAAGCTACGTGTTCTCTCGTTGCGTCTTATTTCATAATTTTGTTCGGCTATTATATTTGTTTAACATATATTGAGGATCTTACATAAGTGGCCATTTCGTATGAAATTTACGAAACGAGCCTTCAGCGAGTTTTATAAATTTCATATGAAATGACCAAACATCATTACGAAAACACGCCAGTTCAGCTATATTGAAAAATTCACCACCAAAAACTGAAACTTTTTTCAGATAAAAATTCTTATATATTTTTTCACATTTCTGCTCAAAACATAAATTGTGGGTAATCGCGGTTCTAACGAGTATCCACAATCTATGTTTTTGAGCAGAAATAAGTAAAATAATGTATACCCCTGTAAACCCAAGTTTTACTATATAAAGGTGGGGTTTAAGGGGGTCAAAATTATATAGGTATGTTTTCGTGATGTGTAAGAATCTGTCCATCATAGACTTTTAAACTGTATTTTAAGGCCGTAGAAGTTGCACTGTTTTTTCAACAGAAAACGTAACGTTGTCACGGACGGCATGTTGACGTTACTAACCAGTAACCAAGTGTTATGTAACGTGCGATCATATCATTTTTATGACATGTATTTTCCCCAATAATATTAAAAAACGATTAATAGAAATTAAATATAGGGATACATGCAAAGACCACAATCACAAGAGGCCTGCGCAGCCGTGGAGTTAAGATTAATTTATTAGTCATCACACTACCTATATTGTATATGCGAGTAGTGAAGTCCCTAGTGATTTGCTGTAATCTGGGTTGTCATATCAAATGTTAAAAAACAATATTTAACCGGTTTCAACAATTTTAAAGAAATTTTGTGAAAATAATTCAGAAAGGGATGGACATTTTTTTACATTGATTTTTTTTTACATTGATTTTTGTGTGTGTGGGGGGGGGGGGGGGGGGAGAGGGCGGGGGGCAGGGGGGGGGGGAAGGTGAAGCGGTGGGGGCCGCTTGAAATTAATTTAAACGTTAAAGCTCTAATATCATATAAATAAGTGAATGTGTGTTATTAGCATTTTTAGCATTGACTGACTGTTTTTATCAACAAATCTAACATTCGAATTACAAGATAGGTGCGTTTTGCAGAGGTACTCATATGTTCAGATGAAATTTAATACAAAACTGTCTATTTAATCAAGGGAAATAAGTAAAAGGGGGAGTTGTAACTTATGTACAATAGTCATATACTAGGCAATACTTGTGTATATTATTATGAGACTCCATGCATGGGCAGAGTCCTATTTAAATTCTCCATAGGCAAGAAGTCCCCCTTTACTTCTTTTGTGTAAAGTGCCAGGTAAAAAACGACTTTCCAACAGATGTCGACACGAGGGTGGAGTAAATATCATATAAACTTATATTGAATATCGTCTTTTTTTCTTTCTGTCCACCAGGTTAATTCCTTAAACTGAAATGGGTGAACTGGTGCGTCGACTTGATTACGAGAAACGATCAAAATCTTTGATGAAAAATGAATTCGAACAACGAATCAGCAAAGAATACAGCAACCCAGTCAGATCAGCGAATGCAATGGTGGAGAGACAAAAAGAAATACAGATAAAGAGAGCACAACTTCACCTTAGAAACTTTCTAAACAGAGTTGATTATGAAATCAAAATGGTCAAACGTTTTGGCAAAAATCTAGAGTACAAGTCTCAGAAATTTGACGAGAGTAAGTTTGAGGCGTTCCGAGGAAGGTCTGCACGTGCTCGACTTGAAACTGTCAATCATGACCTTACGTCAGAAGCACGTGACATTGTGACATCATTGACAAGATTAAATACAGAAACGAACAAGGCGAAAACTCTGAAACGAGAAGCAAGATCATGTAATATATCAGATTCGGACTCGGATTCAGAACCTATTGCTCTCCCAACTATTGATATTCGAGGAATAAATGCACTCAGAAGAGGTTCACGGCCTGTTCATATTAGACCTGTTAGTAGCAGCACATCTAGCACAACATCAGTTTCAGAAGGCCTTGACTCTCGAGCCATTCCGTCAAGAAATGTTAGACGTCGTATGTGGCCACAAAGAGCACAAAGCGCTTACATACCGCGAGACAGACGGCCACCGTCTCGCAGACCCGCTAGTGGAACGGCAAAGCTGGCGGTGGAGGAAACCACAGAAGAGACACCACAAGCAACTAGGTCGTATCGTCTTTTGAGGGAAGCTTTCAAGAAGACGAGAGAAGAGTTTCCTAATCTTCAGAAAGAACAGTTAGAGTTTGACAGGAGACAAACAAGAAAACATTACGAAGTGTTGTTAGAGAGAGCTTTAAAGAAATTCAATGATATTTTTGAAGGAAAGATGAAAAACGTATACTGATTCTTACAATAATACTTTATTTACTCTAAATATTGGGACATTTAGGCTCTTACTTACTTTGCCTACAACTGAACATCTCCATTTTATCCTACAATCTCCTAGATTAGTGTTTGACAATTTTAGGCCGTCAGTTTTGTGAAGTCTAATCAGGCACCGAGGTTATAAAACGTTTTCATGCTCAACTCATCTGAGCATGACATTTTCTCTACTAATAGATATGAAAATGCTAACAATAGTTGGCATTTTCATATTTATTAGCAGAGAAAAATTCATTCTCAGCTATGTTCAGCAAGAAAGAATTTGCAGTTGTTAGTAATTTGAGTTTATTAGTAGGACAAATTTCTTGTTCTGCTGAGCTGAGCACGAAAAAGTTTTGTAACCTCGAGGCCCGGATCTACATTGTTTGCTAAGGCCTGACTGTCGCTATACGCAGGATAAATACAGTACTCACTAGCAAAACACCTTGTGAGTCGCAACAAAGGTGCATTGCATCGCAATAAGCAGATGAATGTTTGCTGACCATTTCATCACACGGAATACAGATATAAATATAACCTTGTCCGGTGACTTCTGAGTTTTAATTTTCTATATGCCATAATACAGTTGGGAACCAGAAGCCCTCGGTTACTGGAAAGGGTTTATATTTTTTCTATGTGTATTAAAATGTCATTGTTTAGCATGGTACAGTAAATCAACACCAACACGAAATAATCTTTATCATGTATTAACATCAACGTTTCGCCATCAAGGCTTCTTCAGGATGTAATAAACAATAGATATAGATGAAATCGCGCACGAAAACGTAACGTTTTTTTTTTTTTGTTTTTTTTTTATTTTTTTATTTTTTTATTTTTTTTTTTTGTTTTTTTTTTTTTATTGTTTAACATGAGAATTCCATGCTATGTCATTGTATTAGTAAACATTAATCCAATTATACAATTGCTGGTAAAAGCAGGGGTCAGCTAAATATTTTAGGCTATGATGTGGACAAATTTATACGCCTGTGTTTTAATGGGCCGTCGACGGTTTTTCGGTTATTTTGGGATGTTGAAAAGGGGTTAAAACGATATCTTCACGGGAACTTCTCCATGCGTATTACCCGAGTACTCTGTCGTATTTGTCTATAGTCAAACAAAACAGGACTGATTTAATTCAGATTAATATTATCCCATTTTAGTCTAAAGACCCCAAAAAAGATAAATGGCAAACATTGCTGCCTCAGATCAGACGCCACATAATGCAGAGTTTGATCATGGTCTCCACTGTTTGCAAATAATTTAGCCATTTTCTCATGGAATATCTAAATCACATAGACTGACATACCTAAAAGTGAAAATTGACTCTTCCGATATACAGTGTGAGCGAGTTTATTCAGTCTAAAATGGGTTATGGGAATTAAATTTGTATAACTGGACGAATGTAGACACTTGCCGTATCCGGAAACATGGGGTGCATTTTGCACAATGAAGATCCCTTATCATTTTTGTGCAATCATGGGAAATTGTGTTTAAAGAAAATGGATGCACATTCGTAGGAGGTTACTATAAAATGGTGTTTGCTTCCCTTCAAAATTGGGGTCAACTCTAGAAGGGGGGCAAATGCTTTTCTTTTAGAAAGGGGCTTGTCTGCAGGAATGTAAGCAGGAAAATATCATTACGAAAACACGTCTATTCAAATATATTGAAAATTTCACCTCCAAAAACTGAAAGTTTTCAGATAAAAAAAAAAACTCCGCCGAGGCGGTTCTAACGAGTACCCACAATCTATGTTTTTGAGCAGAAATAAGAAAAAATAATGCATACCCCTGTAAACCCCGTTTTACCATATAAAAGTGGGGTTTAAGGGGGTCAAAAGTATATAGGCGTGTTTTCGTGATGTGTAAACGAAGTTACATAAGAACGAGCATAAGAAATGCCACAAGCAGCCTCTCCGAGACACCGTGTGGAACAATCAATAACAAGAAAATAAATGAAGTTACCAAGGAAAGCCCACAATCAGGAAGAATAGCCTCCCCGAGGCACTGAAAGAATGATAGGTGAGGAACAAACAATAAAAAATCAAAGCACTGACAGCACTGGTGGGTCGATTGTCTCTGAAGGTAGGCTAAGAACCGAGGCTTAAGGTTATTTAATTTCACTCATAACTTCCTGTCATTTAAGTAAACAATGCAGAACCTGATCAGACGCCGTGTTTTGTCTTATCTGGGTCTGTACTGTTTGCAAATGTCCCAAATGCTCAAGGTTTTACAGATAACCCTCTAGCACTCTGATGTCACAGCGACAAGAACAGCGCGGCTATAAGTAACCGTTATCGTTTGATTAAATTGGGCAATGATAATCACGTGGACAACTATTAAGGATATTTGGGGTTTGTATACTATGTATCGATTGTAAACAATCGATCCAAAAATTAAATGAAGTTACCCATCCATGAAAAGCCACAATCACAAACTAAAAAAAAACCTTCTTTCATGTGGCACCAAAAAAAAGAGCTAGAGAGCAAACAATGAAAAAACACATCGACACATTTCAGTTAGACTGGCTCCAGTCTCCAGTGACTAAATATTTTTCTCATAATCCTGTTTGATAATCCACTAAGATAAAACCAAAAAAAATATCATGACTATAAAAGCTGGTCACTAGAGACCAGCCTCTATAGTCATGATATTATTTGGTTTTATTTTAGTGGATTATTAAACAGATTATAAGAAAAATTATTTTGTCACTAGAAACTGAAGCCAGTTTAAGTTTCAGTCGACATACAAGCAAAAAAAAAAAAAAAAAAATAAATAAATAAAAAAAAAAAAAAAAAAAAAAAAAACAGGAATGCGCTAGAGGGACCAGGTAGGGCTGTCTAAACTAGTATTACTCCATCGATCGAAATCAAAATCCCGCCCTTAATTCCCATGCAAATCAAAACTACAGAAACGTCACTGTAAAACACAATTAACCCTTGCCCTGCTGAGCCAGGATATACCCTGCATTTGCAAACAGTGTAGAGCCAGATCAGTTGGCTTCTGAAGAAGCCAACCAATCTGGATCTGCAATGTTTGTGATACAGTATGTAAATTTATATCAACAATCTGCATTAACTAAACAGATCGGCTGACAATTAAAAATGGGTTAGGCATCTTAATTTATTCAGCATGTGAAGGGTTAATCATAAAAAAAACTGCAGTGACTCTAAGTAGAGGGTATTGAAGCCGTGCAAAAGAAAACCACAAGGCTGACCACAATGGACCCGATCGCAAACAGCATTAGCCTTCTGAAACAGACTGAGGAAGGTTCATCATTCAGTCTGAGGGCAGCTGTGCGATTACAGAGGGAAACAAGTTTGCCAACATACAGTCGAACCTCAATGGCTCGAACATGTTGGAAATCTGTTCTAAATATGGGTAGTTCGAGCCACTGTGGGTTGATCTTAGCGCCATGTTAGGAGACAAATGGGAATAATAAATGTATGTATTTCGATATTCTTTGTGCAATGGAAGACAACTTGTAAACAGGAGGTTGCCACTCTATTACTTGACGTCTTTAAAACATGAGACAACGCTTAACCCATTATACCGAATGGACTCTTCTGCCTGAACTCTTCGGATCGTCCCATTTCCAAAATAAGGGATGTCTGGTTAGTTTTTATTACGGAGTGGCTATTACCAGTCGACTGGCAATAGCCGATTTACGTTAAAATCGCTAATGCCAGTCGACTGGTAATAGCCGATTTACGTAAGAATCGCTATAACCAGTTGACTGATAATAGCGATTTTAACGTAAATCGGCTATTACCAGTCGACTGGCATTAGCGATTTTAACGTAAATCGGCTATTGCCAGTCGACTGGCAATAGACCTTTCCTTTTTATTATTATCAATGTTTTGTAGAAATTTCTGAACTTAATGCAAACAGTGTATACCCTGATCAGACGCCGCGTTCTGCGGCGTCTGATCTGGGTCATCTCTGTTTGCCATCGTCCCTTTTATGGGACGTTAGGCTTAAATGGGTCACAAATAAGGCTATTCTTAAAGATAAGAATTTGCTGAGCGAATTCTGAGGCTACTCTTAAAGGAAAGAATTTGCTTTCAAAGGGAGCATTTGTTTTTCGTTCAAAATAGCCCCTGTTCAGAAGAGAAGCAAATGCTTTTCTTTGTCAGAGTTATTACCCATGAATGACTATCCATTCCCCTGTCGCGTGAGATGTTTAAGACCATGAGATGTTTCAGAACGCATGCGCAGTGGAAGCGGATGTCCGGTGGGGGAAAAGCCGTGAGAATTGTCAGAATTTATCTTCCCTAATATTGACTTCTTATTTTGCTGTTGTCTATTTAAAGTATTTTTTCCTTTTCTCCGTGCTGTGTTTGAATTTAGAATACCCAGATGAATTATGGAGGTGTTTGTCTTGCTTCGACACCTGTATTATTTTTAATACCTGTTGACATACGGCGAGAAGAACGAAAACGTGCATTCATATTCGCCGTGTGCGACTGTTTACTTACCAGCTTACGGTTTGATACCTACAGAAATGTAGTTTTTTCTTATGTACTTTATGATCAGACGGCTGCATAAAAATGAACAGAATTTGGAAAATCGTGGATGCGTTGAAAATGGCTGCGTCACAAGCGATGTTCGTACAGTATTAGGATTCGTACACGTGACTTTACTGAACGCACAACTATGGGGTTTGACGCGTATAACTTGTTCAGGCAGAAATGTTTAGCATGCTGGATGAAACATCGTTGGAAGTACTGACCTGGAACACTTGTGATTTTTTGACAGCAGAAGGTAAGCTATGGTGATTGCCAAAACTGTAGGTCAGCCTGGTACATCAGACAGTTGGTAGAGCACCTGACTTAAAAACAGATGATTGCGGGGTTAAATTCTGCATTAGCATACCTTTCCCTCCTTAAGTTGCTTCGATGGCAATGAGGTACTTGTGAGTGGGGAGAAAAGCTAAGCACTGTTAGTGTGTTCAGTTGATGTCTGGCACATAAAAGTTAAACATTGTTAACGGTAGAGGAGTGTTGTAATTGGTGAGACTGCGGGCCCGTATGCAAGGGGGTTCAGGGGGTACAAACACACCCTTATTTCTGGAGAATTGCTTCAAAATCATGCAGTTTTTAAACCCAGATTCACTTTATATCCTGCCGGCCTCGGTGGCTCAGTTGGATGCGCCGTCCGACTGGAGACCAGGAGGTAGCGGGTTCAACCCCCGCTGAGGTCGGCAACATTCTTTCGTGGAGATTGATCATGAAATATTTTCTACGGTCATTCTCTCCCTTCCGCTGATTCAAGAAAGGCAGTTGTCAGTTTCTGGCGAAAGAATGTGCACAATACTGGTAAACCTTAGAGGAGTAAGTCTGCCCAGTAAACGTGTGGTTAGGTAAACTGACCGCACTCGACATGACCCCCATTGGGTTGACTGGGCCGTAAAACCTCAACACAAACAAATCACTTTATATCCCTAATTTTGGCCCCCAAATTGGCATTTTCAAGAAGCATTTGCACCCCTGTTTTCAGAATAGCTAAAATTCCACCTCCCACCCCCTCCCCATTTCAAAAGTCTGCGTATGGATCAGGACTGTCAGCCCGGTTAGCTCAGTTGGTAGAGCGCCTGATTTGCAGCCATGGGGTCGCGGGTTCGAGTTCTCCTCCTAAGTTTATTTTACTATTGATAATTGAACATGTTCAAGGGTCTACATGAAAAACAAAATTGAAAATTCCAGCTAAAAACAGTACAGGTCTGCAGGTAAAAAATTGCAAGTGAATTGCAATATTCTTATAATATTAAAAGTAAAATGAAAGGAAAACTGCTTGCCTAAGGCGGGACTTGAACCCATGATCCCCATATCGCTAGACAGTAGTGTTGGGAATCAGTCAGAATTTCATTGTCGATCATCGGTTTTGTAAAACTGACTGATCTTTGAGTAATAATTGACTTGTAGAAAATATATTCACTCTTAATTCAGCCATCTTCCAGGTACGTATTCATGCTCCAGATCAATAAGAGGGGTATCCAGGTAATATTTTTTTTTATTTTGCCATAAATACATATAATGTTGTTGGTACTCATTAGAAGTGCCTCTGCAAGGTGCTTCTAATGAGTACCTACAACATCAGTTCTTTTGGGTTGACTTTTTTTGAAGGCTATTTTATCAAATCTTTTCACTTTTATTGACCATAAATCTAGAATGACCCAAACAGACAGCTCTGAACTTCATTTATTGATGACTTGCCTATGAAAATAAAAGGTGAAAAAATATATTTGTTTCAAAAAAAAAAAAAAAAACAAATCCGATTAGTTGACTAAAAAAGATCTGTCTGATCTTCAGTCACAAGAGGCAAAAGTGATTGATGCATGAATATAATCGATCATCAATGGCAATACTACTAGACAGGTGCGAAACCTAAGCTGAGCTACACGGGCGGTCCTGTTCTGTCCATGGACTCGAGCCACTACACTCCTCATAACATTTAGGATTCAGGTACCACCCTGATGTCCTGAAGGTATCTGGTCTGCAACCCCCAATTGCTTGCATTTGGCACACACCTGTGTTTACTAAATCTGATATCAGTAAAGTGAACAGGAGAGGAAACAATGACTACCGGGAGCTGGGACTCGCCAACAAGTTGGCAACAACCCCATAACACTAGTCAGGTGCTCTTCCTACTGAACCAAGCAGGCAGTCTTGTTCAGTCCATGCACTCCAGCCACTACATTAAATTCACAATATAAAATGTACATTGAATAAAAACAGTTTTCTACAGTATCCATTTTTTAGCTGTAAGATTGGCTCTGATCTGGGTCTACACTGTTAGCTCAGGACTGTCCGGTGTATATAGTATTCTACAGTATCCATTTATTAGGTGTACATACATGCCATATCTCACACTGTGAGATAAAATCTCACAGAATTTGGCCCATCTGGAAGGCAGTTCCCATAAAAAATTCTAATCTCACAGAAGTTTCAGACCATTTTACAACAGATTTTATGAAGAATTAAACATAAATCACACACTTTTGTGGCTTTCACAAGCTTCTCACATGAAAAAAGAAGACCTTAGACTATATTGTGGGAACACCAAAGTGATGTTTAAGAAAATCTCACAGAATTTTGTCAAATCTCCCTTAGTATTTTACCTTATCTCACAGATTTTAGTCCACAGCTTATGGCATAAATGGGTGTAATGTGACATCTGATCTGGATCTACACTGTTAAACTGAGGACTGTCTGTCCAAAACTTAGAGTATAAATGGTATTCTACAATATCCACTTATTAGATGTAAGGTGGTGTCTGATCTGGGTCTACACTGTTAGCTCGGGCAATCTGGTATATGCAGTATTCTACAGTATCTATTTACATGTATTAAGTGTAAGGTGACAGCTGATCTGGGTACTGTTAGCTTAGGACTGTCTGTCTAAAACAGAGTATAAACGGTATTCTGCAGTACCCATTTATTAAATGTAAGATGACATCTGATCTGGGTCTACTCTGTTAGCTCAGGACTGTCTGTCCAGTGCTCCTAGTAAAAACGGATTCTGTACAGTAACCATTTATCTATGTAAGATGTCATTTGATCTGGATCTAAACGGTATGCTCAGAAATGCCTGTCCAATACTTAGAGTATAAAGACTATTGTTCAGTGTCCATTTATTAGATGTAAGGTGGTGACATCTGATCTGGGTCTACACTGTTAGCTCAGGACTGTTCAATTTGTTTGTGTTAAACAGTATTCTATACTATCCATTTATTAGCTGTGAGGTGGTGTCTGATCTAGATCTGTATTGTTAGCTCAGGACTGTCTGTCTAATACTT
The DNA here is from genome assembly GCA_964016985.1 of Anodontia alba. Taxonomy (NCBI): domain Eukaryota; kingdom Metazoa; phylum Mollusca; class Bivalvia; order Lucinida; family Lucinidae; genus Anodontia; species Anodontia alba. Next base: position 31,372,512 of record OZ024830.1, read on the forward strand.
AGAGCATATATGGTATTCAACATATCCATTTATTAGATGTAAGGTGGCACGAAAGCCCTGAACAGACTGTGTGATATTGGGCAACATGTAGGAGAACTGACGATTACATCCTGTACTTTTAAATATGTGCAGTAAATACTTATTTGGTTCTTTTCTGATTTTGTGTATGTTAATTGGTGAAGTCCAAATGATAATAATACCTCTTTCATTATAAAAAATCTTAAAAATCCCCCATAAGAAAATTCTATTAAATTACTTTATAGAATTTAGTATCTTTTCTTTTCTTTTTCCTGTGATAACTTATGACCAGTACAGTTATTTCTTCCATTTACTAACAATGTGATTAAAATATGTCTGCTGCCATGAGTCAAATGTCATTTGCATGCTTGTAATGGATGATGGATACCTTTTCATTGCGATTTATGAAAAAATATATACCAAAGAAAACTTACCTTAAAAAAAACAAAAAACAGTCATTTAAAAAAAAAAAAGAAATCTTACATTTTATCCTTTCATCTCTCAAAGTCATTTTCAGCTAACACTCTCAGATTGACACAAAATCATTCTTTACCAATAAAACAGGATTAAATGAATGAAAAATATAAGACAATTTACAGCTCTTGGTGTGGGGGTTGGCGAGGGGGTGTGGGGTTCCTATATATGGCATAGTACGGATGTGTGTGCCAAATGGCTCCCTTTTTCAGTGCTGCCAGGTATATGATTAGCCCCCTTTTTTCAACAAAAAGTATATGACTGACCCGATTTTTCTTGATTCATATTTGAAAGGCCCCACTATTCTGACATCCCAGTAAATGCACACATTTTTTTTTGCTCAGAGATTTGTCAAGGCTGCTATTTCTCTTGGTATTCAATGAATTGACTGCTATATTTGTCTAACTACCAGACTACCAGCAATAAATGGGTATAAAAATCAAAGGGCAGTATATGAATAGGTCAATATTTCGGACGATCAAGTATATGAATGGGGCCATTTTTTCAAAGGCCAGGTATATGAATGGGATAGGTTTCGAAATACTGGCTTGCACACCCGTACCACATTTATCCCCAAGTTTCCCCCACCCCCACCCCCCCAAACCCAAGAGATTTACAGATCACTTATAAAACATTTAAGGACAGTTAATGAAAAATATTTTCGTGTGGGTAATTGTCTGCAAATAGGTTAAGAGGGGTGGGTAAATGTCTGGGTGGATAATTGTCCAGTGGGTAATTATGCGGGTGGGTAATTGTTTTACACTCCACATGCTATGGCCAAGATACAGCAAGGAACCCTTATAATTTCTTGCACATATTGTTTTGCCCTATACATTGGTTCACTTATTCTACAACAAAACAGTTAAGGGAATAAAAGCAAAAGTAGTGTGCATAATATATCTGGATTTATTTATCCAGCTTATCCGGCCCCATTCCTTTGTAGGCCATAGCTGTCCATTGATATATTCCATACAGTATTCAGTGATTTATGAGTGACCAGTAAAGATCCTGATCAGTCTACACAGTTACACCCAAAGATTTATTTTTTGTGATGAACATGTAAAGGCTGTCTGCATGTATATAACTTAAATTATAAAATGGGCTTCTTTTGTAATTTTCAGGCTGTGCAGGATGATCAAAGGGTATGCTAAATTTAAATATGCGAGTGAAGGAAAGGAAAAGGGTTACCAGTAAACTGTTAGCATCCAGTAATCTGCAGAGAAAGCAAAGCAGTAGGTGAGTTATTGTATAAATCACATCCATATGTTGTTCTGATTAACTTCTGTTCTACTTCTTGTACAGACTGATATGTTACACACTGTGAGAGAAGGCGGGTCCCTAAATATACCAGACAGCAAAGACCCAGTCACAGATACTGCAGAAGATATTGACAAAGAATATGTTGATAAGACTGCATATAGTTTGTGTTTCATGCAAGCTTTCTTCATAAAAAAACAAAAGCACAAAATGGGTCTACTTTCTAAAATGAAGTCCTAACTTTCATTTCACATCTTAATTTTTCTGTTTTCAAGTGATTATTCTAGTAAGTCTACTAAATTCTGACAAATACTTTGGCATCTGGCAGATTACAATCCCACCTCCACCTCCTGCCCAGTTGTCAACTATTTGATACAAAAACAAAACAAAAAAAAAAAAAAAAAAACATTCTCTGTGGTGTTGCTCATTCTTGGGAAAATTTACAGTGGCTAAGATAGAGTGACCTTTAAAAGAAAAACTCTCTTGAAAAGGGAGAAAGTCAGATGATTAAAATATATGCCCATATTTATTACATATTTGGCAAAAATATTGAAATGTTAGCCCAAAACTTTTGTAAAATAATCCTAATAGACAATTTTAGCTCTAGATAATTTTTTGTCAGATAGTGCATGGTATTAAGGGCCTTTTTCTGTGTTGGATGTCCCTAACTTTTTGTCTGCACAACCAAATAAAAACTGGCATTTTAAGGCCTTTGTGGCTCCAGATTTAATATGATAAAATAGGCTAGTTTTCATAATGGCTTCTCATTAGTTTATTTAGTTTGATTGCCCAGCAGGCCCTCTGGGGGATCTTTTAAAACCTTAAAAAAATTGATTTGCTTTAAATCCTTTAAAATCTTTAATTTGGCTGGAAAAAAAAGACTTATAAAGAACAGTACTTTACCTAGAAAATCTAGTTTATTTTTGGCAAACATTACGAAAACATGCCTATTCAAATATACTGAAAATTTTAACACCAAAACTGAAGATTTTCGGATAAAAAATTCTGATATTTTTCTTATTATTGCTCAAAAACATAGATTGTGGCTATTCGTTAGAACCGCCTCGACGAGGCAGTTCTCCTCGATGAGGCGGTTCTAATGAGCACCCACAATCTATGTTTTTGAGCAAAAATAAGAAAAAATAATGTATACCCATTCAAACCACATTTTTACTATATAAAAGGGGGGTTTAAGGGGGTTAAAATTATATAGGCATGTTTTCGTGATGTACGGATGGGAGCACAGACATATGAGCGAATGGATGGACAGAATAACAAAGACTATATACCCCGCAAACATACTTTGTATGCCTGGGGTATAAAAGTTTTAACTATGAGAAAGGAGTCAAAGTCTTAGGTCAACTAAATTATTGAGACTGTAGCTTGTGACTCAATTGTGAATTCACATGGAGATTGTCCATCATAGTGGGTATTTTATGGCACAGAAACTGGAAACAAGAAGAATAATGTAACCTTTTTTGCTCTTAATTTTGTTTAAAATTTGTCTGAAAATCCTATATTTAACCATGTTAACCAAAAACTAACTTTTATAAAAAAAATCCTTTATTTTCAGGAGAGCCTGAACTGATTTATTTTCATATCAGACCAAAAGAAAAAAAAAATACTAATATTGTTTGGTTAAAAAACAACAACAAAATATCAAACATGTTACTTCCTTGAACACTAAACAGTGTGCTTCTGAGGAGTACATACATGACATGTACATGTTTTCATAGAGGAATAATAAAAAAGGATTAATGTATAGCCCTTTTATCTAGAGCTCTGCACATACCTAGTAAACTGTAAAAGACTACACCTTTAAGAGAGTTCATTACATGTTCAGTTTTTTTGGGGTTTTTTTTGGTTGTTTTTTTTATTCAGTTTTTCAAAGGAACTTTTTTTTTTTTTTAATTAACAATATGTCCAGATCACACTTAGCAATTGATCATATTATATTGTAGAAGCAGGGGATCATATTGTAAAAATAGATCATATATGATGATTGGATTAATATACTAATTTTTAATTGCAGATTTGATTGTAGCTTATAAATTACTCAGAAATTTCATGGTTGACATAAAGGCCCCAAAATAGTACTCTGCAGTATGTTATTTGTATGTAAAAATAGATCATATGATGATTGGATTAATATACTAATTTTTAATTGCAGATTTGATTGTAGCTTATAAATTACTCAGAAATTTCATGGTTGACATAAAGGCCCAAAAATAGTACTCTGCAGTATATGTTATTTTTATGTATAGCTATTTATAGTTGTTTACAAAAGTTTTTGAAATTGTAAAAAAAAAAAAAAAAAAAAAAAAGAACAAAAAAAGTAAAAAGTAACAACAACAACAAAAAATATCTATTTTCAGTGCTACTGCCATTTTGGTACATGCATCACGAGAACAGGCTTTTATAATTTTGACCCCCCTTAAACCCCACTTTTATACAGTAAAACTGGGGTTTATATGGGTAATAATTATATTTATTATTTCTGCTCAGAAACATAGATGGTGGAAACTCATTAGAACCACCTCATTCAGATGGTGCTAATGAGTACCCACAATCCATATTTCGAGCAGAAATTCGAAATATATCAGATTTTTTTATCTGAAAATTTTCATTTTTTGGTGGTGAAATTTTCAGTATATTTGAATAGACATGATTTCATAATATTTGATGTACAGATAGCTTTCTGGTGTTTATTTTTTTATTTGTTTGTTTGCATTTGTTTGTTGTTGTTTTATTTTTTATTTTATTTTAGTCAATTTATTAAATGTTATACTAACAAAGAATTTATAAGGTTAAATAAGATGACATTTTCCTCTTTCTTGTTTTTTTTAGCAGATACAAGGCATATTTTACTCAGGCTAACATTTCTGTGACAAAAAAAAAAAAAAAAAAATATATATATATATATATATATATATATATATATATATATATATATATATATATATAGTGTGTGTGTGTGTGTGTGTGTGTTTGTGTGTGTGTTTTTTTGTGTGTGTTAGATTAATGAAATCTCTTTCACAGGATTAACACTTTTATTGCTAGGTACTCATTCAAAGACTGACAATTGGTAATTTAGGAAATCAAAGCAATAATTCTTAGATAAGGACAGCTTAAAACAACAAAAAAATCAGGGCTATCATGAATAGCCACATGTGTCTTCCCAATTTTCCCGTAGAGTGTCACAATGTGCCATAAAACGCACAATTCTGCCCATTCTTTCGTGGAGATTGATCATGAAATATTCTGCCCATTCTTTCGTGGAGATTGATCATGAAATATTTTCTACGGTCATTCTCTCCCTTCCGCTGATTCAAGAAGGGCAGTTGTCAGTTTCTGGCGAAAGAATGTGCACAATACTGGTTAACCGCTTAGAGGACTAAGCCTGCCCAGTAAACGTGTGGTTAGGTAAACTGACCGCGCTCGAAATGACCCCATTGGGTTGACTGGGCCGTAAAACTTCAACACAGCAGCACAATTCTGCCTGTTCTACCAGCATGATAATAATTAGGGTGTGATTTATGGCAATTAACAATATTGCACCTGGCTGTGGCAAAGCTCTAGATAAGAAGCATAATTATCCTAATACACATGTTTTAAAATAGAATTATAAATAGTTAACTCTTTAGCATTACTTCAGTGAGGTTATTTCAATGAGGATTCAGGGATCTGTCCATAGAAAAAACAATCATACTTTTTCATAGCTCCAGACTTAAATAAAGTATATACCCCTGCTCCAGAAAAGAGGAGAACCAAGATATTTATTTCTCTTAATTTTGCAAGAAAACATGTTTAATATGAGTACTCATTAGAAGTATCTCACTGAGGCTTCTTCTAATGAAAACTCTCAGCATGTTGTTATTTATATATACATAAAATAATAATGAAAAAAAAATCCATGATTTTTTATTGAAAAAAAAAAATCATCTTATCTGGAGCTTTTTGTTTTGTTTGAGATATATGTACAAAAATAAGCACACACACACAGTGGACTGTAGAAAAAACCGGATCCATGACATTTCGTCTAAAACCATTTCGTCTAAAGGACATTTCGTCTAAAAGACATTTCGTTGAATACGACATTTCGTCTAAATTTCGTCGAAAAGTGTCTAAATTCGTCTAAAAATGCCTAACTTTTTTTCGTCTAAATTTTTTTTCGTCTAAATTTTGTTTACACATATACTGGTAAGGAAAGACAACTGAGCTACGAAGGCTGATCTTTATTTGCCAGTGACATGAAATTTCTATGGTTTCAAAATTAATAGTTTAGGTTGTATCCGATCCCACGAAGGTATTCCATGTTGTCACGGTCACCATAGCTTATCACAACCTGAAGGATTCTTTCCGTACCAGTATTATACGTGAATTTTTAATTCTGCAACAATTTAGGTTAGACTTTATTGGAATCATACATACTTTCATACGGGGTTGCTGCAGCTGTTGTCCAGCAATCAACTGCTCCACCAGAGTATCTGTATGAGCCTGCTCCCCCTTGAGCTTCTCCAAAAACTCTTAGATACTGGGATGGTGCTTGGCTATTATGGTGTTGAAGCGACGGTGCCATCCTTCAAGTATATTGTTGGTTCTGGGCTCATCGGCAATAGTGCGCTCAAACACACACGCAAAAAAAAAAAATAACAAAGGTGCTACATTTCGTCTAAAATCCTTAATTTTTTTTCGACGAAATGTCGTACCAGATCGGGTTTTTAGACCAATTGTCGTATTAGACGAAGTGTCCATTCGACGAAATGGGTTTAGACGAAATGTCGTGCACCCGAAAAAACCCACATATTTGAAAAAAGTCACAGATTTGGATAGAATTTTTTTTCTACCTAAATCTGTGACTTTATTTTGCAATGACTTTTTAACCCTTACACAAACACAAAATGTATTTGTGTGGCAGGAGAGGGGTATACTGTTGTTACGTTGTCTGTCCATATGTCTGTCTGTTAGTTTTAGGATCTGCTTCTTAACTTACTAAGTAGTTTAAGAAATCTTTTCATATTTTGTATAAATGTTGATAGTTGATAAGATGTTGCTGTCAGATAAAAATAAGGACCTAGGGGTTAATTCTTTAACATTATTTAAAATTCCCTTTGTATTTCTTGAAAAGGCATTTTGGTTTCTGCTACTAATCTTGCCTAATAATTTGAGGAATACCGTATTCAACCTTATTACCGTAGAACACCTATAAGCGCAGCAATTCCGTAGTCTTCAGATTACATACAGCCAGTGTACTTTTTGTCTATTTCTTTTTAAATGCATATGTTGTGGGCACCAATTTGAATTGCATGGACAGGTTGATGCAATTCAAATGAGTACCCATAACATACGCTTTATAAAGAAAATAAAACAAAAAAATCACATAAACATCATCAAATAAGTCCTTTGATAATATACACTTAGTAGGTAGATACATATTGTATCACAAGTTTTCCTAATAATTTTTAAAAACCTAAGTGCAGAGTGTGGTAATTAGATAGGATATGGTATTTTCATATTTTGCATAAATGTTGATACTGATGTGATGTTGCTGTAGAGCAAAATAGGTTATGGTCAATTCCCTTTGTTCTTCTGGAAATTTTGCTTTGGCATGACTGTATGGTGCATGCATGGTGAAATCAGCTTGTCTCAAAATATTTTAGAAACAACAGACTCATTACAGGCATATTGAGTGCAGGAAGAAGTATGATGTGTAAAAAATATTTTTGTCAAAATGACAGTTTTTTTCACTTGGCCAGAGAAAATTAATTATTAGATTCTAATTCCCACCTGCCCCCAAAAATTCTGACCAAATAAAAAATTTTTAGTTGGAAAACTTTTTCAGAAACAAATGGACTTTTGCTGAAAACAGATTTTATAACACTTTTTTAAGATCTGCAAATGAATTACATGTATCGTTATGAAAAGAGTATTAAAACAAAGTTTTCTTCTTTTTGTAAAGGTAATAAGTGTCATTTATCATGTTTTACTATGAGATCTTCACTGTATGGCCCAGGAATAAAAAAATAAAAAATGAAATCATTCAGATTGGAAATCCAGTATGGCTGTCATCTTGAAAATCTATATTGAAATTCTCCTCAATTGATAATATTATGCTAAATGACTCTAAACTTGGTTGGAAGTATTGAGATGACTTGTAGATCAAAAATGGCTAAAATTGTTCTGGTCGGGAATCCAAGATGGCTGCCACAGTCACCATCTTCAAATTCTAACTGCTTAGGGGGAGTAAAAGTGTTGTAAGGTAAACTGACTGCACTTGGTATGACCCTGTTGGGTTGACTGGGCCATAAAACCTTAACACAAACAAACAAACTAAAACAATTTTATGTTTGATATTATAGTCATTTGTTTTTCTTTCAGGTAACGGTTTCAATAGTGCTTTGACAAACATTGGGCTCACAAATATACATGCACTAGAGTGATAGTAAATGAAGAAATGGAAGTTTGATCATGTGCATACCATTGATCAGGACTCCAGTGTAATGCCAGAAACAATGAGAAGGAACCTTTATCTTATTGGTAAAAGCTTGTCGGATTATCACGGTCAACACAACACTCCTCATGTTAGTTCAGTAGAGGAAGGGTGTGCTTATCACCAAATGGATTAATATGCATTTAACTCTTAAATAAAATGCCAAGAAAACCTGCATCTGAAAATGACCTCTGTTTTTGTCGTCTGCTGAATATTCTTGCAAAGTTTTCAAACCTATTTTTGCATACAGGCAAACAGTATGGACCCTGATCAGACTAGGAGCAGTCTGACCTGGGTCCTCACTGTTTGCAAAACAGACTTTAAAAATCACAAGCAGATGACAATTCAGATGACAATTGTTGTGACTGGCAATGTAAAGGTTAAGTGCAGATATTGTATATAAAGTCAAAAGACAATGGGAGATAGTAGCCTGTTAATTCCCGTGAGTACTCTCTATAAACAACAAGGTCCACCAAAACATGTTGTAGTACTTATTAGGACTCCAAAATTATTGAAGCGATTTGCCCCTTATTAGGCAAGAAGGTTGTTTGGGTAGGGGGTTTAAAAATAGCTAAAATTATGGTGATCTGCCTCTTGGTTCAGTTGCCATGGCAACATAAAGCTCCCATAGATGACCTATGAAGAAAACAGAGGATTCTAATTGGAAGGGCCCAGTTAGTATTGGTCTACCTTGCACTTTACCTATCAAGGGAGATAATAGAAACACAATTGCTTTCTGTCATATTGTTACAGTATCCCATTTCAGAATGCCAGCTCTCCATATAAAGTCTTGTCACAATGAGTATTTTACCACCTGCTTTAAGGCATAATGCTGAAATGTCCAATATATATTACACTGCTTAATTCTTAAAGCACCAAGTAGAATTGCAGCATACAACACTCATTTCTGTTTTTCAGATAAAATAAGGCAGACAATTCATGTGAAATGTCTACCAGTATTTCATGTGAAATGTCTACCTAGCACTCAAGTCACATGGCAAGCCTTATTTATTTGGAGCTCTGTTTAAAGCTAACAGCATTGTCTTGATAACTACCATGAGCAGATGTTGCTGTTTCTTTCTGAGGGATGTGGTCCCCATTTGCTCAAGGTAATTACCCCAACAAGTAATTTCTCTAGTAACTGGATATATATAGTTCTAGACAAAAGGGTGGGGCTGGTCGGGAGGTGCGAAGGTGTCGTGTATCTTACATCACCCGGCCGTCCAACTGATATTGGCTTAGAGTTGGGCAAGGCCTGCTATCCTTGTAGCAGGTAAGAGTAGAGGGGGACTATTTCTATTTTTCTGCTTCTTCACTTTCATTCCTGTTCCTTTTTCTTCCTAGTCCCTCTCATTTTTCTCCTCTACTATCCGTTGTATCTGTTTTTTGTCCTTTCTGTGGGAAAAAACATAAAATGACCCACAAGGGTTTAGGTGTTGTTAAACCCCAACACAATCAATCTAGACAAAAGGCAGATAACAAAAACTATGTTATTATAGCCCCGCTTTCAGAAAGTGGGGCTATACTGGATTTGCCTTGTCCTACAGTCATTCCTTCCTTCCATCATTCTTTACTTCATTCCTTTCTTCTGTCCATCATTCTGTTCATCCTCATCAGATAAATTTTGGTGGCACTTTTCTCAAGAACTGTAAGGTTACAAAGTTGTAACTTGGTACACACATACCCAGTGGGTTGATGCATGGTGTGTACAGGGATCATGGGCAAAGGCCTATAACTCTAGGAGTTACATGATAGGTTTTACAGTTTACCATTAATGATTTCTAAGGAACAGTGAAAGGTATAACAGTGAAACTTGGTACATGCATGGACAAATGGCTGATGTATAGGGCATACCAGAATCAGCACCAAGGGCCTATAACTCTTAGAGTTACATATCTTGATGGGTTTTACAATTTGCCATTCATGAATATTTTTGTCACCCTTTTCTTAAAAAAGGTTACAAAGTTGAAACCTAGTACACACATGGATAGTGGGCTGATGTATTGTGTATACAAGAATATACCAGAATCATGGCCGAGTTAAATCCCTTGATAGGTTTTATAATTTGCCTTAAATGAAAAAAAAATCACTGCAGATTTCTCGGGCCCTATTAAAGCTATAATTTGACACTTGATACAGACATGGACCGTAGGCTGTTGTATCATGTGTACCAGAATCAGGGCCAAGGGCATATAATTTCGGTGTTACATCCCTTGATAGGTTTTACAGTTTGCAATTAATGAAACATTTTTGTCACACTTTTCTCAAGAACTGTTAGGGTAACAAAGTTGAAACCTGGTATACACATGGACAGTGGATTGATGTATCGTGTAAACCAGAATCAGAGCCAAGGGCCCATAACTCATTAAGTTAAATCCCTTGATAGGTTTTATGTTGCCATATTACCATGTCCTACAGTGATGTTATCTGGTACATGTAAGCATGAATTCCAAATATTTCAACACTATGGGTATTTCTCCTAATAGTGCTGCAGCAGGGCTATAGTCAGGGTCTCTGACAGCTAAAGTTTTACAGTGGCATTCTTAGTAAGTACTACACCATGATTTGGTAGAACAATATTTGCTAAAAAAAAGCCTTACCCAGAGTTCTGATATATGATACTGTGTATATAGTAGCTGCACTTTTTTGCCTATACAAATCCATTAGGCAAAACATCAATTCATCCAAATTGTCATTTTGAGTACACCGATAAAATTTATACTGCACGAATATATTTAGCAATACAAATACTTTTTACCGGTGGACCGACAACTTGCTTAAGTCAAACATCCAAAAGTGAAAAGTAAAATAATTACAAATTGATAGGCAATGCATTGATTCATCCAAATTGTCCTTTTGAGTACACGGATAAAATTTATAGTGCATGAATATATTGAGAATTCAAATATTTTTTACCAGTGGACCGACAACTTGCTTAAGTCAAACATCCAAAAGTGAAAAGTAAAACAATTACAAATTGATTAGGCAATGCATCGATTAATCCAAATTGTTATTATGAGTACACCGATAAAATTAATACTGCATGAATATATTTAGCAATTTAAATAATTTACACAGGTGGACCGACAACTTGCTTAAGTCAACTAACCAAAAGTGAAAAGTAAAATAATTACAAATAAATCGCATCGCATTAAATGACAACAAATTTGTCATTATGAGTTGCCGAATCAATGAACCGGAAACATTTAAACTGCATGAATAAATTTTAGCAATGTTCCAATATTTTTTACTGGTGGACCGACACCATGCTTAAGTGGAAATAGCCAAAAGTGAAGAGTAAAACAATTACAATCGATAAATCGATTCATTAAAATTGTCATTTTGAGTTAGTGAATCTATGAAAGCGATATAATTTATATATTGGATAACATTAATTTATACTGCATGGATAAATTTTAGCAGTATTTTACAGATGGACTGACAACTTGCTTAAGTCGAAACTATAAAATGAAAAAGTAAAATAATAACAAATTACATATTGATTAATCTACGATTCAATCAATTAAAATTGTCATTTTGATTTACAAAATCGGTGTACTGATAAAATATATACTTTGGATTCAGTACTATTACTGGTGACAAGTCTATTAAATGATAAACATTTGCCAGGACCTTCAAATTATAATGTCCACCTACAGTTATTATACTGCACCAATACATCTTTATCAAAATACGAATGGTTTTGTCGAAAGGTTTTGTCGAATGGTTTTGTCGGTGTAAAGAATTATTGATGCATTGGTATGTTACTGGTCTACTGCTATATGTATCGGTACATCATAAGCTGATAAAAATTATCAGTGCACACATCAGTTCACAGGTTTGTTGCTTTGCATTGTCACACTTACATCTGGTTTGGATCATCATCAGCTTTATTTTCACATGTACAGAATTACTGCTGCATCGATAAAATTGATCAGTCCATCAACAATATTTTGTCATTGATATTGATGTACTCGTGATTTGTATTTTAGCACAGTAAGACCTGAATACTATATACGAACAGAGAGGACAGATTTTTTTTTATTTATTTGATTTAGTTTTCACGGTGTAGAATTATGAATTTAAATAATTTCAATTTTATAACAGATATGCCGAAGACGAGGTTTGTTTGTATTTAGTTTATGTAAATGTTAGACTGTTGGGGTTAATAGGATTTTTTTAGTAACACATGTTTTTCACTGGAAACGATTAACTTTTATCATTCTTTAATTTGTATACCTTGATATTTTAATATCGTAAGACGTTCTGACATTTCTCATGATCTGAAAGATCTCATACACGCAGCGTGAGTTTCGTCAGTACTTCCGGTTTCAGACTTCCGGTCTGAAAGATCTCATGGTCTGACGGATCTCACGCTACACCCCCATTATAAAATATACCAATCAAAATAGGCGCATTGATCATAAGACTTCTTAAAGATGGGTGTTTGATGATAATTGTGGGGTAAAAGCTTTTGTCTTAAAAAAATATGTTGTGGGTACTCTTTGGAAGCGCCCTGCCAAGGCGCTTCTAATTGCCAAAAACATGTTCTATAACTGTACTAAATAGTCAGACAACTAAGCATATTTATCCTAAATATTCGGACGTCATAACTCCTTACCATACTTATCCTAAAATTAGAACTAGACAATGTTACTGTCTTACCGATGGATACAAAGTATTACCGTATTTACTCAATATATTCGGACAGAGAGGCCTGAGCAAACAGTGTAGATTCTGATCAGATACCGCATAGCGCTGTTCGCGAACTTAAACTATTCGGATAGTTATTCTAGAGCAAATAGTGCGGACCCGAATTATTTTTTGGGAGTAGTTTGATCATGATCTACACCGTTTGTAAGTACGCCAGCAATGTTTAGGCCAGATTAGACCAGAGCAGCTTGTGCATTTACTTAATCTGTTTAAGATCTTCTCTCTTCGTCTTTAAATGCTAAGGTATTGAACAAACTTAATTGTTATTTTACACTGCATTCAGATAGTTGAAATTAATTCATAACATCCGATGAAATATTTAGGAGGGTCGTGCAAAAAGTTCTGTCACAAATAGGCTTCATTAGTTTTATCCCAGGTATATTTTAAAATGCTTCACTGCACTTGAATGGTGTGTTGAATAGCTAACGATACCAGTTTATTTCGTGCAAATTGCTTTCCAACTGACCGAGTTGTTTTAAATTGAAATAGATGCAGTCATATACACTGACCAATTTATTTGTTACATTGGAACATGGACCAGAAGACTGAAATTCGTAGCTTGATTAAATGCCGCATTAGGCTTAATATAGATTCAAAGCAGATATTTAATGAATTGTTTGGTATATATGGACCTCAGACCATTTCAATGCGCACAGTGTTTTGGTGGGTTAAAGCTTTTAAAGCTGGGAAATTTTCTGTTGAAGATGATACCCATCCTAGAAGGCCTAAAGCCTCTGTTACCAAGGCTAACATCGCTGCTGTAAAGATTGAGGTCGAACAGGATGCGTGATTGTCTGTCAAAGATATAGCTAGTTGTACTGGCATATCAGAAGACAGTGTGCAAACAATTCTGAAAAAGCGTTTGGACCTGAGAAAGGTTTGCGCTAGGTGGGTACCTCATTTGCTTACTGAGGAGCAAAAGACACAACGCCTTAAATATGCCCGGGAACTTTTGAAAACATACAAAGGCTGTAATAGTCGGGTTATTTCTAACTTGCTAACAGGTGATGAAACCTGGGTGCTCATGTTTGAGCCAAAATGAAGGGCTAATAATAAGCAATGGAAGAGAAAAGATCAAAAAACGCCCATGTATTGCCAAGAGAACCATAAGTTCGAAAAAGATGTTGTACGCAATTCAAGTGGGCCAGTCGTTCAAGTGCCTTATCCATTTGGTCATACAGTCACTGGCCGATTCTACAAGAATTCTGTACTGAAGAAAGTGAAAGAGTTTTACAATAAGAAACGACCAAGCAAAGGATGGTCAGGAGTCCACCTTTTACATGACAATGCCTCCTCTCATAAGTGTGAGGTTGTTAAGTCTTTTTTTGGCTTCTAAAAAGGTGAAAGTTTTAAACCATTCACCTTATTCACCTGTCCTGAGTCCCTGTGACTTCTTTTTATTTCCAAGGCTTAAGAAAATGCTTTCTTGAAATAAGTATACGTCTAGAAGTTCTCTTGGCAGCGCTATTTATCGGTGTCTCCAACAGATACCAAAAGAAGACTATTTATCTGCTTTTCACAACTGGGTAAACGGTTACAAAAATGTGTTTCAGTAAAGCGGGATTACTTTGAAGGTTTGTAATAAAAATATGTTTGATAAAACGTAGCACTGAAGTAATCCGAACCCAGTGACAAAACTTTTTGCAGGACCCTCGTATTAATCAAATACAAGCGCTTGCTTTTTTTCTGTATTTGATTGTACGATATGTAAACAAGTCACATAATTTTGTTATGCATTTTTTCATTACCTTTTAAACTTAACAAATTGTCCCCTCCACCTGCATTTTTATTCATATTTTTTGTTGTTGTTCTTATTCCTCCTTTTGTGTTATACTTTTACTGTTATTCTAGAAGGGTTATTTTGAAACAAGAAACATTAAATCATTATCATAAAAGATGTTACATAATTCTCTAATTCACTTTTGCTTGATTTAAGTCCCCTTTCAGTTTGTCCCATCCATATATATATTTGTGCATAACTTTCCTCTTTACTTCAGGATTATTCTGAAACTAACTTGAAACAATTACAAATGCGTGTATTATTTCAAAAGATCATAGATAAGTCGTGCATATTTGTTTGATGTGTGACCCCTTTTCAAAGTTTGAAAATTATCCCATCTGCATACATTTTCACTGATAGCTTTTGTTATCCTTGAAGAATTTTTTGAAACTTCAGCATGTATCTTACTGGTGAAGGTGTGGGGCTGGTCGTACTCTTGTTCTTTGTCTGTTCATTCAGTCGTCTGTCTGATGTAGGCATTTATTTTTTTATTGAAGCCCTTTCTTAAGAAACGGCATTTGGTGGGGGCATTAATTTGGTTACTCACAGGTTTTTGTTTTACAATGTTTCTGTAGATGCAAAACGTTGATTAGATCCTAAATGAAGTAGGCAGCATCAGTTTAGAATTTTCATCAAAAATCCTATTTATCTAACTGAAAAAGTCCCAAGCGTGCCAAGTGGCTCTATATATATGCGATGGTGAAATAACAATTATATTTAATTTAGTAATATACTGGATGATTTACAACAGCAAACACTAGATACTCGCAGACAGCAATTCTCTCTGACCTTTGTACTCGTACCATATATTGACTTTGCTCTTTCGCATTTTGTCCATAAATTGACTCCTATATAGTGTCCATTAAAAAGATGTTGTGTCTGACACCGACATCAGATAGCGTGAACCAACATATCATCCCATCATGTCCAGTATCTATATTATATACATATATACAGTCGACTTTTTTATCTCAAAGTCTAAGGGACTCTCTGAAATACTTCGAGATATCCGTACCTCGGTATATCAGATTTGCAAAATTGAGGAAAACATAAATCAAACTACTACATTTCACAAATGACTACTTAGGAGCAATTTCTTCTCTTTTCCAAAATATTATTAAATTATTAAAATATTGTTAGATTTCCATGTTAAAACAGAGCCCAGATTTTCACTTTGAGATAAGCGGTTATTCAAAATAAGCGAAGTCGAGATAACGAGAGTCGACTGTAGATGATCCCAAGTTCTCATCTTCCCCACGGTATTCTTCTTAAATTTGTCACAGAGCATGCATTGAACACATAAACAGATAATCAGGGAAGCTGAAATGAAATGAAAACTTGTTCCATAGATAAGTAAAAGTATAGTAGTGAATTACTGATCACTAAAAATAAAATTAAGATAAGCATAGAAATAAAACAAAGTGTTCTTTAATTAGCATTCCAACAGTCAGTCTTTGCAGCACGTCTTCGAAAATAAGGAACTGATTTGGCGCCATGGAAGCCTTTCCACAGAATCCGGTCGGAAAAAAAAAAAAAAAAAAAAAAAAAAAAAAAAAAAGAAAGAAAAACGATAAGCAAAGGCTGACTTATACAAGCATCCCAAGTTAAAACCTCTCAGTCCCTCATCCCATCTTATGGCAAATACTGACACTGTAAAAGAAATTAGCCGGGCCACAGCATTCCCTATACGAAAACACGCCTATTCAAATATATAGAAAATTTCACCTCCAAAAACTGAAAATTTTCAGATAAAAAAAACTCTGATATTTTTCATATTTATGCTCAAAACATAGATTGTGGGTACTCGTTAGAACCGCCTCGTCAAGGTGGTTCTAACGAGTACCCACAATCTAAGTGTTTGAGCAGAAATAAGAAAAATAATGTATACCCCTGTAAATCCCTGTTTTACTATAAAAAAGTGGGGTTTAAGTGGGTCAAAATTATATAGGTATGTTTTCGTGATGCTACAAGACTGCATGTGCGCATCGCAAAAATTCTTATCAGCCTGCGCGGAACAGCGTCTACGCTGTCCGACTGAAGACGCTTTGGACCTTGGCTAACCACAGTGCCATGCGAAGACTCTGATCAGACTGCGCAAGTATGCAGGCTAATCTTCGCCGGGCGAAGGACACAACACTTGAATTAAATACTGTACCCCAGCCCAAATCACAGGTACAAGGACTTCTGGAATCAAAAAGGAGTAGCTGACAAGATTCCTCATACAGAAAAGCAAACGTGGAATAACAGATTGAAACTAGAGATGTGGCGTCTAATCGTGCCGGACAAAACAGAAAATTAAATACTCAACCTAGCATGCAACACTCAATAAACCGAATTACAAAATAAATCAAAAAAGCCAATTAAGTGGAACACAGGGCGAGGGTTGGGGCGAGGGGGAAGAGGGGGGAGGGGGAGGTGGTGGGGGCTAGTACATCTGTTGGCCTGAGTTAGGAGCTAGGAGGAAGTCATTTGGAAGGCTATTCCAGAACCGGCGGCTTCGCAGGCCTTACTGTTTAATCTAGCTTAAGGTATTTCTGCTGGTCTTTCACTCCTAAAAACATATTTTAGGGCATCCTCAAAATGATATTTTAGGGCTACACATTTGCGGTGCCCAGTAGTAATCACTGCCTCTCTGTAAGTCCACAGGTTTGTCTCATGACCATATCACCTGCAGTATACGACCTAGCCTGATCAAGTTCGGTGCACATTAAGTGAATTACATAGCACAAGGTGCTATGTAAGTCACTCAGTCGAATGCTCCTCCGACTGGTGGCTCAGACGAAAGTTCCTTCGACTGCATGGTGATCAGTGGGAAGCGGATTCGATCTCCGCCTGGTCCGGCAGCATTCATTCCTGAAGATTGATCATGATCTACTTTCTACGGTCATTCTCTCCCTCCCACTGATTCAAGAGGGGCTGCTGTCAGTTTCTAGTGAAAGAATGTGCACAAGTATTGGTTATAAAACCGCTTAGAGGACTAAGTCGCGACGACGTATGGATTGATTGCGCCGTAAAACCACAGCTCAAAGAAAAACTAGGTTCCTCAAATGTTTTGTGTGAGTACATATAATGAAAGTTGTTGTGTTGCATACCATACCATATGATGCCAGTGTTATTTATATCTTGATCTCTGACCTATATTACAGGAAAATGTACTTACCGTATACCTCTTGTACTGTTTGGTCAAGGCTAATCAAATTCAGTGTGAGAGGGCATCTAATGAAAACAGTGTGCCACAGATCATAAAGTTAGTTACATACCAGAAGTAAGTCACTGTGGCCTATATTTTGGCCTATGATCTGCAAGGAAAAAACGTCTTCACTGCAAATTCTTGTTCTGTTAAAAGTTTATTTGGCACAGACTTATAAAATTTTGTCTATTAGTGCAGTTAGTGAAGTTGTATTGCGTACCAAGAGTATGTCACTATAATCATGATAGTGACCTCTGATCTGCGTTGCATACTACAAAAACATACACGATACATGTATATTTCCTACACTGTATGGCCTATGCTGAATGAACTGTGTGTATGGCGAGTGCATAGGATGATAGTGAGTGACAATCTAATTGATTAAAGTGAACTCATCGTTAACAGAACACGCAGAGTTTTAATATAAATATATGTTCCCCCACTGACTTTGCGAAGCACCCCATCTTCTATTGTGAGGGCTACTTTCTAAAATTATTCCTAAGTGCTGGTGAGGTTCATTTACCAACCTGTGCTGCTAGAGTGTTTACTGAAGTATTTACACTGTTATTAACACTATGAAATTTGACTGAGTTTCACGACTCTCTATCTATGTATGTGCTCGATGAATTCTCTAGAATGTAGCTCTGTCTTGGTCACATATACAGACACATCCAATCTGAGTTGCGTGACAATTTCAAGACTTTGTAGATCATTTTTCACTGTATCAGGAAGAAGCAAGCTATTCCTCATTGTTTTCGATATAAACGTCCCTTTCTGGGGTATAATTTGAGCATTCTGCTATGAAGTGTTGTTGAATTCAGGAGCAGCCTGACACAGTTTCATATAGCGTCAACTGTGCACTGGTTTAATGCAGACTTATTGCCTTGCAAAATGTATGTGCCAGTCAAAAGCTTGCATTTTAATTGTGCTCTTTTATTCTCTATTATACTATTTAGGAAAGAAGACCAGACTAGGTGTGCTTTACCAACGTTCAAGTATTCCGGATTTATTTACTTTAGAGAGGTTTTACAGGTTAGGTCGGCCCGCCACATGCCCTCAATATGACTATTGACTGCATGAGTGAGAGTCATTTTCTACTCAACTTTAGACATTTGCTTGTCAAACAAGAAAAAAATGGAGAGGTTGTATACCTCTTGATAAGCTCTTATAAGATTGAGCCAGCTTTCCCCTTCACAGTCTTTCATGACGAGCTGCCTTTCGGCTATTTCATATTCAACAAAATGTCTGTTTCAAACAACGCATCACGAAAACATGCCTATATAATTTTGACCCCCTTAAACCCCACTTTTATATAGTAAAACTGGGGTTTAGAGGGGTATACATTATTTTTCTTATTTCTGCTCAAAAACATAGAGTGTGGGTACTCGTTAGAACCGCCTCGGTGAGGCGGTTCTAACGAGTACCCACACTCTATGTTTAGAGCAGAAATATGAAAAATATCAGAGATTTTTATCTGAAAATTTTCAGTTTTTGGAGGTGAATTTTTCTATATATTTGAATAGGCATGTTTTTGTAATGGTTTATGAACAGACTCAATGCGTTTTATGTATGATAGTCTCTAGAGGTAAAATGCCAAGCAATGTCAGTGTGACACTATTTGACGTCTTATCCGGGAGTCCTTGATTCTGTCTCAGAGCTTTTAGGCTCTGAAACTTTTCAAGTTCCTCGATATCGTTTTTCTTCAGTGTTAATATTGCAAGTCCATCAATCAGTCATGGCACGACAAAGGTACGTAGACCAGATGTGACCATTTAGGCATGTATTTAATCTATTAACGCTATGGAACCCTGCCCCCATGAGTGAGTATATATGCGGTTTTACGCCAAAGCTTTTCTTTTTTTTTTCTATTAATTTTTCCTTACTGTTAACCTTTGGCATTCCTACTTATACCTAAATGAACAGTACATTCATTGCACATGTTATATATTATATAGTTAACCTCCTAGGAGGACACAGATGGTGTATATTGTACAGTCCGGGTTGCAGGAAGAAGACCACCATTTTGAATTACCGTAGGGTTCTTTACCCTGCACAAGGTCCTATATAGCCTGACATTGCCATTCCAAAATTCTGCCCACTCTTTAAAGAGTTATAACACAACCAGGAGCTCTTTGATGGATTTACACAGGAGCTTTCTCTGACTGTATTATTCTCCACGTCCTTTCTTTCTTTCTTCCATTACGTCTTATAATTATATAGTTAACCTCCTAGGAGGACACAGATGGTACATATATTGTACAGTCCGGGTTGCAGGAAGAAGACCACCATTTTGAATTACCGTAGGGTTCTTTACCCTGCACAAGGTGTGACTTTCCCTGCAGGGAGGGGGTGGGGGCTCCAGTTAACGTCCTGATCCGAAGGGCAGCGCACTGTTTTCATGTTCATTGCCTGCTACTAGTAAGCCTGGGATCGATCCCGGTACCAGTGCGCTCGCCACTGAGCTGCATATCACGATACCTTCTTGCCAAAACTGCCAGGTCGTCAGCCACGGTCACCAAATGTGTAATATTAATAGAACCAATTTACACATACGTGTTGTAATAGTACTGAAATAGAATTTGTTCTTTTCTGTCTTCTTTATCATCAATGTGGGCGCAGGGTTTTCCGGGTTTTACACTATACCCGAAGCTTTCCGAAGAAAGCCGAGCTGAAGGTGCACTGATGTCACGTTGTGACATTCAGATTTAAGAATAAGATTATTTGTGACTTTCGAGTAAATAATTCAAAATATTCTTAATTTCAGGTATCTGTTCCCTTTCTTATGATATAATGGAATGTTTTCCATTAAAATTTGATTCATTTATCTAGGAGTTTAGAATAAACGACGTTTGTTGACTTCGTCTTGACTCTCATTCGAACAGAACATAATTTCGTACTTGCCAATTGAACTAGTATTACAGGAGCTTGACTCTGTATTTTTCTTTTACTTGATGTCTCCATTCGATTTTCAAAGATCACACGAGCATATCTATATATAAATGGGGTGGATGGTATTGCTTAATCGAATCCACGGGCCAGTGTGCAGTATGTAGAAACCAGGAGCCAAAAGCCAGGACTGCAACGACTTGAAACTACGAAAACACGCCTTTTCAAATATACTGAAAATTTTACCACCAAAAATGAAAATTTTCAGATAAATAATTTCTGTATCTTATATATTTCTGATCAAAACATAGATTGTGGGTACTCGTTAGAAGCTGAGGCGGTTCTAACGAGTACCCACAATCTATGTTTTTGAGCAGAAATAAGAAAAATAATGTATACCCCTGTAAACCCCAGTTTTACTATATAAAACTGGGGTTTAAAGGGGTCAAATTGCATAGGCATGTTTTCGTGATGAAATTCTGTCACTAATTGTTTTCATATTTCCTTTTTAGAAGCCTACAGATTTTTTTTCAGAATTCAGTTAGGCTTTTGAAAGTGCCAGCTCTTACATAAAAAAGTTTTGTTGTCTGATGTCCACCCCTAATATATATATATATATATATAATCGGATTTTTGATTAACGTGCAGGTACAGGGGCAACATCCACATCAGTGGGCCCCCCCTTCCAGATAGCTGGCTTGCTGCACGCATGGCAGATCTCACACCAGATCTCCAGGTACGTCTATCATGAGGGTTGATAGCCGAGAGCTTCCACTCTCTGCAATCCCTCTCTGTCAGCTGCTTCCATGTCATTTTGGGCCTCCCGCTTTCCATCAACCTGTATGTCAAAGGCTGTCTTGATTGCACCACTGGAGCGTTCCACATGTCCATACCATCGAAGTCTTCTCTCCTTCAGAATGAGGTCAAGATCCTCAATGTCTTGCGGCCTGACATTGCAGATCTGTCTGATCATTGCCCAGTCATTTCGGGTTCGGCTTTGTCAATGGCCAAGTCTCTCTGGCATGGAGCATTGCGCTCCGCACACAAGAGCTGTACACATGGCCATGTGTTTTGAAAGAGAGGTGGCGTGAAGAGAGGACTGGTAGCAGATTCTTGAACTTCTTCCAGGCAGT
Organism: Anodontia alba; assembly: GCA_964016985.1. Classification (NCBI taxonomy): domain Eukaryota; kingdom Metazoa; phylum Mollusca; class Bivalvia; order Lucinida; family Lucinidae; genus Anodontia; species Anodontia alba. The sequence continues at coordinate 31,394,453 of OZ024830.1, forward strand.
TTTCACACGTGTTGTGGTTGAAAGTTCACAACCACCTGCTGCTGAGAGCATGTCTCCTAAGTAGCAAAAGGAAGCTACCACCTCAACCTTGTCAGGTCCAACCTGGACTTCCTTCTGTGGTCTGCCATCCAAGGGGTGTGCAGTTCCCTGGCACCGTGTACATCTATAGTCAGGGTCCTTTTTCAAGCGCTTGAGCCCACTGCATTTCTTGTGCACCCAGTGCTTGCAGCCATTGCAGAAGATGCTGTTGCTGCCCTCTCCAGTGCAACAGACAGTACATGGAAACTCGCCTGAACTCTGCAGGAGGTCCAGTCCCGTACCGCAGATCATGATCTTTGTCTTTCCTGCATTTACTCTCAGTCCTTTCTTCTCCATTGCGTCTTTCCAAGTCAAGAGCCTCCTGACACATTCCTCAAGTGATTCAGCGATGATAACAAGGTCATCGGCATAGAGGTCCTCCCAGGGGACCCCAGAGCGGAACTCTCGTGATAAGGCTTCAAGCACAATGATGAAGAGCAGTGGGCTGAGTACTGATCCTTGGTGAACACCAACCTTCACTTCAAACTCTTCACTGTACCCCTCACCAACATGGACACAGCTCCGTGCATTTGCATACATCCCCTGCACCAGTCGCACAATCCACTCCTCCACACCCAAGTTTTCTCAGCGCCCACCAGATGACCTTCCGAGGCACTCGATCAAACGCCTTCTCCAGGTCTATGAAAGCCATGTAGAGTCTCTTATTGGCAGCTAGATACTTCTCTTGCAGCTGCCTGACAACAAAGATTGCGTCTGTAGTGCCTCTGCCTGGGACGAAACCAAATTGGGAATCGTCGATTGACACCAACTGTCTGATGAGGCCGTCCACAATCCTCTCCAGGATTTTCATAACCTGCTCTGTCAGCTTGAGACCGCGGTAGTTGCCCCTTTCCAATGCATCCCCTTTTCCCTTGTAGAGGCAGACAATGAAACTCTGCTCCCAGTCAGAGGGTACCTTGCCATCAAGAATGATTGCAACTGCGAGGTCACGGATCATGGAGGCGCCCATGTCACCGGCCGCTCTTATCATCTCCACCACTATGCCTGATGGGCCCGGTGCTTTGCCTGCGTTCATCTGCGAGATAGCCTTCTTAACCATATCAATGGTGATTGGGATGGGCGGGCCTTCCACTGGTGATTGATATGACAGGTGGTCTGGGTCCCAGTCAAACTCAACATTGAGAAGCCTTTGGTAGTGCTCCAGCCAGGCCTTCTGCTTTGAGTCTTCACTCATTGACATCTCTCCTGCATCATTCTTCACAGGTTTGTCACCAACAACATCAATGTTCTCTCTTCTAAACTGGTTAGCAAGGCGGTAGACTTCTGAAGACTTGGGGTCAATATTCTCGTAGACCTTCTTGTCGGCTTCTTGACGAGCATGGTGTCTGGCATTTTGTTTGGCTGCATCATATGATGCCCTAGTTCCTTTACCAGCCTTCCAGGCCTTGAAAGCTGTCCGCTTGGCAGCAATGGCCTTTTCCACGTGTTCGTTCCACCACCAGGTTTCACGATGCCAACGGTGTGGCCGAGTTGTGCCACATACCTCCTCAGTTGTCTTGAGCAGTCCAGTCTTGATGTTGTTCCAGATATCCTCAGTGGCCCCATCAGCTACATCTGTAGATGTGCTCACATGCAAGTTGAAGACCTGGAAATGATTGCTTGTCTGAGGGTCTTTAAGCTTCCAAACTTTGAGGCGAGGGGTGAACTTGCGCTTGGATTTTGGAGGCACATCAATCCTCATGTCACATACAAGAAGCTGATGTTGCAGAGCTACTTCCTCACCAGGGATCACTTTTACATCTGTGACAAGTTTGCGCATGGTACTACGGAAAAGGATGAAGTCTATCTGTGTGGCTATGTTTCCAGACTTGTATGTGATGAGATGGCTGTCATGTTTCTTGAAACATGTGTTCCCAAAAAGCAGGTCAAATGCTAGGGCGTACTCTAGGATTCTCTCACCCTCAACATCTGGTTCCGGCCTGCCATACCCTATCCCACCATGCACTTCCCTGTATCCAGTGCCTGCACGGCCAACATGGCCGTTCCGATCTCCACATGGGATCAGAAATTCTGATGCTGGGATCCTGGCAGTCACAGCACGCAGCTGATCAAAGAACAGGTCCTTAACCTCATCACTACATCCTAATGTAATCTACTATTTGCCTATCCATACCCCTTCCACTGATTCAAGAAGTGTTGCATAGAAACACCCCAAACCACACGAAAACACCCTTAAAATACACCAAACCTCCCTTGTAGTGTATGTTGGGGTTGAATAGAGTGGGGTGGAGTAGAGTGATGATGTCACTTGTTGGTGGATCTTTGTGGGGTAGGGACTGGAAGGGGTGAGGTGGCCCGAGGATGAGTTTTGGAAGAGCCGAGTAGCCCACACCGCCACCCAAACCTATTCCGAACCACATAATATAGTTTGGTTAATGTAGATATAGAATCCTTATGTACCAGTCTATACAAATACCCCAAATCAACTGAAATGAAAGAAGGAAGGAATGAAGAAAAAAGGAAGAATGAAAAGAAGAAGGAAATAAGAATAAAAAGTATGATAAGGTTTTGATGTTGTGGTGCAAAGCAGAGTATTCCAAAGCAGTCAATTTTTTTTTTTTTTTTTAACATTTTAAATTATTTCAGAGAAACTATAAAAACTGAATTTGGTTTATGTATGTGTTATAAATTAGATAAACCTTATTAAGTAGTTCACATAGATATTTATGGGTATCTGTGGCAGCAAGTCCTAGTCACACCTCCATGGTCACATGATCAGATACCATGGAAAACAATGCTCTTGTGCGGTACTAGCTGGAAAATAAGGATAAAATTTTTCCTTAGGCTAACGTGGCATAGTGAAATGCATATAATTATTTACCCTAACTTAGTATATCATACTCTGTATGGTCGTACAAGCATACTGTAAGTGGTTCGGGCTGTTTTATAGTATTAAACAAACAATATTGTGTGATTCAGGGTGATTTGCATGGCAGTTTGGGTGGGGTACTTTACGCCACTCCCCCTCCTCATCTCACCATTCCCAAGATGACTTCATTCTACCCCAATTCTATTTAACCCTGACCTATCCTATGAGGGTGGTATTTTAAGTATGATTTGGGGTGTTTCTATAAACCCTTCAAGAAGGGCAGCTCTCAATTACTGGTAAAAGTATGTGTACAAGTATGTAACAATACAGTCGCCTCAGGATACAATACATATGGGAATATTTACCTCAGGATAAGATACGTTTTGCAATACTATTCTCATGCATTAGTCACAGCTTGAAATTTTTAATACTCTTGGATTTCAAACAGGTTCAAAACCATCTCAGAGGCTCATTCTTGTGTAACAATGCCTGTGTAAGATGACCATGTTTGTCATTTCAGTCTGATGCACAGTAAAGTGTCCAATTGGGTTAGCATCAACATAAGAAATAAAGTTTGTATGTTTGGCTTAAATTAAGTATTTTTCAATAAATTAATGCTTTACCTACCAGAAACAAAGAAAAGATATGTTTTAGGCCAGTGCATTTATATGTATATATATATATATATATATATATATATATATATATATATATATATATATATATATATATATATATATATATATATATATATATATATATATATATATATATATGTCATTGTCATACCATCTTAAAATATTTTTTTTTTATCTTATCTGGAAAATTTGTAGCTCAAAGTAAGGCTCTTATTTTTTGCAACCAAAAATTGTTGAAATACTTTTCTTATTGCTCCGTGAAAGCATACGTGTATGTTGTGGTAGTGGTACTCATTAGAAGTGCCTCGCCAAGGTGCTTCTAATGAGTACCCACAATATATGTTTTCATGGAGAAATAAGAAAAATATTTACCAGATACCCTCCCTTATCTAGACCTATGGTTCTATTATAGGCTGAGTCATGTTGGAGAAGATTTTTCACATTCTGTCTCTGGATCACATCTGTATATCATCCTGGACTCTCGTTCTTGCCTGTCTTCTCATTGTCTGGTTATTCTGGGATTATTTTAGGAAACATGAAAAGGTAAGATTGACTACATATAATTGTTGTGTCACCACCAGCCTATAATTTTTAGTGACAATGATTGTATAGTTTTTCTATTAGTCTTGTCAATAGATGTATACTTCACTTCGCATTGTGTTTTATTTAACCCTTAAAGAGCCAAGCAAAATTTGTAGGAAACAACATTCTGTTTATTTATTTTCTGTTTTTCATGGAAAATAAATCTTGGCATTTTCTGTGAATCATCTGCTTAGCAGATGATTCACATGAAATGCCAAGACTTATTTTCCTTGAAAAATAAAAATGTTAATTTCAAAATGTTATCTGCTGTAGTTATGATTGGCGCTTTAAGGGTTAATAACAAACACTTCTTCATAGTTACATGTATTTAAAATTTTAATCAGTTTCAATAATATTACACCAATACATCTAGTTTATGTTAAAACCAAGACAGAGACTGGAATCAAAATGTACATGTATCTATCAAAAGTAAAATATGATTTGTGGAACCTTATCTGGTGTTGTACATTTAACAGCTTCTGGCCATTCCTGAGATTCTAACATCCACCTGCTGTTATTCACATACATGTACAATGACTGTTTTTACCAAATTTCAATCATCAATGTCAATCTGTTTATAATAAAATAAAAGTACAAACTGCCACCTGATCATGTAAAAATATTGCAGTTGTATCTATCTGTCTGTCTGTCTATCTATCTATCTATCTATCTATCTATCTATCTATCTATCTATCTATCTATCTATCTATCTATCTGTCTGTCTGTCTGTCTGTCTGTTGGTCTGTCTGTCTATATCTATCTGTCTGTCTGTCTGTCTGTCTGTCTATCTATCTATCTATCTATCTATCTATCTATCTATCTATCTATCTATCTATCTATCTATCTATCTATCTATCTACCTACCTGTCTGTCTGTCTGTCTATCTATCTATCTATCTATCTATCTATCTATCTATCTATCTATCTATCTATCTATCTATCTATCTATCTATAAACAATTATTTTTCAAGGCTTTGTTCAAGCAGGTCTATTTTTTTAGGATAACCAGAGTGATGACTACACTGAGGGAGAAGAAAAGAAGATTGTAAAAGAAGAAAGAACAGCAATAAATTCTTCCATACAACTAAAACAGAGATCAAAGAAGCCAGACTCCTCAACATTTAAGAAACTCAGATTGAAAATATTTTATGGCACACAGACAGGAAAAGCCAAAGTAGGTGGCTAGGGCTCCAGCTAATTAATCATTAAAGTGCCAATCTCATTTGCAGCAACAAATTTTTATGCCCCCGCCTATTCGAAGAATAGGGGATGGGCATTAAGTATTACCCCTGTCCGTCCCGTACGTCTGTCTGTCCGTCCGTACGTCCCACTTCGTGTCCGGGCCATAACTCCCAAACCGTATGAAATATATTCATGAAACTTCACAGGTGCATACGTCAGATTGAGACGATGTGTCATGAACAAGGAAGACAACTCTTGCATTTTTGGTTTTTGAATTATTTCCGCTTGACTTAGTTCCATATAGTTAACTGTGTATGGGCCATAACTCCTAAACCGTATGAAATATATTCATGAAACTTTACCAGTGCCTGCATCACACTGAGATGATGTGTCATGAACAAGGAAGACAACTCTTGCGTTTTTGGTTTTTGAATTATTTCCGCTTGACAGTTCCATACAGTTAACTGTGTCCGAGCCATAACTCCTAAACTGTATGAAATATATTCATGAAACTTTACCAGTGCATGCATCACACTGAGAAGATGTGTCATGAGCAAGGAAGAAAACTCTTGCATTTTTGGTTTTTGAATTATTTCCCCTTGATTTAGTTCCATATAGTAAACCTTGTCCGGGCCATAACTCCTAAACCATATAGAATATATTCATGAAACTTCATGGGTGCATGCATCACATTGAGACGATGTGTCATGAACAAGGAAGACAACTCTTGCATTTTTTGTTTTTGAATTATCTTCCCTTGACTTAGTTCCATATAGTAAACCGTGTCCGGGCCATAACTCCTAAACCGTATGGAATATATTCATGAAACTATACAGGTGCATGCATCACATTGAGACGATGTGTCATGAACAAGGAAGACAACTCTTGCGTTTTTCGTTTTTGAATTATCTTCCCTTGACTAAGTTCCATATAGTAAACTGTGTCCGGGCCTTAATAATAACTTCATGGTATACCTGTTACAATTACATATAAACCCTTTTTCTGAATGGCATTTGGCGGGGGCATCCGTGTCCTATGGACACTTTTTCTAGTTTTATTTCCTTTTATTTTGCCAGAGAAAACAGGTCATGACATTTCATATGAATCATCTACAAGCAGACCATTCACATGAAATGTCAAGACTTACTTTCTTGGAAAATTGAAAAAAAAAAAAAAAAATTGGAATATCAATTGCAACAAATTTTGCTTGGCACTTTGAGGAAAATGGTTATAGGTCTGCTATGATAATATTTGCTTCTCTTCTCATTGCTGGCTGTTCTTAAAGTTGGACTGAAAACACATGATACAAAATTGAGAATAAGACCATTATCGATATGCTGTTTTTATAGAATTCTAATACAAGTAAACTTCAAAAAAGTCTTTGTTACATGAATTCATGATGATCTTTCTGTTTTGTAATAGTGGATATTTAAGATTGTCTGTTATTTTATATATCAAAATTTCTAGAATACTGTGACAACCCCATGTATATGATTAAGCCCTATGCAAATAGCTCCAGATAAGAGGACTCTGTCAAAATCTGTAGACAGGCCATAACTCTGGAAATATTGCATCTTATGACCTGACTCTTAAAAGCATCTTTGGCATTCTAAGATGTATCAATTGTCTACCAAACTTGGCGATGTTCTTTTGGTCAGTCTAAAAGACACGACCTGGTCCTGAGGTTATATAAAAAAAATTTCATGCTCAACTTACAAAATGTAGCTGAGCATGAAATTTCCTCTGCTAGTAATTATGAAAATGCCAACAATAGTTGGCATTTTCATATTAATTAGCTGAGAAATTTTCCTGCTCAGCTATGTTTAGCAAGAAAGAATTTGCATTTGTTAGTAATTTGAGATTAATTTGCAGAACAAACTTTATGCTCAGCTGAGTTGAGCATGAAAAATGTTTTATAACCTCAGCTATAGCTCTAGATAGGAGGAGTATCCAGATAAATATTTTTGATATTTTTCCAACATTACGAAAACACGCTTATTCAAATATATTGAAAATTTTACCGTCAAAAAACTGAAAGGTTTCAGGAAAAAAATTCTGATATTTTTCGTATTTCTGCTCAAAACATACATTGTGGGTACTTGGTAGAACTGCCTCACTGAGGTGGTTCTAATGAGTACTCACAATCTATGTTTCTGAGCAGAAATAAGAAAAATAATGTATACCCCTGTAAACCCCAGTTTTACAATATAAAATAGGGCTTTAGGGGGTCAGAATTACATGTACATGTATATAGGTATGTTTTCATGATGAAGAAAAATCTATTCTGGGTACGCATTAGAAGAGCCTAAGGAGGCAGTTTGCATTAAATGTCAATGCTGGTTTTCTGGGAAAATTAAGAAAAATATCGATTTCTCATCTGCTGAATTAGCCCAGAGAGTAGTGAAGGTTAATTACCAGAAATATTATTTTCTGATTTACAATATAAAATTAAATGCATTTTCCTGTGGTTTCAGACTTTTGCTGATATTCTGAGAGATGATGCATTGAGGAAAGGTTATGAAACTGAAGTGGTCAACCTGAAAACTTATGAACCTGAAGATGATCTTGATAGTGAGGTAGGATATATTGAACATCTTACACCTGAAAAGTTGTACATAATTTCAGATAAGTGGATTTCTTTTTGTGTGTGTCTTTTTTGTTGTTGTTCTTTTCAACCAAAATGTTGAAGTTTACTTATTTCTCAATAAAAAAAAATGTATCTTGTGGGTACTGATTAAAATTGCCTCAGCGAGGTGCCTCTATTGAATACCACAAACTGTGTTTTCATGGAGAAATAAGAATATTTATCTGGCTACTCCCTATCTAGAGCTGTGGTTGTGTCCTGGACATACTTTCTAGACTGTGTTTGGTAGACAATACCTCGTAGAATGACAGAATGTCACTTGCAAGATTTGGGTCTTGCAATGCAATATTTACAGAGCTGTGGCATTTGTCCTTGCCCTATCTTCTCAACCAGCACTTCCCCACCCCCCTCCCCACCGACCCTATTCCAGGTAATCTGTCACAAAGCAAGAACAAGATCATTGTGACAGCTGGTCAACTTTAAGTGGTCAGACTCTTACCTGTATCTCGGCTTCCTTTCCTGCAATGTCTGTTTCCAGCAGAAATTACTAAAATAGGAATTTCGGATATATAACACATATATATGATTTTACATGCATTTCTAAACTACTGCCTTGAGGTCATACAAATCAAAATCTGTCTCACTAATTCTTTGCCGGCCTCGGTGGCTCAGTTGGATGCGCCGTTAGACTGGAGACTAGGAGGTCGCGGCTTCAACCCCCGCCGAGGTCGGCAACATTTTTTCGTGGAGATTGATCATGAAATATTTTCTACCGTCATTATCTCCTTTCCACTGATTCAAGAAGGGCAGTTGTCAGTTTCTAGCGAAAGAATGTGCACAATACTGGTTAACTGCTTAGAGAACTAAGCCTGCCCAGTAAAAGTGTGGTTAGGTAAACTGACTGCACTCGACATGCCCCTATTGGGTTTACTGGGCAGTAAAACCTCAACACAAACAAACTAATTCTTGACAGATGAGATAAGTGAGTCTCTTGATGATGATAACATGTTATGTAATTGATAAAGTATGTTAATGTCATTTTATTTCAGGACTACAGCGATTATGTCTGTGTGTTTATTGTGTCAACATATACTGATGGTATGCCCCCTGATGATGCTCTGTGGTTTTGTAAATGGCTTGAGGAATCTTCCACAGATTTCAGAGTGGAGAAGACATTGCTGAAGAATCTGCAGTACTGTGTGTTTGGGCTGGGCAACTCTGAATACAGGGAACACTATAATGTGGTATGGGTTATTTTGAAGAATTGTACACCACAGTCTCTTTATAACACTATTGCTTGGATCCGAAGCAAAAAATCGTGTTAGCTAAACAGCTGTGTTATAAACAAACAAAAAATATAGATAGAAGAATGACCATAAATGGTTATTTTTCTATATAATCTACATATTTTTGTTAGGATTTAACACCAACTTTACACCGTCTTATATCCAAAACCATCTTACAATGAACTACATGTATCTTATTAAGTGATTCCAGTGTATAAAAGCTTTGGAATGACCTGGAACTGGAGACATATAATTTTTCAACTCTTTCAAATTTTAAATATAATCTGAGAAAACCTAGCACACCCAGAAATCCATAAATGGTTTTATTAAAGCAGTAATAGACCACAACATATAATTCTTACTAGAATTCGCCAAAACTATAACAGCCTAAATGCAGACCTGTTCAGAGTCAATATTATGTCAAGCCCAAGGTGAAAATGCTGAACACTATTTCTTTGACAGTAGATTGTTTAATATATAAAGAAATTGACTGATGATGTCTCTTAATGCCCAATTATTGCAAAAAGGACATTGTAAGGAAATGAAGGTGAATACTTTTTTTTTTCCTTTGTCTATAATTGTACAGTATTTATTGAGTACTATCTAATTTTTGCATAGGAACCTGTCCCTGAGGTTATAAAACTTTTTTCATGCTCAACTCAACTGAGCATAAAATTTCACTTGGTCATAAAATACCAAATATTAAAACTTTTTTCATGCTCAGCTCAGCTGAGCATGCTCAGCTGAGTTGAGCATGAAAAAAGTTTTATAACCTCGGGGCCTGAAATGCATGTCCACAAAAAATGATGAATTAGATTTTAATTATACAAACAGAGTCTCAATATTACAGATTGCAAAGAAGATAGATAGAGAATTACACAGTTTGTGTGGTATGAGAGTTATGCCTGTAGGTCTAGGAGATGAAGATGTGGTCGACAGTAGACATGGAGGTAAGTGAACTCAGTCTTATAAAGCAAACTTTTCAGTTATACAAAGGGAAAAGGAAATGATATTCCATACAGTTTCAATAAACTCTAAAATGAATGACCTTAAGATCAACGAAGACACACACACAAAAATGTAAACAGTGGAAGATCAAAGTTTTCTGGGCCAGAGTAGCTACTTTTTGCCATTTAGATCTCACTAATGGCTCATATTCAAAAATACTGGAATGGGATCAGTGATCACAAAAGACAAGAAAATATGAATCCTATTATAGTGCATTTCTGGGATATCATCACGAAAACATGCCTATATAATTTTGACCCCCTCAAACCCCACTTTTATATAGTAAAACTGGGGTTTACAGGGGTATACATTAGTTTTCTTATTTCTGCTCAAAACATAGATTGTGGGTACTCGTTAGGACTGCCTCGCAGAGGCGGTTCTAACGAGTACCCACAATCTGTGTTTTGAGCAGAAATTTGAAAAAATTTCAGAGTTTTTTTATCTAAAAATTTTCAGTTTTTGATGGTGAAATTGTCTATATATTTGAATAGGCGTGTTTTCGTAATGGTTTTACAGCTACAACATTTTTTACATTAACACGGTGTGTATTGCAGATTAATAGATTCTAAAACAAATGACTATCAAAGGTAGTGAACACTCAAACAAAACTGAAATTAGCTGAACTGTCCAACGTTTTCTGGGCCAGATAAGCTAGTTTCAGCCAATTAGGCACATGTGACTGGTGATCAGGAGGTCCTGGGTTTGATCCTTGCTGGGTCCGGCAACATTCTTTCATGGAGATTGATTATGAAATATTTTCTATGGTCATTCTGTCCCTTCCACTGATTCAAGAAGGACAGTTGTCAATTTCTGGTGAAAGAATGTGCAAAAGTAAAAAAAATAGCCAATTAGGCCTCCCCAGTGACCCTTGTATCAATCTAAAAAAACAACAACAACAAAAGAACAACAAAAATCAACAACAAAACAACATACAGACACACACACAGAGGACACACACACAAAGGACAACATTATATGGAAGAAATACAAACAACAGTGAAACCTCTTAACAACACACCTCCCTACAGGAGCCAATTTTCTGATTTCCCAAAATGCTGTGTTATTATTTATTCAAATCTTCCTCTGAAACTACAAGTTTTTGTGCCTAATATACAATGTAGTGAGGTTGCACTGTATAGCCTCAAGGGAAAAAGATGTTAGTATTTACCTCCATTTTTACTGGAGGCTGCTCTTAAAGGAAAGAATTTGCCCCCATTGGGGGCAAATTCTTTCCTTTAAGAGTAGCCTTCAGTTTTGAAAGGGTTCAAATACTAGGGAACAAAATTTCTGTTTGCAAAAGGTATAACATAACCCTTTGTAAAATGGAAGCAAAGTCTTCATCTGACTCCGGACTAGTCCTTTTATATATATTAGTAATAATCTTATTCTCCTTGAAAATAATATTTTGGCCATCATGAGAATAGCCTCAGCATTTTCATAAAGAAGAAGAAAATATTTATCTGTATATCCTTTTGACCTTAAGATGAGTACTTGTAACCAGTGTAGACACAGCAGTGGGAGCAAATCCTTTCCTTTTAGAGGTCACCCCTTTTCAGAAAGGAGGCAAAACTGTCTTGACAGAATTGACTCCCCTTAAAATGTATTCACACCCCCATTCTCCCTACTCCCATTACCTCACCAACCTCTTAAGTGCTTTCCTTATGTTCTATTCTATTTACTTTTTCCTCAGTTCTGTAATTGGATAGGTAGAGGTACCTTGAAGTATTTCAGAGATACTCTTGGACTTCAAGATAATGAGAGTTGATATTTCCTTATGGGGGTTGATTTTTTGCTCACTTTTGTATTGCATCTTCTTGCACAAGACCTTGCTATTATTATCACACTATCATCCCAAATGACTGAAATACTGTTGAGATGACACTGAAACACTAAACATTGTCATCTTAGTGTGTCCAGGAGTAGAAGGAGCTTTTATTGGGCTCTGAAACACTAAAACATTGTCATCTTATTGTTTCCATATTTTCAGGAGTAGAGGGAGATTTTAAAGCTTGGCGTAAAATATTCTGGCGTAAAGCTGGAGCAGTATTAACTGGTAGAATCAAACTGACTCCCACAGAGCCTGGTGGCAAGTCTAAGAAGAAGAAATGTGAAGGAAAGTGTAAATGTAAAGAAGATGGAGGGAAGTGTTCAAGTGATGAAGAGGGGGAAGACGAGGCAGATGATGAGGTAAACAGAGCTCTTAAGGGGAATGAATACACCTTCATGGGGGACAGCTGTCAAAACGCTTTTTGTCTCCCTTCTGAAAATGGGTCTAATCAAAAAGGAAAGAATTTGCTCCCAAGGGGGAGCAAATTCTTTCCTTTTAAAGTAGACCCCTTTTCAGAAGGGACAGTGTACAAGATGACAAAGAGGAAGTTCTAAAAATTGTCTCTCTTGTACCAAATTGCAGAAAATCTACCAAGTTTATTAAGTCCCCTTACTTAGCGGGATAGGTATTTTTCTTATGTATTGGTGCCGATTACATTTTGCAGAGATGCTTAAAAAGTTGGTATTAAATCTTGTTAAAAGCCCTTCACCGTAAGTTTGAATTATACTATTGAAGTGTCCACATGGCTGAGCAGTTAATACTCTCAACTTCAAATCATGATGTTGGTTCAAATTCTGCTAGAGGTTGAAATCAGTTTATGGCTTACAGTTCTTCAGTGCACAGAGCATTTCATTATCACATTTTCACTGACCTAGATAATGTTGATAGAGATGTAAAACAACAAGTCATCAACATCTGCTTATATTGTTGGACCTCTTTCATCTATGGCTTTAATATTTCGGGGTGTGTGCTTTGTAAATGAAAAGAGCTCATTTATGGTTAAAAGGCCTATTGACCACATCCCCTTCCCTCTCCCCCCAACACACACACACACTCCCGGCAACCTCAAGACACGCACACATACACACAAATACACCAATTTGATGGCTTAAAAATGTAAAATGTAGTGTTTAATGTTCTCATAAGTCAGTCTCTTTGGTTTTTAGAATTGTAGGCTTCTATACAGCATCCAGCTTCATGTCTCTTTAGTTGTAGTCTTACTGACTTTGAACCTTTGAAAGGAGAGTCTGAGATGCGGGGACATCTGTGAACTTCTTGTTTGTAAATACAGAACCACAAAAATAGCATGGAATGCTTTTTTTTTACTGGACTGTAAAGATATAGTCATAGTTCTAGATAAGAAGAATATCCAGGGCCCAGTTGTTCAAAAATAACGATGTCGTTAGTTAACATATCGTTAAAACTTTGATCATTAAATATGGCATATACGCTAATATTTATGCTGAAAAAATGTGAGTAGCTTTTGCATTTGCAAAAGCTACTCACATTTTTTCAGCAAAAATAACTGTGAATTTGATATTGTACTTACTAGAACAGTTAACCTTTTGACCATTAACAAGTTCGTTAAGCTAATGATGCTTTGAACAACTAGGCCCAGATAAGTATTTTGTTTTATATCTGCATGAAAACATATGTTGTGGTTACTCATTAGAAGCACCTTATCAAGACACTTCTAATGAGTACCCACAACATATGTTTTCACTGCAAGAAAAGAAAAATATTAAACCTGAAAATGCCAAGAAAACCTGCATCTGAAAATGTCGTCTGTTTATGTCGTCTGCTGAATATTCTTGCAAACTTTTCAAACCTATTTTTGCATACAGGCAATGAGTGTGGACCCTGATCAGACTGCTCCTAGATGAGCAGTCTGATCTGGGTACACACTGTTTGCAAAAATGACTTTTAAAATCACAAGCAGAAGACAGCAGACGACAGTTGTAATTGGCGGTTTAAGGGTTAAAACGTTTTGGTTGCAAAAAAGTGCTGTATCAGGTCCTGTGTATAGATGCACTACTTCCTAGCAAGTATACACATGTATTATTTAATTTCAGTTATACGAGACAACAAGTGAGGAGGAGGGTGATGCAGAGGAGGAGGATGGTACCCAGCAACTCTCTAATGGTGTTGTTGACGTGGAAGATCTTGGGAAAGTAATGAACAAGATGAAAACTGCTAAGGTAAACTGGAAATGCTTCTTGTAAATGGGGGAAAAAAGCGTGTTGGGTATAACTTTGTGTTCACGTTTAACCCTTAAAGTGCCAGTCGCAACAGCAGCAACTGATGATGTTTTTTTCTTCTTTGATTTTTGGAGGAAATAAAGCTCAGCATTTCATGTGACTTGTCTGCCTAGCAAATAGTTGGCATAAAATGCCAAGTCTCTGAAAAAAGTGACAATAACAAATAGAAAATATAATTTTGTCTGCTTTAAATTTGGTTGATGCTTTAAGGATTAATTTATATATATGACACAGTGCCAGTTGATTTCAAATGGTGTTGGATGCCAGAGTACACTACAATCTCTTTATAACACAGTTCGTTATAAAACGGATTTGTATATAACATGGTTCAAAGATGGATCCCAAAAATGTATAGATTATATTGAAAAATGACCATAAATGTTCATTTTTCAGTATAATCTATACATTTTTATTTGGATATAACATGGTTGTTTAACTAACACGGTTTTTGCTATGGATCGGAACAAAAGTTGTTTAATACCACAAATATAAATTGATTTACAGTGTGTGAAAGTAATAATGAAAAAAAAATAAATAAATAAAACACAGTATTGTCACAATTCATGCGTCTAGCATCTTGGTCTAATTTATATCATAGCTCTAGATAAAGTATCTCACGTCACCAGGGTATCCAACTGATATTGGCTTACAGTTGAGCAGGCCTGCTATCCTTGTAGCAGGTAAGAGTAGAGGGGGAATGTTTTTATTTCTTCTGTTTCTTCACTTTCACTCCTCTTCCTCTTTCTTCCCTGTCCCTCTCTTTCATCTCTTCTACTATCTCTGCTATCTTTTCTCCCTTTCTGTGGGAGACGACACAAAATGACCCACAAGGGTTGACATGTGGTTAAACCCTAACGTAATCAATCAGTCAAAAAAAAGCTGTAGATAAAACGACAAAGTATGGATATTTTTCTTAACATATGTTGTGGGTACTCCCTAGAAGCACCTTACCTCAACATATGTTTTCATGCAGAAATAAATAAAATAAAAGTTACATGATACCCCTTTTACCAGAAGCTATTATATTTGACCATGATTTGATTGTATATCTCTACATAGTCATACTGGTCTGGGCCCAGTTGTTCAGAACTACATTGTAACTATGTCGTTAGTTAATGTATCGTTAAAACGTTGATCATTAAATATGGCATATATGCTAATATATTTGCTGAAAAAATGTGAGTAGCTTTTGCATTTGCAAAAATACCTGTGAATTAGATATTGTACTTACTAGAACAGGTAACATTTTGACCACTAACGAGCTTGTTAAGCTGATGATGTTTTGAACAACTGGGCCCTGAATTTACTTCTGTTATGTATACTTCCACTGACACAACCTCTTAATATTGATGTAGGTTAAGCGTAAACAGGAAGAAGAAGCAATGGATAATGGTAAAGAGTTAAAGGAAATGATAACAGTCCCTCTGAGAAAAGCCTTGGAGAAACAGGGATACAAACTGATAGGATCACATTCTGGAGTCAAACTATGTAGATGGACTAAAGTACGTATAGCTGTTTTTTATTTGAAGAGCATAGTGACATCTTGTCTTCAAATATTGCTGAACTGTACAAAGATCAAATTGGACAGTGAATGTAATCTATGTGGAGTAGGCACATTTTGCCAAAACAGTCTTCAGATTTTGTAGAATTTTAGGGGAATTTATTCACCTTCAAGGAAAGTAACTCTGACATGGAAATATTTGTATCCCGTCTCATTTCTTTAAGAGCAGCCCTAAATGGATTTTAAAAAGGCAAATTTCTGCTCTCAAAAGTTGTCTCCCTTTGAAAATCTTCAGATGTATCCATGAATCTTACAAACAACCTAGCAATGTCCTGATCAGATAGGGTATGAGTTCAGTGTGGCCTTGGTATGCATACATGTAGTTAACTATTTCGGTGCCAAATTTCAGACGACATTATTCGTCTGCTTTTTGTTGCACCTGCGTTAGCACGCAGGTGCGATATAGGAGTGCCGTGACCCGTCCTTTCATCAACAATTGACTTGTGAGCGCAACTCCTCCTACAGTTTTTGGCCAATCAGTTTGAAACTTCACAGATGTTTTGGCCATGGCGTGTAGATGTGCATATTGTTTGCTCATATTTCTCAGATTTTTTTTTTTTTCAACTTTTTCCACTTTGTTAACTTAGTCAGTTTTTACCTAAAACCCTTATAGGCAGTGGGTGTCTCGTGAGTGCAACTCCTCCTACAGTTTTTGGCCAATCATTTTGAAACTTCACAGATGTTTTGGCCATGGTGTGTAGATGTGCATATTGTTTGCTCATAATTCTCAGATTTTTTTTCAACTTTTTCTGCTTTAACTTAGTCAGTTTTTACCTAAAACCCTTATAGTCAGTGGGTGTCTCGTGAGCGCAACTCCTCCTACAGTTTTTGGCCAATCATTTTGAAACTTCACAGATGTTTTGGCCATGGTGTGTAGATTTGCATATTGTTTGCACATAAATCTCAGATTTTTTTTTCAACATTTTCCGCTTTGTTAACTTAGTCAGTTTTTACCTAAAACCCTTATAGTCTGTGGGTGTCTCGTGAGCGCAACTCCCCCTGCAGTTTTAGGCCAGTCATTTTGAAACTTCACAGATCATTTGGTAGATGTGCATATTGTTTGCTCATAATCCTCAGATTTTTTTTTTCAACTTTTTCCGCTTTGTTAACTTAGTCAGTTTTTACCTAAAACCCTCATAGTCAGTGGGTGTCTCGTGAGCACAACTCCTCCTGCAGTTTTAGGCCAATCATTTTGAAACTTCACAGATCATTAGGTCAGGGTCTGAAGATTTGCATATTTTTTGCACATAAATCTCAGATTTTTTTTTCAACTTTTCCTGCTTTGTTTTTACCTAAAACCCTGATAGGCAGTGGGTGTTTCATGAGCGCAACCCCTCCTGCAGTTTTAGACCAATAGTTTTGAAACTTCACAGATCATTAGGTCATGGTCTGAAGATGTGCATATTGTTTGCACATAAATCTCAGATTCATTTCAGCAGAGTTAGGGGCCCTTGATTTATGCCCAAAATTGGTTTCCACTCAATATCTTGTGAAAGAATTGATGGATTAGGATCATATTTTTCATACATATTGTTAACAATACCTAGCTCGGGATTGTCACATGACATTTTTCGTCAATTTTCAACTGAGTTACTGGCCTTGATTAATGGGCAAAAATGATATCCGCTCAATATCAATATTCCAGATTTTCTACTTTGTCCATTTTTCTTACAAACTAACCCATCAATTTCTTGAATACTGCAAAATAGATTTTTTTCAATACAAATAGGAACTTGTATGACTTAGTCCCTGCAGGTGCGACATCACTTTCCGCGGATTTCTTGTTTATTTTAACAAACTATCGCTTGGAAAGACTTTATTTGTAAAATTGATAGACTAAATGTCATTGAGCCGTCTCATCTGGATCTATGCTATTTGCAAAAGCCTATTGTTATTGCGTGTGGCAGTGAAAGAGTTAAAGGCATGTTTTACTGACGTGTAGTTTAATTGTGTAGTTTAGTTTAATTACATGTTGGAACACCTAGTTTTCAAACTACTAATGAGTGATCTGGTTGTATGGTTTATTTCAGTCTATGTTACGTGGTCGAGGTGGATGTTATAAACACACTTTCTATGGAATAGAGAGTCACAGATGTATGGAAACTACGCCAAGCCTTGCCTGTGCTAATAAATGTGTATTCTGTTGGAGGTAAGTAATAGTAACTCAGTCAGAGTGTTACATACAAGTTGTTTTTTATTGTTGATTTTGTGGTGGTAGGAAGTGGGGGGTGGGAGGGTGTGCGTACATTTTCTGGAGAAATATGTGTGCGCAACTCTTTTTACAGATTAGGCTGATCTTTTTTAAACTTTACAGATTTTTTTGTCATATTCTGAAGATATGCATGTGCTTTGGGGATGAGCCTGAAAATATTTTTTTTTCCTCACTTAAATGTACTTTTAACTTAGTCATTTTTCAAGCTCCAATACTATCAAACAGGGCTCTGGAAATTCTGAAATCTGAATAGGTCCAGACGATGACGTCATCAGTGAACCCATTTCCAAAAAAAAATTAAAAAAAAATATAATATCACCTGTCACAAAAACTAATGACAATTGGCAGTCCTATAACTCCTTTTAAATAATACGCCTCAACTCCGTTATATGAGGGAAGTCAGGGTATAACGAACATGATCATAGCTGGCGTCATCAATAAATACAGTCAGGTATGTAAAAAGAAAGAAAGAAAAAAAAATGGACGATTTTGTTGTTATTTCCACTTTCGCAGGGTTTTCCTAGATAACTATTTGTAAACAACTGATTCCTGTCTTTTGTAAGCGCGAAGACGGTGGGAACAGTAGAGGTGGAACGAAACGACTTTCATGGACCTAATTAGGTCTAATAAAACAGGCCTGAGCCATGGGCGGTTTTGCTGTTTTAAATGTTTCAAGATCTGCCCAGACTTCTTAAATTTTAAGCACTGACCAATCTTGTCTAGCGCAAATGGTGCATTACTTATTTTTACCGTGATATCTACCTTGAATTATACTCGCGTGTTACGGCCATCAACAAAAAAAACAAAAAAACAAAAAAAGAAGGAAACAATAAGACCCAGATCAGACGCCATTGTATGTAACATCTGATCAGGATGTACACGGTTTTGGAATTAATTTATCAAATCTGGGACCGACAAAACGTGTTGACCAAAACAAAAAAGAAGAGGAACAAAACGGGTGCGTTCAAGCGAAGCATTCTTTTATCACTCCCAGTTAAAGCGACCTTTGATTTTTTGGACACGCCAGCTGCACCTGATGTTTTGCAGTCTCAGTGTATTCACACTTGTCACACAAAGGGATTAATTATCAGATTACCGTTACTAATCATTCGTATTAATCGCTTGATTACCGCACAAAGGACAATGAAATGTTGATTTTTTGACAATGTTAGGGAAATGACGTAATTTGTGCTGCGGTAAGTTGCCGTTATTCATCTGTCTCTCCAATATACATGTCAAATGACCATTTAGAGCCTTTTAACTACCATAATATCGCATTTAAAAGGTGTGCGGACATTGTTAGTTTGGGAAGACTTGACCGCTTGTGATTTTTTAGACATCATTGATTCGTGAAAATTGGTTGGTTGGGGAAAAATGGGGTTCAAGGCACAAACCTGTTGGACAGACTTATTAGCATTTTGAGGTGTTTGAAACCGGTCCATAATTCTTATTTTCGGTCCACACAGGCTATTTTCCAGTTTTCCGGAGCCCTGCTATCCAAGTATATAAATAGTGGGGTACGTTATGTGTGCACTTCCTATCACACATTTATTCCAATCTTTTTGAAACTTTGCTAGTGTTTTCATCATGGTCTGAAGATAGGCATGTGATTTGAGTATAATCCTGAAGAGTTTTTTTTGTTCTTTTTTTTTCATCACTTTTTTCGCATTTTTGCTTGGTCATTTCTTGAGCTCCAATACTATCAAACTGTATACATTGTAGGTACATTTATATACCTTGTGTGCGCAACTCCTTTTACAGTTGTAGGCAGATCTTTTTGCCACTTTACAAGTACAATGTATTTTGTCATGGTCTGAAGATGTGCATGTGATATGGGTATAATCCTCAAATTATTTTTTTCTTCCCCTTTTCCACGTTTTTTTATTTTTCTTTTTTTTAGGGATTTGACAATCATTTTTGCAACATTTTTAAAATGCTGGGGACAATAGAATCAATGAATTTGCTTGTTATTACTATTATTATTGTTACTGCTGCTGGAGATGCTGAATTGCATTTGATTTGAAAAGGCCAAGGTGAATAGATATAGACACCGTAAAGATTTTGTAAAGGGAGTCAATTTTCAGACAGGAAAATGATTCTTAATACAGTAAAACCACTCCAAAATAAGGACACTCAGCTATTTAGCGCAGCTTTTTCCAGTCCCAAATGGTTTCTATCTGATTCAATATTGAATATTAAGACCCACTAAAAGACCAGTTTTAGGCAGTCCCAAAGATGGTCTTAATCCTAGTCCTGCTAAGTAAATTAAGATGCCATACCCACTTCTAATTTTCAGCCAATCAGATTGTTTGATCCAAATTGTTGCTATAAATTCACATACTTGATGGCAAAGAGTGCAGACCCAGATCAAATGGCTTCTTCAGAAGCCAAATGATCTGGATCTACACCGTTTGCAAAGGCAGGGTATATCCCGGCTCAGCAGGACAAGGGTTAATAGTGGAATTTAACTGTATTTGAAATCTTTCAAAACAAAAACTACACTTACAGGAGAAAATTTAAAATTATTTTAGTTATGAGGAGTCCCCAGTCGGAAATGAGACAAACATTTCAATGTTAAAGTTATTTCTTAGGTGATGTATCCATTCCCTTTAAGGCTGGTCTGGGTCTGTGCCATTTCCCATCTGCAGTAAGGTGTATGTTTGCTTATAATGACTAATGTTTCCAGTGATCTGTCATATTGAACCATTTCCACTCTCTTGGCTAGTTCAGCAGACAACAAATTGGTGATATTTTTAGCTCATCTGAGCTCTGCTCAGGATGAGCTATTATGATCACTTTTCGTCCGTCGTCCATGCGTCTGTCCGTCCGTCCATTAACATTTTCAAATGACTTCTCCTCTGAAGCTGCTGAGCCAATTTTGCTCAAATTTCATATGGAGCCTCCTTAGGGTGGGGGAACGAAAAATTGCTAAAATGGTCGCGGTCCGTTGACCAAGATGGCCGCCACGCCCATATATGGTAAAAACCTTTAAAAATCTTCTCCTCCAGAACCGAGAATGCCTTGGGGCTGAACCTTCGCAGGAATCATCGGGGACGGGAGGTCTACCAAAATTGCTAAAAGAATTGCCGTACGTTGACGTTTGACCTTTTTACAGCAAGGTCAAGTTTGCTTCCCTATGCATTTGTATGGGAAAAACCTTTAAAAAATAATCTTCTCCAAAACCGAGCATGCCTAATGGCTGAATCTTTGCATATATCTTCGGGAACAAGAGGGCTACCAAAATTGCTAAAATAATGGTCTACATTGACATTTGACCTTTTTACGGTAAGGTAAATTTTGCTTCCTTATGCATTTGTATGGGAAAAAATTCAGAATTTCAAACAACTTCTCCTCAGGAGCCTCTGGGCCAATTTTGCTCAAATTTCATATTGAGCCTCCTTAGATAGGGGGAACAAAAGATTGCTAAAATGGTCACGGTTCGTTGACCAAGATGGCTGCCATGCCCATATATGGTAAAAACCTTTAAAAATCTTCTTCTCTAGAACCGAGGATGCTTTGGGGCTGAATGTTTGCATAAATCATCGGGGATAGAGGGTCTTCCAAAGTTGCTAAAATAATGGTCATACATTGACATTTGACGTTTTTACGGTAAGGTCAAGTTTGCTTCCTTATGCATTTATATGGGAAAAAACATTTAAAAACCTTACTCTCCAAAACCGAGGATGGCTTATGGCTAAAAAATCTTTGCATATATCATCTGGAACAGGCGGTCTACCAAAGTTGCTAAAATAATTGTCATACATTGGCATTTAACCTTTTTATTGCGAGGTCAAGTTTGCTTCTGTATGCATTTGTATGGGCCCCATACATTTGTATGGAAAAAATGTTGATAAGTTCAAATGGCTTTTCCTCTGAAGCCTTCGGGCCAGTGTTGCTCAAATTTCATGTGGAGCCTCCATGGGCAGGAGAATGAAAGATTGCTAAAATGGGTATGGTCCGTTGATCAAAATGGCTGCCATGCCCATATATGGTAAAACCCTTTAAAAATCTTCTTCTCCATAACCAAATAAACCCTGGGTCGTAATCTTTGCACAAATTATGGGGGACAGGAGATCTACCAAAATTGCTAAAATGATGGTTCTATGTTGATATTTGACCTTTTTATCTCCAAGGTCAAATTTGCTTCCCCATTTGTATGGGCCATATACATTTATATTGAAAGTATCGAAGTGACTAGTAGATCAACAGTAGTTAAAATTGTTCTGATTGGAAATCTAAGATGGCCATCATCTGGTTTATATTTATAATATTTCCCTGCCTCTGTGCTGTTTACATGTATAAAATCATGATTCTTCAGAAACCACTTAGCCAATTACCACCAAATTTCACATTGATCCTTCTGTTGAAATGTGATTGATAGTTTATTCAAATGATCATGCTCCGTTGACTGTCAGGCCCATATACTCTTCTTCAAAACTAAGAACTGCTCAAGTGATGATTTTCGTTAGTTGTGATGATAGGATTGGAAAAATGTTGCATAACATCTGCATGTCTGCAGTGGTTATGTCACTCAGGTGAGCGAACCGTGGCCCATACACACTTGTTCTTATTTTTCCCAGAATTTGACATTTCATGCAAAGTGTCTCCAGTGGAGAAACTTTGCATGAAATGTCAAATCCTGTTTATGGAGACAACTTTTGTTAAATGTCAGATCCTGTTTATGGAGACAGTTTGCATGAAATGTCAGATACTGTTTATGGGGACAATTTACATGAAATTTCAAATCCTGTTTTCTGCAAAAAGTAAGAAAAAATATTTTAATATGTTGTCTGTTGAAATTTTTACTCAAGAGTGCTAAGCGTTAACCTACATGTAAATTGTTCAGATACCATAATTTCTTCCTGTACTTGTCCTGACATTTGAATAACTGTGTGTGACTACCTGTCTAAAAACTGCTGGATAAGTGGCAAACAGTGTAGACCCCAAAGCTCCAGATAGGGCTTTTCTTAACTGAAAAATACTGCATAGCTACAGATAAGAGGGGGTATCCACATATTTTTCTTATTTCTCCACAAAAACATATGTTGTGGTACCCATTAGAAGCGCCTCACTGAGGCGCTTCTAATGAGTACCCACAACATATGTTTTCATGGAGAAATAAGAAAGATATCAGCATTTTTCAAATGAAAAAAGCGTCTTATCTGTTGCTATGTACTGATTATTTTTCTTACTTCTAATGAGTACCCATAACCTATGTTTTTTGTGAAGAGATAAGAAAAACACCATGAGGATACCCATTTTTTATCTATCATTCTGTAGCCGGCCTCGGTGGCTCAGTTGGATGCGCCGTCCGACTGGAGACCAGGAGGTCGCGGGTTCAACCCCAGCCGAGGTCGGCAACATTCTTTCGTGGAGATTGATCATGAAATATTTTCTACGGTCATTCTCTCCCTTCCGCTGATTCAAGAAGGGCAGTTGTCAGTTTCTGGCGAAAGAATGTGCACAATACTGGTTAACCGCTTAGAGGACTAAGCCTGCCCAGTAAACGTGTGGTTAGGTAAACTGACCGCGCTCGACATGACCCCATTTGGGTTGACTGGGCCGTAAAACCTCAACACAAACAAATCTATCATTCTGTGGCTACTGATCTGGGTTTTCAGTTTCTCAGCCCTTTCTATCCAAAGAGATAAGAGAAATACCTTTTAACTCATGTTATATTTTCTGTTTTCCAGACATCACACTAACCCTGTGGGTACAGAATGGAGATGGAAAATGGATGATCCAGAAATGATCTTCCAAGGAGCTCTTGATAATCATGTCAGCCTCATCAAACAGTTCAAAGGTACTCGTAAATACCTTTAACATTTAGGCAAGAGAGTAATGTGAAACCTCATTTTACTTTGCCAGTATGGAAAGAAAAGTTTTGCAAATTGAAGCAATCTAAATGATTATTTGTATATGCACCCACAATAAAGGAACATTGCTGGTCTATAGAAATACTGTTAAAACACCTAAAAACCCAGTATCATTCATTATACTGGTCAAAACTTCTGAACACGCTTGACATGACCCCAGCGGGTTTTCTGGGCCATAAAACCTCAACACAAGCAAGCAAAACTCCTAGCTGGACACTTTTGTTTTTAGCTCACCTGAGCTCACCATGCAACAGATGAAAATTAACCATATTGCCCTAATTCTAGTGCATATCTGTTGTCAATGAATTATTCCAGCAGATACTGGGGTTTCATTCTCAATGTACAACATCATTTTTGAAAGAAAATCACATTGTAAAGTTTGTAAAAGGTACAGAAAGCATTTGTCCTTAACACTTAGCCTGCTGGATAAAAATTTCAGCAGATATTTTTATATTTTCCCCCAAAAAAACTGCTTTGACATTTCATGCAAATTGTCTCCCAAAGAGACAGTTTACATGAAATGTCAAAGCCTATTTTCTGGGAAAAAGAAGAAAAATACCATTTATTTGTCATCTACTGAAGTTGCTCAGAGAGTGGTCAAGGCTAAACTTACTGAAGTGGCCTCTGTCTTGTTTACCTACAGGTGTACCAGGAGTGAAGTCAGAGAGATTTGAAGAAGGTCTGCAACCTCAACACTGTGCCTTGTCTCTAGTTGGAGAACCTATTATGTACCCAGAAATCAACAGATTTGTCGATTTACTACATGAGAAAGGAATCTCAACATTTCTAGTCACTAACGCTCAGTTCCCTGATGCTATAAGGTGAGATGAAAAATAACAGAACCCTCAAGGCTAATAATAAACCTTAGATATTTACATGTAGAATCAGGAAATGCCAGATCATCCTGCATATGCTGTGCAGTCTGATTGTGGCCTCTTTAACTTCAGGGCCCAGTTGTTCAAAGCATCATTAGCTTAACGAGCTCGTTAAGGGTCATCTCGTTAACTGTTTTAGCGGATTCAATACACAATATTCTGATATTTTTTGCTGAAAAAATGTGAGTAGCTTTTGCACTCACATTTTTTCAGCGAAAAATATCAGCATATTTGCGTATCACTAGATGTAAATTTTAACGAATCGTTAACTAACGATGTCGTTAGCTTTGAACAACTGGGCCCTGATCAGTTATGGGTTTCAAAGATTCTGTGCAGGGCTCCATAGCATAACCAGTAGCATGTCTGACTGCAAATCCAGGGGTTGCAAGTTCGGCTACAGACCTTTAATGGAGATTGATATAAAATAATTTTTTTGGTCATTCACTCCCTTCTGCTGATTGAAGGAGGTCAGTTGTCAGTTGCTGCCAAAAGTATGTGCAAAAAGTACTGGTTAACTTTTTAGAGAACTACGCCTGCCAAGGAAAAAATGTCAATAAGTTAACTGAAAGCTCAAACTGACCTTAACAGTATTGACAGAGATATTGTGAGTCATATCATCATACATAACCGGATTTCGATTAATGTGCAGGTACAGGGGCAACATCCACATCAGTGGGCCCCCTTCCAGATAGCTGGCTTGCTGCACGCATGGCAGATCTCACACCAGATCTCCAGGTACGTCTATCATGAGGGTTGATAGCCGAGAGCTTCCACTCTGCAATTCCTCTCTGTCAGCTGCTTCCATGTCATCTTAGGCCTCCCAGGCCCACGCCCCATCAACCTGTATGTCAAAGGCTGTCTTGACTGCACCATTGGAGTGTTCCACATGTCCATACCATCGGAGTCTTCTTTCCTTTAGAATGAGGTCCAGATCCTCAATGCCAAGCCGCACAAGTAGCTCATTGGACCGGGTGGTGACAATGTCTTGCGGCCTGACATTGCAGATCTGACTTATCATTGTCCTGTCATTTTGCTGTAGACGCTGAAGGTTTGGCTTTGTCAGTGGCCAAGTCTCACTGGCATGGAGCATTGCACTCCGCACACAAGAGCTGTACACACAGCCACGTGTTTTGAAAGAGAGGTGGCATGAGGAGAGAACTGGTAGCAGATCCTTGAACTTCTTCCAGGTGGTTTTCACACGTGTTGTGGTTGAAAGTTCACAGCCACCTGCTGCTGAGAGCATGTCTTCCAGGTAGCAAAAGGAAGCTACCACCTCCAGCTTGTCAGGTCCGACCTGGACTTCCTTCTGTGGTCTGCAGTCCAAGGGGCATGCAGTTCCCTGGCACCGTGTACATCTGTAGTCAGGATCCTTTGTCAAGTGCTTGAGCCCACTGCATTTCTTGTGCACCCAGTGCTTGCAGCCATTGCTGAACATGCTGTTGCTGCCCACTCCAGTGCGACAGATGCTGCAGGAGGTCCAGGCCCATACCACAGATCATGATCTTTGTCTTTCCTGCATTGACTCTCAGTCCTTTCTTCTCCATTGCTTCTTTCCAAGTCAAGAGCCTCCTGACACATTCCTCAAGCAATTCAGTGATGAAAACAAGGTCATCGACATAGAGGTCCTCCCAGGGGACCCCCAGAGCGGAACTCTCGTGATAAGGCTTCAAGCACAATGATGAAGAGCAGCGGACTAAGTACTGAGCCGTGGTGAACCCCGACCTTCACTTCAAACTCTTCACTGTACCCCTCACCAACATGGACATGGCTCCACGCATTTGCATACATCCCCTGCACCAGTCGCACAATCCACTCCTCCACACCAAGTTTTTTTAGCGCCCACGAGATGACCTTCCGAGGTACTCAATCAAACGCCTTCTCCAGGTCTACAAAAGCCATGTAGAGTCTCTTGTTGGCAGCTAGATACTTCTCTTGCAGCTGCCTGACAACAAAGATTGCATCTGCTGTGCCTCTGCCTGGGACGAAGCAAAACTGGGAATTGTCGATTGACACCAACTGTCTGATGAGGCCGTCCACAATCCTCTCCAGGACTTTCATGACCTGCTCTGTCAGCCTGAGACCATGGTAGTTGCCCCTTTCCAATGCGTCCCCCTTTTCCCTTGAGGCAGACAATGAAACTCTGCTCCCAGTCAGAGGGTACCTTGCCATCACGAATGATTGCAGCTGCGAGGTCAAGGATCATGGAGCCGCCCATGTCACCGGCTGCTCGTATCATCTCCACCACTATGCCTGATGGGCCCAGTGCTTTGCCAGCCTTCATCTGTGAGATAGCCTTCTTAACCATATAGTTGGTGATTGGGATTGGTGGGCCTTCCACTGGTGGTTGATAAGGGTGGTCTGGGTCCCAGTCAAACTCAACATTGATGGCCTTTGGTAGTTCTCTAGCCAGGCCTTCTGTTTTGAGTCGTCGCTCATTGACATCTCTTCTGCATCATTCTTCACTGGTTTGTTACCAACAACGTCAGTGTTCTCTCTTCTAAACTGGTTAGCAAGGTGGTGAGTGGATAGTATTAACTATGATCATGCTGTGTAGAAGTGTAGACTGAAGTTGATCTGTCAAAAAAAGGTCTCTTTCTATTTTAGATAGGCTCTGTAACAGTTAGTTTTTTTCTCTTTTGAAAGGATGTTTTAAGAAGTGTGCTAGATTTTATTTTTTTTTTTTTTTTTACAAAAATGTCCAAGTCCCATTTCCCTTAAGTTTACAGTTTACATGTCCTGGGACCAGGACTTCACACCTCTAGGTAAGAAAAATGTCAATTTTTGGGCAAGTAAATCATGGTTGGACAAGTGGATTTTGGTCATTTACTTGTCCATGGACAAGTAATAAAACTTGATAATTCTGCAACTCTGTATAATAATATATTTTTAGGAACATGTCACCAGTGACACAGCTGTATGTCAGTGTTGACGCCAGTACTAAAGAAAGCTTGAAGAAGATTGACCGTCCATTGTTTAAAGATTTCTGGGAGAGATACCTTGACAGCTTAAAGGCACTGTCAGAGAAAGGCCAGCGGACTGTCTACAGGTTAACACTTGTGAAAGCTTTTAATACGGAGGAGATAGAAAATTATGCTCAGTTGGTGTCTTATGGAAACCCAGATTTTATTGAGATTAAGGTAAATGTATACCCGTTATTATGGAAACAGTTTTTTTATATTAACAGTTATCTTTCTTACAGTCTGATCCTTAAAAGCTGGATCAGTCGAGTCTTGATTATTTCTAGATCCAGTCACTCCTCATTATGAAAACACACCTATTCAAATACAATGTATATTGAAAATTTCACTACCAAAAACTGAAAGTTTTTAGATAAAAATTCTGATATTTTTCATATTTCTGCTCAAACCATAGATTATGGGTACTCGTTAGAACTGCCTCACCGAGGCAGTTCTAAAGAGTACCCACAACCTATGTTTTTGAGCAGAAATAAGAAAAATAATGTATACCCCTGTAAATCCCCGTTTTACTATATAAAAGTGGGGTTTAAGGGGTCAAAATTACATAGGTATGTTTTTTGTGATGTTTTCAAGCAAAGCTTGTTTACTTATACTGCCTTGAAATTGAATCAGTATACATGTAACATTCCCACAACTTTGATTGTATCAAGTGATGACTAATGCCAAAACAAAATGATTAAACTGATCAGTTTTGACAATGTCAGTAAGACAAACTATTTATTTTAAAAGAGATTAGACATATTTTTGAAAAAAAAATATCACTATAGTTGTTAGCACATAGCATGCTGTGTAAACATTTTGACATTTTTTTATTTTTTTTTTTCAGAAAATAGGTTTGACATGTCATGCAAATTGTCTTCTTTGCAAATTGTCTCCTAAGGAGACAGGTGCATGAATTGTTAAACATTATTTTCTGGGAAAAATAAAATCATCAGTTTGTTGTTGGCTGAGTCTGCTCTGATAATACTAAATGTTAGAATTTGTATACTACATTATCAAATATGTTAATTTGATGGCTGTTAAGGTAACAGTACTTCAAACAACTGGGCACCGATAATTTCCTGCTATTAAATTGTAACAAGTATGTTCTTTTTTTTTTATTATCATTTTTTAGGGTGTAACCTACTGTGGGGATTCCAAAGCCTCCAACCTAACAATGAGTAATGTTCCCTGGCATGAAGAAGTGACTGGGTTCGTGAAACAGTTTGCTGATAAGATACCTGACTATGAGATAGCCTGTGAACATGAACACTCAAACTGTCTTTTGCTCGCACATAAAAGGGTAAGTGTACATGTAAACAAACACAGTGAACTAAAAATAGCTGACATTCTAAAATATGGTATGTCTCCCCACTTCAGGATTGGGAGACATGCTCATTTTACCATGGTAGTCTCTCCATCAGTTTGTCCATCACAAAATCATGTCTGCTCAGTAACTTGAAAAACATTCAAGACTTCATAGAAATATTACCCAAATTGGATGTGGGCCCCCATAACCTAGTGGATAGGAGAGTTAACTCTTAATCCATTAGGTTTCTCACCGGTGTGGTTGGAACCTCACTCGGATCAAATGTGGGAAAGCCAAGTTCTGCTTATGGATGGTCAGGTGGTTCTCCAGTGTTCTTCCATCTTTAATTAACAATCGGCTTGATATAAGTGAAAAATTCTTGAAAGGGCTGTAAAACACAAATCAAAAAAACAAAAAAAAAAAACATTGGATGACACGCAAGCCACAAGAACTATAACTCTTGGATATATATTTTAGTTATGCCTTTTTATGAACTTTGTATGTAGCAGTTTCTGTGGCAAAATAACTAAACCATTTAGTATTATCTTCATGAAACTTCATAGAAATATTAACTAATTTTTTAATATCATGCAGAGCATAAATACATAACTCTTAGATTTGTAGTTTTTTTTAGTTATTTTCATCCGAATTTTTATAAAGGCGTCTTTACTGTGACAAAAAAATTGTTTCTTTTAATATTACAATCTTTGTTTTTGTTCCAGTTTAAAATAAACAATGAATGGTGGACATGGATTGATTATCCTAAATTTCACCAACTTGTGAAGGAGTACAAGTCTAGTAATGGTGAGAAGACTTTTACATCTCAAGATTATATGGCAAAGACTCCTTCCTGGGCTGTGTTTGGGGCCAAGGAGCAGGGCTTTGACCCACAAGAAACACGATTCTTCAGGAAAACAAAGAAAGATATTGGAGGCTGCTGATGCTAGTTATTTTCATGGAAGAACAGCCAGTGATTTTCAGAGCTCTTGATAAGATGCTTTTTTTAATCCATGTCTTGATATTTTTCTAGTTTCTCCTTGTGAACATATGTTGTGGGTACTCATTAAAAGTGCCTCCCTGAGGTGCTTCTTATGAGTACCTACAATATATATTTACATGGAGAAATAAGAAAAATATTTAGCTGGCCTAGGCGTCTCAGTTGGATGCGTGTCCGACTGATGATCAGGAGGTTCTACCCCCCAACTGGATCCGCAACATTCTTTTGTGGAGATCTGATCATGAAAAATTTTTTATGGTCATTCTCTCCCTTCCGCTGATTCCAGAAGGGCAGTTTTTCCATAAAAACGTGTGGGTACTTGTTAGAAGTGCCTTGCTGAGGTGCTTCTAAGGAATACCCACAACATACGTTTTTATGGTGAACTGGAGAAAATTATCCCATAATTATCACCAAATACTCCTTAACAATTCTTCAGGACACCTTAAACCATTACCATACTTTCCCTAAATTTTGAACAAGTTCATTTTACTACATGTACCTGTTGATGGGTCTTAAACTGCTGGATAATTAGTAAACAGTGCAGATCCTGATGACATTCTGCAGTGTCTAATCTCATCTGCGTGGTTTCCTGAGGCCTACCTATCCAAATATTTTGAGTAAATAATGTGACAACTAGCTGTATGTTGTATGCATAAGATTGAGTATATGGACGGTACAGCACTCTGTGATGGCCAGTGATTCAAACTGTGTTTTGATGGTCTATGAACATATATCTTGAAGACCATGTCTGAATAAAGACAGCCTTTTATATATTAACTCCAGGTATAGGATTTTTTCAACTAAAAGGTATCAATGTTTTTCTTATTTCGCCACAAAACATGTTTTGGGTACTCATTAGAAGTAACTTAGTGTGTCACTTCTAATGAGTATACAAAAAATATGTGCAATACACAAAAAGGGCCCTTATGCAATTTGCGGACACCATAGGCCCTGATCAGCCTGCGCATTCGCGCAGGCTGATCTGGGCCTATGTTGTCCGCTTACAGGATCAATTGATACTGTAGTATATATGGACAAACAGAGAATGCCCAGATCAGACTAAGGATGCGCAGGCTGATCTGGACCTTCGCTGTTCGTATATGACATAAGAGTGCTTTACGCATGTTGTGCATCATGTTTTTTGTGGAGAAATAAGAAAAATATTCATTTGGATCTTCTTACTTCGAACTGTTAACATACCGAGGTATTTTAGAATTGTTTAAGATTTTATTTGAACCTGTGATAGAGACCACATTTCTTTATAGGTTATTTTTACACAGGTTTGATGTATACAGTATTAAATGAAATTCATGCCCAACACAGTACTAGCACACAGAAAAAGTAATGATATCGATATTTGCCTGACCTGATTCTTGTGTGCATAATATATACATGTAAGAATGGTCTCCTTCAGATACTTATCCAGACCTTGGAATAATTCTGAATTTGGAATAATTCTACATAACTACATAGTGATGTATCTTAAATGTAGTGGCTGGAGGATTAAAGGTATAACCCTGATCAAACTAATTTAGGAGCAGTTTTGGTAGTTTTATCAGAGACTGTAATGTTTGCTTGGGCAATTCTCTCTACTTACCAAAAAAATGTGGTAAATTTAACTTTAGGAAAGAATTACTAATTAAAAGAAAAACGTAAGTAGGAAATACTGAGCACATTGAGGCCTGACTAGTTTCTTTTTTATTCTGCATCTTGTGTAAGAGCTGAAGTATGACTAAACCTTCATCAGCCTGTATGCTAAGAGTGAAGACCCAGGACCACCTATGTCTACAATTTGGTCTGAGCTTGATATGCAGGTCTGGGCCCGGTTGTTCAAAGCTTCGTTAGCTTAACGAGCTCGTTAAGGGTCATTTCGTTAATTGTTTTAGCGGATTCAGTATACAATATTCTGATATTTTTTGCTGAAAAAATGTGAGTAGCTTTTGCACTGCAAAAGCTACTCACATTTTTTCAGCAAAAAATTTCAGCATATTTGCGTATCACTCGATTTAAATTTTAACAAATCGTTAACTAACGACATTGTTAGCTTTGAACAACTGGGTCCTGGATCTTTCCTTTTCTATGCTCCACTTTACTGAACTTAACACTGACAACCAGGGCCCAGTTGTTCAAAACTAACGATGTTGTTAGTTAACGTATCTGACTGTGTTGGGGTTTAATGACATATCAACCCTTGTGGGTCATTTTGTGTTGTCTCCCAGAGAAAGGGAGAAAAGAGACAGAAGAGATAGCAGAAGAGATGAAAGAGAGGGACAGGGGAAAAAAGAGGAACAGGAATGAAAGTGAAGAAACAAAAGAAATAAAAATGTCACCTCATTACCCTTACCTGCTACATGGATAGCAGGCCTTGCCCAACTGTAAGCCAATATCAGTTGGACGCCCCGGTGACATAAGATACATGACACCTTTGCACCACCAGACCACCCCCAAGTTAAC
Source organism: Anodontia alba (assembly GCA_964016985.1). NCBI lineage: Eukaryota > Metazoa > Mollusca > Bivalvia > Lucinida > Lucinidae > Anodontia > Anodontia alba. Next base: position 31,426,967 of record OZ024830.1, read on the forward strand.
ATATCATTAAAACTTTGATCATTAAATATGGCATATATGCTAATATTTTTGCTGACAAAATGTGAGTAGCTTTTACATTTGCAAAAGCTACTCACATTTTTTTAGAAAAACCTGTTAATTAGATATTGTATTTACTAGAACAGTTAATGTTTTGACAGCTAACAAGCTTGTTAAGCTAACGATGCTCTGAACAACTGGGCCCAGTTGAACTTAACCCTTGCAATGCTAAATGAATTAAGATGCCATGCCCACTTCTAATTTTCAGCCAGTCAGATTACTTGAACCAGATTTTTGGTTCAAATTCACATACTTAACGGCAAACAGTGCAGATCCAACTGATCTGGATGTACACTGTTTGCAAAGGCAGGGTATATCCGGGTTCAGCACAACTAGGGTTATGAACAGGTTAAAATTTAAGCTAGGTCTCTTTTTTTCTTCTTAACAAAAAGGTCATGAGATTTTATTGGAGGAGATAGTTTGAATGCAATATCAAGTCGGTAATCATTCTGTTTTCAAGAAGAAAACCCTGCATACATTACATGTACTTACCTGCTGATATTGGCAAGTTACTTTTTCAGAGATCATTTGGTGTATCTGATGTACCATAGTACAATGTAATTGTATTCAGACATAAGGCCTCAAGGTTATAAAACTTTTTTTCATGCTTAAATAAACTGAGCATGAAATTTGTCCTACTAATAAATCTCAAATATACTAACAATTCCAAATTCTCTCTTGCTAAACATACCTGAGCATGAAAATTGCTCTGCTAATAAATATGAAAATGCCTACTATTGTTGGCATTTTCGTATTAGCTGAAAAAATGTCATGCTCAGCTGAATTGAGCATGAAAAAAAGTTTTATAACCTTGGGGCCTTATCTCCTTAGCATACTTGCACTAAAACTTGGACATACATTTTACCATCTCTTTGATATTCTAAAATGCTGCTGGCAAACAATGTAGACTCTGATCAAATTCCTCATTCTGTTCACTAGTAGTATATCATTTGTCTGTCATTACTGACAATGACCAATCCTAATCAGCTGTGTGATGTGTTTTTATTTGTGTGTTTTAAGATGGCTGATGAGACCAATCTTAGCTCCAAACTGCCTTTTGCAGACAGAACAAGAGAGGTCCGAGGAAGAAAGCTCTGTTGGTTATGCCTTAGCTCTTGCTTTCCGCTGTGCACGTTTCTCAGCTTTGCTGATTCTTTTTGCTTCATAGTCACCAGCTCCCCTTCTTATGAGGCCTCACCACTTTGTAAGATCCTGTGCAATCTGTTCCCATGACTGTTGGTATGTTGAAGTCTTTAAGGGAGGCTTTGAGAGTGTCCTTGTATCCCTTCTTCTGACTACCATAGGAGCATTTTTTAACTTGTAGTTCTTCATAGAGGATTTTCTTTGGCAAACATTCATCAGGCATTCTGGTAACATGGCCTGTCCATCTTAACTGTGCCAATTTCAGAAGAGTTTGTACACTCTGCATCCCTTTCTAAGACAGCTTGTATGGAAGTGGTTCAGTCTTTTGGCATGCCATTGGTAAACAGACCAAGTTTCGCATGCGTATAATAGTGTTGGCAGCACCACCAATCTGTATACTTTCAGCTTTGTGTCAAGTCTGATTCCACTTTGGTCCCAAATACTTCCATGTAGCCGGCCAAATGCTACATTAGCTTTGGCAATCCTAGCATTGACTTCGTCATCAATGTGCACAACTCTAGACAATGTGCTTCCAAGGTAGGTGAACTTGTCTACCACTTGCAGTTGTCGACCTTTCACTGTGATGGTAGGCTCCTTGTAAGATTTTCCAGGTGCTGGCTGATATACTACCTCAGTCTTTTTGATGCTGATTGTGAGATCATAGCTGTCACATGAATCAGATACTTGATCCACACCTTTTTGCATTTTCTCATATGTTGGAGCACCTTTTGCCATGTCATCAGCAAACTCATCTAGCACCTCTGTCTGCACCTTAGATTTAGCTTGCAACCTTCTTAGGTTGAAAAGTTTCCCATCAAAGCGATACCTAATAGGCATACCATTGTCACCATCCTGGAAAGCATCTGTAAGCATGGCAGAAAACATCATGCAGAACAGTGTTGAAGCTAGTACAAAGCCTTGCTTAATTCCATTTGTCACAGGGAATGGATCAGAAAACTTGCTATGATTTTGGACCCTTGCAAGCATACCATCACGAAACTGCTGCACCATTGCTATGAATTTGGCAGGACAGCCAAACTTTGCCATAATTTTCAAAAGTCCCTCACAACTGACTGTGTCAAATGCTTTGATAAGGTCAACAAAGATCATGTGGAGGTCCACATTCTGTTCCTGGCATTTTTCTTGAAGCTGTCGTGCTGTACATGTCTATTGTTCCTCTGTCTTTCCTGAATCCACACTGGCTTTCTGGTAGAAACCCTGACTGTTCAAGGTGTTCATTCAATTGATTCAGTAGGACCCTAGCAAGGATCTTTCCAGCAATTGACAATAAAGAGATGCCTTGATGATTGTCACAGACTTGAGGATTCCCTTTCCTTTTGAATAGGTGGATAATTGTTGCATCCTTGAATTCTTGAGGGATGGCTTTTTTTCTCCACATAATGTGAAATAACAGTCAGTACTACACTAGTAGTACTAACATACCGAATGCATAATTAAGAAACTGGAGCTTTTGCTATATGAGCACAACGAAGGCTCTGATCAATCTGCAAGGGCTGATCAATGCCTTCCTGTTCACATATGGCATAAGGGTCCCATTTGTTGCATTACGTTTGAAGAGGGAAAATCCTGACTAGAATGCTTGATTTCATAGACCTGTTTTGGTCTTTACTTCACTTCATACAAGATAAGTAAGATAAAATCTGCCTGCTTTCTTATGGTATTGACAGATGTTCAACTTATCTAATGCATAGCTTTTGATAAGATTTTGATAAGATGCCTTTTCCAATCTAAAAGTGTTGATTTTTTTTCTTATTTCTCCATAAATATATTGTGGTACTCATTAGAAGTGCTTCAGCAAGGGGCTTCTAATGAGTACCAATGTGGTCAGGTGTGGCAAAGTTGTCGTGTATCTTATGTCACTGTGGCGTCCAGCTGATATTGGCTTACAGTTAGACAAGGCCTGCTGTCCTTGTAGCAGGTAAAGGTAGAGGGGGAATGTTTCTATTTCTTCTGTTTCTTCACTTTCATTCCTGTTTCTCTTTCTTCCCTGTCTTTCTCTTTCATCTCCTCTACTATCTCTTCTATCTGTTTTTTTCCTTTCTCTGGGAGACAACACAAAACGACCTACAAGGGTTGATGTGTCATTAAACCCTAACTCAACAAATGTTTTCATGGAGAAATAAGAAAATATTTACCTGGCCACAGTTGTTTAAAACTAAGGATGCTGTTAGTTAACATATTATTAAAACTTCGATCATTAAATATGGCATATATGCTAATATTTTTGCTGAAAAAATGTGAGTTGCAAAAAGCTACTCATTTTTTTTCAGCTAAAATACCTGTGAATTTAGTATTCTACTTACTAGAACACTTAACGTTTTGACCACAAACAAGCTCGTTAAGCTAATGATGCTTTGATCATCTCTCATCTAGACCTATGCTAATGTGATGAGCAGTATTAGAAGAATGCTCTGTGTGGGTAACAAAGGCCAATATCATCATGCACATTCACAACATGATTAGGGCCTTCTCTGTAGATACCATATTCAAACTAATTACCACACATGCCCTTATAACGGTCAAGCAATCCCTTAGTCTTCAGATTAAAGCACTGTACTTTTATCTACTTCTTTACAAAGACATATATTGTGGGTACCCATTTGAATTCCATCAACTTGTTGATGCAATTCAAATGAGCATCCAAAACATATGGTTTTATAAAGAAAATCAGGAGAAAAAAACAACACACACACACAAAAATACAAACAAAAAATATTGCATTAGCATTATTTGATGAGTCCACTATTTTTTTATTTCAAACACACTTACTTAGGTAGGTACATATTTTACCACAGGTAATTTTGAATAAATTTAGTGCACAGTACGGTAATCAGCTCGAATATGGTATATTCTACGGTATCTAGTGATACTTTAAGTGGGTCGTGAATGCCATAGTTGCGTTGGCTGTTCTGGACCGTCATTCCCTGCATAAGGACCTTTTTTTTTTTTTTTTTTCTCAAACTGGACATCATAATTATTCTCTTAATACATGTATTGATCATAAAAGTAATTTGGTGTTTTACATCCTTTTCAAAACATATTGAGACAATGGAAGGGTTCTAGTGAAAGACTTTGTGCAATGAAGCACCATACAGTCATGAGCTGAATTCACCTCCAGCTGGATTTGAATCCAGAATCTTGTAATCTATACATTATGAAAACAAGCCTATTGAAATATACTGAAAATTTTACCACCGAAAAATGATAATTTTTCGATAAAATATTCTGATATTTTTCATGTTTCTGCTCAAAACATAGATTGTGGGTACTCATTAGAACCGCCTCAGCGAGGCGGTTCTAACGAGTACCTACAATCTATGTTTTGAGCAGAAATAAGAAAAATAATGTATACCCCTGTAAACCCCAGTTTTACTATAAAAAAGTGGGTTTAAGGGGGTCAAAATTATATAGGCATGTTTTCGTGATGAGCCGGGAACATGGCCAACCTGCAGCTGGCCCTGAGGTTATAAATTTTTTTTCATACTCAACTCAGCTGAGCATGAAATTTTGTCCTGCTGATAAATCTCAATATAAGAACAATTGCTAATTCTTTCTTGCTAAACTCAGCTGAGCATAAAACTTTCTCTGCTAATAAATATGAAAATGCCAACTACTGTTGTGATTTTCATATTAGTAGCAGAAAAAATTTCATGCTCGGAGAGTTGAGCACGAAAAATGTTTTATAACCTCAGGGCCAGATGTTTCATACATTGTATTGACAAAAGGAAATGAGCAGTGAATCAGCAACACTTTATTGTCAACAACCTAACAAATAATAAAACATAAAACCAATTAATCAGTATTATGGTTAACTCTCTAAGCACTAATCACAACTACAGCAGATGACAGTTTGAAATGTCTTTTTTTTTATCATCTTTCACAGAAAACAAGACTTGACAGTTCATGTGAATCATCTGCTTTGATTCACATGAAATGATGTCTTATTTTCTCTGAAAAAAATAACATCAGTTTTAGAATATTCTCTGCTATAAATCTGCTTTAATGCTTTAACTGTTAAACCATCAAACTACAATAGAACTTCAATGGCTTGAACCCCGATGGCTCGTTTACCATGGATGAGTCGAACAGGTTCTTGAGTCTGTAGGGATTTCCTCCAAATACGATAAACAGATAATTCTTCTTTTATCTTGTAAATGTATGCTGTGTGCACTCATTAGAATTGCCTCTGAGGCAATTCTAACGAGTACACACAACATACATTTAAAATATAGAACACCCAAAAGATACCCCACAATTATCTCCATTATGCCTCCTGGTGTGGCACCAATACTCGTAGTAACTTTCCGTGGCTCGAACAACCGCTGTCTCGAACAAATTTTTATGGTTCCAAAGAGGTTCGAGCCATCGAAGATCGACTGTAGGTAAGAGCAATAACAGGTATTTTTCTTGTTTCTTCTTGAAAACATCTGTTTTGGGTACTCATTAGAATCATCATGGAAAGCCACTTCTAATAAATACCCACAACATTATGTTTATAAAGGAAAAAGAAAAATACTGTATATACACTACAACCTCTTTATACTTGCAGTAATACAATATAAATACTTTTTGGTCCAAAAATTGCATCTGATCTAGAGAGCAACATTTCATGGTCAACAACGTTTCATGGTCAATAACAAAACATTTTCTGGTCAATAACAAAATAACATATAAAACATGGAATTGAGTATACTTGAGATACAAACTAGGAAGCACCGGGATAAAATTATGTTTAGCCACTAACCTAATGTAATAAAAAGTTAACAGAGGATGATTTAACTCTTAACCCTTGCCTTGCTGAATAAATTAAGATGCCACACCCACTTCTAATTTCCAGCCAATCAGATTACTTGATCTGAGTTTTCGATAGAAATTCACATATTTAATGACAAACAGTGCAGATCCAGACAAGTTGACTTCTTCAGAAGCCAATAGATCTGGATCTACACTGTTTGCTATGATAGGGCATGTCGTGTTCAGCAAGAGAAGGGTTAAAGCACAAAGCAAAATTGTATCAGACAACCTTCTGAATTGTTTTTTGTTGTTTTTTCTTGTTTTTGCTTTTTTGTTGTTGTTTTTTTTTTCAGAGAAAGTAAGACTGGTATTTTGTGTGAATTGTCTGCTAGATAGGTAGATAGTTCACATGAAATGTCAAACTATTTTCTCAAAAAAAAATACAAAATGTCAAACATTTTCTCTGAAAAATACTAAAATCAAAATTTGTCTGTTGCAGTTTTGATTAGCACTTGAAGGGTTAAAATATTTTTATTCTCCCGAGAAAAATAGAGAGACAATCCTAATCTGCAGGGATTGACCAGACAACATAGAGTAAAAAGTTAGTCTCAGCAGGTCCCCTTTCAGGAGGGTTTGGTCTGCAGGAAGTCACAAATTATTACCTTAATAATACCCTCTTATTTATGTACAGCTGGGCTGTCAATATACTGCATGCATTAGGTAGGTTTGACTTATGGTGTGATATTTTATTGTAAAAGTGTGTATCATGATGCAGATAAGTTAACTGTTAATGATTAAATTTAAATTAACTGGAACTTAGAACTTTTTATATTGTGCTGAAAAAATAAAAATAAATCTTGTTTTGAATCTTCTTTATAATGAAATCCTTCCCTTTATGGTGAATGGATATACACCGGAGAGTTGATCACTCTGACCCAAAAGTATTAGTATCCATTTTCAAAGGGGGCTTTTACAGAAAAGTATTTGTTTCAACTAATGCAAATGCTTTCTTTCAAGAGATGGCCCACCCATCACCTTGAGAATGGATTCATATTTCAGGGAAGCTAATTCTTTTCTATTGAAGTGGTCTCCCTTTAAAAACATGCAGAAGTTATCAGCTTAGAGTGCTCTCTCTCTGAGATAGTGCTCTCTCTTTGAGATGTGTCATTTTATTGGGGGTCTGCAAATGGAAGCACTCTACTTCAACATCACTGAGATGTCCCTTATCAGCCATTGAAAATAGACAAGGCAGTCGTTTAAGCTGGTATTACTCTTAAAGTCCCCACCAAAATTGCAGCAGACTCATTCTTTAAAAATATTCACAGAGAAAATAAGAAAAAAATAAAATAAAATAAAAAATAAAAAATGTCATTTGCTGCCAATGTGACTGACCTTTAAGAGATTTATATTTCCCAGTTTTGCTACGAATCTGGAAGTTGTGTGTACTCAATCAAGTTGCCCCAAAGAGACAGTCTGAATGAGTATTACAACATCTGTTTTGTATAAAAATAAATATTTTGGTCCCATAAACAGACTGACTCATTCTTGTGGTTTAGATAGCAGTGTTGTAAATGGTGTGAAATCTGGTTGAGCCCCATCTTGTCTAAAGTTCCCATGGGTATGGTTCCCCTTTTGCCCATTAATTATGCAGTACCCAGGCAAACTGTAAAGGCACTGATCAGACCAGCTATGTGCAGACTGATATATAGACATTTGCTGTTCACATAAATGAATAATGATGTTCATCAACTTTTGTTGACTGGCTGGGTTTGGATGGAGTTTAACGGCCCAGTCAACACAATTAAGGTCATGTCAAGCTGGTCAGTTTACCTAACCACACTTTTCTTAGGCAGGCTTAGTCCTCTAAGCGGTTGACCAGTACTTGTGCATATTGTGCCAGAAATTTACAACTGCCCTTCTTGTATCAGTGGAAGAGAGACAATGACCACAGAAAATATTTCATAATCAATATACACGAAAGAATCCATCATCTGGGTCCATCATCAACATTTGTGATACTGTTTGTTTGTGTTGAAGTTTTATGGCCCAGTCAACCCAATGGGGTCATGTCGAGTGCGGTCAGTTTACCTAACCACACTTACTGGGCAGGCTTTGTCCTCTAAGGGTTAACCAGTACTGTGCACATTCTTTCACCAGAAACTGACAACAGCCCTTCTTGAATCAGCAGAAGGGAGAGAATGACTGCAGAAAATATTTCATGATCAAATCTCCACAAAAGAATGTTGCCGACCCAGCGGGGGCTGAACCAGCAACCTCCTGATCACCAGTCTGATGCACATCCAACTGCGCCACCAAGGCAGTCTAGGGATGAAAGCTCCTTAACAATTGTGACCTAAAATTTGAACAAGCCCGATTTTACTTCCAACTGATGTGTCAAAATACTGCTGGACTAGTCACAAACAGTGTAGACCCTGATCAGATGCCATGCTTTGTGGCATCTAATCTGTATCTACACTTTGTTCAGGCTTGTTTGTCCCAATACTTCAGTAAAGATATACGGTACATGTATTTTGGCTTTGACACGGGTAAAATTCTGCAGAAACTGGCATTTATACATGTACATTCAGCTCTGAATCAGGTATTTTTTTTTCCCCACCAAAAAGTATCGTCAAGATAATTTTACTTCCAACTGATGTGTCAAAATACTGTTGGACTAGTCACAAACAGTGTAGACCCTGATCAGATGCCATGCTTTGTGGCATCTAATCTGTATCTACACTTTGTTCAGGCTTGTTTGTCCCAATACTTCAGTAAAGATATACGGTACATGTATTTTGGCTTTGACACGGGTAAAATTCTGCAGAAACTGGCATTTATACATGTACATACAGCTCTGAATCAGGTATTTTTTTTTCCCCACCAAAAAGTATCGTCAAGATAAGAGTGGGTATCAGGTAATTTTTTTCTTATTTCTCCATGAAAACATATGTTGTGGGTACTCATTAGAAGTGCCTCACATGTGAGGTGCTTTTAATGAGTGTCCACGTGTTTTCGTGGAGAAATAAGAAAACTATAAATACTTTTGGATTGAAAAACATCAAAAGCTATAAAAAAGTAGACTTTTTTTCCCCATGAAATTATATTGGTGTTCATCAGATGACCTCTTTTTATCCAAAACATATGTTTTCATGGAGAAATTAGAAATATACATGTATTTACCTGAGCTCCTCTTTTCTGGAGCTATGCCAATAAAATATGGTACACCAATGGGTCTTGTCAAGCGAATAAGTGCCTTCGAACATGCACAAAATGCACCGATTAAGATTATCCTGCCCTTGTGCAAAGTATAATCCAAGGCCCAGTTGTTCAAAACTAACAATGTCGTTAGTTAACGTATCGTTAAAACTTTGATCATCAACAATGGCATATATGCTAATATTTTTGCTGAAAAAATGTGAGTAGCTTTTGCATTTGCAAAAGCTGCTCACATTTTTTCTGCAAAAATTCCTGTGAATTAGATTTTGAACTTACTAGAGCAGTTAACATTTTCACCACTATCGAGCTTGTTAAGCTAACGACGCTTTGAACAACTGGTCCCAGGCCTTTGCTCTCCATACATACATACATTCTGTAGTATCCAGTGCTTATATTAGTGGCCATCGAAGGCCCTGATCAGACTGTGCAGGTGTGCAGGCTGATCTGGGCCTTCCCTGTCCGCATATGCCAGAAGAAACATTTTCCCACGGCCAGGCCCAAATGATAAGACAACAATATCCGAGGTATATATATAGCAAGCAAAAACGGAGACTTATGGTAAATGTTCTCTGACCAATGGTTATAAAGGTATGGCTCTGGATGTTTGCAAGTCAAATAAACATTCTTGACAAACCCTGAATCTTGATGCAAATTTGATCACAATTAGATGGTGGCAGCCTTAAAAAGTTTTTAAATCTTTAAACACCATTAGTTTTCTTAGTTTTTATCTGATTTGGATCAGATTTTGCATTAGAGTGGATTTTTTGTCAACATTTTTCATATCTTCCCCAACTCTGGTTTTCCTTTCAACACTTAACAGATACTTATACAAACTGTGTAGATCCAGATGAGATATGAGCCATCTCATCAGGATCTTCACTGTTTGCCACACTTGTTATTGACTTTTGACTGAAACCCCTATTTACAAAAAAAAATATGTCCAAATTCAGAGATCCAAGAGTCCATTTCAGAAACTAAGGGGTGAAAAGGTTAGAGTACAAATTAAAACTGATCAATGCTTACAGAGCTATGACTCTGGACGGATACACGCACATCATCAAAACTATATCTTTCAGCCTATGGTAAGGATAAAAAGACAAATAAGGCAATCTAGTATATCCAGATTAAATCAACAATTTTGCAAAGGAAGATAATTTAATTGCCTAATTTGACGTATCTTAGTTGCTTTATGCAGAGGACGACTCATATCACAAAATATTTACTCAATATCTGAATATTAATGTAAAAGAAAACATAAGTGTATATTTGGTCGGAATAAAATGATGTGAACAAGTTGAAATTCTACATGTAAATGACCCTACTTTGAAATGTACATAAAAGACAACTCCAGTTAAAGCATTGTTTTCAACCAAAAAGTACCAATATTTTTCGAATTATGCCACAAAAACGATTGTTGTTGGTATTCATTAGAATTAGAAACACCTCCCCAAAGCACTTCAGTGTACAGGGTTCATACATTTAGGATTGACCAAATTTTCCTGACATAATATCATATTTCCCTGACAATACTGGACTCAAGGTTATAAAACCTTTTTCATGGTCAACTCAGCTGATAGATATGAAACTGCCAATAATAGTTGGTACATGTATTTTTATTAACAGGGAAATTTTCATGCTCGGCTATGTTTAGCAAGAAAGAATTTGCACTTGTTTCTAATTTGAGATTTATTTCATTGTCAGCTGATCGAGTTGAGCATGGAAACAGTTTAATAACCTCGGGGCCAGGGCTTGTTCAAATTTTAGAACAAGCAACGTATGGAGGTAAGGTGTCAAGCTAACTAGAGAAATCCCAGCGCTTTCTTGTCAGCGGCAAAATCCATCCCATAGCAGTGCCCATGTGGGGATAAGCATTGCTATATACTAGACAGCTCAAACACTAGGTTGTTATATACGAGACAGCTCGCATGCGATGTTCACATGACAGGCCAAATTATTATCAGAAGCCATCAGGTTTCTATGTTTGCGCGTTAGGTTGTCATATTTTCAAACACTTGTAACTTTTTATTAGTGAAAAAAACTTCAAGTGCGAAATAAAAGGAACATTTTGGTAACAAAATTAGTTGGTTTTGTTGAAATTTTTGTTTTTGACCATTTTGTTTTGGCATTTCTGTGTGAGCAACAATAGAAGAGGGCATTGTTTTCTTGATGGTAAATGAGAAAAAGAATCAAACTGATTTTCAGTGACAACAGGAAAATGCCAACCCTGGGGTCCACCGCTCCAGTGGGAAACACGGCAAGCCTTGTTTCCAGCTGGAACACTGGACCTGCGGGTTGGGATTTTCCTGTCCCAACTTAACATTCGTGATGGATTCTATTTATATCTAACCCCACGGGACCAGAACTTTTGGTTTGAGACAACAGGTGTTTGAGGTAAAAGAAGTTGAAATTTTGCTAAACCAAACTTGTCCTTTTAATTAGTTTGACAGTCTGTTGAGTTATCAGTGTTTGAGATAAGGAGAATGACCTGTATTCCACCAAAACACATAATGTGGATACACTTTAGAAGTACCTCACCAAAGTACTTCCAATGAGTATCCATAACATGATTTTGTGCAAACCTTTGAAAAGTATTAATACTTTTTGGCTGAAAAAAAAAACAAACAAAAAAACTTATACATCTAAAAGCAATGGTGTTCATATTTGCCTCATAATACGTATTCTAATGAAACCATAATATAGGTTTGCATGGAGAAGTAGAACAAATACCAATATTTAGCCCTGGTCCTGCTGAACCCGGGTATACCCTGCCTTTGAAAACAGTGTATATCCAGATCACTTGGCTTCTTTAGAAGTGACAAACAGTGCAGATCCAGATCAGTTGGCTTCTGAAGAAGCCAACTGACCCGGATCTGCACTGTTTGTCATTCAGTATGTGAGTTTATATCAACAATCTGGATTAAGTAATCCGATTGGCTGACAATCAGAAATGGGTGTGGCATTTTAATTTATTCAGCATGACAAGGGTTAAAAAAAAAAAAAAAAAAAAAGATATCTTTCTTCTTGAAATTAAGGAGATTGGATACACTTAGAACATTTTAGTAGGGTCACTTTTTACAAGGGAGACAAATTTTGTGTGTTGCTGTTAGCCTTCCTGTACACCACACCCTTCTGAAAAAAATGGGGTCTACTGTAAAATGAAACAATTTGCTCCCAGGGGAAGCAAATTTGAAACTAAATTCTTTCCTTCTAGATTAGATACGCTTTAACCCATTGTAGTCGAAAGACCCGTAAAAGAGTAATTGGCAAACCATGCAGACCCAGATCAGACGCCGCAGAATGCAGTGTCTGATCAGGGTCTTCACTGTTTGCAAACAGTTTAGCCATTTTTCTTTAGGAATATCTAAATCTCATAGCCAGACGTACCTAAAATTGAAATTGGACTCTTCCAATATAATTATATTGTGTGGGAGAGTCTATTCAGTCTACAATGGGTTAAGAAATGTGGCAACAAGGGATCATAAAAGAGTGCCTCCATTGAAAGAGTACCCACATTCCCCTTCATGCATAGTATGCAGAGTAAAAATTTCAGACGACACTTTGAAATATTCTTTCTTATTTTTCTACAACAGGCATTAAATGCAAACTGACTTAAGGCTGGCACAATTAATCAGATAATCGATTTATTGATCGATAAATTCCACAAAAATGATTATCATTACAGATTTGCTAATATTCGATCATTTGATTTCTGTGTCTGTTACTTTACAGTATTTACCCTTAGAATTCAGACAACTCCACTCCTTACCATACTTTATCTGATATTTGAACAAGTACAATTTACTACCCACTGTTGTGTCTAAAATAGCTGGACGAGCGGCAAACAGTGTGGACCCTGATGAGACGCCACATTTGCGGCATCTCATCTGGGTCTACACTGTTTGCTCAGGCCTGTCAGATGAAATGCAGAGTAATGTACAACATACTGTAAGAGCCATGCTCAGACAGTCAGGTAAAAATATGACTAAATCTTCAGTGATTACTACAATGTAATCGATTATCAATCGCAATGGCATGATCGATAATCGATTATCTTTTCAGCTCTGATTAGCCAGCCTTACAAACTGTGTCCTAGTGAAATGTCACAGTAGGGCTGGCTAATCAGAGCTGAAAAGATAATCAATTATCAAGCCTGCCATTGTGATCGATAATCGATTAGTAATCATTGAAGATTTGGTCATAATTTTACCTGTCTCTGAGCATAGCTCTTACCATTCATGTATGTTATACTTTACTGTACATATTTGGCCAGACAGGCCTAAGCAAACAGTGTAGACCCAGATGAGATGCCGTAACATCTCATCAGGGTCTACACTGTTTGCCACTTATTCAGCTATTTTAGACATTTTGGTTAGTAAATTCTACTCGTTCAAATTTTAGATAAAGTATGGTAAGGAGTTGAGGTGTCTGAATACTAAGGGTAAATATGGTAAAGTATCAGACACAAAAATCGAATAATCGATTATTGGCATATCTGTAACGATAATTATTTTTGTGGAATTTATCAATTAATTGATTATCCGATTAATTGTACCAGCCTTACGTCACAGCCTGATTACTTGGAAAAAAAGGAGACAGTTTGCATGAAATGTCAAAGCCTGTTTTCTTGGTAAAATAAGAAAAATACCATCAAATTGTCGTCTGCTAAATTGGTCCATAGAGTAGTAAAGGATAATCTTATGACACATAGCTACAGATAAGAGGGGGTATCCACATAATATTTTTCTTATTTCTCCACAAAAACATATGTTGTGGGTACTCATTAGAAGCGCCTCGCTGAGGCGCTTCTAATGAGTACCCACAACATATGTTTACGTGGAGAAATAAGAAAGATATCAGCATTTTTCGGATGAAAAAAGCGCCTTATCTGTTGCTATGTATGACATGTTCAAGCTAATCCAGACCCATATTGGACAGAAAAGCTGCAATACCGTGGCGAACAGTACGGTGAAATTGGTGTTCATCATGATGATGCACTTCCCTGGAATGCAGCACCACGGTTTCTAAAACTTCATCAGCGTTATACCACGGTCGAAGCGAATGTTCTAAAAGATAGTCTACTGACCAGTCAATTGGTTTAATAATTAATGGAATGCATGCAAGTCCAATGCTTGTTACTACAATCTTACGCACTGGCAGACTGAGACCGGATGTCTTTGCCAGAAGAATACCAGAAAGTGCACAAATCCTGTTTATTGTGAAGCCAGGGATGGCTACAGATGCCAGTCCTTGCCATACCAGAGTATCAGCAACGGCCCATCTCACTTTGTTCTTTTTAACTTTTTCTGATGGCCATTGTTTCTGAAAGAAAAAAAAAAATCTATGGTTAGCTCAGTATTTACATCACTTTCTTTTGAGTCTCAACATTAGAAAACCCATCTACAGACATGTGCGCCAGTGAAGATTCTGATTCACAGTCTGGTCAGAATCTTCACTACAGTAAATGTGCTAAAATTTCGAACACTGTTCCATATTATTCTGGCCTAAATTTTCCTTTTTATGCAGTTGTTTCTTGAAACAGTGGACTGGCAAACAGTGCAGACCCAGATCAGACTGCTCCTTCAGGAGCAGTCTGATCTGGGTCTGCACTGTTTGCAGATGTCATTTTGTCAGAAACTTCGATGTTCAAAATTTTAGGACATTTACTGCACATGCATTTTGGATAGCCATGGATGCAAAGTTTCTTCATGTCAAGAAGGAAGGCTCTGACTATGTGGATGAGTACCCACAACATATTTTTTCATGGTGAAATAAAATAGTTCGTGGATATCCTCTTATCTGGAACTTTTTTTTTTACTTTAAGTTTTACAGCCCTTTCAAGAATATTTCACTTATATCAAGCCAATCGTTCATCCAAGGTGGGTGAAAACTGGAGAACCCGTGGAAAAACCACCTGACCATCCGTAAGCAGAACTTGGCTTTCCCACATGTGACCTGAGCAAGGCACAAACCACAGTGGTGAGAAACCTAATGGATTAATAGCCAACTCTCCTATTCATTAGGCTACGGGACGCCGCATCTGGAGCCATAAATAAGTACATGTACCTGGAAGACGGGTATACAAAGCATGAACTATTCTCTACTAGTCGACTATTAGCCAAGGATCGGTCATTTTTGTCTAAACCAATGATTGACTATGAAATTCTGGTTGATTGCCAACACTATGCCAAAGTCAAATCATAATCCAGGGCTGTTGCATAGTGGACTAAACCTGTCCATGAAAAAGTGTGGTTTGGTAAACTGTGCTGGATATGACCCTGATGGGTTGACTGGGCCCTTAAACCTTAACACAGACAAAAATAATCCAGGCTGTGGAAATAACTTGCCCAAATTGTCCAATGTGTTCTATTTCTCTGAGGACAAGTAAGAAATTTCAATTTTACTTGTCCTGGGACAAGGACTTCATAGCTCTTGTTAAGATTTAATATGATATATTTTCTTATTTCTTGGTGAAAAAATATGTTGTGGGTTCTTATTAAAAGCAAGTAAATCTAGGTTGGACAAGTTGATTTTGACCATTTACTTTTCCGAGTAATAATGTATGATAATTCCACAACCCTGCATGATCATCATTACAGATTCATTACTTTTAACCAACATATGTGAACTGTCTTCTTATTCATACACGTAGTTCAATATAAGGTGTTTTTTTTTTCTTTTTTTCTTTTTCTTTTTTTTTTTTAATTTCTCGATAAAAACAGACTGGTATATGAATGTTGTGGATACTTATTGATGCACCTTTGTAAGATGCTTCTAATGAGTACTCATATTTTCATAGCTCCAGATAAGACAGGTTATCCAGATATTTTTCTTATTTCTCCTTGAAAACATGTTGTGGGTACTCATTAGAAGTGCCTCAGCAAGGCACTTCTAATGAGTACCACATCGGTCTTCGTTTCATTTGTTATTGAATGGAAATGAACTTTTGACATCAACCGCGAGTTGAGAGTTAACAGAATTTCTTCATTTGCAATTCACAAATAACTCAGCACCCCCCTGCCAACCCCACTTTAGAGGCAAAGTATACAAAGGGTTTACCCAATTTATCTCAAGTACGTGGATTCTTCTACCTCAACTCTCTGAACCAGTCTATTTCCAATAGCAGGGGGTCAGCTTAGTTTTATTGTAACTAAGTTTTTGATTGTTTATGTTGAGGTTTTGTGGCCCAGTCAACCCAATGGGGGTCATGTCAAGCATGGTCAGTTTATTTAACCACACTTTTAGTTGACAGGCTTAGTCCTCTAAGAGATAAACCAATAATGTGCACATTCTAGTTTTATAAAAATTCCTGTAGTTAATGCAAACAGTGTAGACCCTGATGAGACCCCACAGAATGTGGTATATGTATGATCTGGGTCTGCACTGTTTACAAATGACCCTTTTGGGTGTTTCTCAATTAAAAAGGGTTAAAACCACAAAATTCTAAATATTTGCCTCATAATGTAGACCACTGTAGAGGGCTGACTACCATGCCAAATTATGACTATCACTATACTATCACTATGAGAGAAAACCCTATCAGGATACCATTACTATCAAGGGTCTAATACCCCGATGCATCATGATACTATAACCAAACCACACCGCATTTTAATGAATCCCATTGATTTTATCTGTGAAGATACCATACTTTACTGCCCTCTCAAATATCAGCTTTGCCACAATTTTAATAAACAGTTTTGCACAGCAGAAGTCCATTTTGTTCTCAATTTTGTTAATTTAGACAAAAAAGCTTCAGAAAGGTATAAATGAATGAGAAAATCATTAGGGACAAAAACTATCAAAACTAATGATAGTTGAAGAGCCTATCAGCGACAGTTATCTATAGTTGAAAACACTATCACAATAGCGCTATGATGGCAGTTACTATCATGATGCATCAATATATCAATGTATTGTTGCACCTGTACTCTGTAGGTCCCTATTTTCACTATATATTATGGAAGAATAAGGGGAAGCACATTACATAGTCTTGTTAATGTATTAAATGGACAATCCCTGTTATATTTTTTACACACCCGTGCTGCCTCTCTGCCTTTAGACACAGCATCAGCCACAACATATGCACAGGCCACTCCATAGCTAGCTCTTACAATATTCACATGCACCTGTGATCGAAACGCCTCTCCAACCTCATTGGCATAACCTGTAATAGTAAAATGAGCATTAAATGTTGTAACAATATAACATTCTAACAACATCCAAACATTAAATGTTGTAACAAGTTAAACATCATCCGAACATTTCTCTCATAACAAGAAACCTAGCATCAAGAAATATACCATATTAACCCTAAATATTGGAACAGACCTGAGCAAATAGTATAGACCCATTATCAGACTTGGTTGGTATTTGCAGAAAATATAGTTAATTGTGTTGCACCCCATCACGAAAACATGTCTATATAACTTTGACCCCCTGAAACCCCACTTTTAAATAGTAAAACTGGGGTTTACAGGGGTATACATTATTTTTCTTATTTCTGCTTAAAAACATAGATTGTGGGTACTCGTTAGAACCGCCTCAAAAAGGCGGTTCTAACGAGTACCCACAATCTATGTTTTGAGCAGAAATATGACAAATATCAGTTTTTTTATCTGAAAATATTCAGTTTTTGGAGGTGAAAATTTCTATATATTTGAATAGGCTTGTTTTCGTAATGCTAGGTCTCATAGGTCTAGATAAGAGTGGGTATCATGTAAATAGTTTTCTTATTTCTCAACGAAAATATATGTTGTGGATACTCATTAGAAGCACCTTGCCGAGCCGCTTCTAATGAGTATCACAACATAAGTTTTCGTCAAGAAATAAGAAAAATATAGATACTTTTTGGTTGAAAAGAGCTACATGTATGACTGGTCTTCAACTATCTTAAATCAATTCTTTTTTAACAAAATCTTCAAACTGGCCTGTCTGTTTAGTTTGTTTTCTCTCATTAGAAGTGCCTTGAAAAATATCATGTGGATACCCTATCTTATCTGAAGCTATGAATGGAAAAACATAACACTTGTCATGCTGAATGAATTAAGAAGCCACACCCATTTCTAATTTTCAGCCAATCAGATTACTTGATCAAGGTTGTTGATATATAGATTCACATACAGTATGGCAAACAGTGCAGATCCAGATCAGTTGGATTCTTCAGAAGCCAACTGATCTGGATCTACACTGTTTGCAAAGGCAGGGTATATCGGGGTTCAGCAGGACAAAAAGGGTTAAGAATTTGGTCGCTACTTTAAGTAGTCTTAACTTAATCCTAGCTCTTTATTCTAAGATGTTTTTTTTTTTCAATCCAAAAATACATGTAATGTTATTTTTCTTATTCTCCATGAAAACATATGTTGTGAGTATTCATTAGAAAATGCCTCAAAGAGGCACTTCTAGTGAGCCCACAACATATGTTTTTGAGAAGAAATAAATTACTTACTGATTCCTGCTCTTATCTAGACATTTGCGTAATGGCCTGTAAACATTCCAGATACCAATCTGTAAATATGATTTCTTGATTTTTATAAATGTCCTAAAATTTTGTACATCAAATTTTCTCACAAAATGGCACACACAAACAGTGCAGACCCTGAAAAGACTACAGTCTGATCAGGGTCTACACAGTTTGCCACTACACAAAGCATTTTAAGAAACTAGAGCATAAAAAATTTCTGTCAGTATTTCACAGAATTACCTCAAAATCTAATCAGGTACTATAGATTACCTAATTAGATTTTGAGGTAATCCTGTGAAATACTGATGCACAATCTGAATCAGGATAAAAAGCAAAATTAAGAATAAAAAAAAAAGTATGGAACTAAATATGTGTGCTTGTAAAACACTCTGCCTCCAATCAGCTTGGCCCTACAAGCGTGACAAACATCCCCTACTTAAGCAAATCTTATCATTTTTTGTTGAAATTCCAACTCCTTATCCTTATGTTCATTTCTTTTCATAACACCTGGCGTCAGAAGCTACATGTACATACTGAGTCAGAATTATTCCCAAATAGCAACACAGTGCTGACTTGTATGCTACTATCTGGTTTAACTTGGTAAACTGTTGCCAAAAATGTGTTCAAAAGGTTTAAAACCATGCAGCTATATTCATATATAAATAAAATAATGAATAAAACTCTTTTGAAGCTACATATAACATAGCAACAAGAATGTTTCCATTATACCCTATTTTAGAGAGGCATGTACAACTGAAATTGAAACAGACAGAAATGGAATTGTGAACTATCACAATAATCAACCAATTCTTCGGCCCCATTTTCTTCAGAGTCTGGATTTGTGTTTCATGAAAATTCTTCACATTTTCTATAATCTCATGGTCAACCAGCCCTTCAATGCTATGTTTTTGTGTATATCCTCTGTGTGTTGAAGTGTTCATCGTCTAAAGCTTACTTCCGATGTTTGGACACTTGGATGAAGTAATTCTGTTCACTTGATTGCTACTGACAAAGTCACAGTTTTAAAACAGATAGAAAATGAGCTCTTTTTCATCTTGGGTACTAATCAAATATCTCAGAAAATGTACAATCATGTGCTTTATCGTATGTTGTGCGGAATAAGCAGTCTTATGTGACAAAATAGCATTCTAATATTTTATGTAAATGTTTTCAAAAGCAAGTAAATCAGACAAAATTTCACAGCGTGCAGCGTTTGTTGACAATTTGAGCACCACTTCTGCAAAACCGGAAGCTCCTCTGATGGATTCCTTTTCTTGACCGCAGTTTCTCATGAGAGTGATTGGTAGGTGTGTGTAATGTTCTAATCCTGGATACATTAGTGTGTCTGACCGAAAATGTAAGATGAAGAAAAGGTACATGTAGCTGCACCAGCCTAGTAATGTTCTTAAAAACTGTCCAGTAATGTTCTAAAATAATCACTGCTCTCTCTCTCTTCCTCTCAAATTTCAATTTCAATGTGCAAGCACACAAATTTCACAGAATGCAAATATGTTCATTTTTAATTTATTGTGTGTCTGTATGTAATTGTTTATTGTATTTGTATGCAGGGATTGAGAACTCATACATTTGTTCTTGTACTTATCCGAGACCATTTTTTTCAGTACTTTGCTGTACTTTGATCCAAAGCAAAATTATGAGGACAGGTACTCATACTTACTTGAGTATTGAAGCAAAAAGCTCTGTACTTAAGTACTTTCGAGTACAGTTTGAAGCTTTCCCATAGTAAAACTTCAATCAGAGGTCCAAATATTTAAAAAGTTGTAACTTTTATTTTTAAATACCATTTATACATGTCAAACTGAAAAATTTTGGGCAAAATGCAGTCAGGACCAGAACTTCTAAAGTTTAAATTCAACTACATTGTATAAAGTAACTGGTAAACCCCTCTTCCAAACTTTCCTTTGGCTGAAGGTTTTTGTTTGATTGACTTGTCACTTTCAACAATCAACAAATCTCTTCTCCGTATTTCGAGAGGATTAAGGTCTGTTTACTAAATGCATTTAAATCAATCATAATATTTTTCAAGGTCTAAATTACAAAATCAGATGCTAAACGAAAAGAAACCTAACAGAGCATGTTTAGAACATTACAAGCTGAAAACAAGAAATGCAAATGAATATGAGTGCACTTTCTTCTTGTCCAGGCAACCAGACCTGCCTCAGCCAATGAACACACTGGATTCATGCAATCAGTAAGCCAATGAACACACTGGATTCATGCAATCAGTAAGCCAATGAACACACTGGATTCATGCAATCAGTAAGCCAATGAACACACTGAATTCATGCAATCAGTGGAGAAATCCACACAATTCCTGGACTAGGTATGTGTGACCTGTTTAGCATGACAGGCCTACCATAATTCTGTATCTCCATGTTACCTTGATGCCTCCAAACCTATTTCATCTTAATCTGACTTAAGGTTTGGGAAGAGATGTGGTTTGAAGAATTTCAAGATGGCTGCCAAGGCAGGCATCTTGGATATCGGAACAGAACAATTTTAGCAATTATGAATGTCCATGTAACACCCCAATGCTTCCCCATGAAGTATCAGCTCAATCCCACTTTGGGAGATGTCGTTTAAGAATTTCAAGATGGCTGCCATGGAGACCATCTTAGACCAGAATGGAACGATGCCCAATGCCTCCCACCAACTTTCAGCTAAATCCAACTTACTGTTACGGAGCAGATCAGCCTTCGTGAAACTTTTGAAGTGCTACAGGACGGCTGTCAGTCGAGACAGAAATTTTCTCCAGGACAGAGGGAAAATCTACAGGACAGACAAAGTTTGGTTTCAACTGATAACAATTTAGGATTAGAAAATATAATTTTAGTGTTCAGATGATACTGTTTTAGTGCCTTGTTACCCAAAAACATGAGGGCAAAAGCTGATGAAATTTAAAAAAAGAAAAAAAAAATGTCTATTATAAGAATTTAGCGATTGTAGAGCGTTGCAGGACAGCTGTCAGACAGGCCGAAAATCTTTGCATGACAAAATGAAAATTTGCCAGTTTTGTTAGACAGTCCTGCAGTTTTCGCGAAGACTGCCAGATGTGGTTTGAAGATTTTCAAGATGGCCGCCATGGTGGCTATCTAAGATATTGGAACTGAATGACTTATACAATTCTATCAGTGCTTGCACTAACTGTCAAAATCAGGAAGTCCCAGGACTTCCTAGCTCCAATATCTGGAAGTCCTGGTGATCAAATATTTTCACTCACTTTCAGAAATTCAACCTCAATATTCTTTAACTCTCATTTAAGGAGTAAAACCGCCATTCTTAAGCTAAATAACACATAAAATCATTCTGAATTTCTGTTGTTAATGACTAAATATCTTTAAAAGTTGGGAGTCCCAGACTTCCTGGCATTGATTTTTGGAAGTCCCAGGGCAATTTTTGGGAGTCTCTGACTCACAGACTTCCCTTAGTGCAAGCACTGTTCTATGTCTCCATGCTGCCTGATGCATTTCTCCATTTCAGCTCAATCAGACATTGTTTGGGAGCAGATAAGGATTAAGGTTTTCAAGATGACCACTGTAGCAACCATCTTCAATATCGTAACAAAACAATGTTCACAATTCTGAATTTCCATGTCGCCCAAATGCTTCCCACTCAATCTGACTTACAAATGTACCATTCTGGAGCAGATGTGGTTTAAAGATTTTCAAGATGACTGCCAAGCATCTTGGATAGCCATCTTGGATATCAGAACATAAAGATTTCAGCACTTCAGAATCTCTATATTTATGTCTCTCTTATGCCTCCCATCAAGGTTTTGCTCAATCCAACTTGGATAGCCATCTTGGATATCAGAACATAAAGATTTCAGCACTTCAGAATCTCTATATGTCCCTCTTATGCCTCCCATCAAGTTTTGGCTCAATCCAACTTACAGTTTGGAATGTCGTTTGAAGAATTTAAAGCTAGCCAATATGGTGGCCATCTTGGTTATTGGAATATCTATTTTAGCAATTCTGCATCTCCTTGTCTCCTCAATGCCTCCTTCCAAGTTTTGGCTAAATTTGATTAATCATTCTGGAGCAGATGTAGTTTGAAGATTTTTAAGATGGCTACCTGGATAGCGAAATAGAAGGATTTTAACAGTTCTGAATCTCCATATGATGGTCTGATGCCTCTTACCAAGTTTCAGCTCAAACTTACCTATCAGAACTAAATGATTTTAGCCATTCTGAATCTCCAGTGTGGCCCCAATGCCTCCCACAAGCTTGCACTCAATTGGACTGCGCGTTCAAGAGCAGATGTGTTTTGCAGATTTTCTTAACAATTCTAAATCTCCAAGTCCCTTCGATGCCTCCCACCAAGTTTCAGCTCAATCCGACTTATGGTTTGAGAGGAGATGTCGTTTGAACAATTTCAAGATGGCCACCATGGCAGCCATCTTGGATATATTGAAATGGTACGATTATAGCAATTCAGTATTCTGAATCTCAATGTGGCCCCAAGGCATCACAGCAAGTTTCAGCTCAATCTAACTAACTATTCTGGAGGAGATGTCACAAATGTAAAAAAATTAATAACAGATAGGGACGGACCCATGACAGACAGCAGGCCACTGCATCTGAGCTGGCACTAAGCTCTAGTGAGTTAACAGACAAATCTAGAAAGGAATTAGGCAAAAAAAAAAAAAAAAAAAAATATGTGTGTTTCAGCTTACATGGAATTTTAAAATAGACACAGTAGGTTGGAAAATATTTTAATTTTGTTAAAAGTTTTTATAGAGGGTTAATAGGAAAACAACGGGCCTCCGTAGCCTAATGGATAAGAGAGTTGACTCTTAATCCATTAGGTTTCTCACCGCTGTGGTTCGAGCCTAGCTCCGGTCATATGTGGGAAAGCCAAGTTCTGCTTACGGATGGTCAGGTGGTTTTTCTCCGGGTTCTCCGGTTTTCGCCCACCTTCGATGAACGATCGGCTCGATATAAGTGAAATATTCTTGAAAGGGCCGTAAAACCCAAATCAAAAAAAAAAAAAAAAAAAAAAAAAAAAAAATAGGAAAACAATATGGCTGAACGGGGAAATCCCCACAAAATCCTTAAAAAAACTTTAGGGTCGGTGGTGAAAAATTTGGCACGGCCGGGTAACCTGAAGCACACACTTTTTTATTTTAGGCCTTAGATCAACTAAGGACAAATCTAGAAATATACGGTAATTCAGAATGGTTATTAATACTTTAAGGCCTTCATCGACATCCTGCAACCTGTCTCTTCCTAGAATGTCCGCAAGGGCGTATGGCAGTACTATAGAGAGAGAAAAAAAGAAACTTATTGGAGAAAATCATAAACGACCTTTAGTACCGACCATTAGTACCCGTCCGATATACGATGCTTCGGAAATCACGCTGAGTGATCTCTTATTGAATATGCTTTAAACTTTTTCTCTTAGAAAAAACAAAATACAAATAATTAAGAGCGATAAACAAATAATACCATACTTACCTAAGTATCTAACCGGTGTATCTCTGAAAATATCGGTTTCTTCTGACAGTTCATCGGTTGACATGACCGAGGGAATCCGGGTCGTTTCGGCCTGTGACGTTTCGGCCAATTTTTGGGGTCCTCGGCGGGTCGTTTCGTACCTGGATCGTTTCAGCACAGGGTCGTTTCGGCCCGTTCAATAGGGTTTTGTATAGACACAGGTTTATACAGACAGACGGAAGAACGGACGGATGATGCCAGGATAGATAGATAGATAGATAGATAGATAGATAGATAGATAGATAGATAGATAGATAGATAGATAGACAGACAGACAGACAGACAGACAGACTGACTGACTGACTGACTGACTGACTGACTGACGGACGGACAGATAGACAGATAGACAGACAGCAGATAGATAGATAGATAGATAGATAGATAGATAGATAGATAGATAGATAGATAGATCTCTCGCCCTTATATGAAATGTTTGGAGATATAGTAAAAGGGTTTATTTAAGACAGACGGGCAGATGTAAGTATGTAAGTATGTATGTATGTATAGATTGATGGATGGATTGTTTGTTTAAATAAATGTTTTTAAAGACTGACAGACGGACTTTCTGGCGGACGGATGGACGGACGGATGGGTGGATGGATAAAAGGATGGATTGCTTGGTGATACAATGAATAGATTTATAAAGATGGACGAACGAACTGTCGGACGGACAGACAGAATCAGATTTTTTTACTAGTGACACGTCTAATGAAATTCATTTACCAGGAGCTATGATATCGGAAGTTAATCCCTAGCTCTCACCAGAGTGGTAAACCTAGGTACACCTGCGTGGCCCTTGTCATGGGGTGTATTGCTTTGACCAATTCCAGTTGGACCAGGTAATAAATACCCGTTGACCCATATTAAACCGCGTTTTACAACTTAATGACATATATCTACATACCCAAGATGGCATGCTAACGTTGGACCAACGTTGAATATTTATTTGTCTATTTAGTTGGCCCAACATAGACATGCAACGTTGGCCAAACGTCAGTCTGCTCGTTGGGCCATCGTTGGGCCAACGTGTGGGCATTACTTTGGGCCAACGTATGTCAATGTTAGTTACAACGTTGGGCCAACGTTAGCTCTTCACAGTTTTAACGTTGGGCAAACGTAGAAATTATGTATGATACCAACCGATTTTTTTTTTTTTTTTTTTTTTTTGCCACTGAAAAGGTGCTGTTCCGACAGCAAATAAACATGTAAGTATAATTATATATTCGTTTTTAATTTAGGCAGCAATAATGAATTGCATGAGGCGGATATGAAAGCCTCTTATCACTGTGCAGTTATGCTGATCTGAGTCTTTGCTGGGTGCACGTGACATTGTAGGTTTTACTGTGCTCTGGCTCAGGCTCACTTGTGAGTTTGACATTCTTACAGCACAGTACTACATTTTATGACCGTAAAACCGTATTTCACTAAAAAGCAGTGGTTTTACAATAAAATACTCTTTTTTTTTTAATAAACTGACATAGCTTTTTGTCTCACCTCTAGGAGTCTGATCAGGGTCTATACTGTTTTTCCGTGAGCGTATTTTGGACCATTACTCTAGTAAAACAATGTTTGTGCTGTAAGAGTGTCAAAATCACAAATGAGCCAGAGCACAGCAAAACCTACTATGTCACATGAGCATCCAACAAAGACACAGATCAGCCTGCACAACTGCACAGTCTGATAAGAGGCTTTCATATCCACCACATGCAGTTTATTAGTTTTGTCTAAATTAGAAGCGAATATATAATATACTCACATGTCACATCTTGAAACTTTTATTGGTACATTCAATCAGAAAGTCAGAACTCAAATGGTATAAAAGCTAGCTTTATGTGTAGTCTAAAGTGTTATATTATAAAACCTTTGGTAGATGGTAACAATAATGAAAACGATCACTCCAAGGTATTGGATTACAAATTAATACAGCAACTTCTATTGGTCACCTTGGCACTGGACCAGGAAGCCAGTAATAAAGATTACTTCATGCTGTGTTTGTGCTTTATGCAACAGCATATCATTACGAAAACATGCCTATTCAAATATACTGAAAATTTTCCCACCAAAAAATGAAAATTTTCAGATAAAAAATTCTGATATTTTTCATATTTCTGCTCAAAACATAGATTGTGGGTACTCGTTAGAACCGCCTCGACGAGGCGGTTCTAACGAGTACCACAATCTATGTTTCTGAGCAGAAATAAGAAAAATAATGTATACCCCTGCAAACCCCAGTTTTACTATATAAAAGTGGGGTTTAAGGGGGTCAAAACTATATAGGCGTGTTTGCGTGATGGTTACATTAATATGCTAATAAAATTGGTATCTTGTATTAACTGGCCTGCAATTTGTTTGATAAAAGATTTTTTTTATGATACATCTTTTTTTATGATACAAATATGTACATCTTATCTTTTTCTCCATTGGATTTAATTTATTCAATAATACAAGAGCACTCATAAAATATCCTCTGTGTATACCTATCATTCCGGGTATGTTGGGCCAACGTTGGCACACCGTTGATCCAACGTTTAACACTTTGGATTTACAGCCTTAGTTATTGATCCATACCACCAACTTTATGCATACCGGTTGATATATGAAATCAAATTTTGGCAACATTTTTGTCACTTTAGCAGAATCAGCAATAAACAAATTGCTGACATTGGCCCAACGTTGGTCCAACATTATACAAATGAGTTTATAATTTGCATATTTTGGTAACGTTGGACCAACCTTACACCACATATCAAATAAAACTGTTTATTTCCAGTATTTTGCATAACGTTGACCCATTATTGTGCCAACCATGACATTGTTTTACTGACTTTGAAATAATTTATTAGATTGATATCATGGTTGGCCCAACGTTAGACGAGCATTGGACAGCCAACGGATTACCATCAGCCAACGACACAACCCAATGCCAACGTTGGGCCAACGTTGTCATGCTATCTGGGATATTTTATTTATTTATTTTATTTCTATTTCTGTTTTATTTTATTTTATTTTGATTTATTTTATTATACTTTTTTCTTTTGATAAAACCATTTTAACTGAGATAATTTCACAAAAGAATTATTATATATTGTGAAATCTAATAAATTTACACTACAATTACCCACCAAGGAAACAAGCCTATATAATTTTGACCCCCCTTAAACCCCACTTTCATATAGTGCAAATAATATGACTTGGCAAATAATAAGACTTGGCATTTAATGTGAATCGTCTGCTAGATTCACATGAAATATCGTCTTATTTTCGCTGAAAAAAAATAATAAGAAGAATGTCGTCTGCTACAATATTGCTTAGCGCTTTAAGGGTAACGTCTTTCAGTAAAATCACCAAAGCAAAAGAAGCCTTTCATAAAACACCATTTCAGGGAATATCAAAGCCAAAATCGGAGCTCCATTTACCAACATAACATCTATGGCTATTTTAGAGTATATCCAATCCCGACTGGTCCACGCGGATGCAAACGCAGACGCGTGATACGCCGTGTGAAAGGGGTTCGTACCTCACATGTTGACAAACAAAGCCCATATCAGCCAAAGCATTAGCGCAGTCTGATCATGGCCTCATTGGCCCACATAATATCTATGGCTACTTTAGAATAGATCCATTCTTGATGCAAAACACGCTGTGATACGCAGTGAGAAATGGTTTCATGGCTCACACGTTGATAAGGAAAGCCCAGATCAGCCAAAGCATTAACACAATCCGATCAGGGCCTTATTTGCCCACTTTACACATTGGGCTATTTTGGAATTTATTCATACTTGATTGGTCCACACGGATGCGTGACAGTACTGACACACAATGGGTTCATATCTCACAAGTTGACTAAAAGTAAGGCTGGCACGATTAATCGGATAATCGATTAATTGATCGATAAATTCTACAAAAATGATTATCCTTACTGATTTGCTAATAATCGATCATTTGATTTCTGTGTTTGTTACTTTAACTATTTACCCTTAGTATTCAGACACCTCAACTTCTTACCATACTTAATCTACACTTTGAACAAGTAAAATTTACTACCCATTGTTGTGTCTAATAATAATACATGGGTGGCAAACAGTGTAGACCCTGAGGAAACGCCGCATTTGCGGCGTCTCATCAGGGTCTACACTGTTTGCTCAGACCTGGCTGACCGAATATATGCAATAAAGTATAACATATGGTAAGAGTCATGCTCAGACAGGTAAAATTATGACCAAATCTTCATTGATTACTACTCGATTATCGATCACAATGGCAGGACTGATAATCGATTATCTTTTCAGCTCCCATTTGCCAGCCTTAACAAAAAGCCCAGATCAGCCAATGCATTAACGGTGAAGATACCCAGGAAACGCCACAATCACGAAGCACAGCCTTCCGAAGGCACCAAAAGAAGGAGAGATGAGGAACAAATAAAGACAAAAGAAACGTCATACAATCGAACTTAAATGGTTCGAACATCTTTGGGACCAAGGACAATTGTTCGAGACATGGGTAGCTCGAGCCATTGAGACCGTGATACCATTACGAAAACACGCCTATTCAAATACATCGAAAATTTCTCCTCCAAAAACTGAACATTTTCAGATAAAAAACTCTGATATTTTTTCACATTTCTGCACAAAACATAGATTGTGGGTACTCGTTAGAACCGCTCGGCGAGGCGGTTCTAACGAGTACCCACAATCTAAATTTTGAGCACAAATAAGTAAAATAATGTATACCCATGTAAACCACGGTTTACTATACAAAAATGGGGTTTCATGGGGTAAAAGTAGGGTTTCAGGGGGTCAAAACTATACAGGTATGTATGTATGGCAAGGTTAAGAAGCAAATGGCGATAATTTATGGAAGTCTTTTCAATCTTCTATACAAAAATGGTATGTTGTATGTTGAAATTGTATGCTGTATGTACTCATTAGAATTGCCTCAACATACAATTTCGTGATAAAATAAGAAATATCCCTTAATATTAGTTTTTTTGAGCTATCGGAAGAATTTCGAGGGACTAAAAAACGAGTTCGAACAATCGGTGTTCGAGGCATCGAGGTTTTACTGTATATGAAACCATCTACGCAGGTAGAAAGACGAACTGCAACAGAGGAACCGTCTTGGAACTAAGGCTGGCACAATTAATCGGATAATCGATTAACTGATCGATAAATTCCACAAAAATGATTATCATAACTGATTTGCTAATAATCGATCATTGATTTCTGTGTTTGTTACTTTACCGTATTTACCCTTAGTATTCAGACACCTCAACTCTTTACCATACTTAATCTAAACTTTGAACAAGTACAGTTTACTATCCACTGTTGTGTCTAAAAATAGCTGGACGAGTGGCAAACAGTGTAGATCCTGATGAGACGCCGCGTTTGCGGCGTCTCATCAGGGTCTACACTGTTTGCTTAGGCCTGTCTGACCAAATACATACAATAAAGTATAACAGATGGTAACAGTCATGCTCAGACAGGGAAAATTACTAATCGATTATCGATCACAATGGCAGGACTGATAATCGATTATCTTTTCAGCTTCGATTAGCCAGCCTTACTTGGAACAGTCAGTAGGAAAACTTGATATTAGGGGCTAACTCTTTGCATGCTGGGTAATTTTGCATGCTTTTTTTGTCGTCTGTGGATTTTTTAAATTAACTTTTTCAAAAACAAATCTTTCAGGAATACCAAACAGTTTGAATCCAGATCAGACCGGACGTTTTGTTAAAAATTCTTGTCGCGTTTTGTAAAACGGCGTGTATTTTATGGCATTTTGATGAACATTTTGGTTTGCTGAACTTACGTCATTTATTATGTTTGGTCTTCATACATTCTTACCCAGTATAGTTCGTCAACAAAAGTTTTGAAATTATGGACATGAAATGCGCGTCGATTCCCCTCAACATGCATGCGTAAGACTTACGCAAGTACAATACAGTGTTCTAGGCGAACATTTTTATTGAGAAAAACTTTAGCTGGAACGCCCGAAAGATGTCTGGTAAAATTTAAGATGTGTCACTTAAAATGGTATCATAAAAATTTCAATCAAACGTTTTTTTACAGGTTTATTGTAGCTGTCATATTGGATGAAAAATCAAACATTGTTTTTGTGTTAATCCATTTCTGAATACCTTCTGATATAGGCTATAGATAGAAGGTTTATTTGAAACGCACTTTGCATGGGAAATTTTAAAAAAAAATAATGTCAGACAGGAAAACGGGGTACTCTCTCTTAAATGCGGAAAACAACCAGGGTATCACTAATGACGTCATGTTTGTATATGCGAGAAAATAAACATTCTGCTTTATGTTTTGATCATTTTTTTTTCTTTTTTTATGAGTATAACCTGAATACACAAGGTTTTGTACGAGTACTTAGAAATTGTTATATATCAACTGGGCCTCCATAGAAACGCGCGAATTCTCTCGAAATGCAATGTATGCATATCTGCTATACAGACATGTCTTCCTATATCGAAATAAATCGGATATCTTCTCGATGCTAGGGTTAGCAAAAATTGAGTACTAGATCCGTACTAAAGACTACTTTCTGGGAAAAATAAGAAACAATATCATCAGTTTGTCGTCTGCTGAATTTGCCCATAGAATGGTAAAAGTAAAAAAAAAAAACCCACACACAAAAAAAACTGAACAAGTCCATTAGACACTCTGGCGATAAATCCAAATTGGCGGTTTGCTGCCTCTGACCTGGGTCTACACTGTTCGCTCTTGCAAAGTTGTTTTTTAGATAAACTGTGTCAAAATGATGCTGGATAACAGTGTAGTACCTGGCCAAAACGCCGCGTTTTGCTACCCTGATCCGGATCTAAACTGTTTCTCTGGCATATCTGGCTGAGTATATTGTATAAATACAGACAACCCTCTTTATATCGACACTCGATACAACGACAAAATTCGTTATAATGCCAACGTGACTGTCACGAAACCTTCTCTCAAGAGGTGACAGTTAATGAGAAATTATCCGAGAATATTGCCTTAAAACTTCGAGAAACATATGTTTTGGATATTTGTTAGAATCGCCTCACTGAGGCGATTCTAACAAATATCCAAAACATGTGTTCTATGAAGAAATATGAATAAAGCAATGTCTATCTTACATATCATTCTGTCCATTAAAGTCTCTTTACAACAGCAAATTCATTATAATGGCAACATCTTTGGGAACTAATGCTGTCGTTGTAACGAGGGTTCACTGTATAAATATAATAGATATCATTTGGGCCTCGCCATGCGAAAACGTGTCATCCGGCATATGCGGACAGCGCAGTCTGATCAGGGCCTTGACTGTCCGCTAAAAGAATCACTGGTTACTATAGAAAGAAGAATGAAGATCAACGGCCCGGATGATGTCTTGCGCATAAGCAAGATTTTCTGCATCTGCGCATTTTCGAAGTCACATTTCGCTTGAACGGCTCATTCCTCTATGTGCAGAAAGCTTCATCTGGGTTTGAAAAAAAGACCGTGGAACGTTCACAGATAGCCATAAAAAGGAGCTGAGCGACGATACACAAACAGATGTTGATCGGCCATTTCTTTATTTTGGGAAAATCAAAGGTGAGGACTATAATCAATTTATAGAGGTGTCGTATTTTACCGTAAATCCGATCGGAAATAAGTCATGTGGACTTCGATCACATGCATGACCAGTTATTTGTTTTCCAAACTCGAATTAACCGTTGCTGACAAACGTTCTCTTAATCGTTGCTGTTTGCATACGATTTACAGCCTTTAACAGTCGAGTTTGATGGCATTTCATCACTTCATATTCATGTTTATTGACGATTCACGTGCGCTACCAGCTTTTGATTGGTCGATATTTTTATCATTGATGTGGCTGGAGAAAATAATCGTTCCTTTCCCTCCCGGTTCTGCATATATTGTAGCGAAATTAACTATAGGTTTTGTACAGGGCTCAGTTGTTCAAAGCTAAAGATGTCGTTAGTTAACGATTCGTTAAAATTTATATCGGATCATATGCAAATATACTGAATTTTTTTGTTGAAAAAAAAAAATTGAGTAGCTTTTGCAGTGCAAAAGCTTCGCACATTTTTTCAGCAAAAAATACCGGAATATTGCGTATTGAATCTGCTAAAACAGTTAACGAAATGACCCTTAACGAGCTCGTTAAGCTAACGACGCTTTGAACAACTGGGCCCAGATTGCTATTACGTGATATTATTAAGTGGACTGGGTGTAATTGGTATATTTCCCCTATCTATATTATAAGGGAGACATCATTTTGAACAACAGACAACCCTCTTTATACCAACACTCGATACAACGACAAAATTCGCTATAATGACAATTTGACTGTCACGAAACCTTCGCTTAAAAGGTAAAGATTAGTCACAAATTATGCAAGAATATTGTATATAATCCTTTAAAAAACATATGTTTTGGATAATTGCGATTCTAATAAATATCCAAAACGTATGTTCTATGAAGAAATAAGAACAAAACAAAACCTTTCTTACATGTCTAATTGCTCATTAAGTATTCTGGACAACAGCAAATTCATTTTAATGACAACGTCCTTGGGATTGAATGCATTCGTTGTAACGAGGGTTCACTGTATCTGTTTGCTATCCTATACCATTAGATCCTTCTGAAAAGACACATCTGTAGATTTACATAAGCCAGGCCATAGGAAAGTCCACCTGAAGAACATTGGGTTCTTGGCGATCCCAAGAGCGCCCTGCGAAGACTGATCAGGCTGTGCGAATGAAGTCTGATCTGAGTCTTCACTGGGCGCAATGCACAGTCTGAACAGTCTTCACTGGGCGTATTGCGCAATGGCCTCAGTATTCGCTGGGCGCAGTGCACAGACTGATCTGAATCGTCGCAGAGCGCACACGTGTGAAAGTACATCTCATGATCAGGTTATGGCAGTATTTCATGTTGTCAAAGGCGATATACAGTAAAATCTCAATGGCTCGAACACGGATGGCTCGTTTACCGTGGATGATTCGAACTCTTTTTTCAATCCCTACAAAATCCTTCCAATAGCTCAAGAAAACAAATATTTAGGGATTTTTTCTTATTTTATCATGAAATTGTATGTTGTGTGTACTCATTAGAATCGCCTCATCGAGGCGATTCTAATGAGTACACTCAACATACAATCATTGTGTAGAAAATCGAAAAGATTTCCCTAAATTATCGCTATTTGCTTCCAGAACTGGTGCCATGATTAACCCTCAGTGGCTCGAACTACTCATGTCTCGAACGAATTTCCATGGTCCCAAAGATGTTCTAGATACTGAGGTTCGACTGTATATATTCTGTAACCAAATCAGCGTATTTGACGGGTGGAATAAATGCATGTCATTTCTTTATCTTTACTCGGATGAATTAGACGCAAAATGATCTTTGCTTTAACCTTGTCATGCTGAAAATATTAAGATGCCACGCCCATTTCTATTTGCCAGCCAATCAGATTACTTTAACCAGACTTTTAATATAAAGTTACTTGCTGACTGACAAACAGTGCAGATCCAGATCAGTGGAAGCCAACTGATCTGGATCTACACTGTTTGCAAAGACAGGGTATATCCGGGCTCATAAGGACAAGGGTTAAACTGATCTTAAGAATCATGCTGTCAGAAATTATGCGGAACATGGGAAACTGGCCTTAAGGCAATGTGTGAACAGCTGAGACCCAGCTCAAATGAGCTGATCAAGAACTTCTTTGTAAGTCGATAAAGTTTTCAAATTTTGTTAGCGGACACTGCATGACCTGGCCAAAACAAGGTGAACATCACGAAAACATGCCTATATAATTTTGACCCCCTTAAACCCCACTTTTATATAGTAAAACTGGGGTTTGCAGGGGTATACATTATTTTTCTTATTTCTGCTCGAAAACATAGATTGTAGGTACTCGTTAGAACCGCCTCGGCGAGGCGGTTCTGACGAGTACCTCCAATCAATGTTTTCGAGCAGAAATATGAAAAATATCACAGTTTTTCATCTAAGAATTTTCAGTTTTTTAGAGATGAAATTTACAATGTATTAGAATAGGCGTGTTTTCGTAATGCGCCCTCAAATCAGAACATTTGTTGCCCGCATAAGGCCCTTTGTCAGCGTTACGCATCATCAGGATGAGCTATAGTGAACACTTTTTGTCCGTCCGTCCGTCCGTTAACACTTTCAAACGACAACTCCTCCAAAGCCATCGAAGCAATTTGTCCCTAATTTGGTAAGAATGTTGCTTGGGTAGGATGATTTGAAAATAGCTAAAATTATGGTGAACTGGCTCTTGGTTTGGTTGTCATGGCAACAGAAAGCTCCCATGGACTTACAATAGGAAAATGGTTAAATTGCATCTTCTCCATAATCACTGAAGTGATGTGGGCCATATTTGGCTGTTATAATCATCTGATAATTGTCTACCCAGTTTATGTGTTTTATGACCAGCGGCCATTTTGTTTGGTTGCATGGCAACATTAAATTTAAAAACAAAATGAATGACAGCTCCTTCAAAACCACCGAAGCAATATGACTCTTATTTAATACAAATGTTGCTTGGGTAAGGACAATGTAAAATAACTAAAATTGTTCTGATCTGCCTCTTAGTTTGGTTGCCATTGCAACATAAAGCTCCCATAGACTTTTAATGGAGAAAATGGTTAAATTGCTCTTTCTCCATAACCAGTGAAGTGATGTGAACCATATTTGGCAGTTATAATCATTTAACGATCGTCTACCTAGTTTATGTGTTTGATGACCAGCGACTACTTTGTTTGGTTGCCATGACAATATTATTTTTTTTTTAAGTTTTTTAAAATGACAGCTTCTTAAAAACCACTGAAGCAGTATACGTCTAATTTGGTTCAAATGTTGCTTGGGTAAGGGCAATCAAAAGACCTAACATTATGGTGATCTGCTACTGGGTTCGGTTGCCATGGCAACAGAAATCTCCCATAGACTTATAATGGGAGAATGGTCAAATTGCATTTTCTCCATAACCAGTGAAGTGAAAATATTTAGCAGTTATGGTCATTTAATGATTGTCTACCCAGTTTGATGACCAGTTGCCATTTTGTTTGGTTGCCATGGCAATATTAAATTTAAAATAAATAAATAAATGGCATCTACTCCAAAACCACTGAAACAGTATGACTAATTTGGTACAAATGTTGCTTGACTAAGGGCAATTCAAAATAGCTAAAAGTTTACCGGTCTGCTTCTTGGTTTGGTTGCCATGGCAACAGAAAGCTCACATAGACTTATAATGGAAAATGGTTAAAGTGCTCTTTCTCCATTACCGGTGAAGTGATGTGAGCCATATTTGGCAGTTATGATCATCTGATGATTGTCTATCCCGTTTATGTGTTTTATAACCATTCTTAAAAAAGATTTTTTCAAATGACAACTTCAAAACTACTGAAGCAGTATGACTCTAATTTGGTACAAATGTTGCTTGGGTAAGAGCATTTCAAAATAATTAAAATCGTGGTGGTCTGCCTCTTGGTTTGGTTATCATGGCAACAGAAAGCTCCCTTAGTTTTATAATGGAAAAATGGTTAAGTTGCATTTTCTTCATAACCAGTGAAGTGATGTGGAAAACATTTGGCATTTATGATCATTTTGCTGATTGTCTACCAATGGTTAGTTTATGAGTTTGATGACCAGCGACCATTTTGTTTGGTTGCCATGGCTAAATTTTAAAGTAGGAAATTTGTTAAGCACCAGCAAGGAAAGAAGGCCTTGTTAAGCACCAGCGGGGAAAGAAGTCCCCTTTTAAACACCAGCGGGGGAAGAAGTCCCTTTTAAACACCAGCGGGAAGAAGTCCCTTTTAAACACCAGCGGGGAAGAAGTCCCTTTTAAACACCAGCGGGGAAGAAGTCCCTTTTAAACACCAGCGGGGAAGAAGTCCCTTTTAAACACCAGCGGGGAAGAAGAGTCTGTAGAGCTTGTTTTGTGTCTTATCTTGTAAAGAGTCATAGGACGTGTAGCACAGGTAGGAGTGGCAATATGAAATTGAAATGCCTCTCATTTCTTTACTAATTCAATAAAGATGGGAGCTTGACAAGTCTCCATGTTCTGGCGAAGATAGATTATAAAAAGACTGATAGTCACCCTCCATCGACTATCATGCCCGTATATGATTAATAGTAATAATAATAATAATAATAATAATAATAATAATAACAATAATAAAGCCAAGAACTGTTTAAAAGATGGTACTTTAATTAGTTACAATGACAGAATAAAAAAAAAATGTTGCACAATAAATGCATATGTGCAGTGGCTATTTCACTCAGGTGAGCGAGCCGTGGCCCGTGGGCCTCTTGTTAAATGCCCGAGGTCTTTATTTTCAGCGATCATGTTGTTATTTTTCGATGACCGCGACCCTGCAGAAAATTCCAAATAAGTTAATTTTTACATTTGAGTCATCCTGATGTGAATAATGATGATTTTATTTCATTTCATTTTAAAATGCTTTCGGAGCGAATGGAAAAATATGTGAACTTTTTGATGACCGCGGTCCCGTAGAAAAAATGTCATAATACCGAAATTCATACTCTTGCTTATTTTTCATCCATATGAGTTAATTTTTACATTTGAGTCCTCCTGGTGTAAAATAATGATGATTTCTTTCATTTAAAAAGGCTTTCTGGGCAATAGAGTCGAGAAGATTACTCGACATTTTACGATGTCAATATTCGATAAAAAATACTTAGAAGGGAATAAGAAGTTTGGCAAGCGCTAATGAGCTTTTGGCTTGTTACTTTGTACAGTCCCTTTCCGCCAAATCAGATGCCATATTACATCTATTAAATAGATACTGTAGAATATTTACGGTATCTAACGCAGTGAAAAGCAACAACAATATAAGGCATATTGTATGTTTACATCGCTGGTAATCCTGACTAGGAGAAACACTTTTTATGAGTTAGTCTCATGGTGTTTAAAATGGCTTAGTTCTGTTAGATACGACAAGTAAATGTGACAAGTCCAAGATCATACTTTATAACACAACATCCTCGTCTGATTCCTTAACTATAGGCCTTTCTCAATAAAAGGATGTTTGTTTTACACCTAAGGCATGTTTTGACAGGGCAAACGTTTAATGCTTAGCATGCGGGATTAAAAATTCAGATAGGAAAATATCAGAGTATTTTGAAAATGGTTTTGGATGTAGTTGGGATCAGAAGTCTAACTATTTTTCCCATAGGCTTCTACTATACATCACGAAAACATGCCTATATAATATTGACCCCCTTAAACCCCACTTTCGTATAGTAAAACTGGGGTTTACAGGGGTATATATTATTTTCTTATTTCTGTTCAAAAACATAGATTGTGGGTACTCGTTAGAACCGCCTCGCCGAGGCGGTTCTAACGAGTACCCACAATCTGTGTTTTGAGCAGATATATGAAAAATATCAGAATTTTTGTATCTGAAAATTTTCAGTTTTGGAGTTGAAAGTGTCTATATATTTGAATAGGCGTGTTTTCGTAATGAGCAATTTTCTTTGACTTTCAAAGGACTCCAATGAAAGGTTCGCCTTAGACTTACAAACTATATCACAAAACATTAAACGTCTATCAGCATGTTTTGGCGTTTTTCTGATTTTTCACACTAGCACACTAGAAAGAGCACTGGCAATTTTTTTTTTATCTATGTGCAGTTTGTAAAATGGAAAATCACAACATTTGGAGTAAAATGTACACAGTTGTCAATGAGTTCGCTGGGTTATGGCATTCTTGTACAATCGTCATGAAGTTGCTGGTTATTATTGAGACTCTTTAACGCAAGGCGCTTTCCGTTTCACCAATACATTCCTTCCCGTAACCCCTGCATTTCACCAGTAGCCCCTGCATTTCATCAGGTAGGTTATATTTTTGAGGTCATATGACATCTTTTCATGGACTTTGAAAATAGTTACATAGAATTAAATATATATAAAGTCTTTGTGTTACATGTTAATGGTCCGAGATCAGTTGTATTGGCATGAGGATGGCGGTATTGGATCTTAGTTGTATTGGTCTGAGGATGGCTGTATTGGACCTCAGTTGAATTGGCCTGAGGATGCCTGTATTGACTGACCGAGGATCGCTAACAGGGCCAATATTAACACAAGCATGCCATGACATTTTTATTAATTAAACTTTAAATTGCAGTTTTCTTTGTACATGCAGGCAGGAATTATAACTAAACTATAGGCCCTCTTGAATCTCTCGGTTTTATGCTCTAAATCATTGTAACTTTCAGTACTGGCCGTCGTATAAAGCCCGGGCCAAAAACGTATAAAATCATATCAAACATTGCAGTGGTATATTACAAGCTGGTTGGCACATATTAACATATTAGAACAATAACTACTCCATTGATTTATAATATATTGTTATTAATCAAGTCCGATGTCGGCTGTATTGGCCCAAGGAGGATAAAAAAAAAAAGAAAGCTACAGCCACTGCAGCCGACTTAGGACCTGTAACTCGGTCAGTACTAAATTACTTGATTAATGGCTTAAAAACATCTTGCTTAGCGATGATTATCCCAGTAAAGAAGACTTTCACAGTAGCTATATGAGTAAGTCCATATCGTGCCTTCTATCTTCTTAACCGTTCAAAAATCCGTTCAAAATGACAATTTTTACAACTAAAACTTTTATTCAAAGCTCAGACACAAGTTACATATGAGCAAATGTTGTATACCTATAAACATGGTTGGCATGGCGACTAACAATTGACTCTAATAGTAAGGTGGGGAGGTTAATATTATTATTATTATTTTTTTTTTTTTTTTAAGTTTGTACTCCTGTCAGAGATTGTCGTGGTTACATGTTCATTAAATATTAGTATCGAAAGCCACATATATTAAACAAGATTCAGAGAGAGAGAGAGAGAGAGAGAGAGAGAGAGAGAGAGAGAGAGAGAGATACTATATGAATGAAATTATCCGTAATTTTTTACAAGTATAATGCCTTGAATGTGTACAAGTATTATTCATTCACAAATGTTCCGGGTCACCGATTACCAATATAAGCTTCGTGTTGCCTGCACGTTTTTCTTGTGAGTTTGTGCGGCTCATTGTGGTTTTCATTGAAGTAAATCACAATGCAGACACCACGTGGCTGCACCGGTGACCCTGCTCGTGTGTGAATGGACTACTTGTTCTCAAGAAAAAGGCTCACACATTCTGGAGAAAAGATAGAAAACAGAATGGAATGGACATTTCAACTTTCTATCCCGAAAAGTATTATATGGATGACGAGTAAACAGCAGTTACCCAGTCAGCATTCTACGTAAATCTATATTGGGCCGTCATCGGGCCGTCAGGGTAGCTGACGGCTCGATGATGGCCCGATGTAGACTTACGTAGAATGCTAGCTGGGTAGTGTTCGCATATATCCCAGTAGGCACACGACGTCGAAACAACGTCGAATCGACGTCAACGATGCTGAATCAACGCCGTGCGCCTATCGGGATATACCCACACGAATGAGACCGTCTCCCCAATCTCGTCCCTTACTTTAAGTAAGAGTTGCAAAAATAGCGAGGCAGCCGCATACAGTGCCCTGTTCCCTCCTCTGTACTCTTATGGAAGCGAAAATGAAAGCATATCAGTGGGTACGGGGTAATCCTCGGGTATTTTCATCGTTGTATTAGCTACTAAAAGGGTAGGACACAATGCAGCGCCACTGGTCGTAATGTTCCATTGTGTCCTACAGCTTTCGATACTCCCTGGGCTTTGTGGCTTGTGATGTCAGTTCCTAGTTAAATTATGCGCATAAAAGAATAGATGAGTTAGTTTATGAACGTATGTGTAGCTAATATGGGGTATAATTGCTCTCCATCCATTCACTAAACAGCAGCATGTCTGTTGAGTTGTAAAAGCCCCTAGCGTAAAACTCCCTAGTGGAAGGTTTATATAGTAAAATATTGTCTACTATGTCCAACATTTATTTAACCCATTGCATACTGAATAGACTCTCCCACACTATATATTGGAAGAGTCCAGTTTCAATTTTAGGTACGTCCGGCTATGAGATTTACATATCCCTAGAGAAAAATGGCGTTAGTATTGAATTTAGTATTGAATAAAAAAAAACCCAAAAAACCATGAATTGAACGTCAATGATTACTTTCGGGTAAATACCGATTGATCGGTTTGACAGGTGTATTTCAAGAACTTGAATAGTTTCTGTTTTAAGATATAAACAATAGTTTGTTTGTATACTGCTC
The DNA here is from genome assembly GCA_964016985.1 of Anodontia alba. Classification (NCBI taxonomy): domain Eukaryota; kingdom Metazoa; phylum Mollusca; class Bivalvia; order Lucinida; family Lucinidae; genus Anodontia; species Anodontia alba. The sequence goes on from OZ024830.1 coordinate 31,467,338, forward strand.
GCGAAAACTACTGTCACTGTGTATTAATGTAGTGAAAATGTCGGAAGGAGCATATTAGTCCCGGGTTGTGGTAGTCAATAATTGCCAATGGAGTGCGTAAAGTATGAGAGCTTGAGCGTGTTTGAATGAATTCTTACTGAACTTGAACTTAGCTTCGTTTGAACGAGTTCATTATATACGAGACAAATGTGTACTAAGTTTTGATTATTTGGAGGGTGACTTTGTGTTAAACAGTTCCTTATATTTTAAGGTAATAATAGGGTTTGACATACATTTTTCTTTGCTCTTGGAGAGCTCTTCATACAAACAAGTAATGAATTTCGTCGCCTAGATCCTTTTTTTTTATCACAAAGGGTGCATTTTCTCTCTTATTTTTCGATTCCTTGTCATCTCATTGTTTCAGTCGGTAAGAAGTGATTGGCCGTTCCGTATTTAATTAGGGGAATATATTTATTTTTAGGCAGAATCAACAAGTAATTTTCCGTATCGTGGTCGCCTTTTAACATGCTGTAGTTAAGGCCTTTAGAAGATTGGCCCACAGATTGTGACCATTTCTGTTTAAACTGGTCAATTAAAACACGTTTAACTATTTGGTTGGCATTTTTTGGCAAATATGGGGAAAGTCGCCAATACAGGAAAACTAGACCAATACAGAAAAAAAAAAAACTTGGCCAATGAAAAAGATTGGCCAAAACGACTCGTAATGGCCTATTTTGTCAGTATGATGCGGACTGAAGCAGTGGTATATGTTAATATACATATATATGTCATACATATTAAAATAGTTAATAAATAAATCTTTTGTAACTGAGTAGAAAAGGTAAGAGAAAAGTCCAGGGAGTGTCACAATCACAAACCGCAGCCCTTCCCAGACCGCAAGAGGAAGAGGAAACCGACAAATCTAAACAAGCACAAACCGAACAAACGTACGAAAAGCACTATGATTAGCTCTCTCTTCTCCAAGCGAGGTAATCGCAATACTAAAAGGATTGAAAAACATAAGAACAAAATGACACACGGAAAGACATACAACAAATCGTCTGGTAGAATAAACCACAAAGCAACAAAGAGTAAGACTAACACCTGGACCATCGCCTTAGAACGGTCGGTAGAGCAAACCACCGGGGGTTTAAAGCACTTTTACAGCTAGCTAACTTCACCCTGGGTCCCGATGCTACTCTTAATACAGAAATACATAAAAATTCGGTTCGCATAAAGGCTCCCAACTCAGTCACTGCATCAAAGCGAAAACATAAAAATCTAATAAATCACTATAATAAACAAAGACGAGTACTCATGGCTAATTCTACTGTATGCCAGAGTAAATGAAAACCAATAGTTGAACCACGGCGTGCCAAGCCAAAGACATATCGTCAAGCCCCAACCCACTGGTTAAAGTTTTACGAAGAGGCCGTCATTGAGTCTGAGGCCCGAACCGCCGTCGTGCAATTAAAGAGTGAAGCATAGCCATCAACAATGATTAGATTGACAACTAGGCATGCAGTCTGCCGCATAATATCCAGACTATAGCCAATTCTTTTATAACGGTTAATAAGTTTTCTGAATTGCTCCGAAAAGTTAGATTTACCTACAATTTTTCTAAATCTGTACACTAAGTCACCGTAAAATTCGGGTTCCGATATATCTTGCTGCAGAAGTGTTTTCAGATTGACGCTATATTTTTCTAACAAGGCACTGTGTCTGCGATAAAATTTCTAATACACCTTACGAAGTTTAAAATAACGATAGCCCTGCCTAAGAAGTTTGGCAGTAAGGGCTTTATTACGGTAGTTAAAGTCATTAAGATTTGAAGAAGCTCTGGCGAATCTTATAAGTTGAGATATGTATACCACATATGAGGTACGCCGGGGGACATCGCCATCCAGAAAAGGGAAATTGACTATATCAAAATCAAAATCGTCCAGTTTATCATAAATTTTGGTGGAAACTGTACCATTAGATATACATAGATTCAAACCCAAAAAGGTGCCTCGGTATCGGAAGAATTTGCTCTATTTAATTGGAGTTCTGTAGGGTATACCCGGTCCACCATTTGGTCAAAGTAAATATTGTCAATATTTAATAAATCGTCAAGGTATCTTGAAGTTGAATTGAAAGCCTCAATAATGTCAACCTGATTTTCACGTGAGAGAGACTTCATGAAATCTCTCTCATAACAAAAAAGAAACAAATCTGCAACAAAAGGAGCACAGTTAGTTCCCATCGGAATACCAATAGTTTGTCTATAAAGTTTAATTCCAAATCTAATAAAAATATTATCAAAAAGATAAACAAGGGCATCACAGACTTTTTGACACGGCCATAAATTGTGATTATTATATACATCAGAAGTGAAAAAAGCACACTCTTCGTTGCAAGCCAAATATTGGGCATTCTCCCGAATACACGTTTGGTTAATTAAATCAATAAGTTTATCTTTTATAAGATGATGAGGTAACGTAGTATACAGTGTCGAAAAAATCATATGTAGACAATTTAGAAGCCTGAAAGTTTTTAGATTTAAATTTATTGAGAACATCATTAGAATTTTTAATTGACCAAAAATAGTTGATTCCGTCCCTTTCGTAAACAGTATCACAGTATCATATCCAATGTTTTTTTAACAGCAGTAAGGCATGAAGTTAGCAGTTTGGACAAAACAGAAGTCGTACAAGAACTATAATTAGCAATGAAACGTGCTTTATAAGGTCGTTTATGAAGTTTCGGTAACCAATATAACGTAGGAAGTCTGTCTTGCTTTTCTTTAATACTCACTGCAAACTTAGCAGTAATATCGATAGAATGGGTATTGACAATAGATCTCTCGTCAGTAGAAATCCGTTCATATGTTTTGGTACTACCAAGTTCTTGTTTTAGAGTATTGATATAATAAAGTCGTCACACAACAACAACATTATTTGCAGCTTTATCAGCTGGAGCCAAAACATACTTCCTATGAAATTCTTGGATACCTTGTTTCAAATATCGAAAAGATAATTTAGGCTTAGGAGGGAGAAGATCAAGGTTATTAGAGTAAAATAACACACGTTCATCAATGATCCTGTAAGTTTATAAGATCGTGTAAGAGTAAGTTTGTAGTCAAACACCCTTATCCATATGTGGCAAAGGCATCATATTATTGTCAAATAACTGGAACGTTTCACGTTTAAGTCGTGCAGTCTCTCGACCATTACAACTGACTGGTCTTGCGACTTATTTACGTCGAATCAAACAACCTATCTTTTGATAATACATATAGCGCATGTTTTGCCCTGGATCCCTGTACCTTATGAAAAGCGCCAACAGGAGCAGGTGTCCAGGGCAAAATACTCTCACGAGTAGCTTGCACTTCTGAACGCAAGTGATAGCGCATGTATCGCCGTTTTCCCTTTACCTGTTGACGAGTGCCAGCAGGAGCAGGTATCCGGGGCAGAACACGTGCGAGTAATTTGCACATTTGAACGCAGCCTGGACAGCGAACAAATTGAATACTTGTTACCTACATTGTAATGTTTGCGTTGAGGTTTTACGGCTCAGTCAACCCAATAGATTCATATCAAGCGCGGTCAGTTTACGTAACCACACTTTTGTTCGAATTGTATATACGTCATAGACAGTACACACATTTTCTCTTTCTCTCTCTTTCTCTCTCTCTCTCGCTCGCTCGTTCGCTCGCTTGGTCGTGCGCGCGTGCGCACGCGATCGCTCTCCTTCTGTGTATCAACTAAGCTTTAGCTTATTCTATAATGCATGTCACCATATTGTGTTATTTTAAATGTATTTCGTTCCTCACATGGTTTATTGACCTAAGGGTATTACGAAATAAGTTTTTGTTCTGTTCTGTTCAAAAATTTGTTTTATTCAGGAGCGCATCCTGGATGCTTTCTGAGGTGGAGCGATCAAATTAACGTATTAGGACCGATTGAGCAGTGTATACCCGGATCACACGCCCCAGAAGGCTGCGTCTGAACAGGGTCTTCATTGTTTGCCACTCTTCTATCAATTATACACACATTCACAGGTAGTAAAATGGACTGTTGAAGAGAAATATAAGGTAAATATTAAGGGGTGTGAATATTTATGGAATCCCAAATTTCTCCACAGTTTCCCATGCAAATGAAATTTTGAGTCAAAACGGGTTTCGACTTAATCCCAGAACCACCACTGAATCTGCCCCTGTTTATTTCGAGCTGTGATAATGCCCTAAGGACACGTTGCATGAAACTATTGTTGAAGTCAGATGAATGTACATGCAATGCATTGTTGTCTTGTGCGGTTAAATTTTTAAATCAACCAATCGGAATGCGGATTTGTGAGTACAATAACTCTGACGGCATCATTTTGTCTCGTTTGCTGTTTTGTTGGATGAAATCGGAATATTTGGTGAGTTTATTAGTTTTATAAAAATAGTTCTGAAACATATACTTTTTGCGGTTTCATTAGAATGTAACGGCTACCTGTGGGTAAAGGTCAAATACAACCGACTGCACTGAAGGAAAAAAAAGACAGAAAAATAAGAAAGAATTCTTTGTCTTTGTTTCTGTGTTACGCTAGGTCAAATTCGACAATTATCAGGTATCTATATACTTTTATAGTCTGTGCAAATTTAAAATTGAAGTCGCATTCTTTGATATTCTAAAACTGGACTGCGTATTGGAAAGAATATATTTTCTCCTAAAACTGGACTGCGTATTGGAAAGAATATATTTTCTCCTAAACCGATCATTTATTTTCACCCGTTTTAGACAACAGATTCTCACACGTATACATGTATATATTGGAAGAGCTCATTCAAGTTTAGGTATTGCGGCATATATAAACTACATATTCCTAAAATGGCTAATCATTTTGCAAACATAGGAGATCCTGATCGCCGCGTTCTGCAGCGTCTGATCTGGGTCTGCACTGATTGCCAGTTACCCTTTAGGGGGTTTCCAGACTAAAGCGGGTTAATCCTTAACACAGATTGTTATATATACATAACCAGTATTTCAACCTTATCAAGGACTGCTTCGGAGGCGATAAGGGCTCAGTCGAGCTCCCACCCATTTGAGTCTAAATTTCATTTCCATGGAAAAATGGATACATCTATGTTAAAGTTTAAATACCATATTTATCAAAATTTTTGCACATCTTACTCTTTACCTTTTACATCTAAAATCACAAGAAGTCAATTTTACTGCTCGAAATGTTCTGAAATTGCAAGGTATGTGACAATATAGTCATTGATCAGCGGTGTCTGATCTGGGTCAACAAAATTTGCTCAGCGTTATCTGCTGAATAATTAGAGTAAATACATGGTCGGTAGTTTGATCAAATCGAACCCCTCTAAAATACTGAACACCATATTTAATAATCCCGTGTCCATCACGGTTTATTTAGCTTCGACTTTGGCACGAATTTATGTTCAGTGGGAACACAACTTTGTTCAGTGTACACCATTGCTTTTTATGCTGCCAACTCTCTAAATTTACAGACTTTCACCTCTCTTTATATACAGAGTACCAAGTCTAAATACAGATTGCCAACCCTTTAAATTAACAGACCGTGTCAACGCTCTAGATACAGGCTGTCATCTCTCTAAATTTACAGACTGTCAACTCTCTCTCTCTCTCTCTCTCTCTCTCTCTCTCTCTCTCTCTATATATATATATATATATATATATATATATATATATATATATATATATATAAGTCAGCTGCCAACCCTCTAAATAAACAGACTGTCAGCTCTCTAAATACAGGCTTATAACAGTCGAAATTTACAGATTGCCAAAATTATCTTAGATTACAGAATACCAAACTCTCCAAATGAACATAACAGCAAAACTCAAATTCCTCTAAACTGACAGGTCGGCTTTAGATTCTGAAATTTAGGAGTTAGGGCGAAGGGTCGGTATGTTTGTTTTCGGGCTGAGCCGCTAAGAACTTTTTATCTCAAGGGATTGGATAAAATTTCAGAGGAGGCAAATCTGTCAAAATTGTTTCGCCCTCCTTCTGAAAAGAGGTCTGGTGCAACCAGAAAGCATATTCTTTTCTTTTAGGGTAGACCACATTTTCAGAAGGTACTTCATGTGCGGGAAAGCATTCACGAAAACATAATGATTGTCTTCTCAGTAAAATGGAAGATAATTTACCACGTTTATCCAATCATCTTTTGTATCTACCTGAGAAGTCCCGCCCCTTCCCATCAGATCACGCCCTGACCCAAAAGACTGGCCGACTCGGCATGATATGAACAGTGTTGACTTGGTCGTAAATTTCAAATCAATCGCAGCTTTTCCGCGTTTCCTGATGCCGGGCTACATAACGCACTCTGTAGTGTGTCTGGCTGTAGTTCCAGGGGCCGAAAAGGTTCGAATACCAGCTCAGTCACATAGCTTTCAATTGATCATGAAATCATTTCACAGGTCATTCACCCCCTTCCCCTGATTCAAGAAGGGCAGCTGTCAGCTACTGGTGAAAGAATGTGCACGAGTACTGGTTAACCGCTTAGAGGACTACTGGCTCGACATGTTTTCCTAACAAAGTTGACCAAAACCACGCTCCCTTGATTGAAAAAAAAAAAAAAAAAAAAAAAAAAAAATAAATAAATAAATAAATAAATAATGAATAAAGCAAATCGTTTCCGTGAAATCCCAGAATGTATACATTAAGAGAATTTCACCTGCTTCCACCTTATCAGTAGCGGAAATGTCATTACGAAAACACGCCTATTCAAATATATTGAAAATTTCATCACCAAAAACTGAAAACTTCTGATATTTTTCATATTTCTGCTCAAAACATAGATTGTGGGTACTCGTTAGAACCGCCTCGCCGAGGCGGTTCTAAGGAGTACCCACAATCTATGTAAGGCGGAGTCTGATCTGGGTTTATACCGTTAACTCAGGACTGACTGTCAAAGTCTTAGGATATATACGATATTCTACAGATTCCATTTATAAGATGTAAGCTAGCTTCTGATCGGGCTCAACACTTTTAGCTGAAGACTGTCTATCCCAATCTTAGGTTATATACGGTTCTCTACAGTATCCGTTTATGATGTAAGGTGGTTTCTAATCTGGGTCTACCCTGTTACCCCAGGACTGTTTGTCAGTCTTAGGATATAAACGGTATTCTACAGTATCCATTTATTACATGTAAAGTGATGTCTGATCTGGGTCTAAATTGTTAGCTCAGGACTGTCTGTCAAAGTCTTATGATATATACGTAATTCTACAGTATCCACTTGTTACTTGTAAGGTGGTGTCTGATCTGGGTCTACACTGACTGTCTGTCCAATTCTTAGGGTATATACAGTATTCTTCAGTATCCATTTATTAGATTTAAGTAGCGTCTGATCTGGGTCTACAGTGTTAGCTCAGGACTGTCTGTCATATACTTAAGGTATAAACGGTATTATACAGTAGCCATTTATTAGATGTGATGTCTAATTTGTGCCTATACTTTATCACAGGACTGTCTGTCCAATACTTAGGGTATATATACTATATTCTGCAGTATCCAGTTTTAGATGTAAGGTGGCATGAAAGTCCTGAACAGACTGCGTGTTATTCCGCTACTTGTAGGAGAGCAAAATAATACATTCTGTCCTTTTAATTATGCACAGTAAGTACTTCGTGGGTTCTCTGATTTCTTTGTATGTTAATTGTTGCTGTCGAAATATTAATAACGCTTCCATTATAAAATATCTTAAAATTCCCATAAAAAATTATGAAATCTGTTTTTTTTTCCTATGATATTTCATGATCGGTATACACAACACATACTTAACTGTGGCAGACGAGAGCGTATTTTTTTTTATCGTTTTTATAGAAAATAAGTCTTGACATTTATTGTGAAACAGATGATTTATGAAATGTCAAGATTTATTTACTATGAAAAAAAAAAAAAAAAAAAAAATAGAATGTCATCTGCATCAAATTTTACTTGGTGCAAACACTATCTAATAAAATGTAATGTACCTCTCTTTCACTGGTCAATTCAAGGTTTAAGATTTTTGTTGTGTAAGAAGCACAAGCAGCAAGTTGTAAATAAATCAGTGGGATAAATTATTATAGCATGTGCCAGTAGTTTGGGGAAATTTTGAACTCTGCTAAGAGGTTAAACTGATAAGAATTTATTATCCCTTGTCAAACACCAATCAGCTAGCTGGTTGAAAAAGACTGGAACTAACCAGTCTCTAGTGACCAACCCTTATAGTCAGGATAGATTTTTTTTTTGTTTTATTCTAGTGCATTATCAAACAGGATTATGAGAAAAATATTTAGTCACTGGAGACTGGAGCCAGTCTTTGACGACACATACATGCAGCAAACTCGGCCAACCTCGAATTGGAAGCACGCTTCCCAAGTGAACTTAAAACGTGTCATCGATCAGATTTATCTGACTTTACTGTGAGAATTAAAAATATTGAATGACTGGTATTTTCACTCTTTTTTTTTTTTTTTTTTTTTTTTTTAGTTACTGGTTTCTAAAGAAGAGTGTGCAGTGGTCACAGTGTTTTACTGTAAGTAATTTCTTAAACACACACGCACACACAAACTCAAAGCCAGCCCACCACCCCCTCACACACACAACATGATGGTGATAGGATATACCTTCAAATATGTGCTTCCAGTGAAGACGTATCAGCGTGCATATTCTGATTAGTCTGCGCTGGGTGCACATATTCAAAGGAAAGATACATTTTCCCATGCTGTGGTTTAGTGCACCCAAATTACTAGAACAGACGGCCTCGGTGGCTCAGTTGGATGCGCGTCCGATTGGAGACCAGGAGGTCGCGGGTTCGATCCCCGCCGAGGTCGGCAGCATTCTTTCGTGGAGATTGATCATGAAATATATTCTGTGGTCATTCTTTCCCTTCCGCTGATTCAAGAAGGGCAGTTGTCAGTTTCTGGCGAAAGAATGTGCACACACTATTGGTTAGCAGTTTAGAGAACTAAGCCTGCCCAGTAAAATTTGTGGTTAGGCAAACTGACCGCGCTCGACATGACCCCATTGGGTTGACTGAGCCGTAAAACAACACAAACAAACTAGAACAGACAGGCATGAGCGAACAGTGTAGACCCAGAGTTTCTGATCAGGGCCTACACAGTTTGCCACTCGTCCACTTCTTACTTTTGGTATTTTTTATTGTCTTTGGTCGCATAAATCAACAGGTCATCATAAAGACATGCCTGTATAATGTTGACCCACTTAAACTCAACTTTTATATAGTAAAACTGGGTTTACAGGGGCATACATAATTTTTCTTATTTCTGCTCAAAAACATAATTTGTGGGTACTCAGTAGACCCGCCTCGTCGAGGCGTTTTAAGCAGAAATATGAAAACTATCAGAATTTTTAGCTCACCTGAGCCGAAGGCTCAAGGTGAGCTTTTGTGATCACTCACCGTCCGTCGTCGTCGTCATCGTCTGTCTGTCCGTCCGTCCGTTCACAATCTTTAAACAACATCTCCTCCTAAACCACTGATTTGATTTTGACCAAACTTCACAGGAATGATCCTTGGTTGGTCCTCTTTCAAAATTGTTCAAATGGTTCCGGTCCATTGCATATCTAGGTCACAGGAGCTAAAAATAGATTATTTAACTAAAAATTTAAAAAATCTTCTTGTCAGAAACCACTGGACCGATTTCAATATAATTTTGCAGAAATGTTCATTTGGTGATCCTCTACCAAGATTGTTCAGGCCATTTGGACTCGTGAAAAAAACATGGCCGCCAGGGGCGGGGTATATTTTCATTATATATCTACATAGAAAACTTTAAAAATCTTCTTGTCAGAAACCACTGGACCAATTTCAATATAATTTTGCAGAAATTTTCCTTTGGTGATCCTCTACCAAGATTGTTCAAGCCATTTGGATTCGTCAAAAAACATGGCCGCCAGGGGGCGGGGCTTATTTTCCCTATATAATATATATAGAAAACTTTAAAAATCTTCTTGTCAGAAACCACTAAACCGATTTCTATATAATTTTGCAGAAATTTTCCTTTGGTGATCCTTTACTAAGATTGTTCAAGCTATTTGGATTCGTCAAAAAACATGGCCGCCAGGGGGCGGGGCTTATTTTCCCTATATATCTATATAGAAAACTTTAAAAATCTTCTTGTCAGAAACCACTGGACCGATTTCAATATAATTTTGCAGAAATGTTCATTTTGTGATCCTCTACCAAGTTTGTTCAAGCTATTTGGATTCGTTAAAAACATGGCCGCCAGGTGGAGGGGGGAGGGGGGGGGGACGGGGGGTGGGGGGTGGGGGCTTATTTTCCCTATATATCTATATAGAAAAGTTTAAAATTCTTCTCGTCAGAAACCAATGGACCAATTTCAATATAACTTGGCAGGAATGTTGCTTTGGTGACCCTCTACCAAGATTGTTCAATCTGTCATGATTCGTCAAAAACATGGCCGCTAGGGGGCTGGGCATATTTTCCCTATATATCTATAAAGAAAACTTTAAAAATCTTCTCGTAAGAAACCGTTGGCTCGAGTTCAATGTTACTTGACAGGAATGTTGCTTTGGTGATCCTCTACCAAGATTGTTCAAGCCGTGATTCGTCAAAAAACATGGCCGCTAGGGGGTGGGGCTTATTTTCCCTATATATCTATAAAGAAAACTTTAAAAATCTTCTTGTCAGAAACCACTGGACCAATTTCATTATAACTTGGTAGAAATCTTTCCTTGTTGATCCTCTACCAAGATTGTTCAAGTTATCATGATTCGCAAAAAACATGGCCGCCAGGGGGAGGAGCTTATTTTCCCAATATATCTATATAGAAAAGTTTAAAAATCTTCTTGTCAGAAATCAATGGACCGATTTCAATATAACTTGGCAAGAATATTTCTTTGGTGACCCTCTACCAAGATTGTTCAAGCCATCATGATTTGTCAAAAAACATGGCCGCTAGGGGGCGGGGCATATTTTCCCTATATATCTCTATAGAAAACTTTAAAAATCTTCTCGTAAGAAACCGTTGGATTGAGTTCAATGTTATTTGACAGGAATGTTGCTTTGGCGACCTTCTACCAAGATTGCGCCCTCATGATACATCAAAAAACATGGCCGTCAGGGGGCGGGGCTTATTTTCCGTATATATCTGTATAGAAAACTTTAAAATTCTTCGTGTCAGAAACCACCTGACTGATTTCAATATTATTTGGCAGGAATGTTGCTTTGGTGACCCTCTACCAAGATTGTTCAAGCAATCATGATTAGTCAAAAAACATGGTTGCTAGGGGTGGGGCTTATTTTCCCTATATATCTAAATAGAAAACTTTAAAAATCTTCTTGTTAGAAACCACTGAACCGATTTCAATATAACTGGTCAGGATTTTTCCTTTGGTGACCCTCTACCCAGTTTGTTCAAGCTGTCCTGATTTGTCAAAAAACATGGCCGTTAGGGGGGTGGGGCTTAATTTCCCTATATATCTATATAAGACATTTTAAAAATCTTTTTGTCAGAAACCACTGGACCAATTTCAATATAACGGCAAAATTGTTCCTTTGGTGACCCTCTTTCAATATTCAGTTCAAGCCATCATGATGCATGAAAAAAACATGGCCGCTGGGGTGCAGGGCTATAAAATTTATACAAAAATCTTAGAGCAGTGAACTTGGCTGAAACTTAAACAGTAAGTATGCAAAGCTGTTTGCTCAGGTGTGCGATATAGGACCATCATGGTCCTCTTATTATCTGATTTTTTTATTTTTTGGTGCTGGAATTTTCAGTGTATTTGAATAGGCTTGTTTTCGTAATGTGGCAAAATGAGCCATAACGTGAGAAAACGTACCTTTTCACATGTGCGTTCGACGAACACAAATGAGCTTGCACATACGCGCAGTCTGATCAGAGTTTTCGTTGTAGCCCTAGCTTTCCAAAATGCTCCCAGCATTGCAACCCGTATATCGATTGTGGCGTTAGATAGCGAACGGTTTTCCTCGGGAAATCGTTTGTCTGAAACTTGCACTAATTTATGTAGTTTGCCCTATCAGAAACAAAATCTCGGGGACGATAATACTTGTCTTCAATGCCGTAAAATAACGGTTACACTTCCGGTCAAACAAATCTATTATTTACAGTTATTTATCAGAATAAGCCTGCTGGGTTAGCAGTTACTACTTTGAAACTGGAAGTATGACTGGAATACTATAAAAAAAAAAAAAAAAAAAAAAAAAGAAATGGGGTGGGAGGAGACACAGCAGACTAGTTATTTTGTTCAAAAGTCTAAAGAGTACTGCCAGCATTCCAACAGATGACCTTATCCCCTCAACAAATTGACTATTCTGCGGGCTGCGGGCCATATACAACTGCTGCCTTGTAATGAGGCAATTGCACAAGAAAACGGAAATGATTATACTTTTTTGCTTTGTGTATACATCAACAGAATATAATCATTGAATACATGCACATGTATGTCTATATGAAACTGATAGATAGCAAGATAGCAATGCCATAGGTCTTGGGATAGGTTATTATCAGGACATGTGTCTTTTATTGGCCGCTTCATACGAAAGTGTTCCCTTTGAAACATGTGACGTGCACATGCACTAAAGGAAATACTGACCAGTCTTAATTGTATGCTCTGTGGATAGTCCAGGCCATGTAGCTACTGTATGCTATCATCAAAAACTCTGCTCTGATCAGCCTGCGCAGATGAACAGACTGGTATGACTTGACTCATCGCAAATCATCTTAAAGGTATGTTTTGTCAAAATGCTGCCCAGATATAGCTGAATGAATAATGCAAACACTGATTTTACAACGTTTATCATTCTATGAAAAAAACTTTCAGACAAATTAAACCTATGAAAGTTTACTAACAAGAGCTGTCAGCAGACAGCATAGCTCGCCTGGATATAAGGACTAAATGCTTTGGCCTGTCATGGTAGAAAGGGGGCATTGAGGTCATAATTGTCATAGGGGAGAGTGTGCTGCTGAATACAACTTTGGACCCATATCTATCATGAAACTGAACATGAATCAAATCCATCATATGGTTTTGAAATTTGAGCTTTTAAAAAGTTTTAACGTAAAACTTAAGCGTAAAATGTGTCTGTGACCTTGAGCTTTCAGCCATAGTCATAAGTGGGGGTATAGCTGCATACCGAGTATAAACTAAATCAATCATATAGTTTTGAAATTATGAGCTCTAAAAATCTTAAACATGAAATTTCAGTCTGTGGTCTTTACCTTAAATGCAAGGGCATAAGCAGGGTATTGCTCAATAAAACTTTGGACCTCTATCTGTCATCATGCAAAATCTGAATCACATCCATCATTTAGTTTGGAAAATATGAGCTCTTTAAAAACTTTAACGTAATTCTTTATTTGTAAAATTTCATAGTCTGTGACCTTGATCTTAAGATCATGGGCATGGGCTGGGGTATTGCTGAAAGAAACTTTGCACCTATATCTATTATCAAATATGAACCAAATCCATCATACAGTTTGGAAAATATGAGGTCTTAAAAAACTTTTTTTTGATCAAGCAATATGCACATAGTCATAATCGGATTTCCACGAGATTTAGTTTGTATATTGTTATTTAAAAAAATGCCAGAACTTCAATAAGATCTTATCTAGAAGCTTATTTTAGCGTCAGATATGAATATGTTTGAACTTTTTAAGTATGGACCACAGATCATAGTCAAACTTACCAAAGATGGACTGCAGGTCATATTCAAACTTACCAAACTTCGCTCTGTGCTAATCGAACACTTCTCCATACATAAAAATCCAAAGCTATATTAAGAGAGAGGCGCGCGCCGGCCAAAACTGAGATAACAAAAGAAAAAACTGCAGTATGTTTACAGCAATCTTTCCTTCAGCTTTTAACAGCACATGTAAGGAAGTGGAGGTTTAAGGGGGAAAAATCCTTTTAAACTTTATTTTTATATCCTTCAACATTTTTATAGTGTTTTGCTTCAAATAGTGGAAATGTTGTTAACGTCGAAAGTAATTTTTGTTTGTTTGTAATTGCCTACTAACACCTACCCCTAGTCCTCCCATAATAAGACAAAACAAAAAATTGTATCATTGGGCAGAGTCTTTTGTTCTTCTTCCTTTGTACCTTACTATGTTTCATTTGTATATCAGGACCAATAGGAAAACAGCTATGGAGGGTCTGATCAGTGTATTCACTGTTTACTGCATGCATATTTCATTGCACCTTCAGATGTTTTTTTTCCCAGCTTTTAGGATACTTACTGGTACATGCATGAGCTTTATTTCTCATGGAATTGTATTTTAAGAAAGGAAAATAGTTTTGCCTATCTACTCTCAGGAACATTCGTAGGCTGGCAACTGCAAAACAAATTATTCACTAAGCCTGGCCTATTGACTGGTTCATTAGGACAAACTTTTCAATTTAAGTTAAATTATTGCAGCTCTGCCTTTTTTCACCTGCCAGCATCTTGAACTTTGTTGTGGTCCTGAATGCCAGATAAGCTGTGTCATGAGAAAATATATGTTTCTTATGGTATTCTTGTGTCCCACGAAGACCCAGCCTAGCGCAAAGACCCAGCCTAGTGCCTGCATATTTACCAAGTCTCATTAGAGATCTTGTAAGTTTTGTCAGGCACACGCTTTGATCAGGTTGGGAGGGTGTACAGGCTGTTCAGAGGCTCCGATAGTTGCACATATAGTGCATATAGGTTCTTTACTACAATGCACGTGGTATTGATATTTGTACATTGTTCTTTCTTTCCTTTTTTATTGGAGTAGGTGGCAAGAAAAATAACATTGACCACAAATTTTTGGCTGAACATATACTAATGCTGGCAACCCGCGGCCCGCATGCCTGCAACCTGCATGCCCGCAGCCCGCATCCCTCGGTCCGCATGCCCGCAAGATAGCGATTCCATCCCCTCAATTAGGTGCAGAAAAAATCATCACTCATTAACTTTTCAGACCCACACCAAAAGAGCCGACATTTACAAGGGCTCATTCTTCCCTCAAACAATCAGAGATTGGAATACCCTTCCAGATACGATTATTTCCGCTGCTGAAGGTGCAGAGGATGATGTGGCTAGGTTTACCTCTTAGGTGAGAGCTAGGGACTAAGTTACCCATATCACAGGCCTTGGTGCATGATTGTTATTAGACGATTCACCAGTAAAAAGTCTGATTCTTCCTTAGCCACGGATGTTTCGCTATACCATAATATGTTATAGTTTACAGTAAATACATTTAACCCTAAAGCGCCAATCGTAACTACAGTGGACAATTTTGATTTTATATCCCGCTTCCAGCAAACTGTGTTTGTTTTGTGTGTGCAGGTTTAGAGGGCGGGGTGGGGGATGGGGGTAGGATAAGGGAAGGTGAGGGTAGGAGGGAGGGCGTATATTGTTTTTGCAGTGTCCGTACGCCCGTCATCACGGTTTGGTTGTGTGTTATCTACATCTACATCCATGTTCTTACACTAATCTGTCACACTTGACAATTCTCAAGTAGTGCACTCGAACGAAGAAGAAAAAAAAAATAGAAATCGTTATAGATAGATGAAATAATATGGAAAAAGAATATTTGAGAGTGCAAAGGAAAAACAGAAAAATACAAGAAAGCGTTTTTTTTTTTTCTTATTTTTACAGCCACTTTTCGTCCATTAGAATGAGACCAATCCGCCTTCCCTGAATGAACCTGTGCACCTGGCCCGACGACACATCTCCACACTCATCATTTGGGTGTACGTTCATGGCCGGGAGGAAATTTCCCCAATAGAAAGTGAGGTCAGACAGCTCCCTCTTAAAAATGCTAAATAAGGAGCCTCAGCTGCAGCTGCTGGTAGTCTGTTCCACACTGGTATTGACCTTGGGAGAAAAACAACAACAACAACAACAAAAAAAACCAACAAAAAACAACAAAAAAACAAACAAACAAAAAAACAACAAAAACAACAACAACAACAACAACATCAACATCAACAGAATGTCATTAGATGTGTGAACTGGCTAAATGATTTAACCCTCATCTTACTACGAAAATTTTTGGGTATTTGGAAGGGTATTCTTACCTGAGTGCACCATAGGGTAGTGAAAGTTTCTGGGTATTTCGAAGAAGAATCTTACTTGAGCACGTTATCGAGAGTTTCTGGATATTTGGAAAGCGAGTCTTTCCTGAGCACATGTTAACGAAAGTTTCCAGGTATATGGAAGGGAAACTTACCTAAGCACATGCTAAAGAAACTGTCTGGGTATTTGGAAGGGGATTCTTACCTGAGCAAATGTTAACGAACGTTTTTGTGTATTGGAAGGATAGTCTGGCCTAAGAAAATTTTAATGCAGTTTCTGAGTATTTGGAAGGGGATATGAGCACATGTTATTTCCCCCGTTTTCTTTCGATTCACTTCACACTAGCATTGGGGTGGTCGGGTGTGGCGAAGGTATCGTGTATCTTACATCACTGGGGCGCTCAACTAATATTTGCTTACATTTGGGCAAGACCTGCTATCCTTGTAGCAAATGAGGATAGAAGGGTGCATGTTATTTCTTCTGTTTCTTCACTTTCATTCCTGTTCCTCTTTCTTCCCTGTCCATCTCTTTTATTTCCTCCACTGTCTCTTCTATCTCTGGGCTCCCTTTCTCTGTAAGACGACACAATTTTGGCCCACAAGGGTTGACGTGTCGTTAAGCCCTAACACACGGGTAAACGTCAGATGAATCCAATATCCAAGAAAGATAATCCACTACTTAAACCCGATAAACATGTCAAATAGTTCTATTTGCAGAAGGAAAAGACATACTGGAGTCGTGTCTTAGGAAAAGGCGTCTTTAGAGCACATGGTAACTGAATTATTGCTATGAGTGACAAAATGACGACTAAAAAAAAAACAAAAAAACAAAAAAAAAAAACAAAAAAAAAAAAAAAAAAAAAAAAACCAGTAGGCAGGGGAAAAATCTACAGCAGTTGGTAATGTAAGATGTTCACCTATCCAAGCACTAACCGGGTTTGCGTTGCTTAACTTTACTGAAAAGACGAGAGCTGTTTGTTTCCACCCTACACGGACAGACATGCATACGCATTGAAAATAAGCATTTTATAAAATTGACTATATGTATTAAGGAGCTAGCGTGCGTTTTGCGCACTATGAGTCCCTTGAATTGTTATTGTAAATAACAGTAAACTACATCCCTACATTAATTGAACATTTAATTTATTTAACGTAATAACGAATGAAATAAAATGCAGTTTTGAACTAGGTCTGCAGGTACTAGACTCATATGTTTCGTATATATTATTTTCTCGCAATGCGCACCGTTTAATGTCGTTGGCTGATCTCCCGCGATCTCCGCATTCGAGTGCGTCTGCGTCTTCTTATTTTTCCCAAAAAACAGGATTTACCTTTTCATGCAAATTGTTGCCAAAACAGGATTTGAAATTTCAAATGTCAAATCCAGTTTGCCGGGGAAAAATGTGAAAAAATATTTCAAAATGTCGTCTGCTAAAAACAAAAAAAAAAAACAACAAAAAACAAAAAAACAAAAACAAAAAAAAAACAAAAAAACAAACAAACAAAAAAACAATACCAAGACTGCTACGCATTAAAGTTTTAGCTTTTTCTATCTATATATATACATAATGAAAATCCCTCATTCTTAAAAAAATTATTTAAAATGTCATACAAGTATGAGCTTTTTTACAAATAATATTGCCAATCACACTAGCACATGTAATGTATTCATGGACAAGCTAACTAATAGCGTAATAATTCTGATCACATGGCTATCACGTGATAGCGAGGACTGTTACTTCATATACTTAAAAAAGGGTAAACTCAAAGGGATTAGCACCATATGTGGGAATAGCAGGAAAGATTTGACATTGTGCGATGATACGTCTACAATTTGCCGGTGTGCATTTATCGCCGGAAATCGCGTGACTGGCAAAGAAACATATTTGTTCGGATAGGGGTAAGACTGAAACAACCGTAAAATCTAAAAGTGATGAAATTCGACTGCTTTTGGAGAGTTATTTCATATACTGGCATTGAATGCAAATAAATCAAGGTTTGTGATAAAGTATCCCCCACATCCATTTCGGACAGTCTGGAACTAAAGAATGAACCTTGTTTCTGGAGATGTTCAAGGGCTCTCAAATAGGCCCATTCCATTAAGTCGTAATCTTACTTCGATGATGTGATGATGTAACCTCTTCTCTTCTGTCTTTTCCACTGGATATTTTGAACAGTCTCTGTGAGGCACTTCTGATGAGTACCCACAACATATTTCTTCGATATATAATATATATATATTATTTTGAACAGTCTCTGTGAGGCACTTCTGATGAGTACCCACAACATATTTCTTCGATATATAATATATATATATTATTTTGAACAGTTTCTGTGAGGCACTTCTGATGAGTACCCACAACATATTTCTTCGATATATATATATATATATATATATATATATATATATATATATATATATATATATATATATATATATATATATATATATATATTTCATATCTTGCATAAATGCGGTTATTAATGAGATCTTGCTGTAAGAGAAAAATAAAGGCCTTGGGGTTAATTCCTTGAAATTATTTCCCTTTGTTATTCTTGAAAAGTTGCGTTTTCCATGAATCTTTTTTTTCGAGACAGAACGCGGCATCTGACCAGGGTCTACACTGTATGCATTTAGGAATGGAATTTCTATAAAACGCGGTACTGATAAAAACTAACCAGACAGCCCTTCTATTGGAAACGGACCAACCCAAAAAGTCGATGGGAGTGCCCACTAAGCATAAATGGGTGCTCGTATTACATTGCTCACTTTATGTTTAATTAAAATCCATACAAAATTAACGAAATTTGTAGGAAAAAAGACCCATACGATTCAGTTCAGCAGCCTTTAGCCACATGATATCCCATGTGAATCGTATCGTGTGTCTGCCTTTTTGTCTTGGCCCTCAGCAGTCGGAAGAAAAGATAGAATTAGTATCAGTATGATGCGACTCATGCTTGTGTCATGTTAGACTGGCTCCAGTCTAGAGTGACTATTGTTTTCCTTATAATCCTGTTTTATAATCCACTGAAATAAAATCAAAATAATATCATGACTACAGAGGCTGGTCACTAGAGATCGGTGAGTTCCAGTCTTACCTGACCTGCTACACGTAGCTGGTCAGTGTTTAACAAGGAATCATAAATTCTTATCAGTTTAATCTCTTAGCAGAGAATACTGGCACATGTTATTTATTTACCCGACTAATTTATTTAAAACTTGATGCTTCTGACTATAAACATTAAAATGACTATTGAAAGAGATTTACTTTAGCCTTTATCAGATATTGTTTAACATTAAAGCACAATATACTTTATCAGATATTGTCTAACTTTAAAGCACAAAATAAAATTTGTAGTGGATGACATTCTATTACTTTTTCATAGAAACTACGTCATGACATTTCATACAAATTATCTGCTTCACATGAAATGTCAAGACTTATTCTCTCTGAATAATAATAATAATAATAAATGCTCTACAGTGTCGATAATAAATACTCTACAGTGTCGTCTGCTACAGTTAAGGATTATGTCTTATGTATACTGGTCATAATTTATACACAGATATCTATAAAGTTTTTTTTTAGATTTTTTTTTATTATTTTGGGGATCTTAAGAAATATTTTGACGGAATAGGTATCATCATTTGGACGTCAACAGTTATTTAAACATATCAAGAAATGAGAAAGAAAACAACTTATTTAAAAGTAAAGATTGTGATCTGCTCTACTTCAGGTAGCGGAATGTCACGCAATCTGTTTAGGGCTCTCATTCGACCTTACATCTAATAAATGGATACTCTAGAATACCGTATATACCCAAAGTATTGGATAGACAATCCTGAGCTAACACACTAGACCCAGAGCAGACGTCACCTTACGTCTAATAGATGGATGCTTTAGAATACGGTATATACCCTAATTATTCGACGGACAGTCTTGAACTAACACTGTAGACCCAAAGCAGACGCAACCTTACATCTAAAAAATGGATACAATATAATGCCGTATATATCCTAAGTATTGGACAGCAATTCTTAGCTAAGAAGGTAGGCCCATTTAAGACTTCACATTACTTTGATGACTAGATACTGTCAAATACAATATATATCCTATGAATTGGACAGACGGACTTGAGCAAACACAGTTGTGCTAAAAGTATTGGACAGAGAGTCCTGAGCTAACAGTGTATATCCAAATCAGATGCCGTATAACATCTAATAAATGGATACTGTAGAATACCTTATATACCCTAAGTATTGGAGAGACAGTTTCGAGCGTAAGTATTTAGAGATATTGTAAATGTACTTTGAAAAAAAATAAGCAACAACAACAAAAATAATAATAATAATAATAATAATAATAATAATAAGCTTGCAAATGATATCTGTTTGTAAAGCAGCCATAGAAAACCAAAGTATTTTATCATTTCAAAAGCATTTTCTTTAACTATTTAAAGATATGTAGGGAACTACTGAAATAAATTTCACCAAATTTTTGGAAATCTGAACTGTCATAGTTTCATAAACATCAATTAAAGGTGATAAAATTCCATATACAAAGAAACATTAGTTATTCCATATATATACAAATTATGAGTAAAAGTCTTGAAATTATTATTTGTCCATGGCTGTAGTGCATATGTTTGTCACATAAGCCTTTTCAGAAAAGCGTTTCTTTCTTGACATAAAAGTTTGTCCCATTAAACCTTCTTTGCAGATTCTTGCATGCATTTATTAATACTTCTAAGTACTTACATAGCTCTGTTGCATTTGAGTCCTCATAAAAATCTTCCTGCCACAAGTTATTATTAGCTTTTATGGTGGATGTACATCTTTACAATGAATGATATAGAAATATGTTTAAGGGAATGAAAAAACTTAGTGAGCATTTAGGATATTATTGTGTGTAAACTAAACAAAAATGACAAAATACACCTGTATTGCCAAATTTTAGACATAAAGACTATTTTAAATATTTTGAAAGTGAAAACATAAAATAGCAGTAGAACTGAATGATACTGTATAAAGGAAAAAAGCAGCAGGCAGATATAGAGTCCAGCATTTTGGTTATTATTATTAAAAAAAAAATGTAATTTTAAGCATAGTAGCCATTGCAATTTGCTTACATAGTACACATAAGTTATAAAATTGATGTTTGACAAAGTCACCTGCAGAAAATCCTGAAATTTTTCTGGTTAAAAAGAGCGTTACACTACTGACATCCATAGAATTAGAAAAACAAAAACGACAACAACAAAAAACAATACCTGTTGTTGCATGAAAACATGGTAACAAAAGTATGTCTGCTTAGTTCAGGATACTGTAAGACCGTGAATATATGATATTGAAATGCACATTTGTTCTTTACAAGCATGTAATGCTTAATGTCAGGAATGCAACAAATTAACTCTAAACTTTTAATGTTCCTTTGAGATGATGGCATGTTTTTCCCCAGAACATTAATATCATTCTAATTCTTTCTGAGAGTATCAGGTTGACCATATGTCCATCACACAAGGTATATTAAAAGATTTTACTAGATATCTGAAGTGAGATATAAAACCTTTTTCAGCCAGGGAGAAAAATAGCTTAAAATTTGATTTTTTTAACAATTACAGATTTAGAATGGAAATACAGATGCAACATATTGCCTTTTAATATATAAAATCAAATAAAATACAGCAAGAAAGATTCCTGCACCGTTAAGGTGTTTTAAATTATGTAAATAAGTAAGTTTTAAATAAGTAAAATTGTCTTATAGTTTATTCAATTGTCTATATTTCAAAGTAATAACACTTTCTGGTGACACCGAGTTTTAATTTTGAGACAAGTCAGAGGACATTATATTGTCAATACTTTTTTTTTTAAATTAGTTCTGTATAAGAGCTGTGTTCTTTTAGCGATCACTAGACTGCTTTCTTTAAAGAGAGAGCTCAATAATTAAATGGTACTATGTATCACAGTGTACCGCGAGGATTTATCTTGTTGAAAAGTTCTATATACCTGAACTTCCAAATCAGATGTCATTCACATCTAATAGATACTGTAGAATACCTTACATGCCCAAAGTCTTGAACAGACAACCCTGAGTTACTTTGGTACGATGATACATATTGGTCCAAAATTTTGCGAAGTACCATCCCCACCACTCTAGGTCAAGTCAAGGTCAAGGTCACAGACATAGAATTTTCATGTTAAAATTTTATGTCTAAGTTTTTAGCATTTCATTACTTCTACACTAAATGATGGATTTTGTTCCTATTTGGTATTATGGTAGACACTGGTCAAAAGTGTTTTATCAGCACCATCAGCACTCATGACTGTGACCTAGAGGTTGAGGTCACAGACTTAGAATTTAAATGTTTAAGTTTTCATTAAAGGTTTTAAGACCTCATTATTTTCTATCCTTATCACCGATTTGATTCATCTTTGGTATGATGATACATACGGGCCCAAAATTTTGTGCAGTACCATCCCCACCACTCTAGGTCATGTCAAGGTCAAGGACATAGGCTTAGAATTTAAATGTTAAAGTTTTCGTTAAAGTTTTTAAGACCTCATTATTTCCTAACCTTATCACCGATTTGATTCATCTTTGGTATGATGATACATAGTGGTCCAAAATTTTGTGCAGTGCCATCCCCACCACCTTAGATCAAGGTCAAGGTCACAGACTTAGAGTTTTTATGTTAAAATTTTACGTCAACGTTTTTAGGATCTCATTACTACTAAACTAAATGATGGGTTTAGTTCCTATTTGGTATCATGATAGATACTGGTCAAAAGTTTTCATCAGCACCATCAGCTTTCATGACCATGACCTTGACGTCGATGTCACAGACTTAGAATTCAAATGTTAAAGTTTTCGTTAAAGTTTTTAAGACCTCATTAAATCCTAACCTTATCACAGATTTGATTCATCTTTTGTATGATGAAACATATTGGTCCAGATTGTTACGCAGTATCAATCCCCATCACCCTAGGTCATGTCAAGGTCAAGGTCACAGACTTAGAATTTTGATGTTAAAATTTTTTACGCCAAACTGTTTTAGGATCTCATTACTTCTAAACTACATGATGGATTTAGTTCCTAATTGGCATAAGGACAGATACTGCCCGCCCTCCCCCTTCCCCACTCCCCCCCCCCACACACATGTCATGTCAAAATCAAGGTCACGGACTTAGAATTTTCCAGAACTGCAAAATGTACAATATCAGGCGAGCTCTCTTGTCTGGCAACAGGTCTTGTTTATATTCTGCTATGAACCGTGATATAATTCTAAACAAACTGTTATTTTCTTTTCAGGTATTAGGTGGAGTTCTATGAGCATTAAAAGTCTTAAAGAGTCATCAGATTCCGGATTCTAGTGAAGTTAAGTATTGTTATTGTTTTTTGTATTGGTTTGATTTGATTTGGATTGATTTCGTTTCGTCAGGGTTCTCTTCGGTTTCGTTTCTTTCAGTTTCGTTTGGGTTTTCTCTATTTGGATTATAGTGTTTGTTGTATTGTATTGTATTGCATTGTATGTTGTAGTGTTATGTATTCTATTATATTGTTGGTTTTGTTTTGTTTCGTTTCCTTTCATTTCTGTTTTATTTGTTTTCATTCAGTATCGTTTCGTTTTTCTCTATTTGGATTATAGTGTTTTTATATTGTATTGTATATTGTAGTGTAATGTATTGTATTGTATTATGTTTCTGTTTGATTTGATTTCATTCGGTTTTGATTGCGCTTTCTGTATTCTTATTGTATTGTGTTATCGCTTCGGATTATATTGTAATGTAATTTAATTTAAAGTAATGTAATGTAATGTACTGTAATGTATTCTAATGTAATGTAATGTAATGTAATGTAATAATCATTATACTGTATTATGTTTGATTTCGTTTGATTTCTGTTGTCTTGCTTTCAGTTTCATTTGTTTTTTCTCTATTTGGATTATGGTGTTTGTCAAATAGTATTGTATATTGTAGTGTAACGTTTTGTATTGAATTATATATTTGTTTTCTTTGGTTTTGATTGGTTAGTTATCTGTTCGATCTGCTTTCGTTTGACCCTTCTGTATTTGGATTGTAGTGTGTTTTCATTTTGGATTGTATTGTTATGTAATGTAATGTAATGTAAAGTAATGTAATGCATTGTAATGTAATAATTATTGTATTGTATTATGATTGGTACGTTTAATATCTGTTGATTTGATTTCTTTCGGTTTCATTTGCTTTTTCTCTATTTGGATTATGGTATTTGTTGCATTGTATTGTTTATTGTAGTGTTACGTTTTGTATTGATTCATATATTTGTGTTCTTTGGTTTTGATTCGTTAGATTTTGATTGCTTAGGTTTCTGGTTGATTTGGTTTCGTTTTGATTGGTAATGTTTCTGTTTGCTTTGCTTTCGTTCAATTTCATTTGTCCTGATGGTGTGGTATGATATCTTAATTTATTTTTTTTTTTATATTTACAGGTGGTTCTGTGGTCGACTGGAACTTAATGAAGGACCGAAACAGATTACTGGCTGTAAGTATCATTATTTCATAACTGTGTCGATGAATTAATATATATATATTACAAGGACAGTTTAAATGTGATACCCTGTTTACGCCTCATAGCCCGTGGTTGGCCGACATTCTGTTTCAAATTAAGAAGCGTCCGTGTTGCCGCTCTCGACCTCGTATCAGGAGGTTCCGGGCTCAAATCTCGCTAGATGGTAATATCGCAACTGTTATGAGAAAGAAAATCAAACAAAACATTTTTCAGAGCTGTTGTCCTCATCTGTATAATGATACCCTTCAAACTTCGAGAACTCTTGATAAAATGTGAATTTGAAATGAAACGGGCGCGAAAAGTTCATTAGATACTCTTGAATATTGCTAATGCTTCACTGAATGGTTTTATGCTTGTACAAGAATTTGTATAATTTGAACTGTCATTTGCTCATGCTTAAACAATTCGAGCATCAACTATATGAAGGTACGCTTTTATGTTAGGAGTGTAACGCTTCAACTGAAAGGTGATCCCAAAGTTCAGTGGGGCACTCAGTCAATCCCATTTTGCTATTTTCAAGAAGCTTTCGACCCTTAGATATCAAAATTAAACCTTTATTTAATGTACCTGAATGTCTATTTTCATTTTTCTGCAAAAAAGCCACGTCAGGAGTGAAACGTTTTCTACAAAAACTTAAAAAGAGGTCATAATGTTTGTACAGAGCTTGCAAATGATATCTGTTTGTAAAGCAGCCATAGAAAACCAAAGTATTTTATCATTTCAAAAGCATTTTCTTTAACTATTTAAAGATATGTAGGGAACTACTGAAATAAATTTCACCAAATTTCTGGAAATCTGAACTGTCATAGTTTCATAAACATCAATTAAAGGTGATAAAATTCCATATACAAAGAAACATTAGTTATTCCATATATATACAAATTATGAGTAAAAGTCTTGAAATTATTATTTGTCCATGGCTGTAGTGCATATGTTTGTCACATAAGCCTTTTCAGAAAAGCGTTTCTTTCTTGACATAAAAGTTTGTCCCATTAAACCTTCTTTGCAGATTCTTGCATGCATTTATTAATACTTCTAAGTACTTACATAGCTCTGTTGCATTTGAGTCCTCATAAAAATCTTCCTGCCACAAGTTATTATTAGCTTTTATGATGGATGTACATCTTTACAATGAATGATATAGAAATATGTTTAAGGGAATGAAAAAACTTAGTGAGCATTTAGGATATTATTGTGTGTAAACTAAACAAAAATGACAAAATACACCTGTATTGCCAAATTTTAGACATAAAGACTATTTTAAATATTTTGAAAGTGAAAACATAAAATAGCAGTAGAACTGAATGATACTGTATAAAGGAAAAAAGCAGCAGGCAGATATAGAGTTCAGCATTTTGGTTATTATTATTAAAAAAAAAATGTAATTTTAAGCATAGTAGCCATTGCAATTTGCTTACATAGTACACATAAGTTATAAAATTGATGTTTGACAAAGTCACCTGCAGAAAATCCTGAAATTTTTCTGGTTAAAAAGAGCGTTACACTACTGACATCCATAGAATTAGAAAAACAAAAACGACAACAACAAAAAACAATACCTGTTGTTGCATGAAAACATGGTAACAAAAGTATGTCTGCTTAGTTCAGGATACTGTAAGACCGTGAATATATGATATTGAAATGCACATTTGTTCTTTACAAGCATGTAATGCTTAATGTCAGGAATGCAACAAATTAACTCTAAACTTTTAATGTTCCTTTGAGATGATGGCATGTTTTTCCCCAGAACATTAATATCATTCTAATTCTTTCTGAGAGGATCAGGTTGACCATATGTCCATCACACAAGGTATATTAAAAGATTTTACTAGATATCTGAAGTGAGATATAAAACCTTTTTCAGCCAGGGAGAAAAATAGCTTAAAATTTGATTTTTTTAACAATTACAGATTTAGAATGGAAATACAGATGCAACATATTGCATTTTAATATATAAAATCAAATAAAATACAGCAAGAAAGATTCCTGCACCGTTAAGGTGTTTTAAATTATGTAAATAAGTAAGTTTTAAATAAGTAAAATTGTCTTATAGTTTATTCAATTGTCTATATTTCAAAGTAATAACACTTTCTGGTGACACCGAGTTTTAATTTTGAGACAAGTCAGAGGACATTATATTGTCAATACTTTTTTTTTTAAATTAGTTCTGTATAAGAGCTGTGTTCTTTTGGCGATCACTAGACTGCTTTCTTTAAAGAGAGAGCTCAATAATTAAATGGTACTATGTATCACAGTGTACCGCGAGGATTTATCTTGTTGAAAAGTTCTATATACCTGAACTTCCAAATCAGATGTCATTCACATCTAATAGATACTGTAGAATACCTTACATGCCCAAAGTCTTGAACAGACAACCCTGAGTTACTTTGGTACGATGATACATATTGGTAAAAAATTTTGCGAAGTACCATCCCCACCACTCTAGGTCAAGTCAAGGTCAAGGTCACAGACATAGAATTTTCATGTTAAAATTTTATGTCTAAGTTTTTAGCATTTCATTACTTCTACACTAAATGATGGATTTTGTTCCTATTTGGTATTATGGTAGACACTGGTCAAAAGTGTTTTATCAGCACCATCAGCACTCATGACTGTGACCTAGAGGTTGAGGTCACAGACTTAGAATTTAAATGTTTAAGTTTTCATTAAAGGTTTTAAGACCTCATTATTTTCTATCCTTATCACCGATTTGATTCATCTTTGGTATGATGATACATACGGGCCCAAAATTTTGTGCAGTACCATCCCCACCACTCTAGGTCATGTCAAGGTCAAGGACATAGGCTTAGAATTAAATGTTAAAGTTTTCGTTAAAGTTTTTAAGACCTCATTATTTCCTAACCTTATCACCGATTTGATTCATCTTTGGTATGATGATACATAGTGGTCCAAAATTTTGTGCAGTGCCATCCCCACCACCTTAGATCAAGGTCAAGGTCACAGACTTAGAGTTTTTATGTTAAAATTTTACGTCAACGTTTTTAGGATCTCATTACTACTAAACTAAATGATGGGTTTAGTTCCTATTTGGTATCATGATAGATACTGGTCAAAAGTTTTCATCAGCACCATCAGCTTTCATGACCATGACCTTGACGTCGATGTCACAGACTTAGAATTCAAATGTTAAAGTTTTCGTTAAAGTTTTTAAGACCTCATTAAATCCTAACCTTATCACAGATTTGATTCATCTTTTGTATGATGAAACATATTGGTCCAGATTGTTACGCAGTATCAATCCCCATCACCCTAGGTCATGTCAAGGTCAAGGTCACAGACTTAGAATTTTGATGTTAAAATTTTTTACGCCAAACTGTTTTAGGATCTCATTACTTCTAAACTACATGATGGATTTAGTTCCTAATTGGCATAAGGACAGATACTGCCCGCCCTCCCCCTTCCCCACTCCCCCCCCCCACACACATGTCATGTCAAAATCAAGGTCACGGACTTAGAATTTTCCAGAACTGCAAAATGTACAATATCAGGCGAGCTCTCTTGTCTGGCAACAGGTCTTGTTTATATTCTGCTATGAACCGTGATATAATTCTAAACAAACTGTTATTTTCTTTTCAGGTATTAGGTGGAGTTCTATGAGCATTAAAAGTCTTAAAGAGTCATCAGATTCCGGATTCTAGTGAAGTTAAGTATTGTTATTGTTTTTTGTATTGGTTTGATTTGATTTGGATTGATTTCGTTTCGTCAGGGTTCTCTTCGGTTTCGTTTCTTTCAGTTTCGTTTGGGTTTTCTCTATTTGGATTATAGTGTTTGTTGTATTGTATTGTATTGCATTGTATGTTGTAGTGTTATGTATTCTATTATATTGTTGGTTTTGTTTTGTTTCGTTTCCTTTCATTTCTGTTTTATTTGTTTTCATTCAGTATCGTTTCGTTTTTCTCTATTTGGATTATAGTGTTTTTATATTGTATTGTATATTGTAGTGTAATGTATTGTATTGTATTATGTTTCTGTTTGATTTGATTTCATTCGGTTTTGATTGCGCTTTCTGTATTCTTATTGTATTGTGTTATCGCTTCGGATTATATTGTAATGTAATTTAATTTAAAGTAATGTAATGTAATGTACTGTAATGTATTCTAATGTAATGTAATGTAATGTAATGTAATAATCATTATACTGTATTATGTTTGATTTCGTTTGATTTCTGTTGTCTTGCTTTCAGTTTCATTTGTTTTTTCTCTATTTGGATTATGGTGTTTGTCAAATAGTATTGTATATTGTAGTGTAACGTTTTGTATTGAATTATATATTTGTTTTCTTTGGTTTTGATTGGTTAGTTATCTGTTCGATCTGCTTTCGTTTGACCCTTCTGTATTTGGATTGTAGTGTGTTTTCATTTTGGATTGTATTGTTATGTAATGTAATGTAATGTAAAGTAATGTAATGCATTGTAATGTAATAATTATTGTATTGTATTATGATTGGTACGTTTAATATCTGTTGATTTGATTTCTTTCGGTTTCATTTGCTTTTTCTCTATTTGGATTATGGTATTTGTTGCATTGTATTGTTTATTGTAGTGTTACGTTTTGTATTGATTCATATATTTGTGTTCTTTGGTTTTGATTCGTTAGATTTTGATTGCTTAGGTTTCTGGTTGATTTGGTTTCGTTTTGATTGGTAATGTTTCTGTTTGCTTTGCTTTCGTTCAGTTTCATTTGTCCTGATGGTGTGGTATGATATCTTAATTTATTTTTTTTTTATATTTACAGGTGGTTCTGTGGTCGACTGGAACTTAATGAAGGACCGAAACAGATTACTGGCTGTAAGTATCATTATTTCATAACTGTGTCGATGAATTAATATATATCTATTACAAGGACAGTTTAAATGTGATACCCTGTTTACGCCTCATAGCCCGTGGTTGGCCGACATTCTGTTTCAAATTAAGAAGCGTCCGTGTTGCCGCTCTCGACCTCGTATCAGGAGGTTCCGGGCTCAAATCTCGCTAGATGGTAATATCGCAACTGTTATGAGAAAGAAAATCAAACAAAACATTTTTCAGAGCTGTTGTCCTCATCTGTATAATGATACCCTTCAAACTTCGAGAACTCTTGATAAAATGTGAATTTGAAATGAAACGGGCGCGAAAAGTTCATTAGATACACTTGAATATTGCTAATGCTTCACTGAATGGTTTTATGCTTGTACAAGAATTTGTATAATTTGAACTGTCATTTGCTCATGCTTAAACAATTCGAGCATCAACTATATGAAGGTACGCTTTTATGTTAGGAGTGTAACGCTTCAACTGAAAGGTGATCCCAAAGTTCAGTGGGGCACTCAGTCAATCCCATTTTGCTATTTTCAAGAAGCTTTCGACCCTTAGATATCAAAATTAAACCTTTATTTAATGTACCTGAATGTCTATTTTCATTTTTCTGCAAAAAAGCCACGTCAGGAGTGAAACGTTTTCTACAAAAACTTAAAAAGAGGTCATAATGTTTGTACAGAGCTTGCAAATGATATCTGTTTGTAAAGCAGCCATAGAAAACCAAAGTATTTTATCATTTCAAAAGCATTTTCTTTAACTATTTAAAGATATGTAGGGAACTACTGAAATAAATTTCACCAAATTTCTGGAAATCTGAACTGTCATAGTTTCATAAACATCAATTAAAGGTGATAAAATTCCATATACAAAGAAACATTAGTTATTCCATATATATACAAATTATGAGTAAAAGTCTTGAAATTATTATTTGTCCATGGCTGTAGTGCATATGTTTGTCACATAAGCCCCTTTCAGAAAAGCGTTTCTTTCTTGACATAAAAGTTTGTCCCATTAAACCTTCTTTGCAGATTCTTGCATGCATTTATTAATACTTCTAAGTACTTACATAGCTCTGTTGCATTTGAGTCCTCATAAAAATCTTCCTGCCACAAGTTATTATTAGCTTTTATGGTGGATGTACATCTTTACAATGAATGATATAGAAATATGTTTAAGGGAATGAAAAAACTTAGTGAGCATTTAGGATATTATTGTGTGTAAACTAAACAAAAATGACAAAATACACCTGTATTGCCAAATTTTAGACATAAAGACTATTTTAAATATTTTGAAAGTGAAAACATAAAATAGCAGTAGAACTGAATGATACTGTATAAAGGAAAAAAGCAGCAGGCAGATATAGAGTCCAGCATTTTGGTTATTATTATTAAAAGAAAATGTAATTTTAAGCATAGTAGCCATTGCAATTTGCTTACATAGTACACATAAGTTATAAAATTGATGTTTGACAAAGTCACCTGCAGAAAATCCTGAAATTTTTCTGGTTAAAAAGAGCGTTACACTACTGACATCCATAGAATTAGAAAAACAAAAACGACAACAACAAAAAACAATACCTGTTGTTGCATGAAAACATGGTAACAAAAGTATGTCTGCTTAGTTCAGGATACTGTAAGACCGTGAATATATGATATTGAAATGCACATTTGTTCTTTACAAGCATGTAATGCTTAATGTCAGGAATGCAACAAATTAACTCTAAACTTTTAATGTTCCTTTGAGATGATGGCATGTTTTTCCCCAGAACATTAATATCATTCTAATTCTTTCTGAGAGTATCAGGTTGACCATATGTCCATCACACAAGGTATATTAAAAGATTTTACTAGATATCTGAAGTGAGATATAAAACCTTTTTCAGCCAGGGAGAAAAATAGCTTAAAATTTGATTTTTTTAACAATTACAGATTTAGAATGGAAATACAGATGCAACATATTGCCTTTTAATATATAAAATCAAATAAAATACAGCAAGAAAGATTCCTGCACCGTTAAGGTGTTTTAAATTATGTAAATAAGTAAGTTTTAAATAAGTAAAATTGTCTTATAGTTTATTCAATTGTCTATATTTCAAAGTAATAACACTTTCTGGTGACACCGAGTTTTAATTTTGAGACAAGTCAGAGGACATTATATTGTCAATACTTTTTTTTTTAAATTAGTTCTGTATAAGAGCTGTGTTCTTTTGGCGATCACTAGACTGCTTTCTTTAAAGAGAGAGCTCAATAATTAAATGGTACTATGTATCACAGTGTACCGCGAGGATTTATCTTGTTGAAAAGTTCTATATACCTGAACTTCCAAATCAGATGTCATTCACATCTAATAGATACTGTAGAATACCTTACATGCCCAAAGTCTTGAACAGACAACCCTGAGTTACTTTGGTACGATGATACATATTGGTCAAAAATTTTGCGAAGTACCATCCCCACCACTCTAGGTCAAGTCAAGGTCAAGGTCACAGACATAGAATTTTCATGTTAAAATTTTATGTCTAAGTTTTTAGCATTTCATTACTTCTACACTAAATGATGGATTTTGTTCCTATTTGGTATTATGGTAGACACTGGTCAAAAGTGTTTTATCAGCACCATCAGCACTCATGACTGTGACCTAGAGGTTGAGGTCACAGACTTAGAATTTAAATGTTTAAGTTTTCATTAAAGGTTTTAAGACCTCATTATTTTCTATCCTTATCACCGATTTGATTCATCTTTGGTATGATGATACATACGGGCCCAAAATTTTGTGCAGTACCATCCCCACCACTCTAGGTCATGTCAAGGTCAAGGACATAGGCTTAGAATTTAAATGTTAAAGTTTTCGTTAAAGTTTTTAAGACCTCATTATTTCCTAACCTTATCACCGATTTGATTCATCTTTGGTATGATGATACATAGTGGTCCAAAATTTTGTGCAGTGCCATCCCCACCACCTTAGATCAAGGTCAAGGTCACAGACTTAGAGTTTTTATGTTAAAATTTTACGTCAACGTTTTTAGGATCTCATTACTACTAAACTAAATGATGGGTTTAGTTCCTATTTGGTATCATGATAGATACTGGTCAAAAGTTTTCATCAGCACCATCAGCTTTCATGACCATGACCTTGACGTCGATGTCACAGACTTAGAATTCAAATGTTTAAGTTTTCGTTAAAGTTTTTAAGACCTCATTAAATCCTAACCTTATCACAGATTTGATTCATCTTTTGTATGATGAAACATATTGGTCCAGATTGTTACGCAGTATCAATCCCCATCACCCTAGGTCATGTCAAGGTCAAGGTCACAGACTTAGAATTTTGATGTTAAAATTTTTTACGCCAAACTGTTTTAGGATCTCATTACTTCTAAACTACATGATGGATTTAGTTCCTAATTGGCATAAGGACAGATACTGCCCGCCCTCCCCCTTCCCCACTCCCCCCCCCACACACACATGTCATGTCAAAATCAAGGTCACGGACTTAGAATTTTCCAGAACTGCAAAATGTACAATATCAGGCGAGCTCTCTTGTCTGGCAACAGGTCTTGTTTATATTCTGCTATGAACCGTGATATAATTCTAAACAAACTGTTATTTTCTTTTCAGGTATTAGGTGGAGTTCTATGAGCATTAAAAGTCTTAAAGAGTCATCAGATTCCGGATTCTAGTGAAGTTAAGTATTGTTATTGTTTTTTGTATTGGTTTGATTTGATTTGGATTGATTTCGTTTCGTCAGGGTTCTCTTCGGTTTCGTTTCTTTCAGTTTCGTTTGGGTTTTCTCTATTTGGATTATAGTGTTTGTTGTATTGTATTGTATTGCATTGTATGTTGTAGTGTTATGTATTCTATTATATTGTTGGTTTTGTTTTGTTTCGTTTCCTTTCATTTCTGTTTTATTTGTTTTCATTCAGTATCGTTTCGTTTTTCTCTATTTGGATTATAGTGTTTTTATATTGTATTGTATATTGTAGTGTAATGTATTGTATTGTATTATGTTTCTGTTTGATTTGATTTCATTCGGTTTTGATTGCGCTTTCTGTATTCTTATTGTATTGTGTTATCGCTTCGGATTATATTGTAATGTAATTTAATTTAAAGTAATGTAATGTAATGTACTGTAATGTATTCTAATGTAATGTAATGTAATGTAATGTAATGTAATAATCATTATACTGTATTATGTTTGATTTCGTTTGATTTCTGTTGTCTTGCTTTCAGTTTCATTTGTTTTTTCTCTATTTGGATTATGGTGTTTGTCAAATAGTATTGTATATTGTAGTGTAACGTTTTGTATTGAATTATATATTTGTTTTCTTTGGTTTTGATTGGTTAGTTATCTGTTCGATCTGCTTTCGTTTGACCCTTCTGTATTTGGATTGTAGTGTGTTTTCATTTTGGATTGTATTGTTATGTAATGTAATGTAATGTAATGTAAAGTAATGTAATGCATTGTAATGTAATAATTATTGTATTGTATTATGATTGGTACGTTTAATATCTGTTGATTTGATTTCTTTCGGTTTCATTTGCTTTTTCTCTATTTGGATTATGGTATTTGTTGCATTGTATTGTTTATTGTAGTGTTACGTTTTGTATTGATTCATATATTTGTGTTCTTTGGTTTTGATTCGTTAGATTTTGATTGCTTAGGTTTCTGGTTGATTTGGTTTCGTTTTGATTGGTAATGTTTCTGTTTGCTTTGCTTTCGTTCAATTTCATTTGTCCTGATGGTGTGGTATGATATCTTAATTTATTTTTTTTTTATATTTACAGGTGGTTCTGTGGTCGACTGGAACTTAATGAAGAACCGAAACAGATTACTGGCTGTAAGTATCATTATTTCATAACTGTGTCGATGAATTAATATATATATATTACAAGGACAGTTTAAATGTGATACCCTGTTTACGCCTCATAGCCCGTGGTTGGCCGACATTCTGTTTCAAATTAAGAAGCGTCCGTGTTGCCGCTCTCGACCTCGTATCAGGAGGTTCCGGGCTCAAATCTCGCTAGATGGTAATATCGCAACTGTTATGAGAAAGAAAATCAAACAAAACATTTTTCAGAGCTGTTGTCCTCATCTGTATAATGATACCCTTCAAACTTCGAGAACTCTTGATAAAATGTGAATTTGAAATGAAACGGGCGCGAAAAGTTCATTAGATACTCTTGAATATTGCTAATGCTTCACTGAATGGTTTTATGCTTGTACAAGAATTTGTATAATTTGAACTGTCATTTGCTCATGCTTAAACAATTCGAGCATCAACTATATGAAGGTACGCTTTTATGTTAGGAGTGTAACGCTTCAACTGAAAGGTGATCCCAAAGTTCAGTGGGGCACTCAGTCAATCCCATTTTGCTATTTTCAAGAAGCTTTCGACCCTTAGATATCAAAATTAAACCTTTATTTAATGTACCTGAATGTCTATTTTCATTTTTCTGCAAAAAAGCCACGTCAGGAGTGAAACGTTTTCTACAAAAACTTAAAAAGAGGTCATAATGTTTGTACAGAGCTTGCAAATGATATCTGTTTGTAAAGCAGCCATAGAAAACCAAAGTATTTTATCATTTCAAAAGCATTTTCTTTAACTATTTAAAGATATGTAGGGAACTACTGAAATAAATTTCACCAAATTTCTGGAAATCTGAACTGTCATAGTTTCATAAACATCAATTAAAGGTGATAAAATTCCATATACAAAGAAACATTAGTTATTCCATATATATACAAATTATGAGTAAAAGTCTTGAAATTATTATTTGTCCATGGCTGTAGTGCATATGTTTGTCACATAAGCCTTTTCAGAAAAGCGTTTCTTTCTTGACATAAAAGTTTGTCCCATTAAACCTTCTTTGCAGATTCTTGCATGCATTTATTAATACTTCTAAGTACTTACATAGCTCTGTTGCATTTGAGTCCTCATAAAAATCTTCCTGCCACAAGTTATTATTAGCTTTTATGATGGATGTACATCTTTACAATGAATGATATAGAAATATGTTTAAGGGAATGAAAAAACTTAGTGAGCATTTAGGATATTATTGTGTGTAAACTAAACAAAAATGACAAAATACACCTGTATTGCCAAATTTTAGACATAAAGACTATTTTAAATATTTTGAAAGTGAAAACATAAAATAGCAGTAGAACTGAATGATACTGTATAAAGGAAAAAAGCAGCAGGCAGATATAGAGTCCAGCATTTTGGTTATTATTATTAAAAAAAAAATGTAATTTTAAGCATAGTAGCCATTGCAATTTGCTTACATAGTACACATAAGTTATAAAATTGATGTTTGACAAAGTCACCTGCAGAAAATCCTGAAATTTTTCTGGTTAAAAAGAGCGTTACACTACTGACATCCATAGAATTAGAAAAACAAAAACGACAACAACAAAAAACAATACCTGTTGTTGCATGAAAACATGGTAACAAAAGTATGTCTGCTTAGTTCAGGATACTGTAAGACCGTGAATATATGATATTGAAATGCACATTTGTTCTTTACAAGCATGTAATGCTTAATGTCAGGAATGCAACAAATTAACTCTAAACTTTTAATGTTCCTTTGAGATGATGGCATGTTTTTCCCCAGAACATTAATATCATTCTAATTCTTTCTGAGAGTATCAGGTTGACCATATGTCCATCACACAAGGTATATTAAAAGATTTTACTAGATATCTGAAATGAGATATAAAACCTTTTTCAGCCAGGGAGAAAAATAGCTTAAAATTTGATTTTTTTAACAATTACAGATTTAGAATGGAAATACAGATGCAACATATTGCATTTTAATATATAAAATCAAATAAAATACAGCAAGAAAGATTCCTGCACCGTTAAGGTGTTTTAAATTATGTAAATAAGTAAGTTTTAAATAAGTAAAATTGTCTTATAGTTTATTCAATTGTCTATATTTCAAAGTAATAACACTTTCTGGTGACACCGAGTTTTAATTTTGAGACAAGTCAGAGGACATTATATTGTCAATACTTTTTTTTTTAAATTAGTTCTGTATAAGAGCTGTGTTCTTTTGGCGATCACTAGACTGCTTTCTTTAAAGAGAGAGCTCAATAATTAAATGGTACTATGTATCACAGTGTACCGCGAGGATTTATCTTGTTGAAAAGTTCTATATACCTGAACTTCCAAATCAGATGTCATTCACATCTAATAGATACTGTAGAATACCTTACATGCCCAAAGTCTTGAACAGACAACCCTGAGTTACTTTGGTACGATGATACATATTGGTCAAAAATTTTGCGAAGTACCATCCCCACCACTCTAGGTCAAGTCAAGGTCAAGGTCACAGACATAGAATTTTCATGTTAAAATTTTATGTCTAAGTTTTTAGCATTTCATTACTTCTACACTAAATGATGGATTTTGTTCCTATTTGGTATTATGGTAGACACTGGTCAAAAGTGTTTTATCAGCACCATCAGCACTCATGACTGTGACCTAGAGGTTGAGGTCACAGACTTAGAATTTAAATGTTTAAGTTTTCATTAAAGGTTTTAAGACCTCATTATTTTCTATCCTTATCACCGATTTGATTCATCTTTGGTATGATGATACATACGGGCCCAAAAATTTGTGCAGTACCATCCCCACCACTCTAGGTCATGTCAAGGTCAAGGACATAGGCTTAGAATTAAATGTTAAAGTTTTCGTTAAAGTTTTTAAGACCTCATTATTTCCTAACCTTATCACCGATTTGATTCATCTTTGGTATGATGATACATAGTGGTCCAAAATTTTGTGCAGTGCCATCCCCACCACCTTAGATCAAGGTCAAGGTCACAGACTTAGAGTTTTTATGTTAAAATTTTACGTCAACGTTTTTAGGATCTCATTACTACTAAACTAAATGATGGGTTTAGTTCCTATTTGGTATCATGATAGATACTGGTCAAAAGTTTTCATCAGCACCATCAGCTTTCATGACCATGACCTTGACGTCGATGTCACAGACTTAGAATTCAAATGTTAAAGTTTTCGTTAAAGTTTTTAAGACCTCATTAAATCCTAACCTTATCACAGATTTGATTCATCTTTTGTATGATGAAACATATTGGTCCAGATTGTTACGCAGTATCAATCCCCATCACCCTAGGTCATGTCAAGGTCAAGGTCACAGACTTAGAATTTTGATGTTAAAATTTTTTACGCCAAACTGTTTTAGGATCTCATTACTTCTAAACTACATGATGGATTTAGTTCCTAATTGGCATAAGGACAGATACTGCCCGCCCTCCCCCTTCCCCACTCCCCCCCCCCACACACATGTCATGTCAAAATCAAGGTCACGGACTTAGAATTTTCCAGAACTGCAAAATGTACAATATCAGGCGAGCTCTCTTGTCTGGCAACAGGTCTTGTTTATATTCTGCTATGAACCGTGATATAATTCTAAACAAACTGTTATTTTCTTTTCAGGTATTAGGTGGAGTTCTATGAGCATTAAAAGTCTTAAAGAGTCATCAGATTCCGGATTCTAGTGAAGTTAAGTATTGTTATTGTTTTTTGTATTGGTTTGATTTGATTTGGATTGATTTCGTTTCGTCAGGGTTCTCTTCGGTTTCGTTTCTTTCAGTTTCGTTTGGGTTTTCTCTATTTGGATTATAGTGTTTGTTGTATTGTATTGTATTGCATTGTATGTTGTAGTGTTATGTATTCTATTATATTGTTGGTTTTGTTTTGTTTCGTTTCCTTTCATTTCTGTTTTATTTGTTTTCATTCAGTTTCGTTTCGTTTTTCTCTATTTGGATTATAGTGTTTTTATATTGTATTGTATATTGTAGTGTAATGTATTGTATTGTATTATGTTTCTGTTTGATTTGATTTCATTCGGTTTTGATTGCGCTTTCTGTATTCTTATTGTATTGTGTTATCGCTTCGGATTATATTGTAATGTAATTTAATTTAAAGTAATGTAATGTAATGTACTGTAATGTATTCTAATGTAATGTAATGTAATGTAATGTAATAATCATTATACTGTATTATGTTTGATTTCGTTTGATTTCTGTTGTCTTGCTTTCAGTTTCATTTGTTTTTTCTCTATTTGGATTATGGTGTTTGTCAAATAGTATTGTATATTGTAGTGTAACGTTTTGTATTGAATTATATATTTGTTTTCTTTGGTTTTGATTGGTTAGTTATCTGTTCGATCTGCTTTCGTTTGACCCTTCTGTATTTGGATTGTAGTGTGTTTTCATTTTGGATTGTATTGTTATGTAATGTAATGTAATGTAATGTAATGCATTGTAATGTAATAATTATTGTATTGTATTATGATTGGTACGTTTAATATCTGTTGATTTGATTTCTTTCGGTTTCATTTGCTTTTTCTCTATTTGGATTATGGTATTTGTTGCATTGTATTGTTTATTGTAGTGTTACGTTTTGTATTGATTCATATATTTGTGTTCTTTGGTTTTGATTCGTTAGATTTTGATTGCTTAGGTTTCTGGTTGATTTGGTTTCGTTTTGATTGGTAATGTTTCTGTTTGCTTTGCTTTCGTTCAATTTCATTTGTCCTGATGGTGTGGTATGATATCTTAATTTATTTTTTTTTTATATTTACAGGTGGTTCTGTGGTCGACTGGAACTTAATGAAGGACCGAAACAGATTACTGGCTGTAAGTATCATTATTTCATAACTGTGTCGATGAATTAATATATATATATTACAAGGACAGTTTAAATGTGATACCCTGTTTACGCCTCATAGCCCGTGGTTGGCCGACATTCTGTTTCAAATTAAGAAGCGTCCGTGTTGCCGCTCTCGACCTCGTATCAGGAGGTTCCGGGCTCAAATCTCGCTAGATGGTAATATCGCAACTGTTATGAGAAAGAAAATCAAACAAAACATTTTTCAGAGCTGTTGTCCTCATCTGTATAATGATACCCTTCAAACTTCGAGAACTCTTGATAAAATGTGAATTTGAAATGAAACGGGCGCGAAAAGTTCATTAGATACTCTTGAATATTGCTAATGCTTCACTGAATGGTTTTATGCTTGTACAAGAATTTGTATAATTTGAACTGTCATTTGCTCATGCTTAAACAATTCGAGCATCAACTATATGAAGGTACGCTTTTATGTTAGGAGTGTAACGCTTCAACTGAAAGGTGATCCCAAAGTTCAGTGGGGCACTCAGTCAATCCCATTTTGCTATTTTCAAGAAGCTTTCGACCCTTAGATATCAAAATTAAACCTTTATTTAATGTACCTGAATGTCTATTTTCATTTTTCTGCAAAAAAGCCACGTCAGGAGTGAAACGTTTTCTACAAAAACTTAAAAAGAGGTCATAATGTTTGTACAGAGCTTGCAAATGATATCTGTTTGTAAAGCAGCCATAGAAAACCAAAGTATTTTATCATTTCAAAAGCATTTTCTTTAACTATTTAAAGATATGTAGGGAACTACTGAAATAAATTTCACCAAATTTCTGGAAATCTGAACTGTCATAGTTTCATAAACATCAATTAAAGGTGATAAAATTCCATATACAAAGAAACATTAGTTATTCCATATATATACAAATTATGAGTAAAAGTCTTGAAATTATTATTTGTCCATGGCTGTAGTGCATATGTTTGTCACATAAGCCTTTTCAGAAAAGCGTTTCTTTCTTGACATAAAAGTTTGTCCCATTAAACCTTCTTTGCAGATTCTTGCATGCATTTATTAATACTTCTAAGTACTTACATAGCTCTGTTGCATTTGAGTCCTCATAAAAATCTTCCTGCCACAAGTTATTATTAGCTTTTATGGTGGATGTACATCTTTACAATGAATGATATAGAAATATGTTTAAGGGAATGAAAAAACTTAGTGAGCATTTAGGATATTATTGTGTGTAAACTAAACAAAAATGACAAAATACACCTGTATTGCCAAATTTTAGACATAAAGACTATTTTAAATATTTTGAAAGTGAAAACATAAAATAGCAGTAGAACTGAATGATACTGTATAAAGGAAAAAAGCAGCAGGCAGATATAGAGTCCAGCATTTTGGTTATTATTATTAAAAAAAAAATGTAATTTTAAGCATAGTAGCCATTGCAATTTGCTTACATAGTACACATAAGTTATAAAATTGATGTTTGACAAAGTCACCTGCAGAAAATCCTGAAATTTTTCTGGTTAAAAAGAGCGTTACACTACTGACATCCATAGAATTAGAAAAACAAAAACGACAACAACAAAAAACAATACCTGTTGTTGCATGAAAACATGGTAACAAAAGTATGTCTGCTTAGTTCAGGATACTGTAAGACCGTGAATATATGATATTGAAATGCACATTTGTTCTTTACAAGCATGTAATGCTTAATGTCAGGAATGCAACAAATTAACTCTAAACTTTTAATGTTCCTTTGAGATGATGGCATGTTTTTCCCCAGAACATTAATATCATTCTAATTCTTTCTGAGAGTATCAGGTTGACCATATGTCCATCACACAAGGTATATTAAAAGATTTTACTAGATATCTGAAGTGAGATATAAAACCTTTTTCAGCC
This sequence comes from Anodontia alba, assembly GCA_964016985.1. Classification (NCBI taxonomy): domain Eukaryota; kingdom Metazoa; phylum Mollusca; class Bivalvia; order Lucinida; family Lucinidae; genus Anodontia; species Anodontia alba. The sequence goes on from OZ024830.1 coordinate 31,508,281, forward strand.
AGGGAGAAAAATAGCTTAAAATTTGATTTTTTTAACAATTACAGATATAGAATGGAAATACAGATGCAACATATTGCCTTTTAATATATAAAATCAAATAAAATACAGCAAGAAAGATTCCTGCACCGTTAAGGTGTTTTAAATTATGTAAATAAGTAAGTTTTAAATAAGTAAAATTGTCTTATAGTTTATTCAATTGTCTATATTTCAAAGTAATAACACTTTCTGGTGACACCGAGTTTTAATTTTGAGACAAGTCAGAGGACATTATATTGTCAATACTTTTTTTTTTAAATTAGTTCTGTATAAGAGCTGTGTTCTTTTGGCGATCACTAGACTGCTTTCTTTAAAGAGAGAGCTCAATAATTAAATGGTACTATGTATCACAGTGTACCGCGAGGATTTATCTTGTTGAAAAGTTCTATATACCTGAACTTTCAAATCAGATGTCATTCACATCTAATAGATACTGTAGAATACCTTACATGCCCAAAGTCTTGAACAGACAACCCTGAGTTACTTTGGTACGATGATACATATTGGTCAAAAATTTTGCGAAGTACCATCCCCACCACTCTAGGTCAAGTCAAGGTCAAGGTCACAGACATAGAATTTTCATGTTAAAATTTTATGTCTAAGTTTTTAGCATTTCATTACTTCTACACTAAATGATGGATTTTGTTCCTATTTGGTATTATGGTAGACACTGGTCAAAAGTGTTTTATCAGCACCATCAGCACTCATGACTGTGACCTAGAGGTTGAGGTCACAGACTTAGAATTTAAATGTTTAAGTTTTCATTAAAGGTTTTAAGACCTCATTATTTTCTATCCTTATCACCGATTTGATTCATCTTTGGTATGATGATACATACGGGCCCAAAATTTTGTGCAGTACCATCTCCACCACTCTAGGTCATGTCAAGGTCAAGGACATAGGCTTAGAATTTAAATGTTAAAGTTTTCGTTAAAGTTTTTAAGACCTCATTATTTCCTAACCTTATCACCGATTTGATTCATCTTTGGTATGATGATACATAGTGGTCCAAAATTTTGTGCAGTGCCATCCCCACCACCTTAGATCAAGGTCAAGGTCACAGACTTAGAGTTTTTATGTTAAAATTTTACGTCAACGTTTTTAGGATCTCATTACTACTAAACTAAATGATGGGTTTAGTTCCTATTTGGTATCATGATAGATACTGGTCAAAAGTTTTCATCAGCACCATCAGCTTTCATGACCATGACCTTGACGTCGATGTCACAGACTTAGAATTCAAATGTTAAAGTTTTCGTTAAAGTTTTTAAGACCTCATTAAATCCTAACCTTATCACAGATTTGATTCATCTTTTGTATGATGAAACATATTGGTCCAGATTGTTACGCAGTATCAATCCCCATCACCCTAGGTCATGTCAAGGTCAAGGTCACAGACTTAGAATTTTGATGTTAAAATTTTTTACGCCAAACTTTTTTAGGATCTCATTACTTCTAAACTACATGATGGATTTAGTTCCTAATTGGCATAAGGACAGATACTGCCCGCCCTCCCACTTCCCCACTCCCCCGCCCCACACACACATGTCATGTCAAAATCAAGGTCACGGACTTAGAATTTTCCAGAACTGCAAAATGTACAATATCAGGCGAGCTCTCTTGTCTGGCAACAGGTCTTGTTTATATTCTGCTATGAACCGTGATATAATTCTAAACAAACTGTTATTTTCTTTTCAGGTATTAGGTGGAGTTCTATGAGCATTAAAAGTCTTAAAGAGTCATCAGATTCCGGATTCTAGTGAAGTTAAGTATTGTTATTGTTTTTTGTATTGGTTTGATTTGATTTGGATTGATTTCGTTTCGTCAGGGTTCTCTTCGGTTTCGTTTCTTTCAGTTTCGTTTGGGTTTTCTCTATTTGGATTATAGTGTTTGTTGTATTGTATTGTATTGCATTGTATGTTGTAGTGTTATGTATTCTATTATATTGTTGGTTTTGTTTTGTTTCGTTTCCTTTCATTTCTGTTTTATTTGTTTTCATTCAGTTTCGTTTCGTTTTTCTCTATTTGGATTATAGTGTTTTTATATTGTATTGTATATTGTAGTGTAATGTATTGTATTGTATTATGTTTCTGTTTGATTTGATTTCATTCGGTTTTGATTGCGCTTTCTGTATTCTTATTGTATTGTGTTATCGCTTCGGATTATATTGTAATGTAATTTAATTTAAAGTAATGTAATGTAATGTACTGTAATGTATTCTAATGTAATGTAATGTAATGTAATAATCATTATACTGTATTATGTTTGATTTCGTTTGATTTCTGTTGTCTTGCTTTCAGTTTCATTTGTTTTTTCTCTATTTGGATTATGGTGTTTGTCAAATAGTATTGTATATTGTAGTGTAACGTTTTGTATTGAATTATATATTTGTTTTCTTTGGTTTTGATTGGTTAGTTATCTGTTCGATCTGCTTTCGTTTGACCCTTCTGTATTTGGATTGTAGTGTGTTTTCATTTTGGATTGTATTGTTATGTAATGTAATGTAATGTAAAGTAATGTAATGCATTGTAATGTAATAATTATTGTATTGTATTATGATTGGTACGTTTAATATCTGTTGATTTGATTTCTTTCGGTTTCATTTGCTTTTTCTCTATTTGGATTATGGTATTTGTTGCATTGTATTGTTTATTGTAGTGTTACGTTTTGTATTGATTCATATATTTGTGTTCTTTGGTTTTGATTCGTTAGATTTTGATTGCTTAGGTTTCTGGTTGATTTGGTTTCGTTTTGATTGGTAATGTTTCTGTTTGCTTTGCTTTCGTTCAATTTCATTTGTCCTGATGGTGTGGTATGATATCTTAATTTATTTTTTTTTATATTTACAGGTGGTTCTGTGGTCGACTGGAACTTAATGAAGGACCGAAACAGATTACTGGCTGTAAGTATCATTATTTCATAACTGTGTCGATGAATTAATATATATATATATTACAAGGACAGTTTAAATGTGATACCCTGTTTACGCCTCATAGCCCGTGGTTGGCCGACATTCTGTTTCAAATTAAGAAGCGTCCGTGTTGCCGCTCTCGACCTCGTATCAGGAGGTTCCGGGCTCAAATCTCGCTAGATGGTAATATCGCAACTGTTATGAGAAAGAAAATCAAACAAAACATTTTTCAGAGCTGTTGTCCTCATCTGTATAATGATACCCTTCAAACTTCGAGAACTCTTGATAAAATGTGAATTTGAAATGAAACGGGCGCGAAAAGTTCATTAGATACTCTTGAATATTGCTAATGCTTCACTGAATGGTTTTATGCTTGTACAAGAATTTGTATAATTTGAACTGTCATTTGCTCATGCTTAAACAATTCGAGCATCAACTATATGAAGGTACGCTTTTATGTTAGGAGTGTAACGCTTCAACTGAAAGGTGATCCCAAAGTTCAGTGGGGCACTCAGTCAATCCCATTTTGCTATTTTCAAGAAGCTTTCGACCCTTAGATATCAAAATTAAACCTTTTTTTAATGTACCTGAATGTCTATTTTCATTTTTCTGCAAAAAAGCCACGTCAGGAGTGAAACGTTTTCTACAAAAACTTAAAAAGAGGTCATAATGTTTGTACAGAGCTTGCAAATGATATCTGTTTGTAAAGCAGCCATAGAAAACCAAAGTATTTTATCATTTCAAAAGCATTTTCTTTAACTATTTAAAGATATGTAGGGAACTACTGAAATAAATTTCACCAAATTTCTGGAAATCTGAACTGTCATAGTTTCATAAACATCAATTAAAGGTGATAAAATTCCATATACAAAGAAACATTAGTTATTCCATATATATACAAATTATGAGTAAAAGTCTTGAAATTATTATTTGTCCATGGCTGTAGTGCATATGTTTGTCACATAAGCCTTTTCAGAAAAGCGTTTCTTTCTTGACATAAAAGTTTGTCCCATTAAACCTTCTTTGCAGATTCTTGCATGCATTTATTAATACTTCTAAGTACTTACATAGCTCTGTTGCATTTGAGTCCTCATAAAAATCTTCCTGCCACAAGTTATTATTAGCTTTTATGGTGGATGTACATCTTTACAATGAATGATATAGAAATATGTTTAAGGGAATGAAAAAACTTAGTGAGCATTTAGGATATTATTGTGTGTAAACTAAACAAAAATGACAAAATACACCTGTATTGCCAAATTTTAGACATAAAGACTATTTTAAATATTTTGAAAGTGAAAACATAAAATAGCAGTAGAACTGAATGATACTGTATAAAGGAAAAAAGCAGCAGGCAGATATAGAGTCCAGCATTTTGGTTATTATTATTAAAAAAAAAATGTAATTTTAAGCATAGTAGCCATTGCAATTTGCTTACATAGTACACATAAGTTATAAAATTGATGTTTGACAAAGTCACCTGCAGAAAATCCTGAAATTTTTCTGGTTAAAAAGAGCGTTACACTACTGACATCCATAGAATTAGAAAAACAAAAACGACAACAACAAAAAACAATACCTGTTGTTGCATGAAAACATGGTAACAAAAGTATGTCTGCTTAGTTCAGGATACTGTAAGACCGTGAATATATGATATTGAAATGCACATTTGTTCTTTACAAGCATGTAATGCTTAATGTCAGGAATGCAACAAATTAACTCTAAACTTTTAATGTTCCTTTGAGATGATGGCATGTTTTTCCCCAGAACATTAATATCATTCTAATTCTTTCTGAGAGTATCAGGTTGACCATATGTCCATCACACAAGGTATATTAAAAGATTTTACTAGATATCTGAAGTGAGATATAAAACCTTTTTCAGCCAGGGAGAAAAATAGCTTAAAATTTGATTTTTTTAACAATTACAGATTTAGAATGGAAATACAGATGCAACATATTGCCTTTTAATATATAAAATCAAATAAAATACAGCAAGAAAGATTCCTGCACCGTTAAGGTGTTTTAAATTATGTAAATAAGTAAGTTTTAAATAAGTAAAATTGTCTTATAGTTTATTCAATTGTCTATATTTCAAAGTAATAACACTTTCTGGTGACACCGAGTTTTAATTTTGAGACAAGTCAGAGGACATTATATTGTCAATACTTTTTTTTTTTAAATTAGTTCTGTATAAGAGCTGTGTTCTTTTGGCGATCACTAGACTGCTTTCTTTAAAGAGAGAGCTCAATAATTAAATGGTACTATGTATCACAGTGTACCGCGAGGATTTATCTTGTTGAAAAGTTCTATATACCTGAACTTCCAAATCAGATGTCATTCACATCTAATAGATACTGTAGAATACCTTACATGCCCAAAGTCTTGAACAGACAACCCTGAGTTACTTTGGTACGATGATACATATTGGTCCAAAATTTTGCGAAGTACCATCCCCACCACTCTAGGTCAAGTCAAGGTCAAGGTCACAGACATAGAATTTTCATGTTAAAATTTTATGTCTAAGTTTTTAGCATTTCATTACTTCTACACTAAATGATGGATTTTGTTCCTATTTGGTATTATGGTAGACACTGGTCAAGAGTGTTTTATCAGCACCATCAGCACTCATGACTGTGACCTAGAGGTTGAGGTCACAGACTTAGAATTTAAATGTTTAAGTTTTCATTAAAGGTTTTAAGACCTCATCATTTTCTATCCTTATCACCGATTTGATTCATCTTTGGTATGATGATACATACGGGCCCAAAATTTTGTGCAGTACCATCCCCACCACTCTAGGTCATGTCAAGGTCAAGGACATAGGCTTAGAATTTAAATGTTAAAGTTTTCGTTAAAGTTTTTAAGACCTCATTATTTCCTAACCTTATCACCGATTTGATTCATCTTTGGTATGATGATACATAGTGGTCCAAAATTTTGTGCAGTGCCATCCCCACCACCTTAGATCAAGGTCAAGGTCACAGACTTAGAGTTTTTATGTTAAAATTTTACGTCAACGTTTTTAGGATCTAATTACTACTAAACTAAATGATGGGTTTAGTTCCTATTTGGTATCATGATAGATACTGGTCAAAAGTGTTCATCAGCACCATCAGCTTTCATGACCATGACCTTGACGTCGATGTCACAGACTTAGAATTCAAATGTTAAAGTTTTCGTTAAAGTTTTTAAGACCTCATTAAATCCTAACCTTATCACAGATTTGATTCATCTTTTGTATGATGAAACATATTGGTCCAGATTGTTACGCAGTATCAATCCCCATCACCCTAGGTCATGTCAAGGTCAAGGTCACAGACTTAGAATTTTGATGTTAAAATTTTTTACGCCAAACTTTTTTAGGATCTCATTACTTCTAAACTACATGATGGATTTAGTTCCTAATTGGCATAAGGACAGATACTGCCCGCCCTCCCCCTTCCCCACTCCCCCCCCCACACACATGTCATGTCAAAATCAAGGTCACGGACTTAGAATTTTCCAGAACTGCAAAATGTACAATATCAGGCGAGCTCTCTTGTCTGGCAACAGGTCTTGTTTATATTCTGCTATGAACCGTGATATAATTCTAAACAAACTGTTATTTTCTTTTCAGGTATTAGGTGGAGTTCTATGAGCATTAAAAGTCTTAAAGAGTCATCAGATTCCGGATTCTAGTGAAGTTAAGTATTGTTATTGTTTTTTGTATTGGTTTGATTTGATTTGGATTGATTTCGTTTCGTCAGGGTTCTCTTCGGTTTCGTTTCTTTCAGTTTCGTTTGGGTTTTCTCTATTTGGATTATAGTGTTTGTTGTATTGTATTGTATTGCATTGTATGTTGTAGTGTTATGTATTCTATTATATTGTTGGTTTTGTTTTGTTTCGTTTCCTTTCATTTCTGTTTTATTTGTTTTCATTCAGTTTCGTTTCGTTTTTCTCTATTTGGATTATAGTGTTTTTATATTGTATTGTATATTGTAGTGTAATGTATTGTATTGTATTATGTTTCTGTTTGATTTGATTTCATTCGGTTTTGATTGCGCTTTCTGTATTCTTATTGTATTGTGTTATCGCTTCGGATTATATTGTAATGTAATTTAATTTAAAGTAATGTAATGTAATGTACTGTAATGTATTCTAATGTAATGTAATGTAATAATCATTATACTGTATTATGTTTGATTTCGTTTGATTTCTGTTGTCTTGCTTTCAGTTTCATTTGTTTTTTCTCTATTTGGATTATGGTGTTTGTCAAATAGTATTGTATATTGTAGTGTAACGTTTTGTATTGAATTATATATTTGTTTTCTTTGGTTTTGATTGGTTAGTTATCTGTTCGATCTGCTTTCGTTTGACCCTTCTGTATTTGGATTGTAGTGTGTTTTCATTTTGGATTGTATTGTTATGTAATGTAATGTAATGTAAAGTAATGTAATGCATTGTAATGTAATAATTATTGTATTGTATTATGATTGGTACGTTTAATATCTGTTGATTTGATTTCTTTCGGTTTCATTTGCTTTTTCTCTATTTGGATTATGGTATTTGTTGCATTGTATTGTTTATTGTAGTGTTACGTTTTGTATTGATTCATATATTTGTGTTCTTTGGTTTTGATTCGTTAGATTTTGATTGCTTAGGTTTCTGGTTGATTTGGTTTCGTTTTGATTGGTAATGTTTCTGTTTGCTTTGCTTTCGTTCAATTTCATTTGTCCTGATGGTGTGGTATGATATCTTAATTTATTTTTTTTTATATTTACAGGTGGTTCTGTGGTCGACTGGAACTTAATGAAGGACCGAAACAGATTACTGGCTGTAAGTATCATTATTTCATAACTGTGTCGATGAATTAATATATATATATTACAAGGACAGTTTAAATGTGATACCCTGTTTACGCCTCATAGCCCGTGGTTGGCCGACATTCTGTTTCAAATTAAGAAGCGTCCGTGTTGCCGCTCTCGACCTCGTATCAGGAGGTTCCGGGCTCAAATCTCGCTAGATGGTAATATCGCAACTGTTATGAGAAAGAAAATCAAACAAAACATTTTTCAGAGCTGTTGTCCTCATCTGTATAATGATACCCTTCAAACTTCGAGAACTCTTGATAAAATGTGAATTTGAAATGAAACGGGCGCGAAAAGTTCATTAGATACTCTTGAATATTGCTAATGCTTCACTGAATGGTTTTATGCTTGTACAAGAATTTGTATAATTTGAACTGTCATTTGCTCATGCTTAAACAATTCGAGCATCAACTATATGAAGGTACGCTTTTATGTTAGGAGTGTAACGCTTCAACTGAAAGGTGATCCCAAAGTTCAGTGGGGCACTCAGTCAATCCCATTTTGCTATTTTCAAGAAGCTTTCGACCCTTAATTATCAAAATTAAACCTTTTTTTAATGTACCTGAATGTCTATTTTCATTTTTCTGCAAAAAAGCCACGTCAGGAGTGAAACGTTTTCTACAAAAACTTAAAAAGAGGTCATAATGTTTGTACAGAGCTTGCAAATGATATCTGTTTGTAAAGCAGCCATAGAAAACCAAAGTATTTTATCATTTCAAAAGCATTTTCTTTAACTATTTAAAGATATGTAGGGAACTACTGAAATAAATTTCACCAAATTTCTGGAAATCTGAACTGTCATAGTTTCATAAACATCAATTAAAGGTGATAAAATTCCATATACAAAGAAACATTAGTTATTCCATATATATACAAATTATGAGTAAAAGTCTTGAAATTATTATTTGTCCATGGCTGTAGTGCATATGTTTGTCACATAAGCCTTTTCAGAAAAGCGTTTCTTTCTTGACATAAAAGTTTGTCCCATTAAACCTTCTTTGCAGATTCTTGCATGCATTTATTAATACTTCTAAGTACTTACATAGCTCTGTTGCATTTGAGTCCTCATAAAAATCTTCCTGCCACAAGTTATTATTAGCTTTTATGGTGGATGTACATCTTTACAATGAATGATATAGAAATATGTTTAAGGGAATGAAAAAACTTAGTGAGCATTTAGGATATTATTGTGTGTAAACTAAACAAAAATGACAAAATACACCTGTATTGCCAAATTTTAGACATAAAGACTATTTTAAATATTTTGAAAGTGAAAACATAAATAAGCAGTAGAACTGAATGATACTTTATAAAGGAAAAAAGCAGCAGGCAGATATAGAGTCCAGCATTTTGGTTATTATTATTAAAAAAAAAATGTAATTTTAAGCATAGTAGCCATTGCAATTTGCTTACATAGTACACATAAGTTATAAAATTGATGTTTGACAAAGTCACCTGCAGAAAATCCTGAATTTTTTCTGGTTAAAAAGAGCGTTACACTACTGACATCCATAGAATTAGAAAAACAAAAACGACAACAACAAAAAACAATACCTGTTGTTGCATGAAAACATGGTAACAAAAGTATGTCTGCTTAGTTCAGGATACTGTAAGACCGTGAATATATGATATTGAAATGCACATTTGTTCTTTACAAGCATGTAATGCTTAATGTCAGGAATGCAACAAATTAACTCTAAACTTTTAATGTTCCTTTGAGATGATGGCATGTTTTTCCCCAGAACATTAATATCATTCTAATTCTTTCTGAGAGTATCAGGTTGACCATATGTCCATCACACAAAGTATATTAAAAGATTTTACTAGATATCTGAAGTGAGATATAAAACCTTTTTCAGCCAGGGAGAAAAATAGCTTAAAATTTGATTTTTTTAACAATTACAGATTTAGAATGGAAATACAGATGCAACATATTGCCTTTTAATATATAAAATCAAATAAAATACAGCAAGAAAGATTCCTGCACCGTTAAGGTGTTTTAAATTATGTAAATAAGTAAGTTTTAAATAAGTAAAATTGTCTTATAGTTTATTCAATTGTCTATATTTCAAAGTAATAACACTTTCTGGTGACACCGAGTTTTAATTTTGAGACAAGTCAGAGGACATTATATTGTCAATACTTTTTTTTTTAAATTAGTTCTGTATAAGAGCTGTGTTCTTTTGGCGATCACTAGACTGCTTTCTTTAAAGAGAGAGCTCAATAATTAAATGGTACTATGTATCACAGTGTACCGCGAGGATTTATCTTGTTGAAAAGTTCTATATACCTGAACTTCCAAATCAGATATCATTCACATCTAATAGATACTGTAGAATACCTTACATGCCCAAAGTCTTGAATAGACAACCCTGAGTTACTTTGGTACAATGATACATATTGGTCCAAAATTTTGCGAAGTACCATCCCCACCACTCTAGGTCAAGTCAAGGTCAAGGTCACAGACATAGAATTTTCATGTTAAAATTTTATGTCTAAGTTTTTAGCATTTCATTACTTCTACACTAAATGATGGATTTTGTTCCTATTTGGTATTATGGTAGACACTGGTCAAAAGTGTTTTATCAGCACCATCAGCACTCATGACTGTGACCTAGAGGTTGAGGTCACAGACTTAGAATTTAAATGTTTAAGTTTTCATTAAAGGTTTTAAGACCTCATTATTTTCTATCCTTATCACCGATTTGATTCATCTTTGGTATGATGATACATACGGGCCCAAAATTTTGTGCAGTACCATCCCCACCACTCTAGGTCATGTCAAGGTCAAGGACATAGGCTTAGAATTTAAATGTTAAAGTTTTCGTTAAAGTTTTTAAGACCTCATTATTTCCTAACCTTATCACCGATTTGATTCATCTTTGGTATGATGATACATAGTGGTCCAAAATTTTGTGCAGTGCCATCCCCACCACCTTAGATCAAGGTCAAGGTCACAGACTTAGAGTTTTTATGTTAAAATTTTACGTCAACGTTTTTAGGATCTAATTACTACTAAACTAAATGATGGGTATAGTTCCTATTTGGTATCATGATAGATACTGGTCAAAAGTTTTCATCAGCACCATCAGCTTTCATGACCATGACCTTGACGTCGATGTCACAGACTTAGAATTCAAATGTTAAAGTTTTCGTTAAAGTTTTTAAGACCTCATTAAATCCTAACCTTATCACAGATTTGATTCATCTTTTGTATGATGAAACATATTGGTCCAGATTGTTACGCAGTATCAATCCCCATCACCCTAGGTCATGTCAAGGTCAAGGTCACAGACTTAGAATTTTGATGTTAAAATTTTTTACGCCAAACTTTTTTAGGATCTCATTACTTCTAAACTACATGATGGATTTAGTTCCTAATTGGCATAAGGACAGATACTGCCCGCCCTCCCCCTTCCCCACTCCCCCCCCCCCACACATGTCATGTCAAAATCAAGGTCACGGACTTAGAATTTTCCAGAACTGCAAAATGTACAATATCAGGCGAGCTCTCTTGTCTGGCAACAGGTCTTGTTTATATTCTGCTATGAACCGTGATATAATTCTAAACAAACTGTTATTTTCTTTTCAGGTATTAGGTGGAGTTCTATGAGCATTAAAAGTCTTAAAGAGTCATCAGATTCCGGATTCTAGTGAAGTTAAGTATTGTTATTGTTTTTTGTATTGGTTTGATTTGATTTGGATTGATTTCGTTTCGTCAGGGTTCTCTTCGGTTTCGTTTCTTTCAGTTTCGTTTGGGTTTTCTCTATTTGGATTATAGTGTTTGTTGTATTGTATTGTATTGCATTGTATGTTGTAGTGTTATGTATTCTATTATATTGTTGGTTTTGTTTTGTTTCGTTTCCTTTCATTTCTGTTTTATTTGTTTTCATTCAGTTTCGTTTCGTTTTTCTCTATTTGGATTATAGTGTTTTTATATTGTATTGTATATTGTAGTGTAATGTATTGTATTGTATTATGTTTCTGTTTGATTTGATTTCATTCGGTTTTGATTGCGCTTTCTGTATTCTTATTGTATTGTGTTATCGCTTCGGATTATATTGTAATGTAATTTAATTTAAAGTAATGTAATGTAATGTACTGTAATGTATTCTAATGTAATGTAATGTAATAATCATTATACTGTATTATGTTTGATTTCGTTTGATTTCTGTTGTCTTGCTTTCAGTTTCATTTGTTTTTTCTCTATTTGGATTATGGTGTTTGTCAAATAGTATTGTATATTGTAGTGTAACGTTTTGTATTGAATTATATATTTGTTTTCTTTGGTTTTGATTGGTTAGTTATCTGTTCGATCTGCTTTCGTTTGACCCTTCTGTATTTGGATTGTAGTGTGTTTTCATTTTGGATTGTATTGTTATGTAATGTAATGTAATGTAAAGTAATGTAATGCATTGTAATGTAATAATTATTGTATTGTATTATGATTGGTACGTTTAATATCTGTTGATTTGATTTCTTTCGGTTTCATTTGCTTTTTCTCTATTTGGATTATGGTATTTGTTGCATTGTATTGTTTATTGTAGTGTTACGTTTTGTATTGATTCATATATTTGTGTTCTTTGGTTTTGATTCGTTAGATTTTGATTGCTTAGGTTTCTGGTTGATTTGGTTTCGTTTTGATTGGTAATGTTTCTGTTTGCTTTGCTTTCGTTCAATTTCATTTGTCCTGATGGTGTGGTATGATATCTTAATTTTTTTTTTTATATATTTACAGGTGGTTCTGTTGTCGACTGGAACTTAATGAAGGACCGAAACAGATTACTGGCTGTAAGTATCATTATTTCATAACTGTGTCGATGAATTAATATATATATATTACAAGGACAGTTTAAATGTGATACCCTGTTTACGCCTCATAGCCCGTGGTTGGCCGACATTCTGTTTCAAATTAAGAAGCGTCCGTGTTGCCGCTCTCGACCTCGTATCAGGAGGTTCCGGGCTCAAATCTCGCTAGATGGTAATATCGCAACTGTTATGAGAAAGAAAATCAAACAAAACATTTTTCAGAGCTGTTGTCCTCATCTGTATAATGATACCCTTCAAACTTCGAGAACTCTTGATAAAATGTGAATTTGAAATGAAACGGGCGCGAAAAGTTCATAAGATACTCTTGAATATTGCTAATGCTTCACTGAATGGTTTTATGCTTGTACAAGAATTTGTATAATTTGAACTGTCATTTGCTCATGCTTAAACAATTCGAGCATCAACTATATGAAGGTACGCTTTTATGTTAGGAGTGTAACGCTTCAACTGAAAGGTGATCCCAAAGTTCAGTGGGGCACTCAGTCAATCCCATTTTGCTATTTTCAAGAAGCTTTCGACCCTTAGATATCAAAATTAAACCTTTTTTTAATGTACCTGAATGTCTATTTTCATTTGTCTGCAAAAAAAGCCACGTCAGGAGTGAAACGTTTTCTACAAAAACTTAAAAAGAGGTCATAATGTTTGTACAGAGCTTGCAAATGATATCTGTTTGTAAAGCAGCCATAGAAAACCAAAGTATTTTATCATTTCAAAAGCATTTTCTTTAACTATTTAAAGATATGTAGGGAACTACTGAAATAAATTTCACCAAATTTCTGGAAATCTGAACTGTCATAGTTTCATAAACATCAATTAAAGGTGATAAAATTCCATATACAAAGAAACATTAGTTATTCCATATATATACAAATTATGAGTAAAAGTCTTGAAATTATTATTTGTCCATGGCTGTAGTGCATATGTTTGTCACATAAGCCTTTTCAGAAAAGCGTTTCTTTCTTGACATAAAAGTTTGTCCCATTAAACCTTCTTTGCAGATTCTTGCATGCATTTATTAATACTTCTAAGTACTTACATAGCTCTGTTGCATTTGAGTCCTCATAAAAATCTTCCTGCCACAAGTTATTATTAGCTTTTATGGTGGATGTACATCTTTACAATGAATGATATAGAAATATGTTTAAGGGAATGAAAAAACTTAGTGAGCATTTAGGATATTATTGTGTGTAAACTAAACAAAAAATGACAAAATACACCTGTATTACCAAATTTTAGACATAAAGACTATTTTAAATATTTTGAAAGTGAAAACATAAAATAGCAGTAGAACTGAATGATACTGTATAAAGGAAAAAAGCAGCAGGCAGATATAGAGTCCAGCATTTTGGTTATTATTATTAAAAAAAATGTAATTTTAAGCATAGTAGCCATTGCAATTTGCTTACATAGTACACATAAGTTATAAAATTGATGTTTGACAAAGTCACCTGCAGAAAATCCTGAAATTTTTCTGGTTAAAAAGAGCGTTACACTACTGACATCCATAGAATTAGAAAAACAAAAACGACAACAACAAAAAACAATACCTGTTGTTGCATGAAAACATGGTAACAAAAGTATGTCTGCTTAGTTCAGGATACTGTAAGACCGTGAATATATGATATTGAAATGCACATTTGTTCTTTACAAGCATGTAATGCTTAATGTCAGGAATGCAACAAATTAACTCTAAACTTTTAATGTTCCTTTGAGATGATGGCATGTTTTTCCCCAGAACATTAATATCATTCTAATTCTTTCTGAGAGTATCAGGTTGACCATATGTCCATCACACAAGGTATTTTAAAAGATTTTACTAGATATCTGAAGTGAGATATAAAACCTTTTTCAGCCAGGGAGAAAATAGCTTAAAATTTGATTTTTTTAACAATTACAGATTTAGAATGGAAATACAGATGCAACATATTGCCTTTTAATATATAAAATCAAATAAAATACAGCAAGAAAGATTCCTGCACCGTTAAGGTGTTTTAAATTATGTAAATAAGTAAGTTTTAAATAAGTAAAATTGTCTTATAGTTTATTCAATTGTCTATATTTCAAAGTAATAACACTTTCTGGTGACACCGAGTTTTAATTTTGAGACAAGTCAGAGGACATTATATTGTCAATACTTTTTTTTTTAAATTAGTTCTGTATAAGAGCTGTGTTCTTTTGGCGATCACTAGACTGCTTTCTTTAAAGAGAGAGCTCAATAATTAAATGGTACCATGTATCACAGTGTACCGCGAGGATTTATCTTGTTGAAAAGTTCTATATACCTGAACTTCCAAATCAGATGTCATTCACATCTAATAGATACTGTAGAATACCTTACATGCCCAAAGTCTTGAACAGACAACCCTGAGTTACTTTGGTACGATGATACATATTGGTCCAAAATTTTGCGAAGTACCATCCCCACAACTCTAGGTCAAGTCAAGGTCAAGGTCACAGACATAGAATTTTCATGTTAAAATTTTATGTCTAAGTTTTTAGCATTTCATTACTTCTACACTAAATGATGGATTTTGTTCCTATTTGGTATTATGGTAGACACTGGTCAAAAGTGTTTTATCAGCACCATCAGCACGCATGACTGTGACTTAGAGGTTGAGGTCACAGACTTAGAATTTAAATGTTTCAGTTTTCATTAAAGGTTTTAAGACCTCATTATTTTCTATCCTTATCACCGATTTGATTCATCTTTGGTATGATGATACATACGGGCCCAAAATTTTGTGCAGTACCATCCCCACCACTCTAGGTCATGTCAAGGTCAAGGACATAGGCTTAGAATTTAAATGTTAAAGTTTTCGTTAAAGTTTTTAAGACCTCATTATTTCCTAACCTTATCACCGATTTGATTCATCTTTGGTATGATGATACATAGTGGTCCAAAATTTTGTGCAGTGCCATCCCCACCACCTTAGATCAAGGTCAAGGTCACAGACTTAGAGTTTTTATGTTAAAATTTTACGTCAACGTTTTTAGGATCTCATTACTACTAAACTAAATGATGGGTTTAGTTCCTATTTGGTATCATGATAGATACTGGTCAAAAGTTTTCATCAGCACCATCAGCTTTCATGACCATGACCTTGACGTCGATGTCACAGACTTAGAATTCAAATGTTAAAGTTTTCGTTAAAGTTTTTAAGACCTCATTAAATCCTAACCTTATCACAGATTTGATTCATCTTTTGTATGATGAAACATATTGGTCCAGATTGTTACGCAGTATCAATCCCCATCACCCTAGGTCATGTCAAGGTCAAGGTCACAGACTTAGAATTTTGATGTTAAAATTTTTTACGCCAAACTTTTTTAGGATCTCATTACTTCTAAACTACATGATGGATTTAGTTCCTAATTGGCATAAGGACAGATACTGCCCGCACTCCCCCTTCCCCACTCCCCCCCCCCCCACACACACACACACACATGTCATGTCAAAATCAAGGTCACGGACTTAGAATTTTCCAGAACTGCAAAATGTACAATATCAGGCGAGCTCTCTTGTCTGGCAACAGGTCTTGTTTATATTCTGCTATGAACCGTGATATAATTCTAAACAAACTGTTATTTTCTTTTCAGGTATTAGATGGAGTTCTATGAGCATTAAAAGTCTTAAAGAGTCATCAGATTCCGGATTCTAGTGAAGTTAAGTATTGTTATTGTTTTTTGTATTGGTTTGATTTGATTTGGATTGATTTCGTTTCGTCAGGGTTCTCTTCGGTTTCGTTTCTTTCAGTTTCGTTTGGGTTTTCTCTATTTGGATTATAGTGTTTGTTGTATTGTATTGTATTGCATTGTATGTTGTAGTGTTATGTATTCTATTATATTGTTGGTTTTGTTTTGTTTCGTTTCCTTTCATTTCTGTTTTATTTGTTTTCATTCAGTTTCGTTTCGTTTTTCTCTATTTGGATTATAGTGTTTTTATATTGTATTGTATATTGTAGTGTAATGTATTGTATTGTATTATGTTTCTGTTTGATTTGATTTCATTCGGTTTTGATTGCGCTTTCTGTATTCTTATTGTATTGTGTTATCGCTTCGGATTATATTGTAATGTAATTTAATTTAAAGTAATGTAATGTAATGTACTGTACTGTAATGTATTCTAATGTAATGTAATGTAATGTAATAATCATTATACTGTATTATGTTTGATTTCGTTTGATTTCTGTTGTCTTGCTTTCAGTTTCATTTGTTTTTTCTCTATTTGGATTATGGTGTTTGTCAAATAGTATTGTATATTGTAGTGTAACGTTTTGTATTGAATTATATATTTGTTTTCTTTGGTTTTGATTGGTTAGTTATCTGTTCGATCTGCTTTCGTTTGACCCTTCTGTATTTTGATTGTAGTGTGTTTTCATTTTGGATTGTATTGTTATGTAATGTAATGTAATGTAAAGTAATGTAATGCATTGTAATGTAATAATTATTGTATTGTATTATGATTGGTACGTTTAATATCTGTTGATTTGATTTCTTTCGGTTTCATTTGCTTTTTCTCTATTTGGATTATGGTATTTGTTGCATTGTATTGTTTATTGTAGTGTTACGTTTTGTATTGATTTATATATTTGTGTTCTTTGGTTTTGATTCGTTAGATTTTGATTGCTTAGGTTTCTGGTTGATTTGGTTTCGTTTTGATTGGTAATGTTTCTGTTTGCTTTGCTTTCGTTCAATTTCATTTGTCCTGATGGTGTGGTATGATATCTTAATTTATTTTTTTTTATATTTACAGGTGGTTCTGTGGTCGACTGGAACTTAATGAAGGACCGAAACAGATTACTGGCTGTAAGTATCATTATTTCATAACTGTGTCGATGAATTAATATATATATATTACAAGGACAGTTTAAATGTGATACCCTGTTTACGCCTCATAGCCCGTGGTTGGCCGACATTCTGTTTCAAATTAAGAAGCGTCCGTGTTGCCGCTCTCGACCTCGTATCAGGAGGTTCCGGGCTCAAATCTCGCTAGATGGTAATCTCGCAACTGTTATGAGAAAGAAAATCAAACAAAACATTTTTCAGAGCTGTTGTCCTCATCTGTATAATGATACCCTTCAAACTTCGAGAACTCTTGATAAAATGTGAATTTGAAATGAAACGGGCGCGAAAAGTTCATTAGGTACTCTTGAATATTGCTAATGCTTCACTGAATGGTTTAATGCTTGTACAAGAATTTGTATAATTTGAACTGTCATTTGCTCATGCTTAAACAATTCGAGCATCAACTATATGAAGGTACGCTTTTATGTTAGGAGTGTAACGCTTCAACTGAAAGGTGATCCCAAAGTTCAGTGGGGTACTCAGTCAATCCCATTTTGCTATTTTCAAGAAGCTTTCGACCCTTAGATATCAAAATTAAACCTTTTTTTAATGTACCTGAATGTCTATTTTCATTTTTCTGCAAAAAAGCCACGTCAGGAGTGAAACGTTTTCTACAAAAACTTAAAAAGAGGTCATAATGTTTGTACAGAGCTTGCAAATGATATCTGTTTGTAAAGCAGCCATAGAAAACCAAAGTATTTTATCATTTCAAAAGCATTTTCTTTAACTATTTAAAGATAATTAGGGAACTACTGAAATAAATTTCATCAAATTTCTGAAAATCTGAACTGTCATAGTTTCATAAACATCAATTAAAGGTGATAAAATTCCATATACAAAGAAACATTAGTTATTCCATATATATACAAATTATGAGTAAAAGTCTTGAAATTATTATTTGTCCATGGCTGTAGTGCATATGTTTGTCACATAAGCCTTTTCAGAAAAGCGTTTCTTTCTTGACATAAAAGTTTGTCCCATTAAACCTTCTTTGCAGATTCTTGCATGCATTTATTAATGCTTCTAAGTACTTACATAGCTCTGTTGCATTTGAGTCCTCATAAAAATCTTCCTGCCACAAGTTATTATTAGCTTTTTTGGTGGATGTACATCTTTACAATGAATGATATAGAAATATGTTTAAGGGAATGAAAAAACTTAGTGAGCATTTAGGATATTATTGTGTGTAAACTAAACAAAAATGACAAAATACACCTGTATTGCCAAATTTTAGACATAAAGACTATTTTAAATATTTTGAAAGTGAAAACATAAAATAGCAGTAGAACTGAATGATACTGTATAAAGGACAAAAGCAGCAGGCAGATATAGAGTCCAGCATTTTGGTTATTATTATTAAAAAAAATATGTAATTTTAAGCATAGTAGCCATTGCAATTTGTTTACATAGTACACATAAGTTATAAAATTGATGTTTGACAAAGTCACCTGCAGAAAATCCTGAAATTTTTCTGGTTAAAAAGAGCGTTACACTACTGACATCCATAGAATTAGAAAAACAAAAACGTCAACAACAAAAAACAATACCTGTTGTTGCATGAAAACATGGTAACAAAAGTATGTCTGCTTAGTTCAGGATACTGTAAGACCGTGAATATATGATATTGAAATGCACATTTGTTCTTTACAAGCATGTAATGCTTAATGTCAGGAATGCAACAAATTAACTCTAAACTTTTAATGTTCCTTTGAGATGATGGCATGTTTTTCCCCAGAACATTAATATCATTCTAATTCTTTCTGAGAGTATCAGGTTGACCATATGTCCATCACACAAGGTATTTTAAAAGATTTTACTAGATATCTGAAGTGAGATATAAAACCTTTTTCAGCCAGGGAGAAAAATAGCTTAAAATTTGATTTTTTTAACAATTACAGATTTAGAATGGAAATACAGATGCAACATATTGCCTTTTAATATATAAAATCAAATAAAATACAGCAAGAAAGATTCCTGCACCGTTAAGGTGTTTTAAATTATGTAAATAAGTAAGTTTTAAATAAGTAAAATTGTCTTATAGTTTATTCAATTGTCTATATTTCAAAGTAATAACACTTTCTGGTGACACCGAGTTTTAATTTTGAGACAAGTCAGAGGACATTATATTGTCAATACTTTTTTTTTTTAATTAGTTCTGTATAAGAGCTGTGTTCTTTTGGCGATCACTAGACTGCTTTCTTTAAAGAGAGAGCTCAATAATTGAATGGTACCATGTATCACAGTGTACCGCGAGGATTTATCTTGTTGAAAAGTTCTATATACCTGAACTTCCAAATCAGATGTCATTCACATCTAATAGATACTGTAGAATACCTTACATGCCCAAAGTCTTGAACAGACAACCCTGAGTTACTTTGGTACGATGATACATATTGGTCCAAAATTTTGCGAAGTACCATCCCCACCACTCTAGGTCAAGTCAAGGTCAAGGTCACAGACAGAATTTTCATGTTAAAATTTTATGTCTAAGTTTTTAGCATTTCATTACTTCTACACTAAATGATGGATTTTGTTCCTATTTGGTATTATGGTAGACACTGGTCAAAAGTGTTTTATCAGCACCATCAGCACTCATGACTGTGACCTAGAGGTTGAGGTCACAGACTTAGAATTTAAATGTTTCAGTTTTCATTAAAGGTTTTAAGACCTCATTATTTTCTATCCTTATCACCGATTTGATTCATCTTTGGTATGATGATACATACGGGCCCACAATTTTGTGCAGTACCATCCCCACCACTCTAGGTCATGTCAAGGTCAAGGACATAGGCTTAGAATTTAAATGTTAAAGTTTTCGTTAAAGTTTTTAAGACCTCATTATTTCCTAACCTTATCACCGATTTGATTCATCTTTGGTATGATGATACATAGTGGTCCAAAATTTTGTGCAGTGCCATCCCCACCACCTTAGATCAAGGTCAAGGTCACAGACTTAGAGTTTTTATGTTAAAATTTTACGTCAACGTTTTTAGGATCTCATTACTACTAAACTAAATGATGGGTTTAGTTCCTATTTGGTATCATGATAGATACTGGTCAAAAGTTTTCATCAGCACCATCAGCTTTCATGACCATGACCTTGACGTCGATGTCACAGACTTAGAATTCAAATGTTAAAGTTTTCGTTAAAGTTTTTAAGACCTCATTAAATCCTAACCTTATCACAGATTTGATTCATCTTTTGTATGATGAAACATATTGGTCCAGATTGTTACGCAGTATCAATCCCCATCACCCTAGGTCATGTCAAGGTCAAGGTCACAGACTTAGAATTTTGATGTTAAATTTTTTTACGCCAAACTTTTTTAGGATCTCATTACTTCTAAACTACATGATGGATTTAGTTCCTTATTGGCATAAGGACAGATACTGCCCGCCCTCCCCCTTCCCCACTCCACCCCCCCCCCCCCACACACACATATGTCATGTCAAAATCAAGGTCACGGACTTAGAATTTTCCAGAACTGCAAAATGTACAATATCAGGCGAGCTCTCTTGTCTGGCAACAGGTCTTGTTTATATTCTGCTATGAACCGTGATATAATTCTAAACAAACTGTTATTTTCTTTTCAGGTATTAGGTGGAGTTCTATGAGCATTAAAAGTCTTAAAGAGTCATCAGATTCCGGATTCTAGTGAAGTTAAGTATTGTTATTGTTTTTTGTATTGGTTTGATTTGATTTGGATTGATTTCGTTTCGTCAGGGTTCTCTTCGGTTTCGTTTCTTTCAGTTTCGTTTGGGTTTTCTCTATTTGGATTATAGTGTTTGTTGTATTGTATTGTATTGCATTGTATGTTGTAGTGTTATGTATTCTATTATATTGTTGGTTTTGTTTTGTTTCGTTTCCTTTCATTTCTGTTTTATTTGTTTTCATTCAGTTTCGTTTCGTTTTTCTCTATTTGGATTATAGTGTTTTTATATTGTATTGTATATTGTAGTGTAATGTATTGTATTGTATTATGTTTCTGTTTGATTTGATTTGATTTGGTTTTGATTGCGCTTTCTGTATTCTTATTGTATTGTGTTATCGCTTCGGATTATATTGTAATGTAATTTAATTTAAAGTAATGTAATGTAATGTACTGTACTGTAATGTATTCTAATGTAATGTAATGTAATGTAATAATCATTATACTGTATTATGTTTGATTTCGTTTGATTTCTGTTGTCTTGGTTTCAGTTTCATTTGTTTTTTCTCTATTTGGATTATGGTGTTTGTCAAATAGTATTGTATATTGTAGTGTAACGTTTTGTATTGAATTATATATTTGTTTTCTTTGGTTTTGATTGGTTAGTTATCTGTTCGATCTGCTTTCGTTTGACCCTTCTGTATTTTGATTGTAGTGTGTTTTCATTTTGGATTGTATTGTTATGTAATGTAATGTAATGTAAAGTAATGTAATGCATTGTAATGTAATAATTATTGTATTGTATTATGATTGGTACGTTTAATATCTGTTGATTTGATTTCTTTCGGTTTCATTTGCTTTTTCTCTATTTGGATTATGGTATTTGTTGCATTGTATTGTTTATTGTAGTGTTACGTTTTGTATTGATTCATATATTTGTGTTCTTTGGTTTTGATTCGTTAGATTTTGATTGCTTAGGTTTCTGGTTGATTTGGTTTCGTTTTGATTGGTAATGTTTCTGTTTGCTTTGCTTTCGTTCAATTTCATTTGTCCTGATGGTGTGGTATGATATCTTAATTTATTTTTTTTTTATATTTACAGGTGGTTCTGTGTCGACTGGAACTTAATGAAGGACCGAAACAGATTACTGGCTGTAAGTATCATTATTTCATAACTGTGTCGATGAATTAATATATATATATTACAAGGACAGTTTAAATGTGATACCCTGTTTACGCCTCATAGCCCGTGGTTGGCCGACATTCTGTTTCAAATTAAGAAGCGTCCGTGTTGCCGCTCTCGACCTCGTATCAGGAGGTTCCGGGCTCAAATCTCGCTAGATGGTAATATCGCAACTGTTATGAGAAAGAAAATATCAGAGCTGTTGTCCTCATCTGTATAATGATACCCTTCAAACTTCGAGAACTCTTGATAAAATGTGAATTTGAAATGAAACGGGCGCGAAAAGTACATTAGATACTCTTGAATATTGCTAATGCTTCACTGAATGGTTTTATGCTTGTACAAGAATTTGTATAATTTGAACTGTCATTTGCTCATGCTTAAACAATTCGAGCATCAACTATATGAAGGTACGCTTTTATGTTAGGAGTGTAACGCTTCAACTGAAAGGTGATCCCAAAGTTCAGTGGGGCACTCAGTCAATCCCATTTTGCTATTTTCAAGAAGCTTTCGACCCTTAGATATCAAAATTAAACCTTTTTTTTATGGAACCTGCATGTCTATTTTCATTTTTCTGCAAAAAAGCCACGTCAGGAGTGAAACATTTTCTACAAAAACTTAAAAAGAGGTCATAATGTTTGTACAGAGCTTGCAAATGATATCTGTTTGTAAAGCAGCCATAGAAAACCAAAGTATTTTATCATTTCAAAAGCATTTTCTTTAACTATTTAAAGATATGTAGGGAACTACTGAAATAAATTTCACCAAATTTCTGGAAATCTGAACTGTCATAGTTTCATAAACATCAATTAAAGGTGATAAAATTCCATATACAAAGAAACATTAGTTATTCCATATATATACAAATTATGAGTAAAAGTCTTGAAATTATTATTTGTCCATGGCTGTAGTGCATATGTTTGTCACATAAGCCTTTTCAGAAAAGCGTTTCTTTCTTGACATAAAAGTTTGTCCCATTAAACCTTCTTTGCAGATTCTTGCATGCATTTATTAATACTTCTAAGTACTTACATAGCTCTGTTGCATTTGAGTCCTCATAAAAATCTTCCTGCCACAAGTTATTATTAGCTTTTATGGTGGATGTACATCTTTACAATGAATGATATAGAAATATGTTTAAGGGAATGAAAAAACTTAGTGAACATTTAGGATATTATTGTGTGTAAACTAAACAAAAATGACAAAATACACCTGTATTGCCAAATTTTAGACATAAAGACTATTTTAAATATTTTGAAAGTGAAAACATAAAATAGCAGTAGAAATGAATGATACTGTATAAAGGACAAAAGCAGCAGGCAGATATAGAGTCCAGCATTTTGGTTATTATTATTTAAAAAATGTAATTTTAAGCATAGTAGCCATTGCAATTTGCTTACATAGTACACATAAGTTATAAAATTGATGTTTGACAAAGTCACCTGCAGAAAATCCTGAAATTTTTCTGGTTAAAAAGAGCGTTACACTACTGACATCCATAGAATTAGAAAAACAAAAACGACAACAACAAAAAACAATACCTGTTGTTGCATGAAAACATGGTAACAAAAGTATGTCTGCTTAGTTCAGGATACTGTAAGACCGTGAATATATGATATTGAAATGCACATTTGTTCTTTACAAGCATGTAATGCTTAATGTCAGGAATGCAACAAATTAACTCTAAACTTTTAATGTTCCTTTGAGATGATGGCATGTTTTTCCCCAGAACATTAATATCATTCTAATTCTTTCTGAGAGTATCAGGTTGACCATATGTCCATCACACAAGGTATTTTAAAAGATTTTACTAGATATCTGAAGTGAGATATAAAACCTTTTTCAGCCAGGGAGAAAAATAGCTTAAAATTTGATTTTTTTAACAATTACAGATTTAGAATGGAAATACAGATGCAACATATTGCCTTTTAATATATAAAATCAAATAAAATACAGCAAGAAAGATTCCTGCACCGTTAAGGTGTTTTAAATTATGTAAATAAGTAAGTTTTAAATAAGTAAAATTGTCTTATAGTTTATTCAATTGTCTATATTTCAAAGTAATAACACTTTCTGGTGACACCGAGTTTTAATTTTGAGACAAGTCAGAGGACATTATATTGTCAATACTTTTTTTTTTAAATTAGTTCTGTATAAGAGCTGTGTTCTTTTGGCGATCACTAGACTGCTTTCTTTAAAGAGAGAGCTTAATAATTAAATGGTACCATGTATCACAGTGACCCGCGAGGATTTATCTTGTTGAAAAGTTCTATATACCTGAACTTCCAAATCAGATGTCATTCACATCTAATAGATACTGTAGAATACCTTACATGCCCAAAGTCTTGAACAGACAACCCTGAGTTACTTTGGTACGATGATACATATTGGTCCAAAATTTTGCGAAGTACCATCCCCACCACTCTAGGTCAAGTCAAGGTCAAGGTCACAGACATAGAATTTTCATGTAAAAATTTTATGTCTAAGTTTTTAGCATTTCATTACTTCTACACTAAATGATGGATTTTGTTCCTATTTGGTATTATGGTAGACACTGGTCAAAAGTGTTTTATCAGCACCATCAGCACTCATGACTGTGACCTTGAGGTTGAGGTCACAGACTTAGAATTTAAATGTTTAAGTTTTCATTAAAGGTTTTAAGACCTCATTATTTTCTATCCTTATCACCGATTTGATTCATCTTTGGTATGATGATACATACGGGCCCAAAATTTTGTGCAGTACCATCCCCACCACTCTAGGTCATGTCAAGGTCAAGGACATAGGCTTAGAATTTAAATGTTAAAGTTTTCGTTAAAGTTTTTAAGACCTCATTATTTCCTAACCTTATCACCGATTTGATTCATCTTTGGTATGATGATACATAGTGGTCCAAAATTTTGTGCAGTGCCATCCCCACCACCTTAGATCAAGGTCAAGGTCACAGACTTAGAGTTTTTATGTTAAAATTTTACGTCAACGTTTTTAGGATATCATTACTACTAAACTAAATGATGGATTTAGTTCCTATTTGGTATCATGATAGATACTGGTCAAAAGTTTTCATCAACACCATCAGCTTTCATAACCATGACCTTGACGTCGATGTCACAGACTTAGAATTCAAATGTTAAAGTTTTCGTTAAAGTTTTTAAGACCTCATTAAATCCTAACCTTATCACAGATTTGATTCATCTTTTGTATGATGAAACATATTGGTCCAGATTGTTACGCAGTATCAATCCCCATCACCCTAGGTCATGTCAAGGTCAAGGTCACAGACTTAGAATTTTGATGTTAAAATTTTTTACGCCAAACTTTTTTAGGATCTCATTACTTCTAAACTACATGATGGATTTAGTTCCTAATTGGCATAAGGACAGATACTGCCCGCCCTCCCCCTTCCCCACTCCCCCCCACCCCCACACACACACATGTCATGTCAAAATCAAGGTCACGGACTTAGAATTTTCCAGAACTGCAAAATGTACAATATCAGGCGAGCTCTCTTGTCTGGCAACAGGTCTTGTTTATATTCTGCTATGAACCGTGATATAATTCTAAACAAACTGTTATTTTCTTTTCAGGTATTAGGTGGAGTTCTATGAGCATTAAAAGTCTTAAAGAGTCATCAGATTCCGGATTCTAGTGAAGTTAAGTATTGTTATTGTTTTTTGTATTGGTTTGATTTGATTTGGATTGATTTCGTTTCGTCAGGGTTCTCTTCGGTTTCGTTTCTTTCAGTTTCGTTTGGGTTTTCTCTATTTGGATTATAGTGTTTGTTGTATTGTATTGTATTGCATTGTATGTTGTAGTGTTATGTATTCTATTATATTGTTGGTTTTGTTTTGTTTCGTTTCCTTTCATTTCTGTTTTATTTGTTTTCATTCAGTTTCGTTTCGTTTTTCTCTATTTGGATTATAGTGTTTTTATATTGTATTGTATATTGTAGTGTAATGTATTGTATTGTATTATGTTTCTGTTTGATTTGATTTCATTCGGTTTTGATTGCGCTTTCTGTATTCTTATTGTATTGTGTTATCGCTTCGGATTATATTGTAATGTAATTTAATTTAAAGTAATGTAATGTAATGTACTGTAATGTATTCTAATGTAATGTAATGTAATGTAATAATCATTATACTGTATTATGTTTGATTTCGTTTGATTTCTGTTGTCTTGGTTTCAGTTTCATTTGTTTTTTCTCTATTTGGATTATGGTGTTTGTCAAATAGTATTGTATATTGTAGTGTAACGTTTTGTATTGAATTATATATTTGTTTTCTTTGGTTTTGATTGGTTAGTTATCTGTTCGATCTGCTTTCGTTTGACCCTTCTGTATTTGGATTGTAGTGTGTTTTCATTTTGGATTGTATTGTTATGTAATGTAATGTAATGTAAAGTAATGTAATGCATTGTAATGTAATAATTATTGTATTGTATTATGATTGGTACGTTTAATATCTGTTGATTTGATTTCTTTCGGTTTCATTTGCTTTTTCTCTATTTGGATTATGGTATTTGTTGCATTGTATTGTTTTTTGTAGTGTTACGTTTTGTATTGATTCATATATTTGTGTTCTTTGGTTTTGATTCGTTAGATTTTGATTGCTTAGGTTTCTGGTTGATTTGGTTTCGTTTTGATTGGTAATGTTTCTGTTTGCTTTGCTTTCGTTCAATTTCATTTGTCCTGATGGTGTGGTATGATATCTTAATTAATTTTTTTTATATTTACAGGTGGTTCTGTGGTCGACTGGAACTTAATGAAGGACCGAAACAGATTACTGGCTGTAAGTATCATTATTTCATAACGGTGTCGATGAATTAATATATATATATTACAAGGACAGTTTAAATGTGATACCCTGTTTACGCCTCATAGCCCGTGGTTGGCCGACATTCTGTTTCAAATTAAGAAGCGTCCGTGTTGCCGCTCTCGACCTCGTATCAGGAGGTTCCGGGCTCAAATCTCGCTAGATGGTAATATCGCAACTGTTATGAGAAAGAAAATCAAACAAAATATTTTTCAGAGCTGTTGTCCTCATCTGTATAATGATACCCTTCAAACTTCGAGAACTCTTGATAAAAAGTGAATTTGAAATGAAACGGGCGCGAAAAGTTCATTAGATACTCTTGAATATTGCTAATGCTTCACTGAATGGTTTTATGCTTGTACAAGAATTTGTATAATTTGAACTGTCATTTGCTCATGCTTAAACAATTCGAGCATCAACTATATGAAGGTACGCTTTTATGTTAGGAGTGTCACGCTTCAACTGAAAGGTGATCCCAAAGTTCAGTGGGGCACTCAGTCAATCCCATTTTGCTATTTTCAAGAAGCTTTCGACCCTTAGATATCAAAATTAAACCTTTTTTTAATGTACCTGAATGTCTATTTTCATTTTCCTGCAAGAAAGCCACGTCAGGAGTGAAACGTTTTCTACAAAAACTTAAAAAGAGGTCATAATGTTTGTACAGAGCTTGCAAATGATATCTGTTTGTAAAGCAGCCATAGAAAACCAAAGTATTTTATCATTTCAAAAGCATTTTCTTTAACTATTTAAAGATATGTAGGGAACTACTGAAATAAATTTCATCAAATTTCTGGAAATCTGAACTGTCATAGTTTCATAAACATCAATTAAAGGTGATAAAATTCCATATACAAAGAAACATTAGTTATTCCATATATATACAAATTATGAGTAAAAGTCTTGAAATTATTATTTGTCCATGGCTGTAGTACATATGTTTGTCACATAAGCCTTTTCAGAAAAGCGTTTCTTTCTTGACATAAAAGTTTGTCCCATTAAACCTTCTTTGCAGATTCTTGCATGCATTTATTAATACTTCTAAGTACTTACATAGCTCTGTTGCATTTGAGTCCTCATAAAAATCTTCCTGCAACAAGTTATTATTAGCTTTTATGGTGGATGTACATCTTTACAATGAATGATATAGAAATATGTTTAAGGGAATGAAAAAACTTAGTGAGCATTTAGGATATTATTGTGTGTAAACTAAACAAAAATGACAAAATACACCTGTATTGCCAAATTTTAGACATAAAGAGTATTTTAAATATTTTGAAAGTGAAAACATAAAATAGCAGAATAACTGAATGATACTGTATAAAGGACAAAAGCAGCAGGCAGATATGGAGTCCAGCATTTTGGTTATTATTATTAAAAAAAAATGTAATTTTAAGCATAGTAGCCATTGCAATTTGCTTACATAGTACACATAAGTTATAAAATTGATGTTTGACAAAGTCACCTGCAGAAAATCCTGAAATTTGTCTGGTTAAAAAGAGCGTTACACTACTGACATCCATAGAATTAGAAAAACAAAAACGACAACAACAAAAAACAATACCTGTTGTTGCATGAAAACATGGTAACAAAAGTATGTCTGCTTAGTTCAGGATACTGTAAGACCGTGAAGATATGATATTGAAATGCACATTTGTTTTTTTACAAGCATGTAATGCTTAATGTCAGGAATGCAACAAATTAACTCTAAACTTTTAATGTTCCTTTGAGATGATGGCATGTTTTTCCCCAGAACATTAATATCATTCTAAATCTTTCTGAGAGTATCAGGTTGACCATATGTCCATCACACAAGGTATTTTAAATAATTTTTACTAGATATCTGAAGTGAGATATAAAACCTTTTTCAGCCAGGGAGAAAAATAGCTTAAAATTTGATTTTTTTAACAATTACAGATTTAGAATGGAAATACAGATGCAACATATTGCTTTTTAATATATAAAATCAAATAAAATACAGCAAGAAAGATTCCTGCACCGTTAAGGTGTTTTAAATTATGTAAATAAGTAAGTTTTAATTAAGTAAAATTGTCTTATAGTTTATTCAATTGTCTATGTTTCAAAGTAATAACACTTTCTGGTGACACCGAGTTTTAATTTTGAGACAAGTCAGAGGACATTATATTGTCAATACTTTTTTTTTTAAATTAGTTCTGTATAAGAGCTGTGTTCTTTTGGCGATCACTAGACTGCTTTCTTTAAAGAGAGAGCTCAATAATTAAATGGTACCATGTATCACAGTGTACCGCGAGGATTTATCTTGTTGAAAAGTTCTATATACCTGAACTTCCAAATCAGATGTCATTCACATCTAATAGATACTGTAGAATACCTTACATGCCCAAAGTCTTGAACAGACAACCCTTAGTTACTTTGGTACGATGATACATATTGGTCCAAAATTTTGCGAAGTACCATCCCCACCACTCTAGGTCAAGTCAAGGTCAAGGTCACAGACATAGAATTTTCATGTTAAAATTTTATGTCTAAGTTTTTAGCACTTCATTACTTCTACACTAAATGATGTATTTTGTTCCTATTTGGTATTATGGTAGACACTGGTCAAAAGTGTTTTATCAGCACCATCAGCACTCATGACTGTGACCTTGAGGTTGAGGTCACAGACTTAGAATTTAAATGTTTAAGTTTTCATTAAAGGTTTTAAGACCTCATTATTTTCTATCCTTATCACCGATTTGATTCATCTTTGGTATGATGATACATACGGGCCCAAAATTTTGTGCAGTACCATCCCCGCCACTCTAGGTCATGTCAAGGTCAAGGACATAGGCTTAGAATTTAAATGTTAAAGTTTTCGTTAAAGTTTTTAAGACCTCATTATTTCCTAACCGTATCACCGATTTGATTCATCTTTGGTATGATGATACATAATGGTCCAAAATTTTGTGCAGTGCCATCCCCACTACCTTAGATCAAGGTCAAGGTCACAGACTTAGAGTCTTTATGTTAAAATTTTACGTCAACGCTTTTAGGATCTCATTACTACTAAACTAAATGATGGATTTAGTTCCTATTTGGTATCATGATAGGTACTGGTCAAAAGTTTTCATCAGCACCATCAGCTTTCATGACCATGACCTTGAGGTCGATGTCACAGACTTAGAATTCAAATGTTAAAGTTTTCGTTAAAGTTTTTAAGACCTCAATAAATCCTAACATTCTCACAGATTTGATTCATCTTTTGCATGATGATACATATTGGTCCATTTTATTACGCAGTATCAATCCCCATCACCCTAGGTCATGTCAAGGTCAAGGTCACAGACTTAGAATTTTGATGTTAAAATTTTTTACGCCAAACTTTTTTAGGATCTCATTACTTCTAAACTACATGATGGATTTAGTTCCTAATTGGCATAAGGACAGATACTGCCCGCCCTCCCCCTTCCCTTCCCCCCCCCCCTCCACACACACAGGTCATGTCAAAATCAAGGTCACGGACTTAGAATTTTCCAGAACTGCAAAATGTGCAATATCAGGCGAGCTCTCTTGTCTGGCAACAGGTCTTGTTTATATTCTGCTATGAACCGTGATATAATTCTAAACAAACTGTTATTTTCTTTTCAGGTATTAGGTGGAGTTCTATGAGCATTAAAAGTCTTAAAGAGTCATCAGATTCCGGATTCTAGTGAAGTTAAGTATTGTTATTGTTTTTTGTATTGGTTTGATTTGATTTGGATTGATTTCGTTTCGTCAGGGTTCTCTTCGGTTTCGTTTCTTTCAGTTTCGTTTGGGTTTTCTCTATTTGGATTATAGTGTTTGTTGTATTGTATTGTATTGTATTGTATGTTGTAGTGTTATGTATTCTATTATATTGTTGGTTTTGTTTTGTTTCGTTTCCTTTCATTTCTGTTTTATTTGTTTTCATTCAGTTTCGTTTCGTTTTTCTCTATTTGGATTATAGTGTTTTTATATTGTATTGTATATTGTAGTGTAATGTATTGTATTGTATTATGTTTCTGTTTGATTTGAATTCATTCGGTTTTGATTGCGCTTTCTGTATTCTTATTGTATTGTGTTATCTCTTCGGATTATATTGTAATGTAATTTAATTTAAACTAATGTAATGTAATGTACTGTAATGTATTCTAATGTAATGTAATGTAATAATCATTATACTGTATTATGTTTGATTTCGTTTGATTTCTGTTGTCTTGGTTTCAGTTTCATTTGTTTTTTCTCTATTTGGATTATGGTGTTTGTCAAAATGTAGTGTTTATTGTAATGTAACGTTTTGTATTGAATTATATATTTGTTTTCTTTGGTTTTGATTGGTTAGTTATCTGTTCGATCTGCTTTCATTTGACCCTTCTGTATTTGGATTGTAGTGTGTTTTCATTTTGGATTGTATTGTTATGTAATGTAATGTAATATGAAGTAATGTAATGCATTGTAATGTAATAATTATTGTATTGTATTGTGATTGGTACGTTTAATATCTGTTGATTTGATTTCTTTCGGTTTCATTTGCTTTTTCTCTATTTGGATTATGGTATTTGTTGCATTGTATTGTTTATTGTAGTGTTACGTTTTGTATTGATTCATATATTTGTGTTCTTTGGTTTTGATTCGTTAGATTTTGATTGCTTAGGTTTCTGGTTGATTTGGTTTCATTTTGATTGGTAATGTTTTTGTTTGCTTTGCTTTCGTTCAATTTCATTTGTCCTGATGTTGTGGTATGATATCTTAATTTATTTTTTTTATATTTACAGGTGGTTCTATGGTCGACTGGAACTCAATAAAGGACCGAAACAGATTACTGGCTGTAAGTATCTTTATTTCATAACTGTGTCGATGAATTAATATATATATATTACAAGGACAGTTTAAATGTGATACCCTGTTTACGCCTCATAGCCCGTGGTTGGCCGACATTCTGTTTCAAATTAAGAAGCGTCCTTGTTGCCGCTCTCGATCTCGTATCAGGAGGTTCCGGGCTCTTATCTCGCTAGATGGTAATGTCGCAACTGTTATAAGAAAGAAAATCAAACAAAACATTTTTCAGAGCTGTTGTCCTCATCTGTATAATGATACCCTTCAAACTTCGAGAACTCTTGATAAAATGTGAATTTGAAATGAAACGGGCGCGAAAAGTCCATTAGATACTCTTGAATATTGCTAATGATTCATTGAATGGTCTTATGCTTGTACGAGAATTTGTATAATTTGAACTATCACTTGCTCATGCTTAAACAATTCGATCATCAACTATATGAAGGTACGCATTTATGTTAGGAGTGTAACGCTTCAACTGAAAGGTGATCCCAAAGTTCAGTGGGGAACTCAGTCAATCCCATTTTGCTATTTTCAAGAAGCTTTCGATCCTTAGATATCAAAATTAAACCTTTTTTTAATGTGCCTGAATGTCTATTTTCACTTTTCTGCAAAAAAAGCCTTGTCAGGAGTGAAACGTTTTCTACAAAAACTTAAAAAGAGGTCATAATGTTTGTACAGAGCTTGCAAATGATATCTGTTTGTAAAGCAGCCATAGAAAACCAAAGTATTTTATCATTTCAAAAGCATTTCCTTTAACTATTTTAAGTTATGTAGGGAACTAATGAAATAAATTTCACCAAATTTCTGGAAATCTGAACTGTCATAGTTTCATAAACATCAATTAAAGGTGATAAAATTCCATATAAAAAGAAACATTAGTTATTCCATATATACAAATTATGAGTAAAAGTCTTGAAATTATTATTTGTTCATGGCAGTAGTGCATATGTTTGTCACATAAGCCTTTTCAGAAAAGCGTTTCTTTCTTGACATAAAAGTTTGTCCCATTAAACCTTCTTTGCTGAATCTTGCATGCAATTATTAATACTTCTAAGTACTTACATAGCTCTGTTGCATTTGAGTCCTCATAAAAATCTTCCTGCCACAAGTTATTATTAGCTTATTTTGGTGGATGTACATCTTTACAATGAATGATATAGAAATATGTTTAAGGGAATGAAAATACTTAGTGAGCATTTAGGATATTATTGTGTGTAAACTAAACAAAAATGACAAAATACACCTGTATTGCCAAATTTTAGACATAAAGAGTATTTTAAATATTTTGAAAGTGAAAACATAAAATAGCAGTATAACTGAATGATACTGTATAAAGGACAAAAGCAGCAGGCCGATATGGAGTCCAGCTTTTTGGTTATTAATAAAAAAAATGTAATTTTAAGCATAGTAGCCATTGCAATTTGCTTACATAGTACACATAAGTTATAAAATTGATGTTTGACAAAGTCACCTGCAGAAAATCCTGAAATTTTTCTGGTTAAAAAGAAAGTTACACTACTGACATCCATAGAATTAGAATAACAAAAACGACAACAACAAAAAACAATACCTGTTGTTGCATGAAAACATGGTAACAAATATATGTCTGCTTAGTTCAGGATACTGTAAGACCGTGAATATATGATATTGAAATGCACATTTGTTCTTTACAAGCATGTAATGCTTAATGTCAGGAATGTAACAAATTAACTCTAAACTTTTAATGTTCCTTTGCGATGATGGCAAGTTTTTCCCCAGAATATTAACATCATTCTAATTCTTTCTGAGAGTATCAGGTTGACCATATGTCCATCACACAAGGTATTTTAGAAGATTTTACTGGTTACCTGAAGTGAGATATAAAACCTTTTTCAGCCAGGGAGAAAAATAGCTTAAAATTTGAAAATTTTTTAACAATTACAGATTTAGAATGGAAATACAGATGCACCATATTGCCTTTTAAAATATAAAATCAAATAAAATACAGCAAGAAAGATTCCTGCACCGTTAAGGTGTTTTAAATTATGTAAATAAGTAAGTTTTAAATAAGTAAAATTGTCTTATAGTTTATTCAATTGTCTATATTTCAAAGTAATAACACTTTCTGGTGACACCGAGTTTTAATTTTGAGACAAGTCAGAGGACATTATATTGTCAATACTTTTTTTAAACTAGTACTGTATAAGGGCTGTGTTCTTTTGGCGATCACTAGACTGCTTTCTTTAACGAGAGAGCTCAATAATTAAATAGTACCATGTATCACAATGTACCGCGATGAGTTATCTTGTTGAAAAGTTCTATATACCTGAACTTCCAAATCAGATGTCATTCACATCTAATAGATACTGTAGAATACCTTACATGCCCAAAGTCTTGAACAGACAGTCCTGAGTTACTTTGGTACGATGATACATATTGGTCCAAAATTTTGCGAAGTACCATCCCCACCACTCTAGGGCAAGTCAAGGTCAAGGTCACAGACTTAGAATTTTCATGTTAAAATTTTATGTCTAAGTTTTTAGCATCTCATTACTTCTACACTAAATGATGGATTTTGTTCCTATTTGGTATTATGGTAGACACTGGTCAAAAGTGTTTTATCAGCACCATCAGCACTCATGACTGTGACCTTGAGGTTGAGGTCACAGACTTAGAGTTTAAATGTTAAAGTTTTCATTAAAGTTTTTAAGACCTCATTATTTTCTATCCTTATCACCGATTTGATTCATCTTTGGTATGATGATACATACGGGCCCAAAATTTTGTGCAGTACCATCCCCACCACTCTAGGTCATGTCAAGGTCAAGGACACAGACTTAGAATTTAAATGTTAAAGTTTTCGTTAAAGTTTTTAAGACCTCATTATTTCCTAACCTTATCACCGATTTGATTCATCTTTGGTATGATGATACATAGTGGTCCAAAATTTTGTGCAGTGCCATCCCCACCACCTTAGATCAAGGTCAAGGTCACAGACTTAGAGTTTTCATGTTAAAATTTTACGTCAACGTTTTTAGGATCTCATCACTACTAAACTAAATGATAGATTTAGTTCCTATTTGGTATCATGATAGATACTGGTCAAAAGTTTTCATCAGCACCATCAGCTTTCATGACCATGACCTTGAGGTCGATGTCAAAGTCTTAGAATTCAAATGTTAAAGTTTTCGTTAAAGTTTTTAAGACCTCATTAAATTCTAACCTTATCACAGATTTGATTCATCTTTTGTATGATGATACATATTGGTCCAGATTGTTACGCAGTATCAATCCCCATCACCCTAGGTCAAGGTCACAGACTTAGAATTCTGATGTTAAAATATTTTACGCCAAAGTTTTCAGGATCTCATTACTTCTAAACTACATGATGGATTTAGTTCCTATTTGGCATAAGGACAGATACTGCCCGCGCTCACCCCCCTCCCCCCTCCTCCCCACACACACACAAGTCATGTCAAAATCAAGGTCACGGACTTTGTATTTTCCAGAAATGCAAAATGTGCAATATCAGGCGAGCTCTCCTGTCTGGCAACAGGTCTTGTTTATATTCTGCTATGAACCGTGATATAATTCTAAAGAAACTGTTATTTTCTTTTAATGTACTTTGTGGAGTTCTATGATTATTAAAAGTCTTAAAGAGTCATCAGATTCCGGATTCTAGTGAAGTTAAGTATTGGGAGCCTTTATGCGAACCGAATTTTTATGTATTTTTGTATTAACAAACAACAAAAAACAATACCTGTTGTTGCATGAAAACATGGAAACAAATGTATGTCTGCTTAGTTCAGGATACTGTAAGACCATGAATATATGATATTGAAATACACATTTGTTCTTTACAAGCGTGTAATGCTTAATGTCAGGAATGCAACAAATTAACTCTAAACTTTTAATGTTCCTTTGAGATGATGGTATTTTTTCCCCAGAACATTAATATCATTCTAATTCTTTCTGAGAGTATCAGGTTGACCATTACTATGTCCATCACACAAGGTATTTTAAAAGATTTTACTAGATATCTGAAGCGAGATATAAAACCTTTTTCGGCCAGGGAGAAAAATAGCTTAAAATTTGAATTGTTTTAACAATAACAGATTTAGAATGGAAATACAGTTGCAACATATTGCCTTTAAATATATAAAATCAAATAAAATACAGCAAGAAAGATTACTGCACCGTTAAGGTGTTTTAAATTATGTAAATAAGTAAGTTTTAAATAAGTAAAATTGTCTTATAGTTTATTCGATTGTCTATATTTCAAAGTAATAACACTGTCTGGTGACACCGAGTTTTAATTTTCAGACAATTCAGAGGACATTATATTGTCAATACTTTTTCTTTAAATTAGTTCTGTGTAAGAGCTGTGTTCTTTTGATGATCACGAGACTGCTTTCTTTAAAGAGAGAGAGAGCTCAATAATTAAATGGTACCACGTATTACAGTGTACCGCGAGGTGTTATCTTGTTGAAAAGTTCTATATACCTGAGCTTACAGTGTAGATCCAAATCAGATGTCATTTGCATCTTATAGATACTGTAGAATACCTTACATGCCCAAGTCTTGAACAGACAGTCCTGAGTTACTTATGTAGACCTAGATTAGATATTACATCTTAAAAATATACTGAGGAATACCGTTTTGGATAAACAGTTCGAAGCAAACAGTGTAGATCCAAATCAGGTGACATATTACATCTTATAAATGGATACTGTAGAATACATTAAATGTCCTAAATATTGAACAAATATTACTAAGCTAGCAGTATAGATTTATATCAGACGTCACATCTAAAATACATATAATAAACGGATAATGTAGAAAACCGTTTTTACTCAAAGTACTGTACAGACAGTCCTGACCTAACCTTGTAGCCCTAGATCAGACGCCACCTTACATCTAGTAAATGGATACTTTAGAATACCTTATATACCATAAGTATTGGTTAGACAGCCCTTAGATAACAGTGTAGACCTAGATCAGACACCATCAGGCATCTAATAAATGGATATTAAAGAATACCATTTATACTCAAAGTATTGGACAGAGAGTCCTAAGGAAACAATACCAAATCCAATTTCTAAATATCTAAAGAAACTTTCAATGTACTATGAAAAGATAAGCGACAAAACAACAAAAACAACAACAACAACAACAACAATAATTATAATAATAATAGTAATAATAATAGTAATCAGATGTCATAATACAGCTAATAAATGGATACTGTAGAATACATTAATACATAACCTAAGTATTGGGGAGATATACCTGAGCTTACAGTGTAGACCCAAACCAATTGCCATATTATATCTAAAAATATATACTGTAGAATACTTACATGTTCTAGGTATTGAACAGACAGTTCTGAGCTACTAATGCAGACCCAAATCAGATAACCATATTACATCTAAAGAATATACTATACAATGACTTTCCACCCTAAGTATTGGATAAACAGTTCTGAGCAAACAGTGTAGACCCAAACCAGATGCCATATTACATCTTATAAATGGATACTGTAGAATACTTTATATACCCTAAATATTGGACAGGCATTACTGAGCTAACAGTATAGATCCAGATCAGAAGTCACATTTAAAGTGCATCTAATAAATGGATACTGTAGAAAACCTTTTTTCTACAGATACTTTAAATGTACTATGAAATAATAAGCAACAAAACAACATACATGTAAACAATAATAGTAGTAATAAATAATAATAATAAATATAGTACTCAGATGCCATATTGCATCTAAAAATGAATGCTGTAGAATATCTTACATACCCTAAGTATTGGAGAGATATACTTGAGCTTACAGTCTAGACCCAAATCAGATGCCATATTACATCTAATAAATAGATATTGTAGAATGTTTACGGTATCCGACGCAATGAAAAATCACAATTTTATAATTCTGATTAGGAGAAATATATTTTATGAGTTAGTCTTAGGAGTTTAAAAATGGCTTAGTTCTGTTAGATAGGACAAGAAAATGTGACAACTCCAAGATCATACGTTAGCATCATATTCATAATGTAAACGGTTTTATTTATATTATGCTATGAACCGTGATGTAATTCTAAACAAACTGTTATTTTCTTTTCAGGTATTAGGTAGAACTCTATGAGCATTAAAAGTCTTAAAGAAATTCCGGATTCTAGTGAAGTTAAGTATTATTATTGTTTGTTGTATTGTAATGTTGGTTTGATTTGATTTGGATTGATTTCGTTTCGTCAGGTTTCTCTTTGGTTTCATTTCTTTGGGCTTCCTTTGGGTTTTCTCTATTTGGATTATAGTTCATTGTATTGTATTGTATTGTATTGTATATTGTAGTGTTATATAGTCTGCTATATTGTTAGTTTTGTTTCGTTTGCTTTCGTTTCTGTTTGATTTGGTTTCATTCAGTTTCGTTTCGCTTTTCTCTATTAGGATTATAGTGTTTTTATATTTCATTGTATATTGTAGTGTAATGTATTGTATTGTATTGTATTATGTTTCTGTTTGATTTGATTTCGTTCGGTTTCGTTTGAGCTTTCTGTATTCTGATTGAATTGTGTTATCGTTTCGGATTATATTGTAATGCAATTTAATATAATGTAATGTACTGTCATGCATTGTAAAATATTGTAATGTAATTTAATAATCATTATACTGTATTATGTTTGATTTTGTTTGATTTCTGTTGCTTGGTTTCTTTCGGTTTCATTTTGTTTTTTCTCTATTTGGATTATGGTGTTTATTACATTGTATTGTAAATTGTAGTGTCACGTTTTGTATTGAATTATATATTTGTTTTCTTTGGGTTTGATTGGTTAGATTTCTGTTTGATTTGCTTTCGTTTGGCCCTTCTGTATTTAGATTGTAGTGTATTTTCGTTTTGGATTACACTGTATATTGTTTTGTAATGTAATGTAATGTAATGTAAGGCAGTGTAATTTAATGTAATAATTATTGTATTGTTTTATGTTTAGTATCGTTTAATATCTGTTGACTTGGTTTCTTTCGGTTTCATTTGTTTTTTCTCTATTTGGATTATGATATTTGTTGCATTGTATTGTTTATTGTAGTGTTACGTTTTGTATTGAATTATATATTTGTTTTTTTTTTTTTTTTGTTTTTTTTTTTTTTTTTTTTTTTTTTGATTCGTTAGGTTTTGATTGCTTAGGTCTCTATTCGGTTTGGTTCGTTTAGTTTTGATCGGTAATGCTTCTGTTTGCTTTGCTTTCTTTCGGTTTCTTTTGTCCTGATGGTGTGGTATGATATCTTATTTTATTTTTTTTTATATTTACAGGCGGTTCTACGGTCGACTGGAACTCAGTGAAGGACCGAAACCGATTACTGGTTGTAAGTATCTTTATTTCATAACTGTCGATGAATTAATATATATATATATATATTTATTTATTTTTTACACGGACAGTGTAAATGTGATACCCTGTTTTCGTCTCATAGCCCGTGGTTCGCCGATATTCTGTTTCAAATTAAGAAGCGTCCGTGTTGCCGCTCTCCACCTCGGATCAGGAGGTTCCGGGCTCAAATCTCGCTAGAAGCGGAATTTCGCTTATGAGTGTACGGCGATTCGTTACACAGCGCCTTTCATTATCACCCGTCAGTCATCGCAATATGACTTAATTAATATTGAAGAAATACCAAACCATCTTCATCATTATTTCAACTTAAATCCACATTTCATGTTCTTATATATGTCAAAAGATCAGTGAATATGAATCATAATATAGTGAAGATGTTTTACGGCGGCCAAATAGGGGCATTTTGAAAAAAATGTCATTTGCCGGTTCTGTTGAAGTTTCTATAATATAAACAATGTATCACGGTGCCCTCAAGCTATCTGCCGAATTTCAGTCGATTCCGTCAAATAGTTAAAGTTTTAGGCTCGAAAGTGTAGTTAAAATCTCAGGAGGATAACATTTTTAACGTGACAGTTTTTCAGTAGTTGTGTTTTCACAAGTATAGTATGGTAATGTCGCAACTGTTATGAGAGAAAAAAGTTTCAAACACTTGAAACATTTTTCAGAGCTGCTGTCCTCATCTGTATAATGATACCCTTCAAACTTTGTGAACTCTTGATAAAATATGAATTCGAAATGAAACGGGCGCGAAAAGTTCATTAGATACTCTTGAATATGCCAAATGCTTCACTGAATGGTTTTATGCTTGTACAAGAATTTGTATAATTTGAACTCTCATTTGCTCATGCTTAAACAATTTGAGCATCAACTATATGAAGGTACGCTTTTCTTTTATGTTAGGAGTGTAACGCTTCAATTGAAAGGTGATCCCAAAGTTCAGAGGGGCACTCAGTCAATCCCATTTTGCTATTTTCAAGAAGCTTTCGACCCACAGATATTAATTAAACCTTTTTTGACTGTGCTTAAATGTCCGTTTTCATTTTTTCTGCAAATAAAGCCACGTCAGGAGTGAAACGTTTTATACAAAAAAAAAAATAAAAAGAGGTCATAATTTTTTTACAGAGCTTGCAAATGATATCTGTTTGTAAAGGAGCCATAGAAAACCAAGTGTTTTATCATTTCAAAAGCATTTCCTATAAATATTTAAGGTTATGTAGGGAAACTCTGAAAGAAATTTCACCAAATTTCTGGAAATCTAAACTGTCATAGTTTTATAATTATCAATTAAAGGTGATAAAATTCGATATACAAAGAAATATTAGTTCCATATATACAAATTATGAGTAAAAGTCTTGAAATTATTATATGTTCATGGCAGTATTGCATATGTTTGTCACATAAGCCTTTTCAGAAAAGCGTTACTCTCTTGACATAATAAGTTTGTCCCATTAAACCTTCTTTGCAGATTCTTGAATGCATTTATTTATACTTCTAAGTACTTAAATAGCGCTGTTGCATTTGAGTCCTCATAAAGAACTTCCTGCCAAAAGTTATTATTAGTTTTTTTTGGTGGATGTACATCTTACAATGAATGATATAGAAATATGTTTTAGAGCATGAAAAACTTAGTAAGCATTTTTGATATTATTGTGTGTAAACTAAACAAAAATATCAAAATACACTTGTATTGTCAAATTTCAGGCATAAAGAGTAACATAAAATAGCAGTATCACTGAATGATACTGTAAACAGGACAAAAGCAGCAGGCAGATATGTAGTCCAGCTTTTTGGTTATTAATAAAATAAATGTAATTTTCAGTATAGTAGCCATTGCAATTTGCTTACATAGTAAATATAAGTTATAAAATTAATGTTTAACAAAGTCACCTGCAGAAAATTCTGATATTTTCATGATTAAAAAGAGCGTTACACTACTGACATTCATAGAATAAGAAAAAACAATACCTGTTGTTGCATGAAAACATGGTAACAAATGTATGTCTGCTTAGTTCAGGATACTGTAAGACCGTGAATATATGATATTGAAATACATATTTTTTCTTTTCAAACATGTAATGCTTAATGTCAGGAATGCAACAAATTAACTCTAAACTTTTAATGTTCCTTTTTTCCCCCAGAACATATCATTCTTATTCTTTCAGAGAGTATGAGGTTGACCATATATCCATCACACAAGGTATTTTAAAAGATTTTACTAGATATCTGAAGTGAGATATAAAACGTTTTTCAGCCAGGGAGAAAAATAGCTTAAAATTTGAAAATTTTTAACAATTACAGATTTAGAATGGAAATAAAGATGCAACATATTGCCTTTTAATGTATAAAATCAAATAAAATACAGCAAGAAAGATCCATGCACCGTTAATGTGTTTTAAATTATGTAAATAAGTAAGTTTTAAATAAGTAAAGTTGTCTTATACTTTATTCAATTGTCTGTATTTCAAAGTAATAACACTTTCTGGTGACATCGAGTTTTAAGTTTAAGACAAGTCCGAGGACATTATATTGTCAATACTTTTTCTTTTAAATTAGTTCTGTACAAGAGCTGTGTTCTTTTGGCTATCATGAGACTGCTTTTTTTTAAAGAGAGAGAGCTCAATAATTAAATGGTACCACGTATTACAATGCACCACGAGGAGTTATCTTGTTGAAAAGTTCTATATACCTGAGTTTACAGTGTAGATCCAAATCAGATGCCATTTACATCTAATAGATGCTGTAGAATACCTTACATGCCCCAAGTCTTGAACAGACAGTCCTGAGTTACTTATGTAGACCCAGATTAGATATTACATCTTAAAAATATATACTGAAGAATACCGTTCTACCCTAAGTATTGGATAAACAGTTCGGAACAAACAGTGTAGATCCAAATCAGATGCCATATTACATCTTATAAATGGATACTGTAGAATACATTAAATGTCCTAAATATTGAACAAATATTACTAAGCTAGCAGTATAGATTTATATCAGACGTCACATCTAAAATACATATAATAAACGGATAATGTAGAAAACCGTTTTTACTCAAAGTATTGTACAGACAGTCCTGACCTAACCTTGTAGCCCTAGATCAGACGCTACTTTACATCTAGTAAATGGATACTTTAGAATACCTTATATACCATAAGTATTGGTTAGACAGCCCTTAGATAACAGTGTAGACCCAGACCAGACACCATCAGGCATCTAATAAATGGATATTAAAGAATACCATTTTTACTCAAAGTATTGGACAGAGAGTCCTAAGGAAACAATATCAGTTCCAATTTCTAAATATCTAGAGAAACTTTAAATGTACTATGAAAAAATAAGCAACAAAACAACAAGAACAATAATAA
Organism: Anodontia alba; assembly: GCA_964016985.1. NCBI lineage: Eukaryota > Metazoa > Mollusca > Bivalvia > Lucinida > Lucinidae > Anodontia > Anodontia alba. The sequence goes on from OZ024830.1 coordinate 31,550,951, forward strand.
TAAAAATAATAATAATAGTAGATATAATAATCAGATGCCATATTACAGCTAATAAATGGATACTTTAGAATACATTAATATATAACCTAAGTATTGGAGAGATATACCTGAGCTTACAGTGTAGACCCAAACCAATTGCCATATTTCATCTAATAAATATATACTGTAGAATACTTACATGCACTAGGTATTGAACAGACAGCTCTGAGCTACTAATACAGACCCAAATCCGATAACCATATACATGAATATACTATACAATGCCTTTCTACCCTAAGTATTGGACAAACAGTTCGGAGCAAACAGTGTAGACCCAAACCAGATGTCATATTACATCTTATAAATGGATACTGTAGAGTATTTTATATACCCTAAATATTGGACAGGCATTACTGAGCTAACAGTATAGATCTAGATCAGAAGTCACATTTAAAATGCATCTAATAAATGGATACTGTAGAAAACCCTTTTTTCTAGAGATACTTTAAATGTACTATGAAATAATAAGCAACAAAACAACATAAACAACAACAATAATAATAATAATAAGAAATATAGTACTGAGATGCCATATTGCATCTAAAAATGAATACTGTAGAATACCTTACCCTAAGTATTGGAGATATATACTTGAGCTTACAGTGTAGACCCAAATCAGATGCCATATTACATCTAATAGATAGATATTGTAGAATGTTTACGGTATCTGACGCAATGAAAATCCACAACAATGTAAGGCATATTGTATGTTTACATCTGTGATAATCCTGATTAGAAGAAACATATTTTATGAGTTAGTCTAAAGAGATTAAAAATGGCTTAGTTCTGTTAGATAGGACAAGAAAATGTGACAACTCCAAGATCATACGTTAGCATCATATTCATAATGTAAACGTTTTTATTTTATATTATGCTATGAACCGTGATATAATTCTAAACAAACTGTTATTTTCTTTTCAGGTATTAGGTGGAGTTCTATGAGCATTAAAGAGTCATCAGATTCCAGATTCTATTGAAGTTAAGTATTGTTATTGTTTGTTGTATTGTAATGTTGGTTTGATTTGATTTGGATTGATTTCTTTCGTTAGATTTCACATTGGTTTCGTTTCTTTCAATTTTGTTTGGGTTTTCTCTATTTGGATTATAGTGTTTATTGTATTGTATTGTATTGTATGTTGTAGTGCTATGTATTTTATTATATTATTGGTTTTGTTTCGTTTCTTTTCGTTTCTGTTTGATTTGGTTTCATTCAGTTTTGTTTCGTTTTTCTTCTATTTGGATTATAATGTTTTTGTATTGTATTGTATATTGTAGTGTAATGTATTGAAGTGTATTGTATTATGTTTCTGTTTGATTTGATTTCGTTCGTTTTCGATTGAGCTTTCTGTATTTTGATTTTATTGTGTCATCGTTTCGGATTATATTGTAATGTAATTTAATGTAATGTAATGTACTGTAATGCATTGTAATGTAATGTAATGTAATAATCATTATACTGTATTATGTTTGATTTCGTTTGATTTCTGTTGTCATGGTTTCTTTCGGTTTCGTTTCTTCTCTATTTGGATTATGGTGTTTATTACATTGTATTGTATATTGTAGTGTAACGTTTTGTATTGAATTATATATTTGTTTTCTTTGGTTTTGATTGGTTAGGTTTCTGTTTGATTTGCTTTCGTTTGACCCTTCTGTATTTGGATTGTAGTGTGTTTTCGTTTTGGATTATATTGTTATGTAATGTAATGTTATGTAATGCATTGTAAGGTAATGTAGTATTATTGTATTATATTATGTTTGGTATCGTTTAATATCTGTTGATTTGGTGTCTTTCGGGTTCATTTGTTTTTTCTCTATTAGGATTATGTTATTTGTTGCATTCTATTGTTTATTGTAGTGTTACGTTTTGTATTGAAATATATATTTGTTTTCTTTGCTTTTGATTCGTTAGGTTTTGATTGCTTAGGTTTCTGTTTGATTTGATTTCGTTTTAATTGGTAATGTTTCTATTTGCTTTGCTTTCCTGATGGTGTGGTATGATATCTTAATTTATTTTTTTTATATTTACAGGTGGTTCTATGGTCGACTGGAACTCAGTAAAGGTCCGAAACCGATTACTGGTTGTAAGTAACTTTATTTCATAACTGTGTTGATGAATTAATATATATATATATATATATATATATATATATATATATATATATATATATATATATATATATATATATATATATATATTACACGGACAGTTTAAATGGGATCCCCTGTTTACGCCTCATAGCCCGTGGTTGGCCGATATTCTGTTTCAAATTAAGAAGCGTCCGTGTTGCCGCTCTCGACCTCGGATCAGGAAGTTCCGGGCTCAAATCTCGCTAGAAGCGGAATTTCGCTTATGAGTGTATGGCGTTTCGTTATACAGAGCCTTTCATTATCACCCGTCAGTCGTCTCAATATGACTTAATTAATATTGAAGAAATACTAAACCATCATCATCATTATTTCAAATTAAATCCACATTTCATATTCTTAGATATGTCAAAAGATCAGAGAGTATGAATAATAATTTAGTGCAGAAGTTTCACGGCGGCCAAAATACGGGCATTTTAAAAAAAAATGACATTTGCCCGTTCTGTTGAAGTTTCTATACTATAAACAATGTATCACGGTGCCCTCAAGCTATCTGCCAAATTTCAGTCAATTCCGTCAAATAGTTAAAGTTTTAGGCTCGAAAGTGTAGTTAAAAATGTCAGGAGGATAACACTTTTTTCAGTAGTTGTGTTTTTACAAGTATAGTTTGATAATGTCGCAACTGTTATGAGAAAAAAAAAGTTTCAAACACTTAAAACATTTTTCAGAGCTGTTGTCCTCATCTGTATAATGATACCCTTCAAACTTTGTGAACTCTTGGTAAAATATGAATTCGAAATGAAACGGGCGCGAAAAGTTCATTAGATACTCTTGAATATGCCAAATGCTTCACTGAATGGTTTTATGCTTGTACAAGAATTTGTATAATTTGAACTGTCATTTGCTCATGCTTAAACAATTTGAGCATCAACTATATGAAAGTACGCTTTTCTTTTATGTTAGGAGTGTAACGCTTCAACTGAAAGGTGATTCCAAAGTTCAGTGGGGCACTCAGCCAATCCCATTTTGCTATTTTCAAGAAGCTTTTGACCCACAGATATTAATTAAACCTTTTTTGACTGTGCTTGAATGTCTGTTTCCATTTTTTCTGCAAATAAAGCCACGTCAGGAGTGAAACGTTTTATACAAAAAAAAAAAAAACTTAAAAAGGGGTCATAATTTTTGTACAGAGCTTGCAAATGATATCTGTTTGTAAAGGAGCCATAGTAAACCAAGTATTTTATCATTTCAAAAGCATTTCCTTTAACTAGTTAAGGTTATGTAGGGAACTACTGAAAGAAATTTCACCAAATTTCTGAAAATCTAAACTGTCATAGTTTCATAAATATCAATTAAAGGTGATAAAATTCCATATACAAAGAAACATTAGTTCCAATTATACAAATTATGAGTAAAAGTCTTGAAATTATTATTTGTTCATGGCAGTAGTGCATATGTTTGTCACATAAGCCTTTTCAGAAAAGCGTTACTCTCTTGACATTATAAGTTTGTCCCATTAAACCTTCTTTGCAGATTCTTGCATGCATTTATTTATACTTCTAAGTACTTAAATAGCACTGTTACATTTGAGTCCTCATAAAGAACTTCCTGCCACATGAAAAACTTAGTGAGCATTTAGGATATTATTGTGTGTAAACTAAACAAAAATGTCATAATACACCTGTATTGTCAAATTTCAGACATAAAGAGTAATTTAAATATTTTGAAAGTGATGACATGAAATAGCAGTATAACTGAATGATACTGTAAACAGAACAAAAGCAGCAGGCAGATATGGAGTCCAGCTGTTTGGTTATTAATTTAAAAAGAAAATGTAATTTTCAGCATAGTAGCCATTGCAATTAGCTTACATAGTAAACATAAGTCATAAAATTGATGTTTAACAGTCACCTGCAGAAAATCCTGATATTTTTATGGTTAAAACGAACGTTACACTACTGACATTCATAGAATAAGAAAAAAACAATACCTGTTGTTGCATGGAAACATGGTAACAAATGTATGTCTGCTTAGTTCAGGATACTGTAAGACCGTGAGTATATGATATTGAAATACATATTTGTTCTTTTCAAGCATGTAATGCTTAATGTCAGGAATGCAACAAATTAACTCTAAACTTTTAATGTTCCTTTGAGGTGATGGCATTTTTTCCCCCAGAACATTAATATCATTCTTATTCTTTCGGAGAGTATGAGGTTGACCATATGTCCATCACACAAGGTATTTTAAAATATTTTACTAGATATCTGAAATGAGATATAAAACGTTTTTCAGCCAGGGAGAAAAATAGCTTAAAATTTGAAAAGTTTTAACAATTACAGATTTAAAATGGAAATACAGATGCAACATATTGCCTTTTAATGTATAAAATCAAATAAAATACAGCAAGAAAGATTCCTGCACCGTTAAGGTGTTTTAAATTATGTAAATAAGTAAGTTTTAAATAAGTAAAATTGTCTTATAGTTTATTCAATTGTCTATATTTCAAAGTAATAACGGATTCTGATGACACCGAGTTTTAATTTTGAGACAAGTCAGAGGACATTATATTGTCAAAACCTTTTTTTTTTAAATTAGTTCTGTACAAGAGCTGTGTTCTTTTGGCGGTCATGAGACTGCTTTCTTTAAAGAGAGAAACTCAATAATTAAATGGTACCACATATTACAGTGTACCACGAGCAGTTGTCTTGTTGAAAAGTTCTATATACCTGACCTTACAGTGTAGATCCAAATCAGATGTCATGTACATCTAATAGATACTGTAGAATACCTTACATTCCCCAAGTCTTAAACAGACAGTCCTGAGTTACTTATGTAGACCCAGATTAGATATTACATCTTAAAAATATATACTGAAGAATACCGTTCTACCCTAAGTATTGGATAAACAGATCGGAACAAACAGTGTAGATCCAAAGCAGGTGCCATATTACATCTTATAAATGGATACTGTAGAATACATTAAATGTCCTTAATATTGAACAAATATTACTAAGCTAGCAGTATAGATTTATATCAGACGTCACATCTAAAATACATATAATAAACGGATAATGTAGAAAACCGTTTTTACTCAAAGTATTGTACAGACAGTCCTGACCTAACCTTGTAGCCCTAGATCAGACACTACCTTTCATCAAATAAATGGATACTATAGAATATCTAATATACCATAAGTATTGATTAGACAGCCCTGAGGTAACAGTGTAGACCCAGATCAGACGCCATCATGCATCTAATAAATGGATACTAAAGAATACCATGTATACTCAAAGTATTGGACACAGAGTCCTAAGGAAACAATATCAGTTCCAATTTCTAAATATCTAGAGAAACTTTAAATGTACTATGAAAAAATAAGTAACAAAACAACAACAAAAATACTACTACTATTACTACTACTACTACTACTACTAATAATAATAATAATAATAGATGTAGTAATCAGTTGCCATATTACAGCTCATAAATGGATACTGTAGAATACATTAATATATAACCTAAGTATTGGAGAGATATACCTGAGCTTACAGTGTAGACCCAAACCCATTGCCATATTACATCTAATAAATATATACTGTAGAATATTTACATGCTCTAGGTATTGAATAGACAGTTCTGAGCTACTAATGCAGACCCAAATCAGATAACCATATTACATCTAATGAATATACTATACAGTGCCTTTCTACCCTAAGTATTGGACAAACAGTTCGGAGCAAACAGTGTAGACCCAACCAGATGCCATATTACATCTTATAAATGGATACTGTAGAATACTTTATATACCCTAAATATTGGACAGACATTACTGAGCTAACAGTATAAATCTAGATCAGAAGTCACATTTAAAATGCATCTAATAAATGGATACTGTAGAAAACCCTTTTTCTTGAGATACTTTAAATGTACTATGAAATAATAAGCAAAAAAACAACATAAACAACAACAATAATAATAATAATAATAATAATAGATATAGTAATCAGATGCCATATTACAGCTAATAAATGGATACTGTAGAATACATTAATATGAAACCTAAGTATTGGAGTGATATACCTGAGCTTACAATGTAGACCCAAACCAATTGCCATATTACATCTAATAAATAGATATTGTAGAATGTTTACGGTATCCGACGCAGTGAAAATCCACAACAATATAAGGCATATTGTATGTTTACATCTGTGATTATCCTGATCAGGAGAAACATATTTTATGAGTTAGTCTTAGGAGTTTAAAAATGGCTTAGTTCTGTTAGATAGGACCAGAAAATGTGACAACTCCAAGATCATACGTTAGCATCATATTCATAATGTAAACGGTTTTATTTATATTCTGCTATGAACCGTGATATAATTCTAAACAAACTGTTATTTTCTTTTCAGGTATTAGGTGCAGTTCTATGAGCATTAAAAGTCATAAAGAGTCATCAGATTCCGGATTCTAGTGAAGTTAAGTATTGTTATTGTTTGTTGTATTGTAATGTTGGTTTGATTTGATTTTGATCGATTTCATTTCGTTAGTTTTCTCTTAGGTTTCGTTTCTTTCGGTTTACTTTGGGATTTCTCTATTTAGATTATAGTGTTTTTTTTATTTGTATTGTATTGTATGCTGTAGTGTTACGTATTCTATGATATTGTTGGTTTTGTTTCGTTTCCTTTCGTTTCTGTTTGATTTGGTTTCATTCAGTTTTGTTTCGTTTTTCTCTATTTGGATTATAGTATTTTTGTATTGTATTGTATATTGTAGTGTAATGTACTGTATTGTATTATGCTTCTGTTTGATTTGATTTCGTTCGGTTTCGATTGAGCTTTCTGTATTCTGATTGTATTGTGTTATCTTTTCGGATTATATTGTAATGTAATTTAATGTAATGTACTGTAATCCATTGTAATTAATGTTATGTAATGTAATGTAATAATCATTGTACAGTATAATGTTTGATTCTGTTTGATTTCTGTTGTCTTGGTTTCCTTCGGTTTTTATTTGTTTTTCTCTATTTGGATTATGGTATTTATTTAATTGTATTGTATATTGTAGTGTAACGTTTTATGTTGAATTATATATTTGTTTTCTTTGGTTTTGATTGGTTGGGTTTCTGATTTATTTTCTTTCGTCTCATCCTTCTGTATTTGGATTGTAGTGTGTTTTCGTTTTGGATTATATTGTTATGTAATGTAATGCAATGCAATGTAATGTAATGTATAATAATGTAATGTAATGCATTGTAATGTAATGTAATAATTATTGTATTGTATTAAGTTTGGTATCGTTTAATATCTGTTGATTTGGTTTCTTTCGGTTTCATTTGTTTTTTCTCTATTTGGATTAAGGTATTAGTTGCATTGTATTGTTTATTGTAGTGTTACGTCTTGAATAAATTATATATTTGTTTTCTTTGGTTTTGATTCGTTAGGTTTTGATTGATTAGGTTTCTGTTTGATTTGGTTTCGTTTGGTTTCGTTTTGATTGGTAATGTTTATGTGTGTTTGTTTTGCTTTCGTTCGGTTTCATTTGTCCTGGTGGTGTGGTGTGATATCTTAATTTATTTTTTTTTTATATTTACAGGTAGTTCTACGGTCGACTGGAACTCAGTGAGGGACCAAAACCGATTACCGTACTGGTTGTAAGTATCTTTATTTCATAACTGTGTCGATGAATTAATATATATATATATATATTTTACACGGACAGTTTAAATGTGATACCCTGTTTACGCCTCATAGCCCGTGATTGGCCGATATTCTGTTTCAAATTAAGAAGCGTCCGTGTTGCCGCTCTCGACCTCGGATCAGGAGGCTCCGGGCTCAAGTCTCGCTAGAGGCGGAATTTCGCTTATGAGTGTACGGCGATTCGTTACACAGAGCCTTTCATTATCACCCGTCAGTTGTCTCAATATGACTTAATTAATGTTGAAGAAATACCAAACCATCATCATCATTATTTCAAATTAAATCCACATTTTATATTCTTAGATATGTCAAAAGATCAGAAAATATGAATAATAATATAGTGAAGATGTTTCACGGCGGACAAATAGGGGCATTTTAAAAAAAAAATGACATTTGCCGGTTCTGTTGAAGTTTCTATACTATAAACAATATTTCACGGTGCCCTTAAGCTATCTGCCAAATTTCAGCCGATTCCGTCAAATAGTTAAAGTTTTCGGCTCGAAAGTGCAGTTAAAAATGTCAGGAGGATAACTTTTTTAACATGAGTTTTTCAGTAGTTGTGTTTTCACAAGTATAGTTTGGTAATATCGCAACTGTTATGAGAAAAAAAAAACAGCAAAAAACAAAAAAAAAAAAAAAAGAAAAAGAAAGAAAAAATTATTCACTCAAGAATATAACCCCAACTTCCAAGAAATTTTCTGAAAACTGACTGCTCCATGTGATTATTTTTTAACGGTATCTGTATTACCTGGTAATTGGTTCATGCAGTAAAATTCTTGGTGAAGACAGTTTAAAATTTACAAGTACATTTCAAATGTGAGAAGATCATTTATACCAACTGATAAAAATTATAACCAATGGTAAGTTTTTCATTCCAAATTAGAGAGATTTTGGTTTTAGAACTTTCTGTCTGGGCAGTATATACAATGTTTATGTTACATTTGAAGTGTTGGAGAGAGAAAGTGGAAACATGGTCAGCTATGCTATAGAGAGTTGTTTTGATAAAGATTAATAACAGGATAAGCCAAAGCAGCTGGTTGAACAAATTTTGTTCTAATCCATGGCGTTGTATGCCAGACTGTATTTCAAACAAAACATTTTTCATTTTTCAGAGCTATTGTCCTCATTTGTATAATGATACCCTTCAAAGTTTGAGATTTTCCAGTTGCTAATATGGTAAATTCCGAAAATGAACATAGCTCAGTCAATATTTTACGGAATTAGCTAGAAAAGTAATCATGTATAATCTAAGCATGATCCTTAACTATGTGCAAAATATCCTATTTCCAGCAATTTTCTAGATATCGTATTTATAATGTTTTCCATTGCAGTACATGCAAAGTTGAAAGGGGCATAACTCTGCAATTTGTACGGAATTCGGCCAAACGTTAATCAGGTCGTCTAAAGAGTGATTCTAAACTGTATGCAAAATACCAGAATTGATCAATGCTTGATTATTAAACACCTTGGGGAAAACAGATCAAACAAATGAAAACAGAATGCACAAAAGAAGAGGGACTAACCAAAGGCAGTCACATAGCTGCAGGGGTTTTAAGAACATGCCAATTTATTTTCAGGGAACAAGGGAACAGATTTAAAGGGGACAGCTATTGGCCCATGTTAATTTCCATCATTGCTTCTGATCATTAATTTAGGTGGGTTAGGGGATAAATTTAGAATCATTAGAGTGCCAATCAGCCAATCAGAACCACAGAAGATGACAGTTTTTTGGGTTTTTTTTTTTTTTTTTTTGTTTTGTTTTGTTTTTTTTTTTTTGCTGTTTTTTTTTTTTGTGTGTGTTTTCCTGAGGAAATGAGGCCTGCCATTTCATGCCAACTTTTTGCCTAGAAGATGATTCACATGAAATGCCAAGTCTTATTTTCTGTGAAAAATAATAAATGTTATCTGCTACAATTTTGGTTGGTGCCTTCAGGGTCAGTAATTATAAAAAAAAATGGGTAGGTCATTAAACAGTAATCCAGCAACAAAGGCACTGTTCTGCAATAATATTATGCTTTTAATATGGTATGTATATTCTAAAATATGAAAATGTTTTCTCTAAATGTTGTATGCATGCAGAATGCAGATCAGATCAAGAGCACTAATTACATTAAATAGTGGGTAACATGCCTGACCAGTGTAACCAAGATCACTACTACTGCTACTTTACTTTATTGTGAAAACTAAATACATTATCAGTGTTATCATACAATGCAAAACAAACAGCAGATGGCTTTCTTCATTGAATATTTTGACAGGCTTCTTTACCCAATCAGGGCAGTCAACAAGAAAAAAATATGTTTATAGGGTAACTGTACCCTATCTAATTTTCCAGGTGAAACATGTTTTCTCAAAAGAAAAAAAAAGGAGCAGTTTGATATGGGTCTACACTGTTTGCTCTGACCTAATCTAAATATTTAGCATAAATATAAAAGCCAAATAACCCCAGGAGGAAAAAAAACATAAAAAAAACAGGTAGGTTTCACAATAAAATTCAGGTTGAGTATGGTTACCCTAAACACATTTTTTTTATTTGGCCTTGCTTTAATAAGATACAGAGTCCAAAAAATACATAATTCTGTATTAAAATATTTGAAAAAAAAAATGTCCATACATGTACCTACCTCTTCCTAACATGTTACCCTAAACATGCTGACACATTTTTATTTGTCTGAAGATCAAGTATCAGGCTGTTAATATACTATACACTATGTATACCAGTGTAGACCTAAATCAGATCAAGAATGGAGTAGTATACATTGTAAATACTGTATTATGACACATTTGAGCAAATAGTGTAAGCCTAGATCAGATGATTTGTTTCTTTATACTGCATCATATCATGTGTGTATAACAGACCCAGATCACATCAGTAGCAGTCTGCATAGGGTCTGTAATGTTTGCTATTCCACCTGACCAGCACATTTCTAGTAGTGCGTCCTGTTTATCATATTTGGACAGTTTTATCCTCATTTACCACATTATTTAAGGGGTGGTTGGGTATGGCAAAGGTGTTGTGTATCTTATGCACTGGGGTGTCCAACTGATATTGGCTTACAGTATGACAAGGCTTACTATCCTTGTAGCAGGTAAGGGTAGAGAGGAATGTTTTTATTTCTTCTGTTTCTTCCCTTTCTTCCCTGCCCCTCTCTTTCATCTTCCCTACTATCTCTTCTGTCTCTTTTGTTCCTTTCTCTGGAAGATGACAAAAATGACCAACAAGGGTTTTTTTCCCCTCCATAAGAGTATCCAAAACATGTTTTGTTGTGGGTACTCATTAGAAGCATGTCATCATCTAATGAGTATCCACAACATATGTTTTGTTTGGAAAGTAAGAAATATGTCAATTTTTGGCCAAGTAACAGCTCTTGGTTTGATCAGTTGATTTTTTAATTTGTCTGTGGACTTGTCCCTGGACAAGTAACATATTGATACTTCAACGACCCTGATTTCGGAAATATAATCATATCCAATTAATTTCCATATTTATGTCCCCCCCACCATGGGGATGAGGGGGTCATGTTTTTAGTGCGGATCCTGTCGGCATCAGCATCGGTGTAGCCACTTGTCTGCACTCTGTCTCCTTATTGAATAGACAGATTTTGGCCAAACTTACACAAATATGTCATTGGGATGGGGAAAAATGCTGATCAGATTTTGGTGACCTTGAGCCCATTTTCAAGGTCACAGGAGGGCTATGATTGTTGGAAAATGGGGCGAAGCCTCTTGCCTGCACTCTATCTCCCTATTAAATGGACAGATTTTAGCCAAACTTACACAAATATATCAAATGCTGATTAGATTTTGGTAACCTTGACCCCATTTTCAAGGTCACAGGACGGCTTAGATTGTTGGAAAATGGCTTGTCTGCACCTTATCTCTTGTAGGACTGAATAGATTTTGACCAAACTAGCACATCTACAATGCTGGGACATGTAAAAGAATTGATTAGATTTTGGTGACCTTGACCCTATTTCTGAGGTCACAGGAGGGCTTAGATTGTTGGAAAAAGGCTTGTCTACATCCTGTCTCTTGTAGGAATGAATAGATTTTGACCATACTTGCACATCTACAATGCTGGGACATGTAAAAGAACTGATTAGATTTTGGTGACCTTGACCCCATTTTCAAGGTCACGGGACGGCTTAGATGTGTTGGAGAATGGTTTGTATGCACCCTATCTCCTGAATCAATAAATGGATTTTGACCAAACTTGTAAAGCTGTGTTGTTAAGACATGGAAAAGAACTGATTAGATTTTGATGACCTTGACCCCATTTTCAAGGTCACACTAAGGCTTAGATTGGTGAAAAATGGCTTGTCTGTACCTTCTTCCCTGAAGGAATGAGTAGATTTCGACCAGACGCACAGCTATATTTTGGACATGCATCGGAACTGATTATATTTTATTGACCTTCACCCCATTTTCAAGATCAGACTAGGGCTTAGATTGTTGGTAAATGGCTTGTCTGCACCCTATCTCCTAAAGGAATGGATTGATTTTGACCTAACTTGCACATCTATATTGTTGTGACATGGAAAAGAACCGATTAGATTTTGGTGACCATGACCCCATTTTCAAGGTCACACTAGGGCTTAGATTGTTGGAAAATGGCTTGTCTGCACTGTATCACTTGAAGGAATGGACGGATTTTAACTAAACTTGCACAGCCGAATTGTTGTGGCATGGAAAATAACTGATATTATTTTGGTGACCTTGACCCCATTTTCAAGGTCGCAGGAGGGCTCAGAATGTTGGAGAATGGCTTGTTTGCCAATTCAGCAGATGACAAATTTGTAATGCATGCATGTTTCTTATATTTCTCAGATAATAGGCTTTGGCATTTCATGGAAATTGTCTCCTTGGATGACGATGTGCATGAACTATCAAAGCTTTTTTGTCTGGGAAAAATAAGAAAAATAGTAAGCATTATTGTGATTATATCCCTTTTTAACTGTTACCAAAGTTTTTTTTTTTTTTTTTTTTTTTTTTTTTTAATCGCATCTGCTTGTAGCAGGGTGCGATATAGGCGTCCGATTTTCCGTCCGTCCGTCCGTCCGTTCGTCTGTCAACATTTATGTCGAGGTTCGACATTATATCAAAGTTAGTATTCTAATCAACTACAAGACTAAACAACCATCAAACCTTGTATGAAACATCTCCCAGACCTCCCGACTTTGCGACATAGGTGCCCGCTTTTCCATTCATCTGTCCGTTCATCCGTCCGTCTGTCTGTTAACAGTTCTGTTATGTCGAAGTTCGACATTTACGTCGAAGTTAGTATTCTAATCAACTACAATTCTACAACAACCATCGTACCTTGTATGACACATCTCCCTGACCTCCTGACTTGGCAGGTATGTTGACTCAGTGACCTTGACCTATATTTTGCGCTCCATTGACTTTGACACAATTTACGTTGACGTTCCAGATCTTCTCAACTATAAGGCGTACAACTACCAATTCCTTGCATAATGCTTCTCCTAGATATACTGACTTGGCAGGTACCTTGACCCGGTGACCTTGACCTATATTTTGCGCTCCAGTTACTTTGACATATTTTGCGTCGACGTTCGATATCTATTCGACTATAAGGCCTACAACCATCAAACCTTGCAAAGTGCTTCTTCTCAATGTACTGACTTGGCAGATACCTTGACCTGGTGACCTTCACCTATATTTTGGCTGCAGTGACTTTGATATAATTTACGTCAATGTTCCAGATCTCCTCAAGTGTAAGACCTCTAGCCACCAAATCTTGCATAGTGCTTCTAGATATACTGACTTGGCAGGTATCTTGACCCGGTGACCTTGACCTATATTTTGCGCTCCAGTGCCTTTTACACATTTTACGTCAACGTTCAATATCTCCTCAACTATAAGGCCTACAACCATCAAATCTTGCATAGTGCTTCTCCTAAATGTACGGACTCCGCAGGTACCTTCACTGGGTGACCTTGACCTATTTTTCGCGCTCCACTGACTTTTACACCTTTTACGTCACCCTTCCATATGTCCTCAACTGTAAGGCCTTCAACCACCAAATCTGATATTGCACTTCTTCTCGATGTACTGACTCGGCAGGCACCTTGACCTGGTGACCTTGACCTATATTGTGCACTCCAGTGACTTTGACACATTTTATGTTGATGTTCGGTATCTCCTCAAATATAAGACCTATAAACTAAACCTTGCATAGTGCTTCACCTCATTGCACTGGCTTGGCAGGTACCTTGTCCCGGTGACCTTTACCTATATTTGACACATTCTACGTTGATGTTTGATAACTCCTCAACTATAAGTTCTACAACCATCATACCTTGTATTGTGCTTCTCCTTGATGTACTGAATTAGCAAGTACCTTGACCCGTGACCTTGACCTATATTTCATGCTCCAGTGACTTTTACACATTTTACGTCAACGTTCCATTATCATTGGGCTGTATGATACGAAAAGTCAGTGCTGAAGATATAGCCATTAGAGGGAATGGGACTGGCCTGGAATATATGTGCCCCACTAGACACTTTGTCTACATTTGTTTCAACCCAGTTTTCCAAGTCAGCATTGCTAAGAATAAAATAAACTTATTTAATAACCACGTTCTGATGTGGCTCCTGTGACTTTTGCCCCAGCAGGTGCGATGACGCCTTCCGCGGAATTCTTGTTTTTTATGTAAGTAGGCGAGACTGCTCCATAACTTAAAAACTTCCAGGATACGTTTACAAAATTTGTAAAATTATAAAGTATTGTCAAACAGTATAAAACAGGCCGGGTAAAGGATATTCATGTATATTTCATGCTCCAGTGACTTTTACACATTTTACGTCAACGTTCCATTATCATTGGGCTGTATGATATGAAAAGTCAGTGCTGAAGATATAGCCATTAGAGGGAATGGGACTGGCCTGGAATATATGTGCCCCACTAGACACTTTGTCTACATTTGTTTCAACCCAGTTTTCCAAGTAAGCATTGCTAAGAATGAAATAAACTTATTTAATAACCACGTTCTGATGTGGCTCCTGTGACTTTTGCCCCAGCAGGTGCGATGACGCCTTCCGCGGAAGTCTTGTTTTTTATGTAAGTAGGCGAGACTGCTCCATAACTTAAAAACTTCCAGGATATGTTTACAAAATTTGTAAAATTATAAAGTATTGTCAAACAGTATAAAACAGGCCGGGTAAAGGATATTCATGTATATTTCTGAAAAAGCCCTTTATAAATTTTGATATGGAACTTGTGTTCCATAACTCCATAACTTCAGAGCCATTAAACATACCAACTGTTGCTCCGTAACTTCAAAGCCATTAAACATATCAGTTGTTGTACATTACAGTGTCATCAACTTAAGCAATTGGATCTGTGTAAGAAAGTGTGGACTTGCTTACTTCGGCTAGGACACAATAAAGTAGGGATTATGTGGTTAAGCTATGTCATATGAACATAAAAAGCTGTAATTCATCTTTTCTAGGGATCATCTAGTTTTTCAAAATGGTTTCTTTTGATCATCGAAGTAAAATAAAAACATACCTGGTTGATTAATACAATGTGGGGGTGAAATTTAAGCCAGGAGAAAAGGATGGAATGATCCTTGGGTGGTCTCCTTTGAAAGTTATTTAGAAATTGGATAAAAAAATGAGGCACTGCTTGGCTACTCCCATTATATAGGACCATCATGTCACTCATGAACATAAAAAATGTACAGAAATCTAAAGTAGTGTAGTTGTGTGAATCTTCAATATTAAGTATGCATTAAATATTTTCTTTCTCCCAATTTATTAGACAGATGCCAGTCTAATAAAGTTTAAGGTCAGGTGTGTTTGGCCTGTAATATATATGCCTTCTCCATATCTGTTGGATAGAGGGTAAGTGTGTGTGAGTGAGGGTGCGGGGGTTGGGGTGGGGACCTGTTTTTCTTATTATCAAAAAACAAAAAGAAAATGCATTAAATAGTGAAATTAAACAAAGAAACTGGTTTCTTCTGTAATTCTAAATTGATAGAACTTCATGGCAACATTGCAGACCCTGATCAGTAAAGAAGTATTATGGAGGCAGGACTGGTCAGTTCTGTTTGCAAGGGGATGATAAAGCATTGATGATGAACATTTGTATTTCAGAATTGCCATCAGGTGTTCAGTACTGCACAATATCTGCAAGAGAAGGGACATACTGCTCAGCTCCAGTCATGACCAAGTTCAATACAGCATCATATTGCACAGATGCAATAGAAACCAGAAAGAGAGACTGAATAGATGTCACACAGGAGATGGAATGTATTTCATCAATGTTCAAAAATAAACTATTGTTTCTGTTAGAATGGCAGAAGAATATATATATATATATATATATATATATATATATATATATATATATATATATATATACAGTACTTGCATTAAGGGAAGTCTGGAAGTCTGAAAAATTGCTATGGAATTCCAAATATTGATACTTGGAAGTCAGGACCTCCAATTATTAAAAAAAAAAAAAACAACAACAACAAAAACAGCCATTTATAAAGCAGATTAAGACTAAACTCCTATTTTATTTAGTATTTAAATCTTATTTTTAGACCCTAAAGAAGAAGAACTACACATATTAACAAACATAATGCTAAAATATGAAATTTTACATTCAGCTGTACTTCCAAATGAAAATGCCAGGAAGACCTTCCTACTTTGAATGTTAGTGCAAGTACAGTTCATGAAGGCCAGTGTCACCGGTATCAGATAAAAACATTCAGTATGTGAATCATATCATTCTGCCTTCACTTTGGAAGCAAACGTCTTTGTGGCGTCACATTGGAGAGATACTCAGCACCAACTGGACATAGATTAATTATGCGCTTGCTTTATTAAGTCACAATACCAGCCGGAATGCAACACGGATGTCTGTTCTCAACACTGTAGTAAGTCATACCCCAAATATGCAGTGATAGTGAGAAACACAGATGTTCCAGTGAAGGCTCAGCCTAAGACAAGTCAGTGATACATCTAACAGCCCAAAATTATTCATATTGTATGTTATATTGCTCTAGCAGGGTTATTAAGGATTGTTTTTTCCATTAAATTTTCGAAATGGCTTGTAAAATTTTCAAAAGGCCCATCAAAATTTGGGAAAAAAGGCTTTGAAATGAATGGGACATGGATTGTTGACCCATTTTATGGGCCTAACATTATTCTGAGATGGGAACATCCCTGGAAAACTGTTTCAGTAGAAGTGAATAACAATCTTAAGTTCTTAACCTTTATCCTGCTGTTCATATCTATTTACCCTTTCAAGTTGTAGGCAGGGCTCCCACTGTATTTTGTTTGTTCGTGTTGAGGTTTTACGGCCCAGTGAACCCAGTGGGGTCATGTCGAGTGCGGTCTGTTTACCTAACCACACGATAGGGCAGGCTTAGTCCTCTAAGCGGTTAACCAGTATTGTGCACATTCTTTCGCCAGAAACTGACAACTGCCCTTCTTGAATCAGCGGAAGGGAGAGAATGACCGTAGGAAATATTTCATGATCAATCTCCACGAAAGAATGTTGCCGACCTCGGCGGGGGTTGGACCCGCGACCTCCTGGTCTCCAGTCGGACGGCGCATCCAATTGAGCTACCGAGGCCGGCCCCACTGCATTTTGAAACTGAGGTTATTCTGCTCTGCTTTGTTATTTTTATACCCCCAAGGTATAGCAGCATATAGAGACTCTTTCTGCAGAGGGTAAATGGGAATGCTGTGTAAGCCTATTTGTATCTCAAGACCTCCAAAAACAAGGTTACGCCTTCGTCCTATGTTACTCACAGAGAACGCTCTTCAGCACGAACCTTCATTTGTCTGCATTCAAGGTCAGTCAGTGGAATAATTCGCCAAAACCAGTCAGATTACACTACTTCTTTTTCCCGGTCTCACACCTACCTGATCATAATGGCTCCTACGTTTACCACGTGGCTTGTACTTAAACAACTTCGTGTGATAGATGTACACAAACGGTAGATGCATCAAGTAACTATAACAAGTTGTCAAATTCTTGCAATAGCCATATACGGCGCTAGTCACTTTGAGAGGAAAACTGTAGAGTAGATAGAGGAAAAAATGCAGCAGGATAAGAGTTAAGAAAAGTGCACTGAGTTAAGAAAAGTGCACTGACGCGAAGAAAAAAAACATAAAAAAAACCACTAAGACTTTGTAATTAACACAATAGTGGAGAGAATAAAATTTGATAGGAAAAATAAGAAGGTGGCGCTAAAATAAGGTTATGAAAAGATTTCAGAACCTCTCGGCAAGTGGGCTATAATGCCCGGTAAAAATGGACTAGATCCGCGTGAGCGGCACACAGATTGGAAGCTATTTTTAGAATCGAATCGCTTGACCTTTTTTGACAGTGCAATGGGCGCCGAACGTTTGATGTTGAGGTAAACAAACCTCAAAAACAAAAAAAAAAAAAAAAAACGCGTCCGAGATCGTGTAATGGAAGTAATAATTTCAATAAATAACAAATATTTTTTTTATTTTTAATTTTTTCTATCTTTTGCGAACGTTATAAAATGGCAGCAAAATTGACGAACATACTGATTTCTAGCTCTTTTTTTTTTTTTTTTTTTTTTTTTTTTTTTTTGTATGTTTGTGGATTTTCTTTGCTCCCGGAACCTGAGTTGACAGCGCATTTGAAATCTTGAATATCTTTCTTTCTAGAAAAGAATCTTTTCCCATTTCTGTTTCTGCACATTTGTCCTTAGTGATTGCCCAATAATCCATTAAACCAGTTAGCAGTGTTCACTTTCAGACGCAAAAATAAACATTCATTTTACATGTAGTTTGCGTTTTTTTTTTCTGGCAAGACCGCTTCTATGTTTACTTTTATCAAAAGCTAAAAATAGACTGGACATTCCGGAAAAAAAACGCACGTGAACTCGAAGATTGCTAAGAAAACTAAGCAAACTTAAGTTAAGAAAATCTCAGCTAAGAGAATTCTTAAGTCGGTTTATAAATACCAACTTAAGATTGTTTCTCAGCTAAGATTATTTTTTAAGATAAGATGAAAACTTAAGTTAAAATCTAAGATTCTTTATAACTACTACCCCAGGATCCTAGCAAGCGGATCTCTAGATATGTGTTGGCAAGGTTTTCCTATTGTTGTAATAGCAAAATGGGGCATAACTCTGTCAATATTTTATGGACTTTGTCAAAAGTTTATCAGGTCGTCTAGACACTAATATCTGTATGACAAATATAAGAATCCAAGCTCAAGCGGTTTTAAGACATTGTGTTGACAAGGTTTTCCAAAAAAAATAGAATATAATAGAACAGAGTCGAACAACGGGCGTAACTCAATACTAGATCTGACGGAAAAAATACTTTAAAACAGAT